>OY101447.1:198638179-199289846 GCA_956483635.1 Panzeria rudis
AACTTTGACACTTCTTTAATTTCTCTTTAACTTCCACATGACTGCTATCTTCATACCTTTCTAGTCGTCGGCAATTTGTGTATTCGAAAAATAATCAATCTTCGGTATTTGATTTATCTAGGGGTGTGCCTCAAGGGTCAATCCTTGGGCCACTCCTTTTTTCCATTTATGCAAATGACTTGCCAAAACAACTTTTACATAGCCAAATTCAAATGTACGCAGATGATGTGCAGTTGTATTTAAGTAGCCCAGTCATTTCCGTTGCTGAAAATATTGCAAGACTTAATGCAGATCTGAATAGAGTTTATTGCTGGGCAAGTGCAAATGGACTTTGTCTAAATCCTTGCAAATCAAAGTGTATCATAATTCGCAAGAAAACAATTACTCATATTGCTGATTTCCATGTTTTAATAAATGGAAAAAAAATCACTATTGTTAATGCTGCCAAAAACCTGGGATTAATTTTTAATAACGGTCTTACTTGGTCAAACCATATTAACACACTTGTGGGTCAGACTTATTCTAAGCTGAGGTGCCTTTGGTCGTCACAGTATTATACTCCTTTCAACATAAGACAACTTCTTGCAAAAGCTTATCTTGTTCCTGGTTTAATCTACGGTTGTGAACTTCTTGCAAGCTGTGACTCTGTTAGCAAAAGAAAGCTAAACGTTTTATACAACAATATTATTAGATATGTATACGGATTGAAAAGATATGATCATGTTTCTCAATTTGCCACGAAATTATATCATTTATTCTGAAATGCCACAATATCTTATTGATAAAATCCGGTTTGCCAGATCAGTCAGGGGAAAAAAGATTATAATTCCTTTACACCGTTTTCTTGTTTCCGAATGGCAGTTTTTCATACATGCGGCGCGTCTCTGGAATGTTCTTCCACAAACACAACAACTTAATAGCAACGCAACTAGCTTTAAGCACTTCTTATTTAATTATTTTTCACAATAGGAAAACATACATAATATATAAATAATTTGTAGCTAATTTTGTCTAAATTTGTATACTTATGTTTGCCGCTTTAACTTATTGATACTACTTTCTGTACTCTAAATAATTATAAGATTAACTCTTGTTGTACAGGACTTGAACATACAAATAAAAAATAAAAAAATAATAAATAAAAAATTTGGATTTTTAATTTTTTAGCAATCTCAATTCAAGTAGTTGTGAAAAGGAGTCAAAATTAAGACTTAGAAATGAGGGTGAAAAATGGGCAAAATTTTTACAAAAATAGGGCTTCTACGTTTTTCTAAAAAAATTATCAAAACTGAAATTTCTTATTTTCAATATTTCAAACGAATAGATTTCAAAAATGACTGCGATTGAGCTATCGAGTATAATTTTTTTTATTTTAATTTGAATTTTTATTTTAAGAATTACCCAAGTTAATGAGACAAAACAAAACATAAAAATTTTTTTAAACACAAAGTAAGCAGACTGATTTGTTTATACTTACGCTTATACATTTTTGTAGGAAAAAGCTATTCAGGAGCAAATTAGATTACGTTTCTGTAGTTAATGTACTTGTTAATGTATTAGAGTAAATAGAAATTAAAAGTAAATTAAACATTAAATTCCTTTGATATATAAATAGCAAACTGAATGATTGGCTAATATTTTACCTTTCTAACTTTACTAATAATAAAATTTTAGTAATGGCCCACTTCACTTTGCTTAATATATATTTTTTCAAGTAATAAAATCAAACTAAAGAAAACTTTTAATTATTATTTGTACTCCGGATGAAGGTATTAAAAAACTGTCGGTAGCAAGAAAACGGAAATATAAGCGAAGAAAATAGAACTACCAGTAAATAACAATTTAATATTTGAGGTAATTTTCATTAGTAGGCTATTTATGGAAATTCGTATTACACTTTTGATTTGGATTCCTCTACGTTTTTAAAGCGAAGGATAATAAATCATGAACATGCTAAAAATGTACCTTCGAATGAATATTTTATTAAATAAGGTAAAAGTGCTCTAGTTTTTACAACTGTATATAAAATGTTTCTTAGAATTCTATTAGCGTCAATTTGCATCAAATGTTTTTCCGCTTTTTTAACATTGTTCAAAAAAAAATTTTTTTTTAAATTCAATTTAAAAACTTGAATCTATTGATTTTTCTATCACTCAATATATGTAAACGATTGTAGACGTGTGTAAAAATCGTTCCAATAACATGAAAAATCTAGCATTCCTTTAACTCCAATACCAACTTTTCGCTCTCGCATATAAGGAAAAAACTGAAAAATGCTTGACTCTATTATGCAAATTTTGGTAAATTAACTGTCAATCAAAATAAAATGTGTAAAGACCAACAACCAACAGCTAAAATTGTAGTAAGGAAAAAAAACGGAAAGGAATAAAGAATAAAAATATGGAGTAATAAAACAGAAAAGAGTGGGAGAATGGAATACTTGCATGAACAAAAGTCGGGTGTTTTTTGTAGGCGGATATCCTTATATTAAAATTTTTTTTAATAATTTCTAAAATATATTCTTAAAATTATTTGTTATGCATGACTCTTGAAAGGCAACATTCGACACTTATTACGTTTTCTTCTTACTAAAAAGTTGCAATTCATACAAAATATTTCTTTAAAGCAAAAATTTACCTTCGTAAAAGATGATACAATAGTCTCTAATAAATTAATTTCTTCGAAAAATTCGGGAAAAAATTATTATATTGCAAATTTCTATTGAAAAGAAGCAAAAATTAAAATTTTTGTAGATTAATAAATGAGATACAGCCCGATTTATTGCAAAATAATGTATTGGCATCCCACATTACGTCAATTTCATGAAAACTTATAAAATCTTCTGTATTTTATTTAAATGGAAGTTTCTCCGCCTCTAAAAAATGTTTGACACAAACACAGTGTTGGTTTGTCCATACGCACACAAGGCGCGTTTATACAAGTTGGCCTCATATCACACAGCTTCTTATTATTTTTCTCACTTTCCTTTTGTAAAATTATATTTTTATATTAAAAATGTGTATGCAAATTTCATACATGTGAGTGTTAATTTCTTCTATTTATACTTGAGACTTCAATTTACAATCACTTTTTTGCTTTATTTAAATTAGCTGAGTTTGACGTACATTCGATTAATACAATTGTCAGGGTGATAGCTAAAGGCATTGGATATTTCAGTTATATAATATATATTCGAAACTCTTTGATTCATTGAACTGCTATGAATTTTGCCTGGTTGAATATTTAAAGAACACAGCTTTAGTATTAATTCTATGTGTAGTCGAGCTGTATTGATAATAGGGTATTCATTTTAATCGACTTTTCAATTATTCGATCAATCAATTTTTTTAACTTACTCGAGCAATCGAGTAAAACTTTTATTTCGTTCGAGTTATTCGAGTAAGCTTTGCTGCTAAAAATTATTCGAGTTAATCGGAAAATGTTTGAATTTAATCGGTTTTTTGTACATTTTTGTGGACAAAAATAAAACAAAAAAATTTTTTCGCGTTTTTATATACTTAAAGTATATAAAGTAATTAAAATAAAAGAAAACACAGCATTTTTACATAAATTAGATCATAAACTGATCCTTTAAAATAGTTTTTTTACTATTCAAATGCCACGCTTTGAGAAAATTTTGCGCCATGATATATTTAATACCATTCCGACCTGTAGAATAAAAATAATCGGAATTAGCATAACATTTTTGTTGTTATAAATATAAATACGGCTACACTTTGGAAATATTTACCCAAAAAATGTAACCACTACTTTTGCTCAGAGTTAGTTTGATTTAACTTGTTTTTTATATCACAAAATAAGTTATGCTGCAAAAAGCTATTTTTATAATCGTTCGAAAAAAAGTTTCGTAATTATTTTCTTCTTCGAACAGCCGAACAATTTAACAGCTTTATTCAAATATTTGAACGAACAATGAATACAAATTTTTATTGAAATAACCACTTTAAAAACAAAATTTTTAATACAATCTATCACAAATCAGAATAGTAACAAAGACATTCACTCGTTGTAGTGAACCGGACCAGAGTCTATGGTGGGAATCGAACCCATAACCTCCACACTGATAGGCTAGCACACTACCTACTAGCCTACCGAGGCACTCACACTTCGATTTGTATATTGTGTACTTTAAGGAAATGATGCAAGAGTGGAGAAATTGTTGATCTGTGACATTTGCAAGCCTTAGAACACTTTTTGAAAACAATTTGGATTTTCTAGTTGTCTTCCTAAAAATACTTCCAAGCTAAAGTATAGTACACATTGGCGAACAGGAGTAACAGTTTTGCTCAAATTTTGGCTTGATCGATAGTGTGCACATAAATTTCATCAGCCAACAGTCAACCACAAAAAATTTAGCGGCTGAGTGATAGCCAGCGGACATATTGGTTTTTGACTGATAGTATGAACCAAAATGTGTCAGTCAAGAGTTAGTTTTTGTAGCATAAACTTCACAATTTGGATGCGGAATATTATATTTTTAAATAATTCATATATCCTTATGAAATGCAAGGTTGCTATGTGAGATGTTAAGACAAAATCGTACGAGGAGTTGTCAAATAATAAGAAATTAAATAATTGAATCAAAAAAATTCATTATAAAACATTTTTCTTAACAATAAAGCGCATCCAATTCTACTATTTTCTATGTTTGTGTATCAAATATTTTTCTTGAATGACGGTTTGAGTGTCGAACATGATCGAAAGTAAAGACATTCAAAAGTATTCTTCAAAAATGATGAATTTTTGACTGTTACTCAAGTTCGCCAATGTGTATGCTACTTAAGATCATGCTATAATTTAAAACGAAATCTTTAACGGAGTTACGTGATACCTCAACAATCCCTTATACAATTATTTATAATTTGGTGTAATTTGCTTACTTAGCATATCCTTTGCGAACAACTTAAAAATTAATTCATTTGAAATGCTATTTTACATACATATACATATATAAACTAATTTTTATAAAAAGTAGTTTAAAATTTTGTTCGAATATTCGAATATTCGGCTAAAACTGTTCGAATAATTTTTTATTCAAAATTGAAAATTTTTGTTCGTTCGAACAAAAATGAAAAACAATTTTTATTCGATAACACTAATATTTACGAAGTCTAAATTTGGCAATACGCAAGTCTACACGAATATGGCGAATATTAAAAAAAAATAGGCGTTCATGCAGCTCTCTGGCTCTGATCATAATATGTTCAAAATAAGAAGCTGAAATTACTCAAATAAAATTACTCAATAGGATCTGAGTTCTTCTACCGAAGTCTGTGGTCACAAGCCATAACCGCTTAAGTCCTTTAAGTATAAATATTTTTGATAATATACAGTGTTCGTTTATATATGAAATTTTTTTAAGACTTTTTGTTTGTAGAAAACTTAGCTTCATTAGTTGCACTAAGCGAGGATGTACTGTTGCATGCTGTAATTGGTAGTTGGTTATTTACGAATCCCTTGCAAAATTAACATTCTTGGTACGCACATTTAAATATTAGCAAATAAAAAGCACAAGTCACTTTTGCTTTTCGTGCCATGTAATTAGTGGCTAGTGGGATAGTAGGAGGAACATGTTTGCTGACTTAAATAATATCCAAACATATGTAAATGGGATTCTTGTTGCATGTTGCTGTTCTGTAACGGTTGGCAAAAAAAATATAAAATAAACACGCTCTCCTTAATAAAGTAATCAAAAGGTAAAATGGGTGATACTCTCGCTGCCACTAAATTAAAAACAACGCTAAACATTCAAACACAAACTCTTGGGAATAGACAATTTAAATTGGAGTTCTGCACCTTAAAATATTAAAAACAGTAACATAGATATTATTTTGTTTAAAAAAACAAAATACATTTTAGAGCCTTTCGCCATAGTCTTAGCGCCTTTTGATATAGCATAATTCCCATTTTTTCACTTTATCACGTTTTTTAAAATTAAGCACCAAACTGGCGATTTATTGATAATAATTTTTTTAAGATAGTAGAATTTCATAACTCATCAATTTACACGAAAGTATTTGAGTGCAATTGTGTGTACTACGATATTGAAACACTGAACATTTTTCATAGAAATTCTGAAAATTCCAAATGAAATTGAGAATTTCAATTTGAAATTGAGAAAATTCCAAATGAACTTGAGAAATTCAATTTCAAATGGAGAAAATTCCAAATGAAATCGAGAATTTCAATTTGAAATTGAGAAAATTCCAAATGAAATTGAGAATTTTTTGTTTCAAATTGAGAAAATTCCAAATGAAATTGAGAAATTAATTTTTAAATTGGGAATTTAAAATTGGGAAAATTTAATAATATAATTTTTATTTATTTAATAAGGATCAAAGAAAAGAAAATATAAAAATAAATTCAAGTCGTATTTACCAAGACGCATACCTTTCAGATCCAGAGCAGATTGGTAAAAAGTTCGTGGAACTTTGGACAGAAAATGAAATAAAATTACTCTCTCATGAACTCTCTCACTTGGCCAATTTTTGTCATCTTGAACGCTTTTCGCGTAAATTTGTTTAACTTTGTCTGGACGATTTCGTTATCCATCTGGAACACACCTACATATTTATTATATCACTCCTAACATTTACCTTCTATTTTACTTCTACATATGGGAAAATTCAAAATATCCCGAGTAACAGTAAGCACGCATCGTGCTTATTCAACTTATTTCATATTTATCTTTAAGCTCCATGTTGTTCCAATAAGAAATTAATTTTAAATTTCTTGCTGCTCTTAAATTTTCTTAATTTCATTTGGAATTTTCTCAATTTAAAACTAAAATTTCTCAATTTCATGTGGAACTTTCTCAATTTAAATTGAAATTAGCAATTTAATTTGGAATTTTCTCAATTTGAAATTGAATTTCGCAATTTCATTTGGAATTTTTTCAATTTCATTTTGAGTTTTCTCAATTTCAATGAAAAATGGTTATATTTTTTTAAATTTTATAAATTTTTTATGGAATTTCCAACCCTTATTTGACATTAATCTTTTTCCATAAGTTTTACTAAATGCGGCTGTTATTCTCGAATGTCTATAACAAGATACAATGTTACATGGAATGAAGCAAGTAAACTCTGTCAACAGATTCTGCAGAAAACTATGCCGAAATAATTTATGTGGCTCCCTACACCATAATTTTAAAATTTATCTCAATAATGACCTGAAATCTTGTAGACAAGTAGTGCAAAGTTTCTAGCGTGCATTTTCTGTCCTCTAAACAATATAGAATTTTATGATTTAATTTTTTTTATTTCAATTTAATTAAGCGCTTTTTAGCTCGCTTTAATGAGGTTGATAGCGTCATTTGATTATAAATAGCGCACAACTTTGATCTAATCAATCAAATGGTCTAATCAGTATATGAAAGACGTTGTGTATTTTACTAATGACTCACCTCTTCTGGCAGCCATCTCTTTGAACGCTTTTTATACAATTTAATTTGCTCTTGTACAAAAGGTTCAGCTTTGTATCCTCGAAACTCCTTGCTATTGGTCTTTCTTCTTTTCAGTTCATCCATTAACATGGTGCGTCTTAAGCGTTCACTGGCACAGTGTTCGGACGATGACGACTTGGTTGGCGTCTCAACTGCTGGTTTACGCATGTTCACATCACTTAATTTATAAATGATAGTATGAACGCCAGTCTCATTCAATTGCTCTGAATATCTGTGAGATGGTTCAATGTAAAAATTTTCTGTAGGTGTTTCTATTGTACCATCTAACAGATTGTCTTTTGTTAGAATGGCATGTACGTGGGAGTTTTCGTCGTCTGGAAGAAAAAAAGAGAATAAATTTTTAGTTTTATCAAATTTGAATAAGAAATGATTTTGGCAAAATTAAAGTTAAGATTCTAAAAAAATGTATTACATTTATTTGGGATATTCTCTTAATTAATAAAATTTTTTTTATTTCTTTTAGATTATAAGTTAATCTACGCTTTTAATAAGCAGTTTTATTGGAGATACAAAACTTCCTCATAAAAAAATCTGCAAATACACTTGCGGACGAGATGATAATATCGACAGTGATCATAACCTCTCAACTTAATAAGTCCTTAAGGATTAACAAAAAAAAATACATACCTAAAAAAATTAAAAACCAGCTTTCTTTGCATTGTATGGGTGTGTCACTGCCTACATTTCTATCATTGTTTCGTATTGTCAGGAGAACTCAATGTGTTTGCAAAGTTTCATGAGAATCGGTTTAGTGGAAGTTGTTAAAAAATAATATTTTCTTTGTATGGGCGTGGCACTGACTAATTTTCTTATTATTGAATTGTATTCTCAGAGGAATTTAATGTGTGTGGAAGAATCGGTTAAGTAAAAGTAGTTGAAAAAGATATTGACATTGCATGGGCGTGACACTGCCCTCTTTTGTACGGTTAAATTTTATTCTCAGGGTGTGAAACTTGTTATAGGAATCGGTTAAGTAGATGTAGTTTAAAAATAATAGTTACTTAATCAGGGCGTGGCACTGCCCATCCTTATATATTATAAAGTGTGTGAAAAGTTTCAAATTGATCAAATGTTTTGAAAATTGTAAAAAGTACGTTGCAAGATTCTATTATATTGTTAGTTTGATGCAAGTGAAACTAATAAAAACATTAAAAAAATTCTCTTCTTTCTCAGATAAATAAAATCAGTTTAGAATTATTCTTTGCTTTTTAATGAAAAATAAACAACCTGGTTGTGAAACAAATTGTTTATAAGGCTACAGCTCGTAGCGTTTAATTCAGAAAGAATTGGGCATGATTAATATTCCAAGGAACAAGGGAAAAATTCACATCAACTTAATTTTACAACGTACATAGCAGAACAGAGTAGCGTCACTTGCTGAAGCCGCTACACTTCGATCGTCAGAGCTTACGTGTATTTTGCTTATCACGACTTATCAGGTGGCTCTCTTGTTTTTCAATATTTGACCCAATCAAGAAATATCAGTGCATTTATATAGAAAAAAGTGATTTGATATGCGTCGTTTCGGTGTTAGTCCCCATTAACGACGCAAATCGTAGCTCTAGTGTAATTTTGCAAAATCTAATTTGAATTTTTACGATTTTGAATTTCATTAATTTTTGTTGGCTTTTATATTTTTCGAGTTTTATATTATGTTATGATTAATTTTCAAACAAGGGTCAAGACTCACAGTAATCTTAAATTTTGGCATACGATTACTAAAATATCGGTTTATGTAAATTGAGCTTCATTTTTGTAAATTTTATAAAATTCGAAATTTTACCTCTAAGGGTCAAGTCGCATAATTGTCCGATTTGGTCCAAAATTTTGAGATACTCTTACTGAAATATCGTTTTACATAAATTGAGCTTAATTTTAGTAAATTTCACAAAATTTGAATTTTGAACGCAATAGGGCACGCCTGAGAGTTACCCAATTTGGGTAAAATTTTCACCAAGTGCGCTTTAGACCAAGTACCATAATGATCTACACAGATTTTGTTTAAATTTAATGAACATGTAAACATATGAAAAACTGCAGCCAGTAGCTAATTGTTTATTAATATGATTATTTCGAACGTATTTGCTTGTGACGAAAGTGAATCTACTCTGTTCTGCTGTGTACGTTGATGTTAATTTTTCCGTTGTACCTTGGAATATTAATCATACCCAATAACGTTACGAACCTTAGCCTAATAAACAATTTGGATACACAAGCAAATACGTTTGAAATAATCATATTAATACAACATTTTTTTATTTTTCTCCAGTTGCATGCGTTTTTTCCTAGTTGTCATTTAAGGTTTAGTCTTGTTTGATAAATTTGAACAGAAAACAATTCCAGTTTTTGTTAAGACATACAGAAAACAAACAATCGAAATTGATTTACCAATCACAAAAAAATGAACTCTCCTGCTACAGCACACTCTTCTTTTATCTAGTTTTTCCAACAAATAAAAAAATAAATTGCAAAAAATAGACAATAGCAGGGATTTCAAAATACGTTGTACTACGCATTACACAGGAAAAATTGTCATTATAAATTCAATGAATTTCGACATTAATCCGATGAAAACCTTTATTAAAAGTCAACCAACAAGAAACCTGGTTTGAAAACCAAGCAATTTTAATCTTTTTATCCCATTTTTATAATTTCAGTGATAAAATTATTTTCAATAAAAAATGTTTGTTAAAAAACCCCTTTTAAAATTTATTCGTTTTCGTAATCGATTTTCAACACATACCTGAATGTCATGCATCGTTGCACTAATGAAATATTATCATAGTGCAAAACACTCGATGTCAGTTTTTCTTTACTTGCAAAGTATCAATAAGTGTATATTTTCAACTTCTCAGAAATATAAGTTCCTTTGCATTTATTAAAAATAGCATCCAAAAAATCAAACTTTCTTAACATTATGAACATGACTTCGGATCCAATGAATCAATGGATCATCTTTGCAATGAGAACCCTATGAAAAAACCATTGGAAATAGAATGATTCTGCACTACTTCCAGACCACAAGCTCAGGATCTTATTATTAAATTCCTAGGAAGCTCTCTTTTTATTAGGACTTTAATGAAAATTTAACCAATGTTATAGTTTCGCTTATACAATAAAAATATTTCATTATATTGACGAATTTATTTCATAGTTTTAATGAAGTAATTTTAATAAAATTATGTCATTATTTTAACGAAGTTATTTAATTATTATTTAATTGTTTTAACGAATTTTTTACTTAAACTTAAACCGTTTTACTGACTATTTTAATGTATTTATTGACAACATTTACATGCTGCAAATACGTACGGTGGATACTAACGCATATAAAGAAATTTTTGTTGATGATGGCCGCGCACAGTATCGAACTCAGATTTTTGATCTTCTTCATTTGCTTTATAGGCAACGTTTTAGCTACTTCAGCGAAAAGTACTCTAAATACAATGTGATCTATGAGTGTATAATAATAAAAAAGTATAATAGCAGCACTCATACAAAATTATTTGTTTTTTTTCGGTTTGGTTGCACACTGTTGAAATAAATAAGGGTGTATTTTCATGAAAGAAAATATATTTAATTCTATGTGATTTGTTTCATTGATCTTTCATAAATGCAACGAAATTTTTCATCAATATAATGAATTGCATTTTATTGAAATTACGACATCCAAAAATTTTATTTTTTTTATATTTGACGCTTTTTAAAGTATCCATCAAAACATTTTGACAGAACTTAAAGGGGTTTCCATAAAATGACAAAATGTTGTTGTCACAAATTAAATGAAATTTTCTAAAGAAAATATGAAACCTAATGAATGAAATTTTTTCACAATATTAATGAAATTACACATATATTGTGAAATTTTTCATTAGAATTGAGAAACAAATCAAAGGAAATAATTTCATTGGATTTTCTTTCAGTATACTGTGCATTTTCCTAAAGCTTACTGTAGTATATCTATTGAATGATAAAAGGTATCTTAAGTGAGTAATTACGCATTAGATAATACTTTTTACTTAAATATTTAAATCAAACAATACAAGAAGTTTTGAATTTCTTCCCTTTGAATTTAAATTGTTGGTCAGAGCCAAAGTAACTTTTCACAAGCTGCTAGTTTCCCAATTTTTTCGTTAACTTTAAGCTACTTCTCTCTGCCAAATATAAGTTTTTGTTCACGAAAAGTCTTTGTTTTCATTTCAAACAGCGTGCGGTACAACAGAAACGATTTGTCAATGCAAAACGCACAATTCTATAGAAAATAGTATTAAACAACAGCAAAAACTTGCAAAACATTACAATTGGTATTGTTAGGCCTTTGTTCAAGGGTGGGCTAAACGAACTTTTGCAAAATATCCAGAGAAATTAGAAAAAATCGTACGTGGGACAAAAGAAATACAAGGGGTTGCTATACAGCTCGCATAATCGATTTTTCTACACCTATGGGAACTATTTTAAGGAAATTTGAATAAAATCTTGAATTAAAGAAAAGCAGAAACAAAAACAGTAGCAAAACTGTGAATTCTTTAAAAAAAATGCAACAACAAAAAAAAAGATAAAATAACCATTTGCACTGTACAACAAGAGGAAACCTAAATAACAACAGAAGAAAAGGAAAGGAATTGGCACTGGAACTGGCAGAAGACACAAAAAAAAGTATATCAAGAAAAGTTTATACATTAAATCAATTTGGCATACAAGAGCAAGAAAAGGAACTAAAAAAATTCTCATAGATCTTCTTTGATTCTTAATGGAGATTTTCTCAACATTTTTTGTCTAGCAAAAAGTATGTGCTTTTTTGTTAATTTTTATTTATTTATTTTTTTTTTATAAAATTTTGTTGGTTGTAAAACATTTTCTGTCTTGTGTATTTTACAGTTACTGTGAAATCCCCAAAAGTAAAAACATAAATAAATTCTTTAAGGATTCAAAAACTTACACACAACAATTGCGGCTGTAACCAGAGCTCTTTGAACATACATTTCAAAACCACGGTTTGGTGGTTTTTTTTGTCTTTAAAATAAATAAATAATGCCTCACAAGAAGCAAAAAGGAAACAAAGAAAAAACCATAATATATTATCGAGAACATGACTTTATATTTATTTCCTTTTTGTTTCTCTTTTTACGTTAATAATTTCTTTATTTTGTTTCTTAAATCGATAACAAGAATTTATGTTTTATGCTGCTTGCAATTTTTTTTTATTCATAGGAAACGAACAAAAAACACATTTACAGATACTGAATGAAAATCCAGCGCAACAATATTGAAGTGCACTAAAATTCAATGCATTTTTATAGTTTTTATTATTCATCTTCTGTTCCATTTAATACTATCTAACCGAACCGTTGTATTAAGTCATATATATAAGGACTTTTACAGTGATGAACAAAAGTTATCAAACTCTGAGAAGAGGTTCTCTCTAAAAATATTTAAGGAAGTCATTTTATAAATATCGGAGTGTTGAGTTATCAATAATAAAAATGAATGAAGTTCCTTACATTCCTTGCGTTTTATTTACCAACAAAAATTACATAACAAGACATGACATGACATGGCATGATGGATATGAGAGGACATGGCTTTATAGGGTATGGCATAATATCTTAGCAGTTACTACTACATTACTGAGACGTAGTAGTACCACCCTTCCCCTTAGCCACCACCGGCCATATCTCACTCGGCTTCGGAGCAACCACCTGGGCAACTGCAGGGTCATCACTTGAGCAGAACTTTTCACCCTCAAGACAAAATATTAGCCGCAGAAGCCGTAATGAACCTTGCTGGTGGACTGCCGATCCAACTTTCTCCCAATACGGTCATGGAAGAGAAACTTATACTCCACCGAAATAGTAGTCACATTACGAGCCAGCACTCTATCTAATCAGCTATCAACATTTCCATTAGTGAACCTGTAATCCTTTTCAAATCTATCACGGTATCACTCCCATCATTAATCCCACAAGACAAGCATCTACCCTTTTCTTCTCCCGCTTATTCCACTGTCAGTAGCAACAGTGCTAGAAACGGCAACAAAAGTTGAAGCAGCAGTAGCAGTAGCACCACCGTGTCGCTATGCCTCACCTTTCTAATGGCTATATCTGCCGTCTCATTGGGTTTGTCCCCCTAGCCTATTAAAACCAATCAGTAGGGAGATAAAAAAGTCGTCAGGTTATAAAAAAAAGTCATAAAAATTTTCAACGCTAAAACCGAAAATACATGGAAAAAATGGTTTGATGTGGATTGGTGGCGATGATGGATGGACGTTGGCACAAATGGGATAATGTAAAATTAAATGCTTATTATTTCTTATCTTTAATTACTAATTTTGTGTTTTTACTCTCTGCTTGTTATTATAATTTCAACTAGAATCGAGCTAAGCATCTTCAGATTTGAAATTTAACGCACCAACCACCCAGCCAAAAATACTACTGGAAACCGGCAGCACGAATTTAACATAAACTTAAATTATTTACATTACTTTATTTTAAAAATGTACTGTTCGTGTATGCAATCGTGGAATATATTTTAATGATCTCGCTTATGTTAGTGCTTCCGAGAAGCACTATCGTCAGTGAGAGAAGTTAAATCTTAAATACTTATGTTGCTTTGTCTATACTTTTTCAATGCATTACAGCTTTTAGTGCTTCATAATGTCGAATATTTTTTGCTGGGTATCAGTTGGAAAATTCTAAAACGATACTTATCGCACATGGCCAGCAGAGACACCTTCAGTTAGCACGATCACAAGCCACTTAGCCAAGTCACACACCAAATGGCAAGGAAACAAACTAGGTTAGTGGTTCCCAAAAACAGGGCCCAAAATCATCAAAATAGCCGGAGTGTAGCGGCACTTCTCCGGAAAACTACGTTGGCATTACAGAGCCCGTACAAAAAATACAGAACTGATCGCCAGCCTGATTTGACCTTCTTGCCGCAGTTTCATCTTCAACTTGAGACACATTGCCAGCGGAGTCCAAAAGCTCAAAAATTATACATTTCATTTTGTATTTTTGTATCAGCTATCGTTATACATACTTGTCAATTACAAAAAAAAAATGTTTACCTCCCAGCATTCAGATGATTGATGTGCACAACGTGCCATAGGGAACTTCGTTCCAAAAATACACACTACTAGAACGAAAACTTCTCGATTTCAGCTTAAAGCACCAAATCGAACGACCCTGGTTTCTTCCATTTTAAATATACTAAAGAATAGTATTGGAATTAAAACGTATCATTAAATCTTCATTACAATTTAAACTATAAAACAATATCATATTTGTTCATATTTACACATATTTTGTTTGTTCATCCTCAGTACGACCATGAAATTGTCCCTGACTGTACGCCATTCTATATTCGTATAAAAACTTTTCTTATTGTTGTTAAAACTATAGTTAAGCGTCTTGTTTTATATTTTAAGTATCGTGCTAAAAATACTCATTTTAACATCAGGTCGGGAAAGGAGTGAAGAAAACTTTTAGTATTAAATAACACGTTAACCATTGATAAAATAGCATAAATCATTTTGTAGCAACTGCAGTAATTTTTATTTCACTTCTTATTACACTTTAAAGTTCAAAAGTGGTGGCGGTGGGTTGGCAGCAGTTGGTGGACATGTAAAAAATATTGTTACTTGTTGTTTAATAATGCCAAGAGGTACAAAAGAAACCAAATATGTTTCATGATTTTAATCTCTGTTCAAAATGCTGTTTTCAAAATTTATTATTTCATATAAATGCAAAGTAAAAAAAAAAAAAAACTGCTGCAAGAAACATTTTATACTCTAGAAGGAAGTGAAATTATATGAGGCGACATAAAGCTGAAGAGGTACTGGATGAAAGCATTCCTTAAGCCTTTACAAATGTTACTTGATTTATACAAAAGTTTGTATGTAATGAAAACAAGTATAAAACTTATTACAGTTTTCTGGATTTTTTTATTCTTTGACAAATTCAATAAATTCGAGTGTAATTAATTCTATGAAAGAAATTTAATTATTTTAGTTTTAGTTCGGTTTTAATTCAATTTTTCAATTAAATTATATATTTATTCAGAGAGATATGTGATGCATGTAGACAAGAAAATTTTTACTGCTCGGAGGATTGAACTTACATGTTTCGAGACCTCACTACTTTTCAAAAAATAAAGCATTAGTGATATCAGTTATTTCAGTAACTAACACAAGCTTACGACGTTTTGGGCTAAATTAAAGTTGTTTCTTATATAATTTGGGGTGCTGAGCTCAAATCTGCAGTCGGTTTTTTTTCTTCTAGTTTTCAAGATATACATTTGTAAACAATACCAGAAGCTGTTAGGCGGTTTTAACGACATATGACTGGAGAGATATTGTTTGGAACATATTTATTTATATGGTTATAGAAAAATAGCGGATTTTTATTTTTTATATTTTATAGATGTTTAAAAACAAAAGTTTTTATTTAATTTTTTTTTTCATAAACTTCATGATACATCCTGAACATATTAAAAAACAAACTTGGATAGCTTAAAGATAACATTGTTGTCGAGCTTTCTCCAGTTATGTTAACATTTCATTCTAGATATAAATATGTTTTTCGAAAATTAGAGCCAAAAAAACCTACTGCAGATTCGAGTCCTGCAAACTAAATTACATAACAACTCAACTTAAATCAGAGCGTGGAGTCTAAATCTGAGCTCCGCTTGATTGGTACACCCTCAAGTAGAAAAAATTTACCATTTAAAATTGTTTTGAGTCTAGGACTTCTCAACTCAATTCTAAAGTTCTAATATGTATGGTTCAAATTTTCAAACCATATTCTCAGTATATCCCTTCTACCATTGATTTTCTCCAAACTATTTTAGATCGATCTTCTTTTACTTCCACAAAATGTGTTTTTCTTTGGTTTTTATTGCATTATTATGTTGTTCTTATTCAATGTTATTTAGTTAAACAAACTCTAATTGTTCACAAATTCTTCTTTAACACAAAAAAATGTAATGATGATGAAAATAAGTTGGTATCAACATATTTGCGTATGGCATTATGTGTGAATTGTATGTATGCAGTTGAAAGTATGTACATATGAGTATGGTTATATACTTTTTTTGTTATTTTAGACATTCTTCTAAACAACCAAAGGAATCTTTATACTTTTACTTCATTTTATTCAGTCATAAAAGAATGGTGAAAATACAGAGAAGTTAACAGTTACGTACATATACACATTAACATGTGTATGTTTATATATGCCTGAGTACAGGACACACACGATTTTACTTCTAAGGCTGAGAAAGAAAACAAACGTACATCTTCACAGCGTGCTTGTACTTTTACAAATTTACTCACGCAATTTTCAAACAGCAGCTAACAATACAAAAATAATTTTTCCATAGGAATTCTTTAATATTAATCCATTTTTTAATCAAATTTCTTATAGGCTCATTCTGAAAAGCTATCAAATCTCAACTGAAAATTACATTACAAACATTATATGGCAATTACCAGCTCCAAATATTTAATAAAGTTGACTGCAGTTTGCAACCTTTTTTGTTGCTCACTGTAAACACGCAGTTAACATTGAAGGTATGTTTATGTAAATGTTATTTTTTCATGCTTGTTTATTTTTAACTACAGTAAGATACATTTGTTCAAGCTTCAATATACGACCAATACAAATATATTCCTATGAAAGTACAACCCGGGTTGGCCAACTAATCGTAGAGGACACTTTCATCAACGACTACTTAAGGAAATTTCGACATTTATCAAGCACGATATTTATTGATCACATTTTCTTTTAAGTCAATCTAACAGAGTCCGTACTCAAAGACTTCGTAATTGGGGGTCTACACTAGCCATGAACACGGTATGAGCATCATGTCGGACATCGCAAATGGCTAATGTAGACTGGTCATGTCCATGTTTCGTCCATACTCTAACATCGATGACCGAACATATGGCTGAGCATCAATGTTCGCCATGAGATTCGCCGTCAACAAAGATTTTCAATAGAAGGAAAAGAGACAGAATAAAATTGGTAAATATTCCATCTCTATTGCACTACCAAACAACACATTGATAAGGCAGAACATGAACATCGTACGTATTCACCACAACAAAGAAATTGATAAATTTTTTACAGTTGCTCTGCCGGCGTCATGTTCGTGTCATGTTCAATTCGATGGCTCGTGAAGATGTATGGTAAAAGAAAAACTACTCAACTGGTCATGCATCAAACTAGTTGGATATTGTCCGCAAGCTAGTCTTGGAACGTTAAAGTTAAAATTTTGTATAATTTCGTTACAATGCAAAATTCTACGCTTCGTATACCATCATATGCACTTTTTGTGGACATCGTCGGCCAGCCGGTCACCAGTTTGAATCCTTTTGATATATTCCTGCTTGTTAAAATCGAGTAAAATGGCTAATGTTGTCATTTCTGAGGATGTTGTCATTAACATGGTAATAATGAAAATATTGTAGAAATTGTCAGTCATTGTCATGTTTTGTTGGCCTTTTGTTGTCGATATTTTAAGTCGTGCAGCAACAGGATGGTAAGCGCGAAAACTTATAAACATGCTGCTTCAATTCGAATCGCAGCTAAATCAGTCAATACTTTAAATGAAAAGGAAACAAACAGGAAAGAAAAACGGTCTATTATTAAATAAGTGACATTGTTGCATGTAATGGTTGGCGACAAGATAAACGATATTAATGCTTACATAGTCACTGACGACATAATAGGAGACATTGTAACTTTTTTTTTTAAAGAGATATCACTAATTTGTATCAACAACATTTCTGAGGATGTTTACATTTACATGGTCATTAATGAATATATTATAGACAGTGTTGCTCTTGTTGTCATGTATGAACTTACAGGCCATTTATTCGAAAATGTTCTCACTGATCTGTTTGAGCTATCACCAACAGGTCATCGACGATTTAACATTGTCGTGCAACTGTATTGTAAGATCTCGGAAAGACATGGCCAACCGGGTCCCCAAATAAGTTTGTATGCATATACAAATTTCAGCTAAAATCTTTTTTTTGAGTGTGTGTGCCAACACGTGCTGGTTTTTTACTTTGGTTTACTTTATGTTACCAAAAAAAAAGTATGTAAAAAAGACCCAAAAAATGGTAAATAAATAAAATACCGAGAATTCTTTGCAAAGCTTTAACGTTAAAAGAAGAAAATAAAGTTGCATTTTTTGCCTTGATTTTAACAAAGTTTTAGTTAAGTAAAACATTTAAACGGTTACTTAAATAGAAAAATATAAAAATAAGAAAAATATACATATAAGTATAAGCAGATAAAAATACTTATTTTCTCTATAAATATACACACGCATAGTACTTGTTTAGCCCTTGAAGGAAGAGTAAAAGTCATCATTGGAAATGTATACAGGCAACAAGGATTCTTCAATGTGTATTTAAGTGCATGAGTAATCATATGTAGAAAGCAAATACACACATATTGCTTATAAACTTTATTAACTTGGCTCAGCTTAAACAGTTTTACATATAGCGAACGAAGGTACATGTGTGCAGATATATGGTACATATATTTATTTATACAGTTCTATTAGACGATTTGCATACACTCCCTCAAATAATGAATGCGATACGACAGCAAGCACATCAGCATTATACGTACATGGGTGATTCTCATTTAAAAAGTATTGTAAAGTATTTCATAAACTAAAAGCGTAAATTTTAAAATGGAAACTGCTTTAGCATGATTTAATAGATTATAATTAAATGTAAGTGAGTTTTTTTTTGTGTAAGACTGTCTATTATGTGTTAAAAACGAAGAACGAAAATACTTTTTATATCCTCTTCATACAAAATGGTGTGTCCGTAATGCATGCTGTTGATTTTCCATATCAAGAAACTATGAATTTTTCCAAGAACTAGATTAAATTTATAACGCTTTTAGTGTATTTGCATTTGCTTGTCTTATTTCAAACAAGAAATTTTTTAAAAATATTTTTAGTACGCTTCATTACTCAGTTTAATTATTAAAATTGCATTAGTCACATACACTAAAATATTAGCATAGGTTTGTACTTCCAAATATTTAAAAGTTTTGTGATCTTTGTGAACTAGTATTATATTGTTAAATAGTATTATATTTCATCACTCAATCATCGTTTGTATAAAAAAATGTGTTATCCTTTTTTTAATTTAATTGGAATTTTTAGTGAATAACTAAGGAGGTTATGTTAAAATACATCGAAGATTATACATCTGAAATGTATTTAATTAAAAATATAGTGTGTTCGGAAAAAATATTAAGTTCGTATTTCCTGTAAAAAAAATTTTTCTTCTACCGCACTGTGGGTTATTACATTTTCGCAGAATGTATTATTAGGTAGGTCATATTTTAGTACGAATAATTATTTAAAATTGTTATAACTTTTGGTATTGTTGGTCGATTTTTATTCAAATTAGTCTTATTTGAAAGAAGAGTTAACTTCCGTATAAATATTTGTAAAGAATTATTTTGAAAGATAAAATTTTTTTAGTTTTCCATTTCAAACCAAGTCAAAATTGAAAAAGTGGTAAACACTTTTAATTTCGTCCTGCGATTATTATACTTTTACTGTTTTTAGAGAATAAATGTATAGTGCTTGCAGACCATATACTCATTTTTTGTGGTGTATTTTTTTTTGTACAAATCATTCCCGGAACAACCGCGAAAGCAAATGTAACGGTAAATACACAAAAATGTAAAAAAATCGAAAAATATAATTTTATTTCAGAATCCATTGAATGAGGCGAAAACTATAATATGAATCGTACCTTCTCATATTTCAGTTAGTTATATTGCTATACAAATAAAAAGAAACACACACACACACACAAAATATGTACATTTAGAATGAGAATCAGCCACATATATGGCTGTTTACGGTTTCGCCGGTAATTTTAATACAAGGATTTCGTTTCATGTTTCATATAAGAGAATGATTCCATTGCTTCGTTTTAGGGTTCCGTCCGCCAAAAGTGTAAGGAAACCCTACTGTTTTCGCTACGCTGTCCGTCAAATTAAAACTCCCATGCCTGGTTTCATTTCTTGGTATCAAATCAAGGTGAATTAATACCAGGTGGCCTCGAGATATCAGGTGAGTACGAATTGCTTAACATATTTGAACTGCCAACTGTGTTAATGTATCGGCTTTTTTGATAGTCCAAATATAAATTATGCACGACGAATTTATATTTGGAATGTTAAAAAGGTGATATATTAACTAGGGATATAACGATACGCCGTTTTGACGATCCGATACCGATACCGATACTTAAAAATAAATATCGCCGATACCGATTCCGATACCGATACGAATATTGAAATTGAGTTAAAGTTTAGAATAACAAAACTCAAGTGCAATTTTTTTATTATACAAAATTACAGTGTAAGAGATTATTAATATTTAAAATTGTTATTAACCCAGTATAAAAAATTGCGAGTATTTTTTAAGAGCTACATTTTCTTTGCTTCCAAAAAATCTGTATTAAAAATATGCAGATAACACAGTGCAACAGTCCAAAAAACACACGGACTTGACAGTATAGATTCGATTGTACTACCACGGGGTAGTAAAACCCTATACTTAGCTTGGCGAATTTGGTGACCAATTTCGTTTTATGGACCTCCAAAGTTTTGGAAAATCAGCGGGCCCTCAAAAAAAAGGTGTCATCAACTTTTGGCCAACAGAAAATTCAAACTTGGTGATACCGCTTAACTATATATGGCAATAATGTAGCTAAGAGTTCGCTAAACAGATTTTATTACCATTTTATGCCAAAAAATTTTTTTTCGTGTACCTTTTTTGAAAAATTAAGGAAAACAATTTTTTTTTCACTTTTTATAGAATAACTTACAGGGACTCGTAATTTTTTATTAACAATATTTGGCAAAGTTGTAGCTACGGTAAAGCTGAACAACTTTTGTGAACATGTCAATACAATCTGAATGTATGTGGGCACCCTAAACAGCCCAGAAAAACTAATTTCTTTCTACCTTAAAAGTTTTTACGAGTTAGGCTATATTTTTATTGGTTTTTTTTTGCTTTCTTTGTTATTGTTCCACTTCTTATGTTGCTGATTTTAGTATTTATACTTTAGTAGTTATACTGAAAAAAGTGAATAAAATAATTTTTTTTTATTTTTTTTTTTTTCAAAAAAAGTACAGGAACATATTATTTTTCTGGGCACAAAATGTTAGTGAAACACAACAAAGAAGTATGCACTTGAATATACTATTTTCAAAAAAAAAATTTTAGCATAAAAAATAGTGAAAAACTAAAATAGTGAAAAACTAAAATGTGTGAGCTACTAGAGTGCCTAGATACATGCAGATTGTATTGATATGTCCACAAAAGTTGTTCAGCTCTACCGTAACTATAAGTTTGCCAAATATTGTTAGTTAAAAATTACAAGTCGCTGTAAGTTATTCTGAAAAAAGTGAAAAAACATTTTTTTCCTTAATTTTGTCAACAAAAAGTTAACGAAAAAAATTTTTTGACATGAAATGTTAAAAAAAAATCTGTTAAACAGACTCTTAGCTACATTATTGCCATATACAGTTAAGCGGTATTATAAAGTTTGAATTAGCTGTTGGCTGTTGATTTTTAGAAAATTTGGAGGTCCATAAAAAAAATTGGTCACCAAATTCGCCAAACTGAGTAAAGTGTTTTACTACCCCATTGTAGGACAATCGAACCTGTACTGTCCAGTTCTTATGTTTTTCCAAAAGCCTTTATTTATCGCATAGTGTAATTAGTAGAAAAGCAAGAAAAAAAATTTTAATTCCTTTATAATTTTAAAAAATTCTCGCCATACTCGCATTAAAAAAATTGTGAAAATGGGTAATTTTTTATCCTTTTTTCTTGAGGAAAAATCATTATAGAACACCGAAAAAGAAATTTGTCCGAGCATCGCTTCCAATTCGGTGATTGGTAATCGAAAAACAGAACTTCTTGCAATGGCAAGGATATGTAAAACTAATTAGAAATGATCCAAATTTGCAATACTTCCGGATCGCGAATTCTACATTTTCATGACTTCTTTGGGGTGTCTTTTTTTGCTGGAATAAGATTTAAAAAACAACGAATTGAATTTGAATTCATGGTAAAATTAACAAAAAATAATAATAATTTTTTTACAAAATAATAGTATTAAAAATATTATTAATTTTTAAAATTGATATTAATAAGATTTAAAAAATAACGAAATGAGTTTAGTTCATGGTAAAATTAACAAAAAATAAATAATTTGTCAGAAAAAAACTCTGAAAAAAATGCTTAAAAGTATCGTCGTATCGACAGTAAAATATCGCCGATACCGATGTATCGGAAAATCTGAAATATCGCCGATATATCGGTATCGGTATTCGTAACATCCCTAATATTAACACTGTTGATAGTTCAAATATAAAAACATTTTCTTAGTCACCTGATCTCTCGAGGCTACCTGGTATTAATTCGCCTTGTGTTGGTATTAATTAAATTTACATTTAAGATACGACAAAATAACGATACAACAAATTTGTCTGTTCACAAGCACATAAACAAGTATCGTCTTTTTTTAAACGATAAGACATACGACTGAGCTTGTGAATTGAACAATAGTACTTTGGACAATTTGCTGTATCTTGGAAACTGTAAGAGGCAAACTCTTGAAACTTTAAAAAAGCTAAAACTAAAAAAAATTACATATTTTAAAATATTTCAAAACGAAAAATTTAAAGGAAAAAAGCACCCAAATTAAAATAAATCGCTACAACGCAAAAAAATCACCAAAATCAATCAAATAAAAAAAATCGCCAAAAACCTAGGAAATCGCCAAAAGAGTAAATAAAAAAACGCAAAAAAACCGAAAAAAGTCGTCAAAACAAAAAAGATAAATATATCATCAAAAAACGAAAAAAAAACGCAAAAAAAGCTCTAAAGCTAAACAAATTTCCAATAACCGAAAAAAATCACCAAAACAGAAAAAACTCCCCAAAACCGAATAAAGCGACAAAATTCAAAAAAATGGTTAAAAATTAAAAAAAAAATATCGCCAAAAACCGAAAAAGAACTTTAAAACGAAAAAAAAAACGCTAAAAGCAAAAAAAACCCCAAAACTAAACAAATTCGCAAAAAAGCAAAAACAAATTAAAAAAAGAAAAACCGCAAAAAAACTGAAAAAATCACCAAAATTAAAAAAGCGCCAAAATCAAAAAAATCGCCAAAACAACAAAAAAAAACAAAAAATAAAAATGTTAAATTAAACAAAAAAGCAAAACAAAAAAATTGCCAAAATAAAAAAGGGCAAAAACGAAAAGGGATATATGTGTATTCGTACGGAACCCTGCGTGTGCGAGCCAAAGTCGTACTTTACTAAAATTTTACATTTATTATAGTTTTAAAAATAACAACATAAATATGTGCATATGTATGTACACATAAAGTTAATTTGCTAAAAAGACTCAAAAGGGATTATTTAACAGAAAACTAGTTTAAATTTTTCACTTTACTTACAACTCAATTGCAAAATGTTTTAATATTTGTCTCTCAAAACGTAGGCATGCTATATATTTGTATGCATATTTTATACAAGATAAAGAACAATATTACGAATAGTTATGCAGTATAGAGCTCAAATTCATAATTTTTGAGTTATAACCTTCTTGGAGAAAATAATCAATATGTAAATGCATATGTACTTATGAATCTATAGGAACTTAGGGAGACATTTTTAAAAGCATAGAAAATCCCATGTGGAAGATGAAAATGATGAAATCTTAATAAATTCATATACAAGGACTCTTGTATTTGTTTACGTTCGAATACTTGTATTTCTGTTTTTATTTTGTACGTGACCTTTTGAAAAACATTTTATTCAAAGAATGATCTGTTGATTTTGCCACGCGCATAGTGCTTTATCTGCTTATCACATGGTGTACAATTTGGTACAGTACCATTTATAGTTCCTATTTGATAAACGCCATTTTTGCTCGTCAAGCGATTTTAATAATATTCTATAGTTATTACCAAGACATATTTATTCCATTTTGGAATCCAAGGCCTAAAAATAACTTACAGACCTACATTTTTTATAAAATATAAAAACAATTTACCATAGATAGTGTAAATATTCCCATAACGTGACTATTGTATTCTTATTACTTTTCTATGAACTGTAAATAAGTGAACAATCTCGTAAAACTAAAAATCAAGTTCTTATTTTTAGAATAGCTAAACCTACAACAAATAGCAAATAAATTTAAGAACTTTTGTATCATATAAAAATATATAAAATTAACAAATATCATAGTTTGAGCAAAACTTTTGCTTTTGTGTTAAATGGCTGATGTACATCTTTTCCATACAATTCTTGAATGTAAAAACTTCATGTACGAGTACATATATATTAAAAAGCTCATTAATTATGTTCATATTTTGTTATGCTGAAAAACGTTAATCCCCTGTTAAACCAAATGAATTTACAAGTTTTGAATTATTAGTTATCTTAACACAAAAGTTTAGTTAAATGTTGAGATTTGTTTTAATAAGATTCATCTAAAATTAATTAAATAATAAAATACTTGGGGAGTTAATTAACAAACTTAGTAAAGCAAATTTTGTTCGTATTAGTCTAATTTAATAGCTGCTTCGTATAAAACCCTCATACGACTTTCCACTGAATGAATATCACACGTTTTATCACACACACACACACACAGACACGCATCCTTATAAGCAAAATCAGATATAACTTCCCCAAACATGACTTGACAAACACACGAAAAATGCGGTATATGTATTTAAAATTATTTTACGTGTGAGTATATATTCTTATATTTTAAATTTTCAGCAATATTTTTCATCTTAAAATAATATGTACTTGCAAATGTTGATTATTAGTAGGGATGTAACGATACGCCGTTTTGCCGATCCGATACCGATTCCGATATTTAAAAATAAATATCGCCGATACCGATTCCGATACCGATACGAATATTGAAATTAAGTTCAAGTTTAGATTAACAAAACTCAAGCGCAATTTTTTTATTATACAAAACTACATTATAAAAGAGAATATTTAAAATTGATAAAACATTGGCAGTAATTTTTAAGGAGGTACATTTTCTTTGCTTCCAAAAAATCTATATTAAAAATATGCAGATAATTAGTACAAAAGCAAGTAAACATTTTTAATTCCTTTATAATTTCAAAAAATACCCGCCATGCTTTTTAAAAAATCGATTTTTTAAAGGACATTTATCAACTAATATTCTTCTAAATAGCTTAATAGCTTAATTATTAAAAGACTTCTAAGTTTATATTTATTCACTTAAATTTACATGAAAATACAGTTCTGAGTTTAAATTCGCATAAAAAAAATTGTGAAAATGGGTGATTTTGTATCCTTTTTCCTTGAGGAAAAATCATGATAGAATACCGAAAAGGAAATTTGTCCTAGCATCGCTTCCAATTCGGTAATTGGTAATCGAAAAACAGAACTTCTTGCAATGGCAAGGATATGTAAAACTAATAAGAAATTATCCAAATTTGCAATACTTTCAGATCGCGAATTCTACATTTTCATGACTTCTTTGGAATATCTTTTTTTTTTTTTGCTGGAATAAGATTTAAAAAACAACGACTTGAATTTGAATTCATGGTAAAATTAACAAAAAAATAAATATTTTTTTTACAAAATAACAGCATAAAATATTATTAATTTTTAAAATTGATATTAATAAGATTTAAAAAATAACGAAGTGAATTTAATTCACGGTAAAATTGAACAAAAATAAATTATTTCTTAAAAAAAAACTCTGAAATTTTTTTTAAAGTATCAGTGTATCGACAGTAAAATATCGTCGATACCGATGTATCGGAAAATCTGAAGTATCGCCGATATATCGGTATCGGTATTCGTTACATCCCTAATTATTAGTATTGAGAAATTTTAAACTTAGGTGTGATAATATAGGATTTTACTCGTTTATAGTTATTTTCCATTTATTTTCATATTAAAACGTTTCTTATTGACAAGCCTTCGGTTTGTGCGAGATAAATTCTATTTTTGTGGAATTTTTTTACAGTTATTTAAATTTTATTAAATCCAGCTGGGTGAATTTATAATGGATACAGTTTGAAATAAAATTAATGATTAAAATATGCAAGGCACAGCGCAATAATGTTAAATTTGGCATCATTCAGTTGAATTTAATGGAATTTTAACAGCGTGCTAATACCTCAAGTAACATCTTTAGAATGTGTCTTTTGAGGATGTTTATTCCTAATGGCTGGAGGGAGATGATTATTATATTCGTACTCAAGACAGGTAAAGGAAGTCAAATATTTTAGAGCGACTAATCTGTTGTTATTACTATTTTAAACATTTTTACAACTTATTGTTATTCATCTTACGAACAACATTAGTATAGCTAAGGGCAGATTTACTGATAGTGTGCTTAAGGATATATTTGTTCGCATAGAACGTGGACTAAAGAAAAGAAATAATATTTTTCTTTTCTTTAAAAAAAATCCGTCATTCGGTTTTATTTAACTTATTGGTTAGCTTTCTATTTCTAAACGCTACCATTTATTAAGATGATCTATATATAAATGGGTAAATGAATTTAAATGACTGACTCCCTACTAGGGATGGGCAGGTGAAAAAAATATCGATAAATATCGATATCGATATATTTTTAAATATCGATCGCCATATCGATATATATCGAATAAAAATATCGATATTTCCAAATATCCAAAGAAATTTAAATTTTTCCGAATAACCCGAATAAAGAGTAAAACTTACTCGAATAACTCGAGCAAAATAAAAATTTTAATCGATTTTCGAGTAATTTAAAAACATCAATGTACTAATTTTATTAAAAACTAAGTAGTAGTTCTTATTTGAAGCATAGTATTAAGATAAATAAGTACCACTCATTACTTTGTAACCCATCGGTAGTACGACTACAAAAATAACAAAAGTTTTTGCTGGGTAGACTCAAAATAATACTTCCATTAACAAAATTCGATAAAATCTATAAATAAAACTTTATTGCATTTTCGAAAATATGTTTGTACTAATAATAATAAAAGGAAACTGATAAGAAAGTGTTGAAATAAATACACATTAAACAAGCTTATACGAATGACCCAAAGCTCTGAGAAATATTTAACAGAAAGCTTATAAAAAAAGCCAACAACTAATGAAAACAAACAGGAAAAGTGGAAAAACAAACATGAAAATAGAAAACGAAAACAACAGCAGCAGCAATAACTACAGCAACACTTAGTAATGAATTGAAATATTATAATGTTACTGCTCTCGTCTTAAGCTGTTTAGTTGTGTTGTTATTGTTGTTTGTTGCTTTTATGTCCTTAAGAACTACTAACACACATATTGTCATGCTACACATGAACATACTATACACATTCATTTATTAAGAGAAAGGATCATGTGTATATAGTAGTGAATATATGTATATATTTATATGAACATAAAACACATAAAAACTAATGTAAATATTTACTCATTCTTTAAGTTCATGATTTTTGTTCCTTTACAAAAATATGTATGCACGTATATATGAATTGTAAAAAGAAGGATAAAAATTATACAAGCTTTGTAACAAGAACTTTAGACACGCATTTTCGTAATTTACTTACAAGTTAACAAAAATAAAATTTAAAACACATGGAAAGAAGTAACGAAAAGAACTAATTTTGGTACAACATAAAATACATATACTTTGTTTCTCTGGACCAAAAGGAACATACGTACAGATGTATGCATATGTACAGATGTATATAAAGCCCTTTTTATAATTATTAATGTGTAGTAGTTTTTTGGAAAATAACTTAAACTGACACATCCATGCAAACAATACATAAATACTTGAATATGCACATGTGTGTGTTTGTAACCATAGAAAAATTCTTACTTACGTAACCATTTCCTAAACTCAGTAGTAAATCTGTTTTCACTTTAATGACTACCGACAAGTCCCTTGTACCATATGCTACTTTTTTTCTCTTAATTTTCTTTATTCCAATTTTATCTGTATTCTTGGGAAATTTTCAAACACTGACACATTAGAATTATGCTGGTCATCTGTATATGTTTATATTACAGTTCAGTGGCAAAAAGAAGCAGTATGGAGGCCTTTAAGAAGGCATCTTTACACTTCTTTTGGTGAAACGATGAACACCCACAACACGCTCGACACAGTGGTATAGCTTATAAAAATTCAAAATATGATTAATATCGGACCAAGGATTCGTGTCTTTTCTATATATCCTTAAATGAAAAAATTACATAACTACTAAAAATACCCTACGGTAAATGGAACTGACACAAAACAAGTCAAGTGACCGGTCCCCAGGTGGTAGCGACCAGTCCCAGTTCTAACACTTCCTATGAAGTGGCCCAGCCACTTTTACATGTTGATGGTCTAGGATGGAGTTAATTGACACTTTGTATGCACCTTGTAACTTGTCTCTGAACTATCTTGTAGAGTCCCAATCGGTGTAGAATAATATAGATTATATATAAATATTATTCCAAAATTCAGCTGTAATTATCGATTAATTTATTTTTTTATTGTTACAAATCCAAGTAGAAATTGTATTTTATTTCTAAGCGGTGTCTTTGATAGGATTCGAACCGGCAACATCCAAATGCAATGCAAATGCAGGTATATTTTTTTAACCACGGTATTTTTATAGCGGCTTCAGCATTTTTGATTAAATTGATTTTTTATTTCAAACTAATGGGTGATTTTATAAGAACTATCGGAAAGTAAAAAAAAAAAAAAACACATAAAATTCAGAAAAATGCATGAAATATTTATTTGGATCGATAGTTGGGTCGATATAATTTAATGTTTGAAGATTATTTCATGCAAATGTTGGCCGCGGCTGCGCCTCAAATGGTCCATCCGCTTAGTCCAATTTTGGCATACTCTTTCCAACATTTCAGCCGGTATCTCACGAATAATGTTGGCAATGTTGGCTTCCAGTGCGTCAATCGAAGCGGGCTTGTCGCTATAGACATTAGCCTTAACATAGCCCCACAAAAAATAGTCTAGAGGCGTTAAATCGCACGATCTGGGCGGCCAATTGACTGGTCCCAAGCGTGAAATAAACTGTTCACCGAACTCGCCTCTCAATTGGTCCATTGTTTCGCGTGCTGTGTGGCATGTGGCACCGTCTTGTTGAAACCACATGTCATGCAAGTCAAGCTCTTCCATTTTGGGCAGAAAAAAGTTTGTTATCATCGCACGGTAGCGCTGCGAACGGCGCCGAATCGATAATTCACGGTCATCACCAACACTGGCCGATACGGCTGCGATATTTTCTTCAGTTCGCACTCTACGTAAACGTGTTGGTGGTTTAATGTCCAACAATGTAAATTTGGTGCGAAATTTTTTTACAATAGCCCGAATAGAAGCCTCAGTAGGTCGATTAAACTGACCATAAAATGGAAGAAGCGCGCGATGAACTTTCTTAACAGAGCACGCATTTTGGTAATAAAATTCAATAATTTGCAAGCGTTGTTCGTTTGTAAGACGATTCATGATTAAATTATAGACCAAACTGAAGATGTTTGACAGTGACACAAGATACAAAACGTGCGTGAGCTGCCAAAACTAGTGTTGCCAAAAAGATAATAGCAAAAAAATCACTCGTTATATACTTTTATCCAATATCATTTTTTACACATATGAGTTGAACATAATATAGTTCCGATAGGTTAGGATCAGTTAATTATCTCGAACATAAAGGGCAAAATATGAAAATGAATGATGCCTCTTGTACTTAAACTTCAGTATTATATACAAAATACTTGCGAAAAAAGAATACGAGATTGTTTGTTATTTTTAAAAATCTAAAAATAGAATACTCCGTCCTCACTCTCTTCTAATAGAATCTCTATTCTTAGGGAGAGTTAAGGCCTTCTATAAGAAGGCATAAGCAGGTCTCTAAGAAGACTTGAAGTGAGAAGGCCATTTTAGTTTTACCACTGGCAACATAATCAACAAACACATTTACAATTGCTGTAACCACACAGAAAAAACAAAATTTCATTTTCTGTAAAGGAATTCAATGAAATAGTAAATATTTTGCCTATGAACGGACCTACAAACGAATTTGTAAATGTAGACAAAAATACCTCAACAATTTCATTAAAAAAACGTGATTTTTTCAGTGAACAAATTGTTTAAATCTAAAAAAATTTGTCTAAAAATATTTACAAATTGTAGACAAAACAATTTACTAAATCAAACAAAAATATTTACTGGATTTTCTGAAAAATATCAAAAAATTTTTCTGTCTGAATTTAATAAACAATTAGTCTAAAAATGCTAACAATTATTAAACAAAATAATTTACTTAATCAAATAAAAATACAAACAAAATTTTTGTCTGTGTCATCATCATCTTTGTTAAATGTGTTCAAGTCTGAATGTTTATCTAAATACTATAAAAAAATTAATGAGAATTAAAGCAACGGCATTAACTAATCGATTCACTCAAAAATCTTTTGTAAACAAACTTGGTACAATTGCATTCCTCTTGCTATGATTGCTGTTGTTGTTATTTGTGTGTATATCGTCATCGGGGTGGTTTTTTACGATACTATTTCTATTATTGTTTTTGGTGTTTGCGTTCTAAATAAAAGTCAAACAAACAACTCATAGATTATGGACAGAACATTTACTGAAAATTAAATTTATTTTTAGACAAACTTTTGTTTGAAAATTTTTTGGTGATAACTTTTTCTGTGCACTACTTATACAGATGGACCGAATGCGTTGGCTCAAGAATTTTACATGCAGTTTTGCAAATTTAATGCATTTCAGCAAACAATGACATGTGGTTAAAGCACTTAAAGTGGATACTATTTTATTTGATAATAGATTATAATACTAAAATTAATTATCGTGTGTCAGCTTATCAACTTACTTTCTAGTTACTAGTTTAAAAAATGACTTTTCTGTTTTACAAAATATGCTTTTATATTTTATACCCATTAATTCATTAAAGGCGTTTACTGTTAGCATAAATTCGAAATGAACTTAAGTTTATACTACGAACAACTCAATTAACTCATTCAACTATGTATGTAATTGATTTAAGTACTCTAAAACTCACATGCATTTGCAATGCAGCAAAAAAGGTAATGCAACTCGTTTTTTTCTAAACAAAACTTTTTTTTAATCTGCAGGTCCTAAACGCGTAGTCGCATATTTGAAAATTTTCATACAACTATTAGGAATAGAATGTAACAATGCAGCATATATATCCGCCTACCGGACGAATGGTTTTCAGCAAAAAGATCGTGTCACTCCCTTACCAACCAGCAAAAACTGCAAATACAAATATCTATGAAAGCACATGAATAGCCAGAATTTTCGGATCCATTAATATATATTTACATGTTTATTTCCTCCTTCCGATGTGGAGTATAGGCCTATAAAAAATTCATTCCATTGGCATCAATTTATTTTATTTCGCTTCAAATCTTGCTTGATTTATCCACCTCTTGGTATTCCTCTTTTCCTGCTTCCCTGTGGATTTCACTCAATCTGCTGGTTCACGTAATGTGTGAACTAGCCAGTTCTATTTGCGTCTTAGAAAAGGTGTGTGTATATCATGTTTGGCTGGAAGATTTGCATGTTCTCTTTAAATACCTGGTGCGTATTTGTGTCGTGGGCAGCCGCATTCCAAGTCTCGCATTCATACAATAAGGTAGTTTGATCAAACACAATTGAGTCGGTTTGCGATGTCCTCACTTAATCCGCCAGTATTGGCAATTATACTGCCAAGATAGTATTATTTATCTGGAGTCCTAAATTGGTATCTGTGTTCACACATATAGACTCTGTCTTTCCCAAGTTGATGTTCAAGTCTGGTCCCGCTCTAGCTGCCTCCAGTAGTCGTAGTTTACGAGACATGTTACTGGCAAGAGACAGATATCATCGGCGTAGTTTACGACTCCCAATCGTCTGTAAGTGTTCCATTGAATTCCAGAACGATGTTAAAAAAAGAGGTTATATAACGCATCGCTGTCTTACCGCAGTTTTGACTTCTATCCTGTCGCTTAGTTTATTGTCATGTAGTACTCTGCAAATCGATCAGTTGTATTGACTTTTGATGAGCGATATTAACTTTCGTGGGTTACCATTGTACTCAAGTACTTTCCAGATAATGCTATGAGCGATCTTGTCAAATGCTTTTTCAAAGTCTAAAAATGCCGGATATAGGATGGTCTCCACTCCACAGATTATTCTACAATAACTCTCAATGCGTTTACCTGATCAACACAGGATTTACCTGGTCAAAAACCAGCTTGTTTAGGGCGCAGATCTCGCTCCAAGGCAGATGTGATTCGGGCTGTAATGATGTCAACTGCCACTTTATTCAACATGCTCATAATTGTAATTCCCCTACAGTTAGTGCAGTGCTACAGTTGCCTCTTTACAATCATTTATGGCACAGAGTATTTATTTGTTTATCCGTTTTTATGAAATAACTCAGTAAAGTCACAAAATGTTGTTGAAAATGCTTTTAGTTTTTTTCTTTCTAACTAATCACTCACAACACGGCGGATATATATGAAGAAGAACAATTAATTACTACAGTAAAATGAAAAGCATTTCATCAAAATGCATCTGCCACAAAATGTTAAACATACTTTGGTTTCCTTTTTGCATTATATATTTTTGTACTTTCTTTACCTCTTGCAATGTAAGCAGGTATGTACGTATTTATGCAAAATACTTTTAAGCTGTGCATGTCCTTAAGAAACTAAGAAAAAGGAGTTTCTCCTCAAAATAACAACAAATCTTGATTGTCATGTTTATATTAAGAGGATGATGATGATGATGACAATGTTATGTTTTAAGTACGATGATTATCTTTTATATCATGTTTAAATACTTCTACCTAAAGTGATCATTAGAATAAAAGATTTAGGCGACAAAGGGAAAAAGACAAGCCACAAAGTAAAAATTTTACAGTGTCCCAGGAACGTTGAGTAGAATTTTATTTGTTAATAGTTTGGTATTAAGGAATATCCATAATTTTACATAAATTGGTAAGATTCTTTAGCTGCTCTTTTTTAACTTGCGTCACCTTCATTTTTAATATATTGTTGCTTTTTATTTTAGTAGATTGTTAAACTTTTAGTTTTGTGTATTATGAGTGTATTGAAATAAATACTCTTATATTTTATGAATGTATAAAATTTTAAATAGAGATTGAAAATTTTCAACAAGTTTAATTTTACACAAGTCACTATATGATGTTACAAAATACATATGTATGTAAATATATATTTATATGTTTTTCAGTTTGACAAAAGAAAACTATTAATGTATTACTTCTTCATTTTTGCATGGCATCTAAACCAAACATTTTTCATCTATAAATTTGTATATAGAAATTTTCATAATTTTTTGTGGAATGATTATACATACTTTTAGATTTTTAACAAACTAAGGCTGAAAATACAGTGGCTGCTGTGTATGAAGATGCTAAAATGGTATTAACACTGCTTGCTTTGCAAGTCTGCATAGTTAATGATAAAAGTAATGTTATCTACGTAGGAGACATTTTTAGCCGACATGTCTAACGCCACAAAAAATCGGAAACTTTATCAGACAACCGACCGATTTGTCTAAAACTCCTTCGGGCATTTGACAGAGTAGTGGGCAGTTTTCTGGTTCAACGCTTCTGTACGTTTTCTGAATTATTATCCGATTAATCAAATCCGAAGGTAATTTGATTTCCTTTACAACATTTAACAGAATAATCTGCATATTTTCTGATCTATGCCTCACAACTCTTAGCAGTCAGTCACTTCTGAACATTATCTGTTTTTAGTTTTCGTAATAAATCTCATTTACCTCTTGAGGGTATATGCACAATAACCCAGTGGTAAAATAACCCATTACGTAATCGCTTATGTAAGCAATATATAGCAGCAGCTAGTGCTGACGCTTTGCCTTATTTTCCCACTTAGGTTTAGTATAAGCGTGTCATAGGCTTTTTAATCAGTGCGCTCTCGCTTCAAATGTAAGCCACGATGTCAGTACATAATAAGTGGAATTGTAAGCGAGCTTGGTGTTTAAAAATATTCCAAAAGTAGGTGACAGTTTCTTACTTTGTACATATAAGAGATAAATTCTATGAAATACAACGAAATTATCCCATACACAATGTACACGTACATTAAAATCTAGGAACTTAGATTGCTCGCTTAGAACGACATCCTGACATCATTGAAAATGTTTTCTAATGAGCTGCATGGAGAATTTTAAATGACATTTCTGACAAATTTCTAATTTTAGCTCCGACTTTTCTCACACATTAATACGACAGGATGCAAAAAGTGTCAGATAAATCGGAAGATTTTCTGATGTTTTGTCAGGCACTGTCCGACATTTTTCAGGCAAGTTGAATTTTTACAGAATTCTCTTAAACATTTCGGCATAGTTTTTATAATTTCCTCAGACAAAGAGGTCCGGCTTCTAGCCCGATACGAATTTGGCATCTTGTGCAGACTTTCTGGCTGACTTTTGATCGAAATCGGCAAAAAAATATTTGCTGGATACTTAAAGATGAACAGCTGTGTTGAAGTCCGTGGCAATGAGTACTTCAGTCGATATTGTGCTTAATTAGTAATTTTCTTTAAACAAAAAATTTATTCGGCAATTTAATAGCAGCATTTAAGGTGTCTTTGGAAAAGTTCCACAGAACATGGCTTGCAAACATAAAAAGCCAATCAAATACAGAAATAACTAAAAGAGATACTAACTAATCATCAACGAAAACAGTACGGTCCTGTTTTTGTCATCATCAACGTCTTCGCTTACACTGTCTTTACTTGCATATAAATATATTGGCAAGTTTTTCATTTTCAGTTACAGCAGCATCAACACCAGTTACTGTACTTGATACCTAAATACCAGGCGCGTATACAAGTCGGGGGGAAAACGGAATATCACCCTCCCCCACAAAACGAGTAAGATATGCTCAATTTCTATTGAAATTTTAAAAGAAGTTTTGCAAAATAATATGTTAAGTTAGAAGACCCCCCTCCAAAACCTCAAGTTGGATCCGCGCCTGCTAAATGTAAGGATATGTATGTGAATAAACTTATAAATCCTAACGACCTTGACCCTTTTATCCCTTATACATATTAATATTTATTTATATAGACAGACGTTTATTTGCGTCAGGCCGACCGCATTGCCTTCGTTTGGCTTAAGGCCTGCTGCCTTACTGACGACTTGAATGGCTTAGGATTTTTGTTTTTAATTTTGCTTTAGGTTCTTTTTGCAAATGTCTTGCGTTTTGTTCAGTTGTGTCCTTTTGTTTTGGATCTTTTATCCTATTCATCCGTTCATTCATTGTGAATTCAAGTGCGATGCCATAAAATGACACATACCACAAATGACAACCAATTGTTGTTTTTTTTTTTTTTTTGGTTTTCTTTTTTTTCAACTCAACAAGAAAAATTGACAAGAAAGTGAGCAAAACATAAAACAACCTAACAGCAACAGTAAAAATTTGAAACACAACATGGTGAAGACTTTCCACATGCTGCTGCATAAAATTAATTACTTACAATTTTCCTGAATGTGTAATCCTGTGAGCATACGTGTGTATGTATATGTATACTATCATACACACACACATAAACAGACAATGACATTTTTACATAAACATGTTTCGTTTATTCAAGTCTCTTCATCATCTTCATCATCATTTTTCCATAATTTATTTCGATGTGTTAGAGAATCAAAAGCAGGTAACCTTTCTTCACACACCCACACGCTTCTAAATATACAGCAAATGTAAAACATTAAGGTATGACTTGTTATGATTGTTTCATCTGAACTTTGTTATTTATAAACCGATTTAAAAATTTTTTATTTCTTGGGAAATGTTAAACTGCCAGATTGGTTCTGTTCTTCATAATTTTTTGTCCGTCTATCCATCCCACCAAATGCTCAAAATGACACACACAGATGACGGAAAATCGTTCCAAACACACACAGATGTTTATTTTCTTAAATCACTCTTTATTTGTCCTTTAAGAATGACAATATATATATACACAAAAATACATATTATTTAAATGTCTTCAGTTCTTTTTACAGCAACGTTCACACGACTACTTAAAAAAAACTAACTCATCCTACTTCAACGGCAGCGATTTTATAGATATCACTAAAGTCTTCGAAGGTTGTAGAAAATACTAAAACATAACAAACTACAATTTTGTTGTCAAGATCGGAATGTATAACATGGCTGCATATTGTACTTAAAAAAATATTTTTAACTTTCCGCAATCAAAGATAGGACGTTACTAATTTCTCGTCGATTTTAGAAAATCGAGTTTTCGTCAGACGTTTTGAGGTCGTGGGAGCATATATATATATGTGTGAGAGTGTGTGTGTATGTAAACCTGTCATAACTTGTGAACGGCTTATCAATTGGAACCAAAATCTAAAGGCATTGACCTCACTTAGATTTCATGATATAATGAAAATTTTTATATTATGTTTTCTACTCTTAATTTCTTGAGGCTGACCTTAACATAAAACTTATTTTGTACTCAAAGAAAATACGTTAGGCATGCATATTACATACTAGAAGAATACAGTAAAAGTGAGTATAAAATGCTTGATTAAGCCATTCACTCTTAGTCACAAACCCTTTAAATAATGTTTTTTTTTTTTAATTTATCCATCTTAGTCCATCATTTAGCATTCGCTTAAAATTTTGTTACATCCCTAATAAACTTGCTTTTAAATGCGGGTGTGCATGAAAATATTTACGTTTAACTCTTCAGTCGATGCTTCTGATGACTGACTACAAGATGCATTTGAAAGTCTTTAAGCCAGTTTAATGTACGATATGAGTATATCATTTTGGTTGTTCGTTTTAGTTCGGTTGCACTTTGTTTTTAACCATTCTAGACCTTTAGGTAAAACTGGAAAAGAACAGTAAAAGCAAGACAAAAGCGAGTCGAAAGAAAAGTTTAAGGTGTTATTTTTATAGTTATTCAGCTAAACTGTTTGTTTAAAAGTTCTCATGCTTGTTTATTATGCAAAATACTACAAAAATTATTTTATATAAAAGTATTTTTATTATTTTATATAATTTTAATTCAGCTATTTTTTCTATCCTTCAATGCAAACTCTTTCCACAAGTTGTAGAAACTAGGAACTGTTCCTTTTGTTTAACATGGAAGTCAGAAACAGAATTTTTTTCTTTCTTTACACAAACATTTTCTTTTTCAGAAAACTTTTTCAAAAAATTTAAAATACGATGCTGCATATACTGGTGGTCTTTTATATGCTTTTTTTTATGTTGACCTTGGGAGTGATTTGGTTAACTAAGTTATTATTGAGAATATGTTCATATACACATATTTTTACTTTTTATACTTAAGGAAAATTCTTTTGATATTCTTATTACTATGAAAAAGTTTTGTTCGCCACTTTGCATGTTAATTTAGACAATAAAGTATTTTGTAGTAAACAGTTTTTATCCACTAGAGAAAGAATTGATAGAATTGCATTTTACTTTCTAGTATTTCTGCAACTTTTGTTGTCCAATAAATTTCTAATTGTTTAAAGGTGTAGATAAATAAAATAGATTCATATCGAATACAAATAATTTGCTGCGTTCTGTATAATGTTCAAAGCCAACAATGCTTATTTTAGAAAATCATTTACATATTTGTAAATTCTCAAATGGTTTTTGAGTCTCTGTGCATAAGATAAAGGACTTGTAATTGTACAAAATTGTGTTTGAAGTCTACTGACGATTTGGTAAAGCACCAATGCAATGCATATAGACAATGCTGAAACACCAGCAAATAAATGTCATTTTTCTTTAAAATAGTAAAAGTTATATTCGCATTATGCATCCAATTTTAACAGAATGTATAATGTGAGTATAAGCTGCAGCTCAAATTTGACCTTTATACATATCGTCATATAAAATGCAAAACGACCTATCTACATTTTTTAAAATTGTTCGGGAGAGATAAAAGACTTAATAAGAAGCAAATTATTGTTATTAATTCAGATTTTAGTAAGGATGGTATCTAGAAAAATTCGTTTTTATAATCACACTAATTTGCTTTTTATTATGTTTTTTATCTCTCCTGAAATGTTTTTTTTTAAATAAACATAGGCACTTTTGCATTTTATATGACGATATTCTACTCAGTGCAAAATAAAAGTTCAAATTTGTCTTTTATTCTTTTGGTTAATTATATTGGACTATAAAAGCATTCATTCTTAAGGTTCTAGCTTAATAAACAATTATATAAATAAAAAAATAATAAAAGTAAATTCTTTTTGTTTTTTATTATTTCGGTTGAATATAATAGTTAAAATAAAACTTATATTTTTTGCTTTTAAATAAGAATACGAGTTTAAAAAGTTTTCAAGCATACCCAGCAAAAACTTTTGTAATTTTTGTAATTGGTAGTACTTTATTAGTGGGTTACAAAGAAATGCGTGGTACTTATTTGTCTTATTACTTTACTTCAAATTAGAACTACTACTTAGTTTTCAGTTTAGTTTAAGTATTTTTCTAATTATCTGAAAGTTGTTACTACAATTTGTTGATATGTCTTAATACAATAAGTAGATAGCCACTTTTAAGTCAACATGTGTTTGTAAATGAGAACTAATTTTTGTCGCTTAAACTTATAAGTCAACAATAGCTGAGTAGGTAAAGTATTTGACTTCATATCTGAACGAGCACAGGATCGTATCCCAGCTGGTTCAAAAAAAAAATAATAATAATAATAATAAAAAAATAAAACAAAATAAAATTTAAAAATATATATAAAACATAATGTGTATATATTTATTTTTTAATTTTAATTTGGTTATTTAACTACTTATTTTTTTAGGTTAATGTAAGCCAAATATTAATCAGTCAATTATTGTGACATTTAAATTTTTTTGTAAGGGATACTCCTTATTTGTCGGAAATTGTAACTAGTTACGGCTCAAATCCTCATATACATTTCTGCCTACCAGTAAGCAAAGTTTTTGCTGGGTAATGATTGGAATTAGCATCGCTAAAAAGGCATAGGCATATAGATCAGTCCACAGCAAATAACGATATTTTTGATTTGCATCAATCTCTATAAATTTATGAAGTTTGGCTTGCTAATTTTATTCTAAAATTATTCTCAATTTATTCTAAAAATCATTCTAAGAGTGCCAAAATAGTAGAACACATCGCAGGCTTCTTATGAGCAGTTCTAAGGCAAATACTTATGTGGTAAAATAATACAATCGAATGCATAAAATATATGTTAGTTCTGCTAGGACTTGGCTGCAGAATAATCGCTTACCAAATGAAACGAAGAAAAGTTTTAAGATAGCTTTATGCATATGTACTCGTATCTTGATATGTTTGTAGAAAATCGCACACAAGTATTTGTTTTTCAATTTAAATGCGCTTGTAGCAAAAGTATTTATGTGCATTCGTCTAAGAATTAAGAACAAAACTTTAGTTTTATTGTTTGTTATTAAGGATGCCAGATATCATGTGAACTTGAAAGGTTTTTGTTTGAGTTTTTAACGTTTATATGACACGACTAGTCTGGAAGTGAGTTTTATGAAAAAGTTTCAAGAAAAGTGGGTATAGGGCTTGAAAGCACTATGTATCTAATCTCTAAAACAAATTAGAATAATCATACACTCATAGAAAAATGTATCATCGCATTGATGACGCCCTATCATCAGAATTCTGACATCAGTGCTATGACAAATGTCATCAATACAACAAAAACTGACATCAATCTGATGACAAACGTCATTATAGAATGTTATCATAGTTTAAGTGTCATCAATGTTATGATTGGAATGACATCAATACGATGTCACTTAAATTTAATTATTTTTAAAATATTTCAATAAATTTTGTTGGAACTTATTCCTGTTTTTTTATTTAGCAAGCACTTAATTCATTAAACTTTATTAAGTACCTCCGAGCAGAACATATCTCGTTTGTTAGAAAAAGGTGACGTATGACTAATATTTATTTATTCAGAATATTATATATTACTAATACGCATGCATTTTAATCATTTTATGCATTGAGAGATCTACAATTAACTAACAGCATGTTTACAGAACGCATTGCAATCAAAACGTGCACGAATGGCTTATGAACGATTACATAACAGTTTGCGTCTTAAGAAGACGTTCCTTAGTATTCGTGCATATAGAGTTGCCCATCTACAATAAAATTTATTTGTTTACTTTTTCTCATACAAAATTATTGCTTTTTATCCAAATAATGGTAGCCCTTTTCATGACGCACAAAACCAAAATAGATTTTAACTAAAGATTTTCATTTTGCATATAAAGACAATTGTATGGTAAATAGCTCAACACAAATAATTGAAATAAAGTTGTTTAATTTAAATAATGGTAGTTTTCCAGTTTTTGATGTGAAAGTGATTTTATTTTAACAATAAATTGCTAAGATGAATGCAATTTTCTAATTGGCTCATTTTGGCGTCAAGGACGTCAGGTTTCGTCTTCTAAATACCAAAATATGACAGATGTTATGCTTTTTAGAAATGTACAATGACATTCGCGATATATAACCGCAAACATGATTGACGTCAATATTGTTACGCATATAACATATAGGAGTTTTGGTTCCGTAACAATTAAAAAATTCATCTGGCAACTTTAAGACAAAAAATATATATATTCAGTTGTTGCAAATGTTGATACAAGAAGAACAATAAGTATGAATAAGAAAAGCTTAACAAATGAAGTGGAAATCACTCTTCAGTATATTTCTACAACACACTTACGAGTGTAAATATACACATAAATACAAATATGAACAAAAATACATATAGAATCAGCCTTTTACAACTTCTTGAAATAATTTAAAAAGCCATCTTTGACTAAGTGAGATGAAGATGAAAACATAAAAATAAAATAAGAGCTGTAAAGTGTGTTGAAACGTACACAAAACAGAAACGAACAAATTGTGCACAAAGTAAAGGAAATGTTTAAATCACATCTTTGTGTGGGTAATGTATTTTGTTTTAAGAATTTTATTAACTTAGAAATCATTTCATTCTTTTTCTATGCTACGTTTTTTCTTATGAAGGTCTTGTTCGATTTATTTCTTTTAAATATGATAAAATATTGTGTAATACCTTTTGCTTAACATCAATAAATGGCGGTTATTACAGAAACTTTTTTTCTCCATTTTATTTATTTTTTTACTTTTTAGTTTATTTTCATACATTTCTCTGCAGTGAGTAAAACTATAGAATTTTTGCTTTGCACATGTTTTTCATTTTCAGTTTTATTTTTTCTTGTCATTTTTGTATTTGAAAGCCACGTCCTTCAATCTTAATCCTGTGGCCATACTCGACTCGACTCTATTTCTAGACAAGTTTTTCAATACACAAAGTAATACAAATGCTTGTACGTTTATACACATAATATATATGTAGATATATTATATAGATTATGTATGTAGTTGTACGGATGCTTGTTGCAAGGAGTCTGTATTTATGCTAGTGAAAATGATTTGCCAATATATTCTAGATGTAAAATGTTTACAAGCAGTCACGGCACGTGTGACTTTGCTTGAATTTAATACTCGTACGATTCTAGGCGAACAGACGATGCCATGAATGCAATGCAGCCTGATTAGTTTTGGCTTCGCCAGTAGCTCTGGTAACTAACTGGTTGGTTATTTGGTTGACTATTTGGCTCGATGACTAGAAATTTCAGTTTTATGTTGTATATGAAAGCGAGGGTCGTTTGCAAAAAATACAAATAATTGTAGTTGTATTTAAAATAAATGAGCAGGAACAGAAAGAACTTCTGTATAGAGTGCAGACACTGAATAAGTCAAATAACCTCTGAAACTTTTAAGAACAAACCTTTCATGGGAATAAAAATATTTAAAACTTTGCCTTAATCATTTCACTTAAATATATATGGGGACTTAGAAGCAACCCTCGCATACTGACTTTTATATGTGCTTTAGTATGAGTTTGTGTAGCAAATTTTGTCAGTACACACACAAACATTGCAAGGACACAGTTAGCGTCGACATTTTGCTCATTAATGTCAATTTGATCTAGTCGTACATGCCATCGATTAGATAAAGAAATTGCATAATTTTTCTTAATTTTCTCTTATAAAAGTTTATGTACTTTCTCATGTACCTTTAAGTTTGTGTGTACATGAAGACTTAAATTACACACACACACGCAGCCACTTAAATACATACTAAACCGTATAATTTAAATCTCTTCTTACACACCATCCGCTAGAATATTTTAAGTTAGTTAGAATAACTAACATATAAAACGTTTCACACAGAAGTTCTATTTCCTTCTTTATTTAAAAAATTATTTGTATTGTTTTATTTTGTTTTTTGTAGAATTAACTTTGTTGCTTCAGTTTGCTGGTTCTTATATAGTTTTCCAACAATATTTATTATTGGATTTGGTTTTGTAGTTATATGAAATTAATTTTAACAAAGACAGTAATTGCCTTTTCTGTGTTTCCGCATCCTTATCAGGCTTTTATTAGAAGGAAATCAATAAAACTAATGCCATTTCCCATAAAAACACTCTATAAATTAAATGATTTTTATGGCTTAACAGCAAGTTAATAATTGTTTGATGTTAAATCCAAAAAAATAGATTGTAATTGTTAAACTTTTTAGTTTACGTTTATCTTTGATGAAGTTTGATTAAGTACGAGAAAGTATGTTGCGGAAAATTTTGTACCAATTGTCTTCAACGTTCTTTTCCTATGACTGGTTATAATGGTAGTGGTACAATATACTCCCAAGTGTTGAGCGGTGAAATAGAAAATATATGTTATCAAAATACCATTCGTGTTCTTAGAGATTTTTTCTAAATCGAAAATATTTGTTTAAAATATAGTAGTTTGAATAATATTAAAGAAACCACCACAGGACAAGAGCCTTGTGTTAGGATCTGAGTATCTTAATTATGTCAATTGGCCCCCTGCAATGGTAATGTCATGTAAATATGAGAGGTCTTTCTCTCATAAGATTCCAGAGCTCGCACCGGCTATTAGTCCTTGGAAACCACCCACGTGGCTAATCTTGTGGCAGATTTCCTTGTGCTTTTTTCTAAATATTTTTTCACACTCTTTGAGGGATTTTCGTTTTTTTTTTAGAATAATGGCATTTATACGTCTGAATAGTTTCGCTCTATGTATTTTACCCGTCACAAATTATTGTGATTAAGCGACCAACAGACGTTTCACACTGTACAATACAAAAAAAAATACATGGTTCTAACGACTGATTCTGGTAGAGGGCATTAAAAAACACACATGTGCGTATATCGGCGTTGTTAAACTTGATATTTAATAAATTCTCTTCCCATTTTTGCACATCGGTATAGTGACTCGGCATAAGAGTTTTAAGCTATAAGATGTTTAATACCACTGGAATCACTTTTTGTAAAACATTTCGTTTTATAGGTTTTTTTGTTCCTTTATTAAAAAAGATCAAGGAGCTTTCCTTCAAAGGCAATATAGCGGGCTGAAATTTTCTACCAAAATATTTGTCATAAAATTCTATTACAGGTTTTTAAAGACACAGGGGCTTCTTACTTAACTTGAACGCCAGAAATCGTTCAAAACTAAAATGTGTGGTTAAGGGTTATTTCGTATATATTCACAATTAGTACTCGACATGAGAAATCTCGTCAGCTATACGCTTAAGATATAAGATGTGCTCAGCATTATTGTGCAAAATACAACGGAATAATTTTTTGTCGAACATTTTAACCGCCTAGTTCTTCGTTGTATGAGTCTTTTATCCCTTTCTTTAAAAACGGACAAAAACTCCTCTTCAGCGGCAATATATCGAGCTAAAATTTTGTACAAAAATATTTGCCATAAGATTGTACTATAAGCCTTAAAAGATACTCAAGCTCTAGTCTCAACTTCACGCCAGAAACCATACACCGATACACGTATATATCTTTTGGTGCTGTCTACAAAAATCAGTCGTTAGAATATTGTAAAAATTTGATTTGTTGTACAGTGTAACTAGTTGACAGAGATGTATTTATCTCGTCGGATCGAAGCATTTGTTTATATTAATTAGGCGGTTAGTAGAAATGAGACCAAGTAACCTGAGGTCAGCCGGACTATTTCCAAAAAAGTTCGAATTGGTTGTCGCATGCATGTAAACGGATCTGAATAAGTCTTTGTATACTAATATTTCACGTACCTGCGTCCTAAATTTTGTTTTTACTTCTTCTAATTTCTCTGCAGTTTTCGAGTTATTGTGGGTCAAAGTTCGATTTTTTAGGAAAATTTAGTAAAACAACTCATATTGAAATTAATAGCTTTACAACGGATAAAACGATTTGAATAAATAAAATATATGAAAAGCTTAAATCGTGAGGTCTCAAAAACTAATACTAAAAATATACAGTTTCTTTACAAAAGTATTGCAAAAATGCATAAATAAAATAAATTTGCATATATGTCAAAAATCTCATCTTTACTTTTTTAATAATATTTCTGTTGTTATTCATAACATATCCAAAATTTGGAGTATGAACTCCATGGGATAAAAAAATTAGCATACTTTACTAAGAGGTTGTCATATTATTCTCTATGAAAAATTAATCTTAAATTTAGACGGACTTACAAATTGGTACTTTTTACATCAGTTTTGAACAAAACTAAAATTTTTGTAATCAGAGTGAATGGCTAAAAAATTTTTTACGGGCATATCTAATATTTCTACTAGGTGCAACAGTATATTTCACCTTAATTCGCGATAATGATAATATTATTTTTAAACTATCTTAATACAATTAGGTAAGAACACAGTGGTGTCTTACTTATTCACAAATAAGTATCGAAAAAAAGTTTTTTCATTAAAAATTAGACAAACAACTTTTTCTAGAAGCTTTAGCACAGATTTAAAACTGCAATAACTTAAAATTTTTAAATAATTGTCTTAAGGGTAGATGTGTTACTAATAAAATAAGCGCAGCCGATGGCCCTGGTAGCTAGTGCTTTCACTTCCTTATATTGATCTTATATTTAGCTATAAGTTTAATATTAAATAAATAAATAAATAAAATAAGCCATAAATTAGGAAGATCGATGGACAAATGACGATTTGCTTTACAATTAAGTGAAGGAATTTAATTGATAAAAATCACAATTTCCATACAACACACAAACACAGCTGCTAAAATTAAAATTTTACTGTTGAATGAAACTGTAATTTTTATTAATTGAGTTCCTTAAAAGAAGCTCCCACTCCAAATTTTGGATATGTTATGCATAACACTATGCCCTATTAACAGAAGTTTTATTAAAAAATTAAAGATGAGGTTTTTGAGATATTTGCAAATTTATTTTATTCTTGCATTTTTCAATACTTCTGTAAAGAAACTGTATATTTTTGATATTAGTTTTTCATACATATCCCATTTGTTCAAATCGCATAATCAGTTGTAAAGCTATATTAATTTCAATATGAGGTATTTTATTAAATTTTTCTAAAAAAGAAACCAACTTTGACCCACGATAATGTGAAAACTGCAGCGAAATTGGAAAAACTAAAAACGACACATAGCACGCTGGTACGCGAACAAAGGCTTATTCAGATCGATTAATATGCTCACGACAACCGATTCGATAATGTTTTGTAGTAGTCCCCGTATTAAAAAGGAAGCTCACCTTTTCAGTTCAATTCATTAATAAACTTCATTAAAAAGTTAAATAAAAATCTACTGTAAAATAATTATCGCTAAGATTCATATTCAGCCGTAGCTCACGACTTTAGTAGTTCTTCTTCAACAAATCATCTGTGGCGGCTCTATTTATACAAAGAATAATTATAAATGAATACATTATTTTTATCGTGATATTTTGCAAATGAATATTTAAAGCAAACTTTATTTAAATATAATATTCTTACAAAACTTTAAACAGTTTTTGTTTAAAACTATAACAACGCAATGCATATGTATCCAATTTCCTTTCAAAGAATACATTTTTAGTTAAACTTAAGCACGTGTCGTCGATAGAAAGGAACAGGAAAATAAACTAATACCTTTTATGTTTAAAAACCTGCACACACACACACACACACACAAGCACAGCTACAATAAGCAAATAGTTGTTAGCACAAAAGTTGCCTGGTTTGACTTACTGTCTCTATAGTTTCCAAATAAATAATGATGCTGTATCTGTAAATGCATTATTTCACTGGAATTTTTTATTAGTTTCTATTTTAAGCACAATCGTCATTGAGAGTATTGCATTTTATATATAACACAGACCAACAAAATTAAGTTATTTTTGTGTAGCCTGTGGTTTCTCAGTCAATATGGATACTCATAGTGCTGAGCTTCAATGGCTATGAATTCCTTTTTTTATTGACTCTGGCTCTCGAGATTTATCGTTAGATAGAAAATTAACGAGGCTGCATCACATAATTTGCTATAACTCGAGAGCTAGCTATTCGATTTAATTAAATAACATACCAAAAATTAAGACTAAAATTGTTTTCAATTCAAGTTATGTTCTTAACAATTCTTGACCAGCCTTATAGCTTTGGACATAATAAAAAAGTTTTGGAAATAACAAATTTTTTCAAGACAATTCCGATTTTTTTAATTGATATAAAATCTAACATGGATAAAATCATTAAAATTGATAGAAGTCATGATTTTCATACAAATGCAAAATTTGTGTGTGTTTATGTATATTGTATGAAAATCATGATTTTTATCAATTGAGTTCTCTCACTTGATTGTGAATAAAATAAAAAGTTTTCGATTATCTTTAATGAAATAATTTTATTTATAAGAATTGTAGGTATATTAAAATTAAAGAAAAAATATTAAGATTTTATTCATTTTAGAGTTTTTATGAATTTCTTAAGAAAAAAATTTCTAAAATTTCTTGGAAAAATTTATTATTTTTTTCATGACTTTCTCCATATCTCTAAAAATATAACGCTAGCCAAAAATTATTTAAACATTATTTAAAGATAGTTTTAGTCCAAATTTTTTATTTATTTTAATTATTTGAATCGAACGGATAGTTCTCGAGTTATAGCAAATTATATGGTGCAGGCTCTTTAGTTTTCTTTATAACGGTAAATCTCGAGAGCCAGGCTACTTAATTCATGTTGGCCTGTGTAATTGTATGTTTCATGTTGAGAGTGTTATTGGGTTCTATGAAAGATTCCTTTTTATACGATTCAATTTTAAGGTAGAGGATTACAAAAATTATATATGAGCTTGTGTTGTTTATACAAAATGTGTGTATGTGCGGCTAAATATTAACCCAGCGGTAAACGGAAGGAGTCTATAAAGTCTTATTTAGCAGGCTCTACTACTTCCACTCCCATTGCATTTTCATATATTTTTTACACTCGATATATTGCGGACCAAGGTCTTCCTCGACCCATTACCAAGCAGGCCTGATTGAAGGCATTCTTTAGCCAGTCATACGTGGCATGCCTGATAGAAGACCTGGTCTGGGAAGATCTGTTAAAAATCAAATGTAAAAATGTACCTATTTTTATCTGGGTATATTTATAGCGGCTTCTTTATTTTTGATTATCGTGATTTTTTATTTCCAACTCCTTCTTTTCATCCAAAGTAATTGTTTATACATATGAGGCTAAATTTAGTGTATTTATTAAGAAGGACATGATGTAGTAGCTTCACGATTAACGACATAATAGAAGCACGCCTGATGCCTCTTGTATATAAATTTCAGTCTTATATACAAATTATTTGCGAAAAAAAAATTGTTAATTCTAAAGTACATTTTTTTAATTCTTAAAATTAATACTCCTTCCAAAAGAAGGGATAATGAATATGTATCAGATCTTTCAGAAACGAGTGTAGAGGCCTTCTAGAAGGCTATCCTGAAAAGGCAGAAAATAATTGGTTTTAGATCTTATTTCAGGTCTTTGAAGGCCTTTAAAGTATAAAGGCCTGTTTAGTATATGACTCGTTAGTGTTACCGTTGGGAAGTAACGCTTATAAAGACTGACACAAATGAGACCAGTGTTGCCAACAAAGAGTCTGTGAATTGTACAGAAACCAAGCAAAAATAGTACAAAATCACATAAAATAGCATAAAAGAGTCTCGATATACGATTTTTTATTTTCATCAAAACATATAATTAAACAACGATCAAAAAAGAGGGATGTTATAAGTTTGTAGTGTGTATATGTGTGGGTGTCTAGCTATCTGTTCGCTCGTAGAGCTAAAATGGCTGAACCTATTTTTTTATTTTTTATTTTTTTATTTTTTTTTAAAGGTGGCTTTATCGAGAGTGTTCATTTGGGGGTTTTTTAAATTTTTAATTTAATGTTGATTTCTTTTATATATACACAGATCACTATATTTTTACATCGAAACATGTTGCACATATGGTTACCTTAATATAGAAACGCCCTAACTCATTATTAAGTGTTAAGAAGGTATTTTATGAAGTAAAAGTTTATTAAACGTTCACTGAAAATTTCTAATACAACCACAACATTTCCGTGACTTAATAAACAAATATTATTAGGAGGAAGGGTTGTAATTTTATAACCATAAATATTAACAAAAGAAAATAATATGAAATCAAACCCAAAAAGTCTTAAGTACAACAAAAAATCAGAAAAATGGGAATGAAAGAAAAATAAACCAATGACAACACTGGGAAAGTGCAGTTTAATATCAACTTGATGTGATTTAATTTTCGTATTCAATTTTCACGAAAATGTTGTATATATAAGAATAGAAATCACACTCAACAGAGCCACGTGGTAAATAGTGATAACCAAGTAGTAGCCTCCGAAAGTGGCGCTAGTCTGTTCTGCTGTGTACGTGAAAAATTAATTAAATTAAAACTAATTTCTTGTTCCTTGGAATATTAATCAGCCCAATTCTTTCTGAATTAAAACAGTACGAACCTTAGCCTAATAATCAATTTGGATTCAAAAGAAAATGGTGTTTTCGATTCATTCTTTGCAAGTGAATATTTTCAGCAAGAAGATATACTCGTACTAATGGGATATTATTTGAGAAACTGTGACATATGGAATAGGTAAAATATCTAATATTTTTTCATCGGTATTTTGGGTAAATATTGTAGACTGAGGTACTGAGAAAATGTTTTACTAAATAAAATTATAATGTTGGGAAATTGTTTTGCTAAACAAAATGATATTATTAGGAAGCACAGAATTTTTAGTTTTCACAGTGCTTTGCCATCCATCGTCATTGAAAACGATCGGCCAAGCGTAGATCGACGTTATCATTTGGGTGTTGGTAAAACACTTAAAACGTCCAATCGTTTGCGTCTTGCCAACATTTGAACCACCGTATAAAACGCTTTGCCAACGTTGGCCCCATTGTATTTTTCTGCCTGGGTAATTATCAGAAAATTTTGATTAGCATTCTTATTATAACATTAATATAACAACAGTCAAAATACGAGCAGTTTACTATGAAATTGTTAAAAAAAATCCATTAACAATCATACGCACTGTGGTTCTTTGTTGGCTCATTTAAAAATCACTCATACGTCTTTAGTCCTGCCTTAAACTCTGTCATTTGACTCGTTTATGCAAATAAATTTAGTTTTTTTTCTTCTGCTTCTTCTTCTTCATCTTCTTCTTCTTCTTTTTCTTCTTCCTCTTATGATTCTCTAGTGCCTGTGAATAAAATTACTTAAATGTTATATAAATTTTCATTTGTTCTAAAACTTTTTTTAAATTGATTTTGTTGTTGAAACTTTTGGCAGTGTATGTGTTTGTTTTTGTATGAATGCTAGAGGTTTTTATTAACCTAATTTTCTTATCCACAAATAACATGTCATTACCTGAGTGCAATTCTTTCTATCTTTATATTCATTTTTAGTTTTATTTTCATTTTTATTTGTTGCTTTTTGTGATTGTTTTAGTTTTGCCTTTATTTTGCAACCAGTTCTTTAGGAATTTCTAAAATAACAGCAGCATAAAAAAATTTCTAATCTAAAATATGCTTTAGTTTTAAGCAGAAAAAGGAAAATGTAGCATGAATAAATTTGCATAAAAATGTCAAGCTTTCTGACAAAAACCTGGAGACACACATACACACATATATACTAACGACCATCCCTTTGCACTCAGTAGTAGAAAAGAGCACTTTTGCTAAAGTGATTTCCACATATTCACACAAATTGTTACATAGACTCTGTTGGCTTGAAAAGAAAAATTAAACAAACTTCCTTTACTTAAAAAAAAAAATCCTTTAAATGCATACGACCAAAAGGCAAAAATAAAAACCTGGTGTTCTTAATGAAATTGAAAATTCTGAGTAAAGGAAAGTCTACGAAATTGAAATTTAAATTGGTTTTTTATGTTTTGTTCAGAAAAATAGAAAATGCAAACCATTTTAAACAAAGAAAAGTTTTTGTAAAAGTATATTTAGCACGCTAATTTGAAATTAATAAAAATCTGTATGTTTTTTACACATTTATTAATTTTTCGGTTTGCAAATTGTTTTTGTTGCCTTTCTAGAAGTTTTTACTTAAAAAACAAACAACTTAGAAAGTTTTTAAGAATCTTTAATGCGTTATTTTAGTAATTTGCTTTAGAGTGCTTCAATTACGTAGATGACGTCATCTTCTGTATTTGATGTGTATAATTATATTAATTTCAGGCCTATCCTTAAATTGAGTTAAATGATTTTTAAAATGTTTTGCTATTTATGGTACGAGTTTATAATTTTCACACCAAGTTATAACAGAATCAACAAAATAATTGTGAAACAATATAACAAGTTAATTTTGTAGATTTAAGCAACAGTTTCACGCTGAATCTGACACACGCACACACTCTTAAATAAAAAATGTTTATCTTGAAAGTGGTCAAAGTTAAGTTAACTAAAAACGGCAGCTAGACTTTTAATTAAACAATAAATTATCTCCATACATAAAAGAATAACGTTCAAAACACTCTACAGTTTAATATTGAAAGCGGTTTAGAAAAATTGTACTATTTGGCAATTGAGTGCCTTTATTTAACTGTTAATAAAATCAAAATTTGTCCATCGATATGCATCATATATTGCTTATTTTGCTCGCAAGACATCTGTCCCTAAGAAAAATAGTTAAAAATTTCAGTTTTTGCATTTTAAAAAATTTTTAGGAGTTTTTAGAGATTTTTTTTTAAATTTTCATAAAAAACAATTTTTCGATATTAATTTGTGAATAACTAAGAAACCATCAATTGCTTTACCTCATTATATTAAGATAATTTGAAATAATTTACGTTGTTTTCGCTGTCACATGTTAGAGTAAAAAAATAACATAACTAACAAAAAAATGCTGTACGGAGAAGTAAACTGAAACTTATCTATTACATGTATAACGTCATTATTAGTCTGCATTTAAATTCTCATTGAAAAAAATCTGAACACATTAGAAAAAAGTAAAGAAAACATTCTCCTGTAAAATTTGACTTTTGCGGCTTACGTTATTTTAGCAGTTAGGGCTCGATATACTGGTGTACTTAAAGGAAATATTAGATATACCCATAGAAAAAAATCTGCAAGTGATAGGCAAAAATTGAGGACACTAACCAAAAATAATTTAACTAGAAATGAATATGTATTAGAAGTTACAACACCTCTCGTATTCTATATCGTTAAATAAATTGATTAAATAGCCGATGTTCATACTGATTAGTATACAACGTGACTAATGGTAAGAATTAAGAAAAGGAACGCTGATGGCATGGTATAGCGGCCTCAAAGTACTGACTGAAACAGTCTGCTAGTCTGATTAGATATTCCAAATATTCCACTCTTAATAATTTAAATTTAAATTAATTCACATATAGAGATTCTGATGATGAGACCGCGGTTGGTCTCGAAACATCATGATGTCAGTTCAAACTTCCATGCAGACAAAATATTTCTTTGTCTTTTCAATTGTTACATGTTTTACAATTTCTTTCTAAAAAAATATGATTCAGCTGAAATATTTAACTTAAGAGAAAATAATTAAGTTTCTTTCATGACAAAAAATTCTTGCCAAAATTTTTAAATAGTATAGTTTTTTTATAATTGCTTAAAAATGATTATATGAAAGCACATAAAAGGAGTTAACACATTTATAAAATAAACGGCTCGCATAAAGGACCAAGTAAGAACTCTATGTCCTTCTGCATTCAAGTTTATGGTTGTGCTTGTATCTATGTGTATATGAATATATGTATGTATGTATATTCGAGTGCCAAGTCTTGTATATCATGAGTATACAAGTTTGTTTTTATATTTATAATTAAGTTATCACTTTGGCAAAAAAATCTTCTACATTTACATAATTTACAAAAAACAAGTCAAAATTTAAGAAGTTTTAACGATGATAATGATATAGATACAATATAATATTTAAAAGTTACAGCAGAAAGTAACTTGAAGTCAATCAAAAATATACGAGGGTTAAAAAGTTACTTCTAAAGAATTAATTATAAATGAGCAAAGAAACATAAAAATTATATATTCTGATCCTTCAGCATACGCTAAAACTTGACCTATAATATATTTTATGAATATTAGTTTGAAGGCTAAAAAATTTTTTACCATAACCCTCGCATGCATAGTAAGTTTAAGGACGACAAAGAGAGCATGAAAAACAAATTTGTCTACAAAGAATTATTTAATTTTAATTGAATTGCAAAATATAAAAGTTTAAATAAATCGTTTAATATTTTAATTAAAATTGTATCCTTATCCAACATTCAACAGAATCGACAATTTCGTTATCTTCATCATCGTCAAAGACAGACAATAAAGCTCAACTTTTTTCTTGTTGTTTTTATTAAATTAAATTTCCATCACTTGTTGTTATAAGAACAAAGTACATTCAAGAGAGCGAGAAGTCAATGAGTGTGTTTGGGTGTGTTTTAATAATTTATTTATTTTCTATTGGAATCCTTGTTGTCATTTCGATCAAACTGAAAATATGTATGAAAAAACAAACACTCATCTACCTCTGTTTTTGTTTGAAGTTTTTGAAGAGGGTGCAGTGCAGCATGCAAGCTGTGTGTAGTGCGTGTTTAGAGCTTAATGGGACTTTGTATTGTTTTATTGTTTCGGGTTTTTTTATTTTTTTTATAGAAAAAATGCAACAGCTTGTTGTTTGGCACTTGGTTAAAATGTTCTTTAACATCTTTTTTTCTAGTCGTACTTATCAACAACTACAAAAGGGTAAAAATGGCAAACAAACTAACACGCTTCCTCTGATTTTTAGTTATAAAAAACCCATCAACTTGTAAACACTGAAACAGTTGTTGTTACATGCATGTCTCATGGTGTGTATTCATTTATGTATGTATGTGTGTAGGTGGAAATGTGTACATATGTTATAAGCTTTTGTTATTGTTGTCACCTACAAACATGCAGAACCCTTCTCGGCTGATAAACAATAGTTTAGATTTTACATGCAATTACGACTATATAGAAACATAAGAGTATGAAATAATAAACATATGCTCTAACAGACACACATGCATTGAATCAAAAAATTTGATCATACGTGTGCTAAGGGCGGTTCGAGTATATGTTATAATTTATTATATTTGTATAAATTATGCAATCCCTACGGTAAAGGGAACTGACACAAAATAAGTCACATGACCGGTCCCCAGGTGGTAGGGACCAGTCCGAGTTCTAACACTTCTTATGTAGCGGACCAGCCACTTTTACATGGGGATGGCCTAGGATGGGGTTAATTGATACTTTGTATAACTTTTCTCTGGACTATCTTATGAAGTCCTAATCGGTGTAGAATAATAAAGATTATAAATAAATATTATTCTAAAACTCAGCTGAAATTACCCTGTTGAAAATTAGGTGACAAATGATCCAAAAGTACTCGTCCCATGACTTGAGAAAGTGAGACTGGTACCAAAAATAAGGAGTAGTGAATGGTGAAAAAAACATATTGTGTAAATGGTCACATATTAACAATTTTCAGTCAATTTAGTTGGTACTCCGGATAGTATACTAGTAAACGTCACTGAACTAATTCGATGCACCTGAATCAAAGGTCTATTATATAGTATCTATATAATATTAATTGTCTCCCTTCAATGAGACTGCCATTCCACTCAGGAACTATATTCAGATATTAATTCCAGCTTAACTGGTATTTACAACATTGAAATATAAGTTCCCCTGTGGTCGAGTGGGTAGTGTACTAGCCTGTCATGCCGGAGGTTGTCGGTTCGAATCCTATCAAAGACACCGCTTAAAAATAAAATACAATTTCTACTTGGATTCGGAACAATAAAAAAATAAATTAGTCGATAATTACAACTGAATTTGGGAATAATATTTATATATAATCTATATTATTCTACACCGATTAGGACTCCATAAGATAGTTCAGAGACAAGTTACAAGGTGCATACAAAGTATCAATTAACCCCATCCTAGGCCATCCCCATGTAAAAGTGGCTGGTCCGCTTCATAGGAAGTGTTAGAACTCGGACTGGTCCCTACCACCTGGCGACCGATCACGCGACTCGTTTTGTGCCAGTTCCATTTACCGCAGGGTATCGATTAATTTATTTTTTATTGTTACAAATCCAAGTAGAATTTGTATTTTATTTTTAAGCGGTGTCTTTGATAGGATTCGAACCGACAACCTCCGGCCCACTCGACCACAGGGGCACTTATATTTCAATGTTGTAAATTCTAGTTAAGCTGGAGGTAATATCTGAATATAGTTACGGAACAGGTTCCTGAGTGGCATGGTAGTCTCATTTAAAGGAGACAATTAATATTATGTAGATACATGTGATAGGCCTTAGATCCAGGTGCATCGAATTTGTTCAGTGCCGTTTACTACAATATTAGCCGGAGTACCAACTAAATTGACTGAAAATTGTTAATATGTGACCGTTTACACAATATGTCTTTTATAACCATTCACTACTCCTTATGTTTGGTAACAGTCTCATTTTCTCAAGTCATAGGACGAGTACTTTGGGATCATTTGTCACCAAATTTTCCGCAGGGATATAAAACTACCAGATTACACTATACCCACACAGTTAGATTTTTTTTTGCACAATTTCCCTTTGTAACACATCTTTTTTTCTAATATATTTTGTATGCTTAAATCTAATTTTGAAAGTTTTGGGCTTTTCAATACAAGTTTTTAATTTTTCAATTCGTCGCATAATTTATTTTGTGTCACAAATGAGCAGATTAAATTTTTTAAAGTAAAGCAAAATCTGGGACAAAAAAGTTGTAATCGATAATTGCAATCGTGTTATTTGGTTTGCAATACCTAAGCAGTTTTTAAATATAAAATTATAAAATTGTTTTGCGCTTTAGCCGGATCAAACTATCTATAAATTTTTCTAGTGTTTAAGTTTCAACAAAACCCCTGAATGATGACGAAGTGCGTTACAGCATAGAAAATACGTACACACTCTTAAACACTTTTATTGAAAATTAGATCGATAATAGTCGGCAAGAGTTTACAGACTATTATTGTCCTAAAAATTACACTCATTATTTTTGTTGATTTTTGAACAAAATATGTTTAATTAAAAAAAGGAGCGAAAGGATTGGCAACCTCTCAAGTGATAGTATAGAAGCCCAAATAAAAGTATCGTCACATAGAATGTGTACTCCATTATTCCGTTGCCTAATAACACTAAAGAGCAAAATTTAAACCTGGTCACTTATATTTTTATTTTGATGGGTTGCTGTTAGTAAAACTAAGAAACTAAGAAATATATGTACATATATTGGCCAAGAATATTATATATGATCGCTTGTTTGCGTTAATCACAGTAGTACTAGTCATACATATGAACATCAGACGATATCTGAGAGTAATCAAGAAAAATTTTGAGCAGCTTACTTATGAAAGTAGGCTCTTAAAACTGCATTAGCTATCAGAGTTCTTGTCACATTACTAGTGTTGACCAGTGTAATAGTCTCAAAATTCTGGCTGGGTACCGCCAACTTTTGCCGATAACAACTTTTTAATTTTTAACGTCGCAAGTTTGCAATAATTACAAATATTGTTATTTTTTCTTAAGTTCTGACTATCAGTTATTTTATATTTTTGCTTTAGGTAAGGCTGCACAAGCTGCCAGTTTAAATATTAGTACCAGCCCAATTGGTTCATTATAGGTCCCGTTGTGCTACCTGAAGCGTGGACGTGAATATAGGTGAAACCCTTTCTACATTTCCTCATTCTGCTCAGTGCTGAACCAAACTGACGATCGGATGAACGAATTTATCCGTCTAATTTCGAAGTTTGATAAGGCTGCTAGATCCTGTGGCAGCCGTCTGCCCAGTGAAACCACCCTTTGCTTAGAGAGAGAGCGGAGCAGAGACAGAGGAGGTGCTCTATATTTTCTTCTTTCTTCTCATTATGACAACTTCTACAGAAGTCATTATACGGTAGATTCAATCTTCTAGCATGCGCACCCATAAAACAGTGTCCTGTAATTTCCGCCATATTTTTGCTTTAATGTTGTCAATCTAATAAACCAAATTTAGTTTCATTTTTTTCTCCACTATATAAGTATTAAACAGAAATTTTGCTTTGAAATATTTACTCTTAAACGAGTATTCAAGTGCTCTTACCAAAAAATAAATTTCCCTAATCCATTTTGTTTATTTTTATTATTTTATGGAATAGTTAGGAAAGAAAAAAAATCCAGGTAACTTAATAAAAATCTTTAACTATTTAGTTGACGTTTTGTAATTCTCTTTGGTGCCCAAGCGGGAAACTGAACTAATAATTTCTTTATCCAGCTGTGTGCGGCAAAAAGTTTTATTTGGCAAACTTTGGCAGAGATGTAAAGGATTTCAGCACACATCAATTGATATAATTGAGATGGTTGTTTATGGAAGACTTATATAATCTTTTCTTCAAAAAATCGATTCGTTGCGATGAATTAAAATTTTGCTACGGAAACTTTGTTAAAAATAGAACCAGATATGAATCAAATCCATCTCTTGAGAGACGAAAATAGTTGAAATTTTTTCCATTGAGTTGCAAGTAAATTTTAAACTTTTGATTTTTTTTTTTGAAAGAACAAACACAACCCCCGAAGCAATTTGGCGTGTCTGTGGAAAAACAGCCAAGGGTCTGTGGCTGGAATCGAACCCATAATGTCTGGATTGATAGGATATCATTAGCCAAAGCGGTGCCGTCGGTAAACTCGTTTTTTGTAAAACAAAGTTTTTGAATTATGACGCTCTTTAAGAAAAATTTTATTGCTAGTGAACCCTAGATATGATTAAAAAACAAGTAAAAGAATTCATTCCTTTGTTCAACTGTCTTTAATCATTTCAATGCAAGAGGACAAACTTCTGAAGTTTTACTTTATTATTTTTATTAATATTTTTTGCCAAGTTTAATACAACTAGGAGTTGTATTTGTTGTTGTAGTGATTGTATATCATGTCGCCATCACTTAAACTACATCATACAACTCTTCTCATACTTTTTTAAACATCAACCTTATTTTTCAGTTACAAACAAAATGTGGCACGATGACGCTGTTAGAGGCTCTCCTGCTGATGCTTCTGGCAATGATAGTGTTACCGCTACTTTTGTTGCCATTGATATTGCTGCAGTATGTGTTTGTACATCCAAGATTATGTTTCGGTCTTACTCTAACCATCGCCTTATCCTGCAATATCTTTGTGTGTGTATGTGTGTATTAGTAAGTATGCATATATTCGTACCTTGAGTAAAATTCCTGCTGTTATTTTATGTCAGCATTAGTTACAACAATTTTACAAGTTTTTTCTATTGGAAATTCACCTCATAGTTGTGGATTGTAAAAAGGTTGTTTGAGGGCATCCTAATACACACCAGCACAAGCACATTAAGAAAATGACATCAGAATGAGTCAGAAGGTAAGAAGTAGATTGTGGAAAATTGTTATAAAATTGGGTAATAAATAGTCTCTGAAAACATATTAAATAAAAAAAGTTTTAATGTTTCCTTTATGGATTTAAGAGAACAGGCTGGCAGTTTAAAATGAACTTACAAAACTGTGGGTTTCAGTTTAAGCAACTTGACCTAAATGTTTTTATATTTAAGATCTTTAAGTTCGTTTTTCTTAATTATAATTTTTTGTAAGATTTTTATTAGTGGTTTAATGTTAAAGTATGTTTTTAGTTTGCCATAATTAAGTACGTTTCCCGGTGATTTTCAACAAAAATATATTTTTTAAAGAAGTTCATAGCTAGAAGGAATCCTTGAAAGGACACGTACTTAATTGAAATCATATGGTATTTTTAGATAGTAGAAACAGTTTGAAAGACGCATATGCAATTAAATTAAGAAATTTTAGCTGAAAATTTTTAGTTTTTTAAAAGATTGGTTGTTTGTAATGAATAAACTGAAAAACTGCAGAAACAAGGAATTTCTAGTCAGAAGAATATTTAACCCTTACGGTGACATGTTGCAGATATGTAACAAACTATTCAATCCTCATATAAACCATGAAGTAAAGGCAATTGTTAATTTTATCCGCACAAAAACATAAATGTGAAACTAAGGCAAAGTAACAAGATTAAAATTGGTACCAAGTTCTTGATAGTTACAATACCATCTCATTTCTAGGCAACCTGTTGACTGGGCAATATACTTTTCCCTTTCTAAAATGGCGAATCAATATGGAAAAAATGTTGCCAGTGTGGCAGGTTTTCAAAAAGTTATTTTGCCCGCGTTCTAATTCATAAAATTTTGTGAGTATCCAAGTCAATAATGTTTTTTTTTTTGTTGTTGAAATATCATGAGTACAACTATTTTTAATTTGAAGCTGTTATATTTGACCTTCTTCCTTTCCACTTCTTTATTTAACCATTTTCACCCCAATAAATAAATTTAAAAAAAAGTTCTAGAACAAAAGTTGTTACTGGAGCTACGATCTCCGAGAATCTGAAGACATAATTTATTTTTTCGATGTTGCGCCGCACAGTGGGATTTTGGTGAAAAAAGCAATTTTTCAACTATAACTTTTCAAAAATCTAATGATGCAGTTTTATAGACAACTATTCCACTCAGAAGAATCCATATTAGATTTTCCTAAAAAGCCACATATTGTTTTGGAAAAATCTAGTTAAGTTACTAAAATATTGTACAGCGAAAACTGATAAAAATTTTAATGCAACTCGTGAATCCAAATGGCTTTATAAAATTTTGTTTGGAAAAAAGCGTTTACCTTCGTCTCTTCACTGCAAAAAATGGAAAGTGAGAGTATATTCTTTCTAGATAACTAAGAAAATCCACCAACTTTTAACAATAGCTAAACAGACTTATACAAATAAATATGAATTTTTTTATAAAAAATTTTGTTTTCAAAAGTTAATATAAATAAAAACGCTACAAAAACTAGTTTCTTTTTCTATAAACATACAAATATGTTTCTAACAAAATGCCCAATAGTTTACCAAAATCAACCCATAACTTGTGATTTTATTCACAATTGAGAAAAACATTTTTCAGCAAAAGTTATTCTTGCTCCGATTTGGACAAAATTTGGTCCCAGCATTATAGATCCTATAAGTAGGATATGTGATAGTTTTTTTGAGGATATAATTATTGTGTTATTAGTTACTAGCCATACCCGGTGTGCTTCGCTTCCCCCATTCTCATAATATAAAAGTAACACCAATAAAAGTAACGGGTACCGCCAAGAATTTGCTGTAAATAAATTGAACGTTATTCTAAAAATAACACACATTGAATTTAAAAAGCCTTTTTTCTTATAGTTGTACAGATAGAGAATTACCTCGTATTGGAGGTACCCGCTTCCCCCATCGTATATCACCAATATTTTGCTGGAAGTTGCATGTTATTCTAAGAATAACACACTTCGAATTTAAAGAGCCGTGCTATTATTGTTGTATAGATATAGGAAAACTAAGAACTAGCTCGCGTTCTAATTCATAAAATTTTGTGAGTATCCAAGTCAATAATGTTTTTTTTTTTGTTGTTGAAATATCATGAGTACAACTATTTTTAATTTGAAGCTGTTATATTTGACCTTCTTCCTTTCCACTTCTTTATTTAACCATTTTCACCCCAATAAATAAATTTAAAAAAAAGTTCTAGAACAAAAGTTGTTACTGGAGCTACGATCTCCGAGAATCTGAAGACATAATTTATTTTTTCGATGTTGCGCCGCACAGTGGGATTTTGGTGAAAAAAGCAATTTTTCAACTATAACTTTTCAAAAATCTAATGATGCAGTTTTATAGACAACTATTCCACTCAGAAGAATCCATATTAGATTTTCCTAAAAAGCCACATATTGTTTTGGAAAAATCTAGTTAAGTTACTAAAATATTGTACAGCGAAAACTGATAAAAATTTTAATGCAACTCGTGAATCCAAATGGCTTTATAAAATTTTGTTTGGAAAAAAGCGTTTACCTTCGTCTCTTCACTGCAAAAAATGGAAAGTGAGAGTATATTCTTTCTAGATAACTAAGAAAATCCACCAACTTTTAACAATAGCTAAACAGACTTATACAAATAAATATGAATTTTTTTATAAAAAATTTTGTTTTCAAAAGTTAATATAAATAAAAACGCTACAAAAACTAGTTTCTTTTTCTATAAACATACAAATATGTTTCTAACAAAATGCCCAATAGTTTACCAAAATCAACCCATAACTTGTGATTTTATTCACAATTGAGAAAAACATTTTTCAGCAAAAGTTATTCTTGCTCCGATTTGGACAAAATTTGGTCCCAGCATTATAGATCCTATAAGTAGGATATGTGATAGTTTTTTTGAGGATATAATTATTGTGTTATTAGTTACTAGCCATACCCGGTGTGCTTCGCTTCCCCCATTCTCATAATATAAAAGTAACACCAATAAAAGTAACGGGTACCGCCAAGAATTTGCTGTAAATAAATTGAACGTTATTCTAAAAATAACACACATTGAATTTAAAAAGCCTTTTTTCTTATAGTTGTACAGATAGAGAATTACCTCGTATTGGAGGTACCCGCTTCCCCCATCGTATATCACCAATATTTTGCTGGAAGTTGCATGTTATTCTAAGAATAACACACTTCGAATTTAAAGAGCCGTGCTATTATTGTTGTATAGATATAGGAAAACTAAGAACTAGCTCGTATGGGGGGTACCCGTGTCCACCCTCGCATAACACCAATATTTTGCAAGAATTTGGATGTTATTCTAGAAATAATACATATCGAATTAAAAGCGCCTTACTCTTATAGTTGTACACATATTTTAAAATTAAGAGTTATCTCGTAAGGCAGCTACCCGTTTCCCCTCTCGTATAACACCAATATTTTGCTGCAAGTTGGATGTTATTTTAGGAATAACACACATCGAATTTAGAGAGCCTTACTCTTATAGTTTTACATATATAGACGAATTAAGAATTATTTCATATGGGAGGTACCCGTTTCCCTCCTCCTATACCACCAATATTTTTCCAGAAGTTGCATGTTGTTCTTGGAATAACGCAAATCGAATTTAAAGAGCCTTACTGTTATAGTTGTAAAGATATAGGGCAATTAAGAATTACCTCGTATGGGAGGTACCCTTTCCCGCCAAAATGTTCGTTAATAAGACAGTTCCGAAATTTCACAACGATCGGTCGCACCGTTTGGCGTCCTATAAGGAGCATACGCACAAACAAACAAACATACAAACACAGATTCATTGACATATATATATATATATATATATATATATATATATATATATATATATATATATATATATATATATATATATATATATATATATATATATATATATATATATATATATATATATATATATATATATATATATATATATATATATATATATATATATATATATATATATATATATATATATATATATATATATATATATATATATATATATCTATATAGATTGCATATTTTAATTTATGGAAATATGGGAAGAGCACGCATCCTTGTGCCGATATTAAACATATTTTGAATTTTTATAAGCCTTACCAATATAAACAAACGTTCTAAATCTTATTGCTCTACGATAACTTCTCTATATTGCCACCAAATATATGAAACGATACCACTGTGCGACTTAAAGGGTTAAAATTGTTTTCATATACAACATGTCGCATTATACATACATCAATATTTTAATTTTATTTATTACACAATTTCAAGATTAATCTCAATTTATAACATTTCCAAAAAAAACACACAAATAAATCTATTTAAGAATTTTAATTAAGTTAAAATTTTTTGTAACTTTTCAAAAACATAAAGTAATTTGTACAGCACATATCAGAAAAATACTAAATAATGCAACAAATACACTTAACACTTGGCTAAAGAAAAATAATGAAGTGTGCCTGGCAAGTAACCGAATATAAATTAATAAAAATACAAATATATTCAAATACATATGTAAATATATCATACGTACCCCGTAAGCCATGTCTTCGAGACATTATCGATGCATTTTCGAAACACGTATCTATAACCGACTACGAATTGACGACAGTCCAAGGCGACGATATTTTCGATCAAAGGGCACAAATGTCGTTGACGACAACGTTCGTAACATGCTACTAAAGTCGTAGTCAATGAATAATAATAAAATTAAAACATGTAATAATCGAATCGAGCCCTCCGCACTGACAGGCTAACACGCCACCTACCAGCCTACCGGGGTATTTACAAAATTTGTACAAAAGCACGCTTTGTGGGCAACTTAAACACTTTAATGTACATAAATTGATGCACGAAAACTTCGATGCAGTTATTACTCTTGCTGTCGGCAATAAAACCGTACACATGACAGCTTCGATGCATTTGTTACTCATGTTGCCGTCAATAAGGCTTTTAGCATATACGGTCATAATCTTGACAGAACAAATTCTTTATACACGACAACGTATACCACCTTTTCGCCAAACTTATTTCGAAATGTGTTTTATAGGCAACAAATCATTGATTGTAGCATCATCAATGAAGCATCATTAATGAAAATGTCGTCGGTAGCAACTGGTAGTGCAGGGTATAAATATCATTATATGTAGTTAAGCCAAAAATTAGGCATTTTCTACTAAATTAATTTAATTTTATATATTTCTCAAACAAGTTATTTTTCATACAAATCCATGCTCACACACATTTCAGTTATTTTTGTGTTATAAACTGCATTTTTATTCTCTGATGTATGTCTAGGTTATTACAGACATGGCCTTCATATATATTAAGAAAACAGCAAAAACAACAACAACAACAACAATGTGGACACAACAACTACACAGCCAAGCAAACTTAAACTACACTAAAGTTTTGTTTTGTTTAGTTACAGTGAAAATCCAACAAAAAATGTACCACAACTACCGAGTCCTTGGGCTTAATAGACCTATAAAGTCGTCTTTTATGTCTCCTCAGTAGACTGGAAACAATTAACTCTTGCTGTTTCTAGTTTTTATTCAGTTTTGGCATGTTAGCAAGCAAGTTGGCTTTAAAAAACAAAAAAAAAATTTTTTGACAACTAGAAAATGAGAATTACATTGTAGGATTAGTGGCAATGAAAATGAATATATTAAATAAAAACATAATTTTTAGCACAACTTATAAAGCAACTTTATGCAATAATTTAAAGTTCTATTTCAAGGCTTCTACGTGTTTGTATGTGATTTTTGCTTTATAGAAAAATTGGCAATCAAATTTGTTTTTAAACGTCAAGGCTAGACAAGGTTTTTATTATTATAATAAAAAATTTAATATTACAATTCTGTACTTGTGTGTAATAATTTAAGGAATTTTTTTTTTATTTGCACAAAATATAAAAAAAGAAAGAAATTTTTCCAATCCAAGCTTTTTCGCAATTTACCAATACAATAATTGAAGAGCTTAATGCAGTAATTACTGGGTTTTTACTTTTATTAAACTGCTGAGTACCATACACAGAGAAACCAGATTTGTAAATACAATTACATAATTTTTTTGTTATATCAATTAAATAATTAATTGATTTTAAAACTACAACGATTTTTGTAAATACAATTACAAAATTGTAAATTAAAGAAAATTAAAGAAAAATATTTTCAGTTAAACCAAAAATAACAAATAAGTTGCAAACGAAATTTTTTTTGTAGATTTCGAATTTATTTCAATTAAGAATATTGTTATATCAACAATGTGAATTGTTGATTTTCCGAACAAATTTTAATTGTCATAATTGTTGTATTAGCAATATTTTTTTATACACAATCACAGCCCTCGAAACGACCTTTTGCTTGTTGCCGAAAAACGCTAAATGCCTTTGGGCGGAATAGAACCGGCGACCTCTGGACGAATAGACTAACGTTCCTACCTCTCAGCTACAGAGCGATTCGTTATTAAGTACGCAAATAATGAATGCACACTAACCTTGATTTGCTTTGTTTCATTTACGTGTGTGCATTCCGTTATGATATAATAATATCAAGAATAATTTTGTTGAGTAAGTTAATGGGCTAGAAAAATTTTAATTTGTTATATCAACAATAATGATTGTTTATTTTTTCACAAGTTTCAACAAAAAATTTTAGCTGGCATTTTTAATAAAAAAAAAATATTCAAACACTGTTGAATTTTTGCGCCATACAGAACAAAAAATTTGGTTAGTTCAGTTTGTTGAAAAAAACTTCTGTGTTTGTTCTATCAACAACTTTATTTGTTATATTAATTAAATATATTTTTTAATTTAAATTACATATTAACAATTCAAATTGATATTTCTTTCTGTGTAGCTTTTGGCATGCTAGACGGTTTTAAATAAATTCTAATATATCCCACAACAGTTGTCTCACGTATTTGAAGTAATAAATTTCAAGGACCAACAATTTTAAAAATTTAAACTAAATTTACTAAGTATTTAAATTTTTTGGAGTACATGGTTACTGCACTAAGCTCCTTAATTATAAAGTTATGTGAATAAAATTTTTGCAAAAAAACTGACTAAGAAAATAGGTATGTAACTGCCCCCATTATTTTATCATCATGTACTTTTACGAGAACTAATTGTGTGTGCGAAGTTTCATAAAAATTAGTTAAGCAGAAGTAGTTAAAATGCGTATTTACTTTTCATGGGCGTGGTACTGCCCACTTTTCTAAACATAATATTGTATTGTAACGATAACTAAATGTGTATGCAAAGTTTCATAAGAATCGGTTTAGTAGAAGTGGCTGAAGAAGCATATTTACTTTGCATAGGCGTTGCACTGCTTAATTTTTTAATCATGCAAAGTTTCATAAGAATCGGTTGAGCAGAAATAGTTGAAGATGAATGTGAATTTACTTTGTATGGGTGCGACCCTGCCCATATTTCAACGATACCAATCTGGAAGCACATCCTTTTAAATAAAGAAATAAAATCTGAAATCGCTTCATAAATGGCGGAATTTTGAGGGAACATACATAAAAAATAATAGCCTTCCTCCTTTTTTTGAAGTCGGTTAAAAATACAATTATTGTGTATTTTGTAAAACTTTTATTTAAGTAATTTTTGAAAATAATTTAATTCAGCTTGAGGTCTATTGAATAAATTGAAAAACTCTGGATTTTCATTTCATGAAATATTTTATTTTATATTTTCCCCTTATTATTGTGTTTTCACGATAACTTTGTGTTCGAAGTTTCATAAGAATCGCTTTGTAGAATTTCTCGAAAAAGACTTTCCACTTTTTCAATCATAATTTAGTATTGAAGTGGTAGTTTAATGTATGTGCAAAGTTTCATAAGAATCACTTGAGTAGACGTAGTTGAAAACGGATGTGTATTTACTTTGTATGGCTGATGCAAGGCCTATCTTCAACGGGACTAATCTGGAAGTACAGCCTTAAAAAATATTTTAAATCGCTTTATAAATGGCAGAGTTTTGAAGGAACATACATATCAAAAATTCATGAAGTCGGTTAACAAAATATGAGTTAAGAATAGAGGAATGTGGAAATTATTTAAATTTAAATTTAAATTTAAGCAACTGACTTCATTACAACTTTAAAAAATCGTTTGAAATCCTTTCATGATCCCTAGCATTTTTTAACCTCCCCTTTTATTTGAAAACTATACGGGATAAAGACACCAAAGATTATCTTAATTAGACTTAAAATTAATTTCCTTACACAAGATTCTTACCTTCTAACGACCCCGTATATATTCTAGTTATATCATAATCCATTGGTCCATCACTGGTTTCTATTTGTACGTCACTGGTGAATACAGATAAAGGATCCTGTCGCAGCACCAAACGAAATTCCCTGGAAATATGATAAAAGCAAGTTTCACAATAATAAATATATATGAGTAAATATCAGTTTAGCAAAGAAAAATAAAAATAATCATAATAACTTTCTAATAGTTAAGAAACAACAGATATTAAAAACAATATTGATAAAGTCAATATGAAATTTACAATTGCACAAAGGAAGAATTTCAAAAATGAAAGTGAAAATGTTGAAGTAAAACAATGACATGAGAAAATGTCTTATGTGGTAGATAATAAAACTACAGATAACAAGATGTACACAATTTGGAGTACAGTTAAATCTCGGTATAACGAACAAACATATACCACAGGCTACCTAAATAAAATAACAAACGTTTAGCCAATTTTCCTGACTTAATTCTTGACTAAAGTAGAACTGAAGCAAAAGTTTTCATGATTTCAAATAATAGACTAAAAAATATGGCCAATATTTGGTGTGTTAAGTGAATGTTTTAAGCCGATTTGTTACTTAAACTAAAATATAAAAAAAAAATAATAATCATGACAAGCATCCGGAATTATTCAATTATTGTAAAATACCGAAATTTTACGTTAGACATATTTTTACAAAATAGCCTCGTAAAATCCGGTTTGTAGGATATTTTAGTACTAATTATTAATAAATACGAAATGAACCATTACGCACATTTTAAATTTTGATTGATTGGTGGTGTTTAAATTGAGTTTGGAGCTTTAGTGTCTTTAAAGGCTTATAGTGAAATTGTATGACAATTATTATTTTAGGACATCACCAATTAGCCAATTTTGTTCCTTTTTTTAAGAAATGTACAAAAGGACCCATAAACCGAAAAGGTATAGACTAAGAATTTTCCACAAGAGTATTCGTCCTAGGGTTTTCTCTCATTTTTTATATATGTTTCTAGAAAAATTAAAGAATTCTCTAAACTCTAAAACATAATTAAAATGTATGTGTGTGCTAATATATAAAATTAATTCATTTCAAAAATATATTCGCTGCAACGAATAACTAGCTATAACGAAAGGAGCAAATGTTAGATCATTCGGAATACCGGGCTTCGGTTGCACTTACATATGCATCTGTTCATGTGCACATTAGTATGAATGTATGTAAGTATATTTAGAAAAGTACAGAATATAACAAGCCATCAACAGCAAATAGTTTTACGTATTAGTGTAAAAGTCGTAACTAATGACAGCACAAGTGTTGACAATCTTAAATGTCAGCAATAATTGTGTCAGCATAAAAGGCACATACAAATGTACACACACATTCTCCCCTGTATGCATTAGTGTTAGAGATGGGCTACTGCTAACGTGATTAGACCAAGTCAAGCATGCTCACTTGTGGCTGCGAGCAAGCCTTTTCCTTTTTTCACACTCACAAAAGCAATTTCTATACACATACATATTTATGGATGTATATGATTATAAAAAATTTTTGGTCGTGAATACAAAGCCAGTCACGATACCATCTTTAATTAGCATACGAGAAGTACGAACAACAATGTCTAGCGCCAATACATTTCAATGCATTATTTACATAGAAAAATAAACACTCGAGGGACGTTGCGTATTCATTTTGAAGATGCAATGAAAGCTACTTCCAAGCAAGTCTTTCAATCTTGAAATGCCAAAAAGCAGTAAAAGGAAAAGGAAGAGGTTTGAAAAAAAACTTTTTTATTAAATAAAGCTCTATTTACTTAAAGGAATTAAAATTGTTGTTTAATAAAACTTGGTTGTTCTAAATTTATATAACTCTTCTTAAAGTAGAACAGCACTAAATATTTATGACTTTTAAATATTTTTTATTTAACTTTAAACAACTTTTTCTTTTAAATCCTGTGGTGCTATAAACCAATATTCTGTTATTTTATTACATACACTGGGTGCAAACATTTTATAACCTGCCTTCATTTGTTCTTTTGTTCTTTCTGACTTGAGTCTTATTTTTATGGGAAAAAATATATAAATATTTAATTTTTTTTATTTTTTAAATATATTTTTAGTGCTTTAACCAGATGTTATTCAAACTGCAAAGCAGAGCACTTACATCGAGATACTTAATTGTCAAAATGTCATTTTTGTTTGTCAAATGGCTAATGATGGTTGTAAACATAAAAATAAAAATAGAACAAAAGCAAAAGGGACACCAGCAACATTGTTGCTATTTTTAGTATTTCAAAGCAAGTTTTATCGAAATTTTTTATTGTTGATTTTTATAACTTTTGGATCATTAAGCTTTTTTAGCTCATAAATCAAACACATACTAAAGCAGTCAATATGGACATCCATAACACAGTCACACAACAAAATTGTAAATATTTAATTTTTAGTTTTTTAATTTAAGTTTTACAGTTGCACTGCATTGTTTTTAAATAAATATAATAATACTTGTAATTCAATTGATAAAATCACAAGTTTTATATATATTGTGGTGGTGTTCACGCAACATTCAGTGACAGCTTACTCGTCAAATTGGTAAAATTTCCCATTTTCAATACATTTTTAAAATATATTTTACAGCCACAAAATATATTGAAAATTTTACCAATTTAACAAGTAAAGAGTTACGGAAAGTTGCATGAACTCCACCAGCATAAAAATAATATACTCGTTTAAAACTTATTGCATATTCGCCAATGTGAAATCAAAAGCTGATTGATATGTTTCAATTAAAAAATTACTGATAGGATGCGGAAATAAAAATACTTAAAATCTCTGGTTAGAGCGTTGTTATTTTGAAAATTTTCGATTTTGTTGTACAGTGTAGACCAAAATAAAACTAAAAATTCTTGTAAAATTTTAATTTCAAAAGAAGCAAATTACAAACAAAAAATCAATTTCAAAAAAATTTTTTTTATTATTTTAAATTTTTCTTCTTAGAGAATTGAGGATTTCTCTGTGAATAAGAACCTTAACAAGACACAAATTTCTGGTTCTTTATGATATGACTACTGTATAGAGAAAATGTGGCATATACTCTGCCAACCTAAGTTCATTTTCATCAACATCTTTCAGATCTTTAATAACTGCTGTTTGAAAAGAAAGGCATTTCTTTAGCAACTGTTTTATCTTTTAAAAGAAATCTTTCGTTGTGTTTGAAAGTACATTTTTATACTTGAAATTTTATATGTTATAAATGCTTTTTTTTTCTTTTCTTCATTCATATTTTTCTTATAAGATGTCGTTATATTATTTCCATTTACTTTGTGCTGTGCTTCAGAAATGAATATAAAAAAATAAAAACATTTTTTAACTTCCATTTACCTAATGACACAATTTTTTAACACCTTATGCTGTCGTTGATATTTTCTATTTTGCAAATCTAGTCTTTTTCATATAAAAATCATGACAAATTCTACAATATTATCGATGATAAGATCTGCACCCTTTAAAAGCTGAAGAAAGCACTTATTTTCTCTTTTTTATGTCTTTTCTACTGCCTCCTGCCTGCCTTCAATAGTCGTTGGCACATGATGACTCTGTGCTTGATTTTGATTTTATGCAATTTTCAGTTTTTTTTCAGGCTTCAACGTTTTTAATATTTATTAAGTTTTGTTGTTATTGTTGTTATATATTCCACCTCCTTTCCCAGATCTAACTAACATCTCACACTTTCTTTCGTTTTTGTATCCACTGGCTGTTTTGAATGTATTTCTTTTTTTTTAATGATATCTTAAATTTAATATTTCGTTGTTGCTGTTATTGTTGTTGTTTGTGTTGCTTCTGTTGATGATGTTTTTGTTTGTTCAGATTTTTTCTTTTATAAATTATTTCATAGTTTAAGTGTCACCACGCCTTGAGCACAGAAAAAGCGAGAGGATAAATAAAAAATATTTTATTTTTCATGTAAAGTCATTTTCATTTACTTTGTCTTATTCTTGATGGTGTTACTTTTGTTGTTGTTGTTGTTGTTGTTGTTGTTGTTATTTCTCTAATACTACAACATGCTTTACATTTTGATAGATGAATAGTTTTATTAAAATTTGTTGTTGTTTTAGGACAGACAAATAAATTGCAAGGAGGCAAACAAACATTTTAATACTTAAATGCACAAACACAAATGTACTTGTGCAGTAATAAAGAGATACACAATATAAAACAATAAGATATATATACTTATAAAAAATAAGCTTAAAAGTGACTTAACAACTTTCCAGATAGATCAAGTCAAAAGTATTTGTATCTTAAAAACTAAGCCTTCTTACAAAAAAAAATTGGGTATATTCGTAAATGCAGTAAATTTATGCAATCGGTCTGCAAAATATTGCAACAGTAAATAATATTTTGCTGTAGTTGCTGCAATATGTGGGTACACCTTCATTTTTTTGCATTAAAAATTGTTTGACTTAAAAAACTATTGCCAAGTAGTGGTTTTCGATCGCTCAACTTTGATTATTGTACAATTACTGCGTTAGTGAATATTTATGATGTTCTCAAGAGTGTGTTTTCAAAATTCTAAAGAAAATGGCTAAGTTGTAGAGGGCATGTCTACAAATCCCAAGGACCTGGTTTCGTATTTTAGCTGAGACATAATTTTCTTTTAATTTATATTTTTTATCGTGTATAAATGCACATGCACTCATTTCAATTATGAACAGTTTGTTTGAATGTGAACACATAACCTCCAATGACACTCTTATGTTAAAATTATGTGTTTTTTGCCTGAATTTGAGCCTTTTTTGCTCTATTCACGGGTAGTCTGGAAGTGAATTTTATAACAACAACAACAAAAATGCTCCATAAAAAGTTAGTATAGGATTTGAAAGCACTATATATCTACTCTCTTAAATAGAAAAAATCGCAGGAGGAAACTAAGAGTTAAGACCATTTTTCTATTTTTGACTTCGGTTCCCATGGAAAACTGAAAATTTCGTATATTTTGAAATAATTTTTTACAGAGATTTATAAATGACTAAAAAGCAGGCTAATTCTTCTTTCAAATAAAATTAATTTAATCAAATAAAAGGTGTTTTTTAATATAATTTGTATATTTGCGAAGAAGGGAGGTTGCATTTGGTACGAATAATATCTGAAATTGACATAACTTTTAATATTGTCGGTAGACTTTATTAAAGTTTATTTTATTTGAAAGAAGAATTAGCCTGCTGTTTAACAATGTATAATTCTTTTTAAAAGAGATGAAATTTATAGTGTTCCAGGAGAACCCAAATCAAAAATAGAAAAACAGTCGTAAGAGAGTAGATATATAAACTTCTTTAATGCTATACTCACTTTTCGTAGAGCATTTCTCCATGAAATTCAATTACCAGATTAGCCGTGTATGGCCTATAATTATCCGTGGAAAATAATAAGAAGAATGTTCTCGAAACAAATATCTTGGGTCAAATTTTCTAAAAGTTTATTACATATTTTCTAACAAATACACTAACAATGTAATCTAAGAGACGTTAACAATAAAAATATTAACCTGCAGTTAATACTAAACTCAAACTTTTGATCTTGGTTAATAAAATTTAATTAACGCAAAGCTGATTTACCTATTAAATTTCAATTAAATTTAAGTGGAACATTTTTTAAGATTTAGGGCCTGTCCCACGATGTTGACAAGTCGATGTCGTTCTCTTATTTATATTGAAAACAAAAAAAATTAAATTTTTTATTATTGTTTTCCATATAAATAAGAGAACGAAATCGGGGCCCTAAGTTTTTAACGTATGAAACTATTGACATTTGAAAATAAATTAATTTTTTGCTATTTTGAAAATATTTAACAACAATTTTAAGAAATAATAACAAATTCAAAGTTTCTTAAGCGAATTAAGCACTTTACTTAGGTCTAAATAAAATTTTAATCTGATTATTTTTTATTACCGCATTTAATATAATTATCATCACTGTATTGGAAATTGTAATTTGGTGGTGGTTCTTTTTTACTCTCGAGTATACTCTCATCATTAAGCTCTCATTATTGAATTCGCCTTAAAACGTTTTTGATAGCTTACTGATGATGGTAATATTATTATTAAATCAGTCATTGTAAAAATAGCAAAGAAAAGATTACGGAGACAAATAAAGGAAGTCATTAACATAAAAACTAAATATAAGTCCGGTGTATTCAAAATTTTGGAATTCCAAAATCGATCAATAGTTCGATTTCCCCCTCATAACCCAAACACACTTCTTTGTGCATCAATCGTACTCAGGTGCTGTTGATCCATGATATTATTTATATAAATTGCAAAAAATTTTCCACACACAAAAGTTGAGAACACAAGCTAACCCAAATTTTTTAAGATTAACGAAAATTTTTAACTTTCAGTTAAAACTTAAGTTCAGGCAAACTGAAAGTTAATAAACTTTTAATCTTAAAATCAACATAGCTGAACTTTGTGTTAATGAAGGTTAGGCGTATACTTTTTATACAATTATGAACAGTTCTATGTAAAGTATGCGTAGTGATAAATCCATTTGAAAAAGAGACATGTTACCCGGTGGCAAAAGAATTATTCATGAGGTTGGTATGTTGTGATCTATACCTCATTTTATTATATATAACTAAAGATGAGTGAATCATGCATGATCTTGATTAAGAGGTTTCTCGTGAGAAATTGTTCATGGGTGGCAATTGCGCATTAAAATCTCTTGATGTATTGCTGCATTTGTATGTATTTGTCTAGCAATGCTTGATTTAGAAATCACACAACAAATAACACGAGAAGTGCATTTATACGTCGAGAAAATTTTCCTAAATATTACTTTTTCTAAATATTACTTTCAATGATGGAAAATTTCCGTCCGCTTAGTCCGACTTAAGTTTTATAAATTCAGTGAATTAAATACATTTTTCAATCGATTGAGAATTTATTCGTACTTATCTAGCCTTCTTTCATTAAGTGCAATAAATACTTTAATAGCAGTTGCATGTCAATAGATTTGGAATATAAATATGTTTTACTGTCGATTGTGACACAATTTTAAGAAAAGAAATTTGTTAATTGCAAAACAGCAGTAAAACTAATAAAAACTGCTAAAATGCATCCAAAAACAACTGAAAATCGGATATATAAGTAGAAATATAAAATAAAATCTAGTACAAAATATAATATTCTTATCACTTCTTTAAAAAAAACAGGAACCAAGAGAAAGAAAATTAAATAAATAAATAAAAGAGTAAAGATCTGCAATACAACTAAATTTAAAGTTATTAGCGCTTTTGTTTTCTTCCCAGCACTATTTAAACAAATGCTGCAGTAGCCTAATAAAATAGAAAAACTCGACCATACACACAAGCATACACAAACAGTTCTAATGGCAAGAGCTACTACAACTTTAACATTCCTGCATCATGTTTTACACAATTTGGAATATAATTTCTTGGTACAAACATAAACAAGTAATGCAGATGTTTGAAGTAGAGTAAAGTACACACAAACACACACAGCACAAATATATACTCGCAAAAAATTCCTGCATACAACATGCTTGCATCCATGAGCAACATAAACAACAGGAATAACTTCAAAAATGGTACAATCATTTAACATATTTTTTTACATGCACGTGTTCGTATGTGTCAGCAAGTACTTATTCTAACATGAATACTTAAATGCACATAAATAGGAAGAGAAGGACACATCCTAAACAACATAACATGACACAGATTTTAAACTTATTCTATGGAGCAGATATTATATTACTATTGGATTTATATACCTACATAATATACGGACAGATCTGCAGGCAAAATTACAAGTATGTGCATTTTACTTCATACTTAGCTGCCTATCCGCCCTTTTTCATATATCGAACTATCGATTTTAACATTAAGTTGTCATAGGAGACAAACTAGTTTATTTGTATATAATAATATGCTTGTAAAAATACTAATTATTGTAAACTAGAGCCCTTACTAGCTTTGTTTATTTCTAGTTTTTTTAACTCTTAAGAAAATGTTTGGCTCAAACGTGGTACGAAGACGCATTCCTCATATTTCAAGGCAATTAATCCACCCACTGAGCCACTTTCTGCTTATTTTTTTAAGAGGTAAAAATTAGTTTTATGTACGTACTTACTTACATCTGCAAAATATGTCAATTTATAAAAAAGATTTAAACAATTTTTTTTGATTTCAAATACATGTTTGTCGTTTTTTGACTACTATCGTTTTTAGTCTCGTTACAACTACTTTTTCACTACTTCCAAATTATAAATAAGTGTGTACTTTCGACTTCTCAGGAAGTGATTATTTCACTTGTACAAAATTTCTTCTCTTTCCAATTTTTTTTTACTTTTTAAATTTTATTCCTTTTCACTTTTTCAATTTTATTCCTTTTAGCACAATTTCGTTATAGGACAAAAGAAAACTTCTGACCAAATTTCATCAAAATCGAAAGGAGTTGTGTCGAACTCTTGGGCGATTTGATTAGCAATCACCCGTATACATTTTGCTGGTTTATAAAAAATTTATTCAAATCACCTCTTTCTTTATGAAGTAACAAATTGCACGTAGAATATTTCATGTCAATTATAGTTTGATTATGAAAGAATTTGTGTTTCTACAAAGTCACTTGATATATATGTGATGTTTTTTTTTTATTGAACTTTTAGGCTTAAATTAAACAGCCCTTTTCAATTATATAAAACCTTGGCTTTTATGCATTATAACTTTTTTAAGAATTGTTAAAAGTATTACAGCCTTCATTATTTATTTCTCAGCAATAAAATTTGTCTTATATGTAAAAAGGAAATAGTTTAATGTTTTCAACAAGAAATAGTATTTCCTGTAGTATTAAATGTTTCCGGATTTGTAAATAACAAAAACGGCGACAAAAAATTGTTACGAAAAACTCAAGACATGAATATAATTAGTACTTTCCTGCTGAATAAATTAATTAATTCTTTATTACATTTTTTTCCTTTGATAATTATTAGGTTAATTCCAGTGTATTTTGATATCAAGTAGCGCTATTCAAGTATCTGATTATTTGTTTTTTCGTACATGACTGTTAAATTGCTTACTTGCATTGCACATTTCTACATTTTGTGCATGTGTGTGTGTGTGTGTGTTTCGATATTGCTCCTATTAGTATTAGAGACAACCATCCCTGCAGATAAAGCGACAAGTCCAAACACCCATGTAAAGTATACTCCATAGAGGATTAGGACTAGTCCAAAGATAACCCAAATGTATGGAGAAAACATAGTCGATTTAACATCTCCTAGGGTTGGACCATATAACCTAGCTTTACATTATCGTGCGAGCACTTGTCGCGTAACTACAAAATCTTGCTTGCAAATGACATGGTTCATGCCTGCATTACATCGGGATGGTCATAAAACTACTCTATGGCACTATTCGATGGAGCACTCAAGTACTCATGCTTTAACGATTACAGTCATTGAAACGCAAACACTTGTCAGTTAACTAGAAGCTCCTGTTTGCAAAGGACATGGTCCATGACTGCATTACATAGGACCATGTTGTAACAAGTGATTTTCAGCTAAAATGGAACATGTAGCCCAATAATATCTACATAGATGTTTTTGCTCACTTGCATCAGATGTGTGTCACATTCCTGGCAGCTCTCTTCCCAAAATCCAAAAATTGCATTTTTGTATTTGTCTTTCTTTGACTAAGCAATATAGTATCGTCCTTTTTAAGGAAATAAGTGCTGTTTTGGTACACTCAAAATAAAATATTGGTAAATCTAACCAATTTCATAGGTAAGAATTGCGCCAACCCAAAAAATACAATAAAAATCAACCAATGGACTTTTATTATATTTGATGGTGTGTAAAAGTACTAACCGGAAAGTCGCAGGTTCGATGCCTGCCAAGGCTTAAGCAGTAAGTGTGTTTGTTAAAAAACTAAAAAAAAAACATTTTTTGTTTGTAATCATCTTTTGGTCTTCAACTCAGGTTCTCACAAACTTACTCATGTTTATGAACCGGACGCCTTTAACATCTCAGCTAAGTCATCTTGTTAAATAACGATAGCACAAAGTATACATAGACATGTGGTGACGTGCTTGACTTAAATACAATAATTTTTGTAAGATAACTATTTTCGTTGCTATTATTTTAAATTGTTAATTTTAACTATAAAAATTTATAATTTTGACCAAAAAATGTTAAAAATTAAATTAGTTACTTTAACCACAAAAATTTTAATTTTCAAACGTCGTTTTTCCCAAATTTATAAACAGTAATATTTCGGTCTTGAACTTAGGTTCTTATATTTATGAACCTGACACCTTTATCACCTCAGCTAAGTCAAGTTTTTATATAACTATAGAACAATGTAACCATAGACATGAAATGACTTACAGTTTTAAAAAGTTATTGTAACCAATGAAAATTATTATTTCATAAAAATTGCAACAACAATTTACATTAACAGTTGGTTAACTATTTTTATTGTTTAGATTTACTTAACATTTTATTTCAAGTTTAGTTGAGGTAAAGTTATAAAATTTTCCCATTGTTTTATTAACTCGTTCGCGAGATCATGAATGTTGATTTCGTTAACTGAATGATATTTAATGCGTTTAGGACTTGCAAACAGTTTTTCATAACATTGCCAGGATGAATTCATAAAACCCGTTCGAGACTTAATTTGCCGCCAAAATATGCACTTTATAGTTGTGAGCAAAACTTTGACAGTAGCACTTTCCTCTGCTATACTTTTTAGCAGAGCCAAGGCAAGTTTTTTTTGCTATTACGCGATTGCATAATTTTGGAAACTTTAACGAAAAGTGTTATGTCGACATCAGAAGTACATATTTAATAAGTGAAAAATAAGTAGCAAAAAATACAATCGGCGCAATTATCAAAGCATTCTTGTTGTAAATTAATATTTATAACAACAATGCTTTGATAATTCCACACATTTTTATTCCAGATGAAATACAGAACATACCCGAATATATAAAATCAACTTCAAGTTCAGATATAACAACGTATCCTTGCTTATTCATTTCAAAGCAAACAAATCTGTGAGACACAAGTCCATTATTTGTGAAATTTATTAGAATAAATATAGAAGTTAGAGTGTTTTTTAGCAGAAAAATCGAGACCGGTCTATTATATTCCAAGCACTATTATACCCGTAAAAGAATATTAAATATAAGCATATTTTGCGTTAAAAACAAACGCTATTATTCGTGAAAGCCAAAAAACGATCAGCAATAAATTACACTGAAAAAGATATGTTTTGTTATAGTAATGCAAAATCGTGGCGGGTGTTACACAAATAAGCCAGGGTAAATTTTAACACGCGCTGCATTTAGACATTACTTTACTTTCACTAATTTAATACAAATTAGTAGTGAGTATTATTATTATTTTTTCTAATGTTTTTTTTCTAAAATTTTTAATTTTATAATCGCAATTTTTCCTAAAATGAATATTTACATATTCAGTAAAATATTAATTGTTTTATTTAAACACATTGAAATTGATTATTGTGAGATATAGATGGATCCTATGCGAATACTAATTACTATTGCTATATCTTAATGTTTAAATTTTAAAATTTCTTGCTGTTCCATTCACCGAAAGAGTTGGAAAATGGCAGCTTTTTGAAGCCTACGATTTTAACATTTTTACATCTTGGACCAGTTAACTTATATACAAATAAATATTTCATAGATCCAATTTTTATTTTTAAATACATAAATTATTTCAATTATTTCATAATTAAAATCCCTTAAGACTATAAATCATTCAAACCATGCTTCACAACAAATACGAAACAACTCAAGTTCCTTAGCCTGCTTTTCTTTATCACACACTCTCACATAACACACGTACATGCATACATACACATTTAATAATTTCCTTTTGGCAAGAAAGTTTCTATTATTGTTTTTTTTCTTGGGATTTTCAAAAATAGAAACAAAGAATTAATAAAACAATAAATGCAAAAATACAATATTACTTGCAGCTGTTGCCACTCCCTTGAAAGGTTGTTCAACTTTTGGTCAGCAATAGCAACTGCGACTACAAATACAAATATTAACAATTCCAAAGAAAATAAAATAGTTTCAGAAAAAATAGGTCTAAAAAGTATTCTAAACTGAAATATATAAAAAAAATAAATTTATAAACTCCTTGTTAATAAATATTGCACTCCTACTCGTGAGCGCATACACACACACCCTGAATATTTGGTAGACCCCAACCACAATGGACAGCAGTGAATGATTTGTAACATTTTTTCAGTTTTCCTTTTTGAAGCACATTTGGTTGTAGTTTTTCTTTTTTTATGTTGTTTTAACAATTGCCATTTTTCTTTTTAATTCATAATTCATTTATGTTTTTATACAAGCACATATACATAGATATTTGCATAGATGTGTGAATGCGATGGTTGTTTTAATAAAAAAAATATTTTTTTTGAAAATTTAATTTTAAGCATTTTTTAAATTTTTTGAAAAATCCTGCAAATTTTTTTCCGATCGTTTTAGCCTCTCAAAAGTTATGTGAGGTCTACCGATTTTCTGTGTATGGTGACGACTTATAGTGAAATTTTACACAATCCTTATGAAGTCCGTTTTTGGGAGATATTTTAGCATTAATTGTAAATAAATATGAAATTAACTTTCTAACACATTTTAAGTTTATACTTATTTCTAGCGTTCACTTTGAATTTTTAATGTTGGTGTCTTTGAAGACAAAGTAGCATTTTATAACATATGTTTGAGGCGTATCCACACAGCAAACATTTAGAGGATTAAAATGCTCCAAAAAATTTTCCTTGTAGTGTTTTAAATAAGAACACCGCACTCATGTTATACCGAATATATACAGTTTACAAGACCTTCTATGCATTCGCTATAACTGTAAAGCAGTTAATTTTCCCAACTGAGGTATGCTTAGTCCGTCCGGGTTCTTCAAAAGTTTGGTCGACTTCCTAAACGCTAAAATGAGTTGCAGTGATGCGACTTTGCATTGTTTACAACAACAAAGCACATAAGACTTTGCATCACTGCAACGCATTTTTTCGTTTAGAAAGTCAGCCTCTGCTTCCTATGTTATTACTAAGTTAACACTATGTTGTCTTAGTATAATTTATTTAGTAGACAACGGAGTATTACTACTAGGGTATTCATTTTAATCGACTTTTCGATTGTTCGATTAATCAATTAATCGAAATTGAGGTTTTTAAATTACTCGAGCAATCCAGTAAAACTTTTATTTCGTTCGAGTTATTCGAGTAAGCTTTACTGCTAAAAATTATTCGAGTTAATCGGAAAATGTTTGAATTTAATCGGTTTTTGTACATGTTTGTGGACAAAAATAAAACAAAAAAAGTTTTTTCGCGTTTTTATGTGTTTTAATAATAAAAACAAAAGAAAACACAACATTTCTACATAAATAGGATCATAAACTGATCCTTTAAAATAGTTTATTTTTCACTACTCAAATGTCGCACTTTGAGAAAGTTTTGCGCCAGGAAACATTTAATACCATCCCGCGCTGTCCTGTATTCAATGCAGAATAAAAATAACTGGAATTGGTATAACATTATTGTTGTTATAAATATAAATTCGCTTACACTTAGGAAATATTTAAAAAAAACGTAACCACAACGTTTGCTCGGAGCTAGTTTGATTTAACTTGTTTTTTATATCACAAAAAAAGTTATGCTGCAAAAAACTATTTTGATATTATTTTTAATAAATGCGAACCCATATTTAAAAAAATATTGTAATGAAAGGAAATACAATTTTAAATTGTCTGTGGGTTACGTTTTTTCGGCAAATATATGCCAAGTGTGACCGTACCTTAAGGCTTTTATAATTCCGAACATTACATTCGGTATTTTACGAAACATCTAGTTAACTAGTTGCTCTCGAAATATTTTCAAATAATTTTTGTTTGATGTTTATACTTTAGAATTTTTTTAAAAGACACTTGAAGTTGGTTTCTTTCTCCCTATTATTGTTGCTACATTATTTACTTAATTTTTTGATCATGCGGACTATTAGTATGAAATAACGGTCGAATTGGATGGCAAATTTCATATAAATTAAAAAATTTTTAACTTTTTATTAAAAAATCTACAAAAACTCATTAAAAAAAGAAAATTTACATAAAATTTTTTAATCGATTTATTCGATTAATCGACCTAAATTACTCGAATAAATTTTTACTCAAAATCACAATTTTTTGTTTGATCGAACATTATTTGACTTTAATTATTCGATTAATCGAGCAAACATTATTCGAGTCAATACCCTAATTACTACACAGAAAAAACTAATTTTTCACTTCAAAAACCAAATTCCCTGAATCAAATGTAAATTTGTTCAATTTAGGTCCTATAAAGAAATTTGTAAATTCAAATGCAAAAATTTGTAATAATTTGTTTGAAAAAAATTCTGATTTTTTCAATAAAGAAATTGTTTCAATCAAAAAATGTTCTAGAGAAATATAAAAAATAAATCAAAGAATTTCATAATTTTATCAGGTTGCCAACATTGGCGGTAGGTAAATGAAATGAAATAATAAGTCAAACAAAATTATTTATTAAACTTAACAGAGACAATAATAAAGATTTAAAATCAGTTTCAAAAAAATGTTTGTTTAAAAAAAAAAGCTGTCATAATTTTTTCTGTGTACAATCTGAAATGATAAATGTATTTCCTCTAGATTGGCTAGCTACGATAAGTAAATCCTACAATTCGATATGGCAAATTCCACGAGTCTTGATCGACTAACTACGATAAGTAAATGCAACTGTATGACAAGACAAATAGTTTGGCACTTGATCGGCTATCGTTATTAAGTTGTGGTCAATAGCTGAGGAAAGAGTCTTGGCCTCGCTTCTGCTATACTCTGTTACTCGGATGTAAGGTATAGCAACTTCATTCATAAATGGCTTTGTAATAAATAATAAAAATTTAAAATTTTTGCTCTGTTAATTTTTTTAAAAGTTTTTAAAAACGAAAAAAGGTTTAATTTTGCATTTTTCGTTGCAATTTTTCGTTGCTAGTTTCCGAATAGCTACGAAACAGTTGCAATTACAAAAATAAATATATAAATGACATAAAGGTAATTTTATACTGCATATTCTGCTGGTTTACAGATTTAAATCGGACGAACTGATCGAACTGATATATTAGCGTGACCGCCCAGTGTTATTAGTACTAAGTACTCTTACATGAAAAACAGATTATATAATTACGATGAATATTTTTTATTATGAAAAGCGTGCATAAACGTATTTTATAACATTAAACATGTAGATTTGTTGTTTTTATGAAGGTTAGGTAGAGTTTTTGAAATTATAAGAATTGTGAAAATAAAAGGAAAGAACACAGAAAAAAATATTAAAAATTTTTTCTAATTAAATCATTAATTTAAAAAAATCAAACTTTCAATTAAATAATTTAATTGATATGATTAATTATTTAATTATTACTATCAACACATGATTTTTTATTACACACATTCGCTATCATTTGTATGTACACCCACGAATAGTACACATACATACAAATGATAACCAATGTGTGAAACAACAAGAACTTAAAGTGCTTTTATATATAGAAAAGCATACAATACAAAAAAGAACTAGGTATTGCTTGTCAAAGAATGCACGTTTTTGACGTACGGTATACTTAAAACTAACAGAGCAAAAAATAATCGGCTGCCGCCTCATGTACACTTATTATGCCATGATGTGTACCATTTATAAATAAAAGCAAAATATGTACACAGTGAGAATGAGAGTTTAAGAGCAAGTTTATTTTAACTTTTTGCCGCCTGTTTCAAAACGTTGTTCTGGCTCAGTGGTAGGTGCGTTGGATTTCCAAATAGAAGGAGTTTAATTCAACCCTCAGATGAAACTAAAATAATAATCAGTAAGTAAAGATATAAAATTAATAATTACGAAAACGAAATTAATAAGTAAGTATTCAACTCAACATAACCTCGTTAGCCCATTTGGAACATATCCATCTATTATTACCTCCAATCCAAATCGCAAAATTTTGCCCATTTTTTTAATTATTATCATTAAAAATTTAATTGAAAACTTGAAAATATTTTAATTAAACTTTTAATTATTATTATTAAACCTTTATGAAATTTATTTGACATATTATCATTATTTTATTTTGAATGAAATTTATTTGCTGGTGTTTAAGCATTGTCTTTATGCAGCATTTCATTGGTGCTTTACCAAATCGTCAGTAGACTTCAAACACAATTTTGAACAGTTACAAACCCTTTATTTTATGTACAGACTTTCAAAAACCATTTGAGAGTGCACAAATATGTAAATGATTTTCAAAAAAAAAGCAAAGTAGTCTTTGAAAATTATACAAAGCCCAACAAATAATTTTTTTATTCGATATGAATCTATTTTATTTTTCTACACCTTTATACAATTAGAAATTGTGTTTGAAGTCTGCTGACGATTTGGTAAAGCACCAATGAAATGCTGCATATAGACAGTGCTTAAACACCAGGAAATAATATTCATTTATTATTGTTAAATATTTAATAAAAGTTGTTTCAATTATATTTGGTACAAAAATTTACTTACTGCCTGTTCGCCGATGTCGAAGGAGTTCTTTCATTCGCACAAATTTCATTTAAAGCAAAAACAAATTCAAAAATTTTGTTATTGTTTTAAATATAATTGTGTGAAAGAAAGAACTCCTTCGACATCGCCGAACAGGCAGTTAATATTAGTAATTCGTTTATAGGTGAAAATTTAATTAATAAACAACGAATTTTTTAATCAAAAATAATTTTTTTTTTCTGTGAAGTTATTAGAATTCTTGGTATTCTTTGAGTTGCATAGCCTACCGTCGGAATACCTCGAGATCAATAAAAAATATTCGCATGATTTTTTTAGGCGTAGTAAAAAGATTCATATAGAAGTCAAAAATGTCAATTTGAGAAAATAGAATTATTTTACTATATATTTTTTATGGTACAAAACTTTATATATTCACATTTTTTTCATTTTTATTTCATTTATTCAAAAAAAAAATGTCGCAAGCCCGTAGGGCCAAGTTGACTAGTCTACAAAATTATATATATATGTACATATGTATATAAGTATGTATAGGTAATATAATCTAATAAAGTGGATGATATTCAACAATATTTATAAACAATATATTATTATACTAGAAATACCCTATTAAATGATATTAGTAAGAAAAGAAAACCCCTGATCTTTGCACATACTCAAGGAAAAGGTCTAAACGTATACATTAGTTGAGAAGTTTGTCTAAGGGCGAAATCACAATACCACATAGCAGTGAAGATCGGTTAACAGAAACCTACAATTAAACCACACATCGCAATATATGCCTTTATCAAGTAGAGAACATCTGTAGAACCAAATAAGTAAATCAAAAGTTAAATTGAAAAGGATATATAGCATTATATAGCGTTGCGGTCATACGCCAGGTTGCCGAACTCAAACTGCAAAATATCAAAATAACGTTTTCGTATTATAAGTATGAAAGACATATATTTTTAAAAGCAGATAGCGAGTGGTGTAATCGGCGGTCTTGATATGGTATAACTGCATTCCATAATCACGAGATCTTAACTAGGTAAGATCTCTCCATCATCAGCGAAACATGTGCGGGGCAGACCACAGAATGTGTTCTACCAGAAATGCCAAAATGGAATTTTTCTGCCAAATATGAAGGACATCCATATTTAACAGTTTTATAGAAAAAGAGCATATGTCTTAGTTTAATGTATTTATCAAACCTACAACCTAGCAATTCCATCTGATGGTGAGAAACATGTTCCCCAAACCGAATTTTAAAAATATAACGAATAACCCTATTAAAACATATTCTAAGTCTTTCCATATTTAAGGATGACATACCAGAAAAAACGGCAGGCATAAGGACATAGCAACTTGGCGTCTTACTCTAGGAGGCAAAAAATAAGCAACATTATATAGTCTTCGTAATGTCCGTGCTGTGCGGGATATAACAGAATTTATGTGATAGCTAAATGTTAACTTGTCATCTAAAATAACACCAAGAGTCTTATAATGAGAGACAGTATCCAACAATTCATTTTCAATAACAATGTCCAATGCAAGAGATTGCTTAGAAAATATCATTATTTTACATTTCGTAGGGTTTAACTGAAAAGGCGCTCCTCAATTTTTGCCAAAATTCTTAGAACTATCTACATTATAAGACGTTGAAGTTGAAGTTTTCAAAATCCATCGTCACAATTTTTTATAGGCCCCTAAACACAAAAAATATTTATAAAATTTTCGGCCATTGCTGAATGTAGGGTACATGTAAATGTTAAACATGAATATGTTAAACAAATTTGTTTTACAAAATTGAAAGTACTTTGTTTACAAAAATTCTACTTAAAAATTCTGGTTTTTAGCCTTTTTCCTACTTCAAGAATGCAGATATTAAAAAAAAAATTCCCCAGTTTTACTTAACATTTTGTCCAGAAGCCAATGCTGACTTTTAATTAAAAATCCAACTGTAAAATAAAAAGTTATAGGTGAAATACTAAAAAAATCAAGACAAAAATATTTTTTTTCTTTAAAGTCAATTATATTCTAAGCTATGAGAGTTACGGAAACACATGTAAGAACATTATTCTTTTTTTTAATTTTTAGAATCGAATAACATTTAAAAAGTTACATGCTTCAGAATTCTTTTTTTAATCCCAGGTGGTAAATTTTGGCCCACTGTAACTCATCTTGTGCTTAAGCCAGAAGGCCAGCAAGACACGCTTCATAAGGTCTGACTTCTCTTCTAAAGATGTAAAGTTTTAAAAAAATCCAACCAGCAGTTTAGAAGTTCCGGATTTATTATTATTTATTACGGAAAATCCCCCTGCGGATGGTAGTTAGTTTTTGTAACGTCACGTTACAAATACAATGTGAAAAATGAGGGAACTTTAACTCTCCCTAAAATTAATCCCTAATCTAAGGTTTCAAAATGCCGATACACGTTCTATTATAATAATTATAGAGTCTTAACACAATGACTCTCGCATGCCATAAACCTACAAAAAAAAAATAACGCAGTTCTGTATGAAATCGTAATTGCACATATTTACAGAAACATATAAAAGAGTATGTGAAAAAATAACGCCTCTTGCTAGTCAGTCAGTAACACACAATACATACAAAAACGGAAATATTGCGGATTTGTATTGATTTCCGGAAGACGGCTTTAGTTTTGTTATCGTTTTATGGCAGTCCTGTAAGCTCACACAACACCAGCGGCGAAATTTTGCACACTGGGATGTGAGTTTTATTCAATACTTCTGTTATATACTACGCATACATACACAAACGTATATATAGTACGTATTATATTTTTATTTGCTTAGGAGAAAATCCCAGACATTTTTCGATTCCCTACTTTTTTTTCTCATACGCTTTTTTTATTATTATTTTCTGAATGTTGTTGCATTTTTTTTTATTTCCTGCTTCCAATCGTGCATAAATACTTCATAATGCTTAAAGGCATCAAATACATTTGTATTATTTTTGTACGAGTGCTTTGTGTACATGTATGCGTCTATGTGTGTGAGTGTGTGCGATTGAGTGCCGGATGTTGTTCATGTTGTTTATGCTGTAGAAAACTCATTTAGATCAAACCAATTTAATTCAACACACAACCGGAGTAGCAAAACCATCGTTCTCACTAAATACAAAATGGAGTTAAATTAACTAATATTAAAGTATCAGTAACAACTAAAACGATAACCAAGCCACTTTGGCAGAATACAGGCAACATTTGTCTAACACTTGCCTGATTATGTAACTGATTAATAAAAAATCTTCTTGCTCAAACAAATAATGTACATTTGCGTATGTGCGTATTAAAGAAGATTAATTGGACTAAAAAGTTACTGTTTAATGGGTGGAAGGTATTCGAAGAATATATAAAAATACTGTTACGAGTATTTGTTATGAGTTAAAGTGTTAAATTTATTCGAGATTTTCCTGCAATTCATTTTAAAATAATTTTATTTTGATATTGATATTTATACGCCTGCATATACTTAGTTCTTATGTTATAATTAGGAATTATGTACAAACGAAATGCAGGTCTATAAAGTGACTTTTTTAAACTAACCCAGAGAATATATTTCTCTAATAAATTTAATAAGTTTTGTTTATGAATATTTTTATAATTATTAGGCAAGCCCAGTTTATGCTCACATTATAGATCCAATTCTAATCAAAAAAGAAGTTTGTCATGAACCTCAAAATTGCGATTAATATTTTTTTATTTTTGATTTAAATGATCATATACTCGCCTGTCTGACCGCCCGCCTATCTGTTTTGTATTATAAACCGATTTGAAAAATTATTTTCATGTCCACCGTCCATCTCGACTTCTGGAGGTCTCTCTACTTTTCTTATTTTGACAGATTTGCAAAATTATTTTTTAATTTATTTTTTGCAGTCCATTTCTTTTTTTTTCAAGAATTGTTTAATTTGTGTTTTTACGTTGTCTTTGTATTCTCTAGTTTGAGTTTTTAACTACAATTTAAATTTATCTGAATATGAAAGACATCGCTTAATTTTTGTTTTTTCTCTTTGTCATAAGTTTACATATTTTACTCGATGCTGTTATTTTGTTACTTTAAATCGGAAATAATTATAATCCTGCGGAAGCTATTCTACAATAGAGACAATAGCAAACAATTTGTCCTCGTGCCTTTGTTTCGCTTTTAATGATAATTCATGCCTTTCGACTTTTGACATTTTAAACGATGTTTTACTTTGTTTGTGTTTAGATGTTTGTGTGCATTTTCAAACTTTTTTCCCCTATTTTCTTATCATTTTATTTGAAATTATTCAAGCATAAACTTTACCATCTCATAATGCTGCTGATGATGTAAATGGCAAATAATTGAGTTTTATGTTGTTGAAAATTTTGCATATTTATTATGGGTGTTTAAATTGCTTTTCTTCTCATTTAGAGAAAAAAAAAATTTAATTGGGTTTTAAAAAAGTCTACTAGAAGCTAAATCACAAAAAAAGCCAAAACAATTTTATTTGGATTAAAGTTCTTTTTAACGAAACACAGATTATCCGACCATAATAATAATGATAATAAATCTAAGCCATCTAAGCTAGTGATCCAATAACAAAATGATGTATGCAAAATAAAACTCTCGTCGACCATGTTTGATTACATACAGAGGTACAGGGTGTAAAATTCGACCACTGCGGGCTTAAACATTTTTTAAAGCTCCAAACTTTTACAAATACAGACCCATTTTAACGAATTTATATTTTTCCAAAGGTAATACGAAAACAACTCAAGCTAACAAATTCAGGGCAACTTTTAGACTGGAGCAACGGACAATTGCCCTGAAGTCGAATCTCCAATCGAGCCCTTCAAATCGTTATATACCGTTATGTCAAACAGAATGCAGTTGCATAACTGGAGACCGGTTTTTCCTATTGGGTTAAATAAAAAACTCGAAACTTGACAACAATATTATTATGTTTAAGGCGTGCCAGGACAGTAGTTTTATAAAAAATTTTTTTTATAAAAAATTCATATCTAATAAAAAAAAATAAAACTCCATATGTTTTAAGCAAAACCAGCCATATTTTACAAAAGTCTATCGACTTCTTTTGATTTTATTCACAATTAAGTGGGGTGACTCAATTAATAAAAATCATAATTTTCATGCAACCTGCAGCTATACCCCACAATTATCAATTTCAATGTGTTTTTATTAAAACAATTGATATTTTACTTAATATGTGGCTGATTCTCATTCTAAACGTACATAATGGATGAGAATGAAATATGATAAGGTATGATTCCATTATAGTTTTCGCTTTGATTCAATTGATCCTGAAATAAAATTATATTTTTAAATTTTTTTAATATTTTTCTGTATTGAGCGTTACATTTGCTTCCGCTGTTGTTCTGGAAATGATTTTTGCGAAAAAATACACCACAAAAAATTAGTATGTGGTTTGAAAGCAATATACATATATTCTCTAAAAACAAAAAATTATAGTAATCGCAGGAAGAAATTAAAAGTTATGACGACTTTTTCAATTTTGACTTGGGCTCACATGGAAAAATACAAATTTTTTTATATTTTAAAATAAATCTTTACAAATATATATGCATGAGCAAAAATAAGACTTCTTTCAAATAAGACTAATCTCCATAAAATCGACCAACAATGTCAAAAGTTATGTCAATTACAAATTAATTATTTCTAGCAAAATACGACCTACCTAATAATACATTCTTCGAAAATATAACAACCCACAGTGCGGTAGAAGCAAAATTGTTGCAAAGAAAATCAAAAATTTGTAAACAGATAACGTTCTTTATATCGTTTCTACCCTTCAGCTGCTGTTAACCTTTTTTTAACGTCTTAAAATTTAGAGATAAATTATATTTAAAAAATTTGTTTACGTAACACTAGGGTATTCACTCGAATAATATATGCTCGATTAATCGAATAATTGAGGTCAAATAATGTTCGACCAAACAAATAATTTCAATTTCGGTTAAAAATTTATTCGATTAATTTAGGTCGATTAATCGAATAGCTCGACTAAAAAAATTTATGTAAAGTTTCTTTTTTTTTAATGAGTTTTTGCATATTTCTTAATAAAAGCTGGCAACATATTTTAAATTACATATATGAAATTTGCCATGCAATCGAACGTTACTTCATAATAAGAGACCGCATGATCAAAGAATTAAGTTTAATAATGACGTATGTAACAATAATAGGGAGAAAGAAGCCAACTTAAATTCGGAAATATAACTAACAAACAAAAATTATTTTAAGTCAAGAAGATATTTCGAGAGAGCAGTTAGTTAACTAGATTTTTCGTATTAAATAAAATATGTATCGAATGTAATCTAACGGCGAAATTAAAGGAAAAATTAAAAGCATTCACAAAATCAAAGAGCAAAAATTACTTTTGTCATATAAAATACTAATTATTTTATGGATCAAGAGAAAAAAAAAATTGATCCGATAAATTGGAAATGCTTTTTAATTCACCTTTTCTCAATTTCTCCAGCATCAACGATTAGTGAAAGATCACTCTTAATAATAGGAGCAATGTTCAATCGAAAAAATATCTTCTATGAAATTAATAAAAAGCATTATTTTTTTAGAACTAAATGTATCTATTTAGTTCTATTATTTAACGAATTGTCCTGTTTCGTTCTCTATGTGGAATGAAAATGTTCGGAATTATAAAAGCTTTGTTGCTACAAGTTAATATTTATAACAACAATGCTATGCCAATTCTAATTATTTTTATTCCGCATTGAATACAAAATAGTTCTGAATATTATTAAATAATTCCTGGCGCAAAATTTTCTCAAACCGAAACATTTGAATAGTAAAAAAAAACTATTTTAAATGACCAGTTTATCATTTAATTTAAGTAGAAATATGATTTTTCTTTTGTTTTTATTATTAAAATATACAAAAACGAGAAAAAACTTGATTTGTTTTTTTTTGTCCACAAAAATTTACCACAAACCGAGTAATTCAAAAATTTCCCAATTAACTCGAATAATTTTTAGCAGTAAAAATGACTCGAATAACTCGAACGAAATAAAAGTTTTACTCGATTGTTTGAGTATATTAATTTCGATTAATTGATTAATCGAACAACTGAAAAGTCGATTAAAATGAATACCCTACGTAATACTCAATACATTTTTATACGCATTCAATATTTTTTTCAGAACACACACTTTATTTTGAATTCAATACAATTCAGATGCATAATCTTTGAAGTATTTTAACATAACCTCCTTAGGTATTCACTAAAAAATTTCAATTATATTAAAAAAATATGGATAACAATCAATATATTTGTTAGGATACAAACGATGAATGATTGATGAAACGTTTTGCAATATAATACTATTTAACAAAGTGCACAAAATTTTTAAATATTTAGAAGCATAAACCTAGGCTGTTATATAAGTATATGTTGTTAATAGGGTTTGGGAATCCTGAATTCCCGAGAAAAGTCTAGTTTTAATTTCCCGTTTTCCCGGGGAAATCTCCAAAAAATGGGAAATTAAAAGTACACGTTATTTCATATATAAATGGACTTTTTTACATACATATTTATAAAATGGTGTAAGTAAATTTATATAAGAAATTTGTATCGTAATCCTGTTTTTCGTTAACATCAAAATTTTCAATGTTTTTTCAAATATTACAAAAGTTCGTTTGACTGCCTGTACGACAAAATATATACAATGAAATTGTTTAAGTTCTCTTTCAAAGTTGCTATGTTTTTCATCGTCTGTTTAAATACTAATACCCTGTTTATCGATGTCGAAGGACATTTTTCATTCTTACAATTTCATTTGAAACAAAAACAAATTCTAAAATGATGTCCTTGTTTCAAATGTAACTGTAAGAAAGAAAGAATTCTTTCGACATCGATAAACAGGCAGTAAAATATCCAAACAATTTTCTTTAATACAAAATAAAAATGTGAACGCTTCAAACTTATACAGAAATTTCATAAAAATTGCATGAAATTTAAGTCATACCATTTCTCTTAAGCCGAGAAATATTATTGCTTGATACGAAAAGTACATGCAAGATGAATTTAGTAATAGATGTCGTTTTATCACTATAACAGAACAAAGTGGAATACTTTGTATAAGTATCAATGACTATACTGCTTTCTAATCATTTTCTAAAGTAAATAATTCGATATAACGAAAGGAAGTTTTAAGATAAATAAAATGAATAATCAAAGACAGTTAGACAGGCTGTGGCTCCGGATATGGAAAATTCAGCTCAGCGGAGTATAATACTGGAACTTGCTTGTACTTAACGATAAGAATCGTCCTGTAAATTTTTTCAAGAACGATTTTCAAAATGATTTGGAGGCCTTAAAATAAAATGTTCAACTAATTGCGATATAGTCGTCATTTAGTTCTTATAGAATATTTTACTGTGTAAGAACTATAAACTCTATTTGCTTGATTTCACTTAAACATTTTTGAAAATTTGTTTTAGAACTGCTTTTATATTAACTTTTATTTAAAAAGAGTGCTTTCATTAATAAAACAATCGAAATTTCGCCAATTTTCATTTAATAAATCTATTTAATTTAAAAAACTAATTTTTCCCGGGAGTACCGGGAACGTGATTTTTTCATTCCCGTTTCTCGAGAAGTGCAAAAGTCTGGGAAATCCCAAACCCTAGTTAGTAATGCAATTTTAATAATTAAACTGAGTAATGAAGCTTACTGAAAAACCATAAAGCTCAATACACAAGACTGCGGACAACAAAAATTGTTTAAAAAAAATTCATTACTCAAGGCATAAAGAAAAAAGTGAATACCAATAACTATCAAATGAAATACAGCTCTAAGATTAATAATATGAATTTATCAAAGGTAGATGTTGAATATCATCTTGACTGGAAACCACCGACTTTAGTCGAGTGGTCTAAGCGGAAGAGAACTCTGAAGAGATTAGCGGGATCTAACGAAACATGTCAGTTCAACCCTCCGTGCAGTCAAATTTTTCTTTGTTTACATGCTTCACATTTATCTCTGAATAACAAGATAATTTAATTGAAAAATTAAATTAATAACGAACTCAAACCAAAATAATTAAATTTCTTTGGATATAAACCCATATACAGTTCGACTAAAACCCATTACTTAAAAATTCATAATTGTACAGCGAAATCTATGTACATTGCCTTTCAAATTGTTCATTCAAATGAATTATTACGATTTGTAGTAAAGTGTATCTCAAAATCATATACAAGTCATACTACGTTAAGTACGAAATTTAGTAACGTTTATACTCAGCATTACACTTTGTACAGTATTTTTGTTTTCATTCGGCTCTATACGTATATATAACGAGCCGATTTAAGTTTGGCTCGCCTTGCCGGTGACGCCTTGAGCGACTATGGCTTTGCGAAGTCAACCATATCCTAATGGTCTGATCACTTTTTGTTAAACGGTAAAGACTTGTTTGTACTTCTATAGCATTCAGTACGAAAACTAAGTTTGCAAGTTGTAAATATTATGAAGAGGCATTCTATAACGAAAGAAAAATAATAAAAAATTAAATAAAACTCACCTGTCATGAGCAGAAAAATTCAGTCTTATGGTGTGCGCTGGACCATATTCACCCGCATTTAAGTCTCTTTTTCGACGATGTCGCTTCTGTTCGATATGTTTTTGATGGGCTTCATGTAAATGTATACGATCGAAATTTGCTGCTTCCCAATGTTTTATAAATGGGGTTAATTTCTGTGTATGACCTGAAAAGAGAAAATAAAGTGAAAACGAAAACCAATAAATATCAAATGTAAACAAGCAATTGTAGTTCAAATTCAAATTGTATGCAGATATAAAAATAGTAACTGCATTAAAATTCAAATAAAAATAATTGAAAAAAATTTAAAAGACAGAAAACATTTCGATTTTCCTTTCGATATTTGGTTAAATACATTTTAGACTACAATGAGTAAATTTCATGTGTTGTGCTTGCATACATATGTATGTACAAATGTATGTATGTATGACTGTTTTTAGTAAAGACACATTATAATTTTTGTTTGGTTAAAGTGCAGAATGGATACACGTAATCCAATTTACATAAAATGAAATATATGAACAAATAGACACTAATGCAGTTAGTAAAACACAAAACAAAATGAAACGTACAATGTGTGTTTAACTTAAAATCTTATAATCGTGCATATAGCAGAGCTGTAAAAGAATTAATTTGCAATATCTATTTGAATTTAAAAATGTTCGCATCACGTAACTTTAATACATCTGTGCTATGGCAATAAGGAAAAGGTGCTTAAGTCATATTTTATGGTTTTGTAGGAGAGCACTTTTAAGCATTCAAGTGGACTTTTAGAAATTCATTCCTATTGCACTTAATGTCGACAATTCGTTTTTCGATTATTTTAAGTTAGGAATATATGGTTCTATCTAATATAAGAAAGAGATTTGATTTGAAATTTAATATATTATAAGTTGAAATAAGCAATTATTCCATATGAGATTATGAGTTGAAAAAAGATAAGCAGCAAGTCATTACGCTATAGCTCCCCGAAAAATCGTACGATATAAATGAAAATTTGCCTAGAGGTACTTTTGAATATGAAGAATACAATATGGAGAATACAATGTAACTCCAAATTTGCTTATCTCGACTTAAGCACTTATTCTTTATTGCCGCAGATATCTTAAGTAGAGGTTGTGTGTTCGAACTCTCAAGACTCTGTATCACTGCAAAGTGTGAAGGTCTTTTAACTAGTGTTTTCATTTTGTCATTATTGCATTTTTAGTTTTTATCCGATTTCGGTACGTTATGGCTTAACAATTTTCAAATCGAATTGACTATCCAATAAAATTACAAAACTATATATTTTATTATTATTCATTGTACAAATGACAATAATTGGCGGAAATTTTTAAAATTTGCATTAAAGTTAAGTTTCAATCCACTATAAATCAGCAATTTTTTATCCGATTAAAATAAATTTGACAATTTTCGATGCATAATCTAAAAACCTTTCCAACAAGATACAACTGGTAATTTTAGTCCGTACCGTTATGCGGGAAACGGTAGAATTAAAAAAAATCATGTTCAGCATATCCTAATTATATATATTATATCCTGTAATTCCTATAAGGAACATAGGGCCACAACAAATCCTAATTACATACCGTCAAAATAGTGATGTAAACGATACCGATACCGATATATCGGAGATACTTCAAATTTTTCGATACATCGGTATCGGCGATATTTTACTGTCGATACGACGATAGTTTTAAAATATTTTTCAGAGTCTTTTTTTTTAACAAATTATTTATTTTTTGTTATTTTTACCATGAATTCAAATTCAATTCGTTGTTTCTTAAATCTTATTCGCAGCAAAAAAAGACACTCCAAAGAAGTCATGAAAATGTAGAATTGCCGATCCGGAAGTATTGCAAATTTGGATCATATCTAATTAGTTTTACATATACTTGTCATTGCAAAAAGTTCTCTTTTCGATTGCTAATCACCGAATTGGAAGCGATGTTAGGACAAATTTCTTTTTCGGTGTTCTATAATGATTTTTCCTCAAGGAAAAAGTATGAAAAACTACATATTTTCACAACTTGTTTCTTTTTATGCAAATTTGAACATAAGACTGTGTTTTCATGTAAATTTAAGTTGAATTTAAGTGAATAAGCGAATAAATATAAACTTTTAGAAGACTTTTAATAATTAAGCTATTAAGTTATTTAGAAGAATATTAGTTGATAAATGTCCTTTAAAAAATCGATTTTTTAAAAAGCATGGCGAGTATTTTTTTAAAATTATAAAGGAATTACAAATTTTTACTTGCTTTTCTACTAATTATCTGCATATTTTTAATATAGATTTTTTGGAAGCAATGAAAATGTAGTTCCTTAAAACTACTTTCAATTTTGTATACTGGGTTAATATTAGTTTTAAACATTAATAATCTCTTACCCTGTAATTTTGTATAATAAAAAAATTGCCCTTCTTGAGTTTTGCTAATCTAAACTTGAACTCAATTGCAATATTCGTATCGGTATCGGTATCGGTATCGGTATCGTCGATATTTATTTTTAAGTATCGTATCGGTATCAGATCTGCAAAATGGCGTGTCGTATCATCCCTACTTAAAAACATGCAATACAAACTTTAAACATTTCAAAAATAAAACGTTGTAAAGCAGTGTAATTGTTTAAAAATTTTAATCATTCAAAAGTGTCTTCAAAGCTCTGATTATTTTAAGCTTCTGTCTTTCGTAAAGTAAGTATTTTGTATTTGTTGTAGCTGATGCGGCTTATTGTAAAATACCGCATTGACCACAGCTTGAGATATTCATTTATTTAGATGATCACCGGCCAAAAGATGGAACGGCACTGGACGCATAAGCTGCGACATTGTAAGCCACAATACTCTGAAAAACCTGTATGTGAGACAGGAGATGAAATAAATAGTGTTAGCAGTGTATGTACACATATATCGTCTATGCGTCAGTGTGCTTGTATGCAACATAACTATTATGTGGTATTGTTGTGGTACTTGCACACAATTTGTTCTCAATTGTTATTGCAGAAATAGCTGAAGGCAGTACTGTTTATACGAATACTTACTAATGCAAGTGTGAAATATCCCGATTGGCTATGTTTTTCAGACATCGTGCAAGACAGATGCACGACAATTTTATAGCGTCGATGACCTGTTGGTGGCAGCTTAAACAGGGGCCTAATCGGCGCTTTCGCTATCGAGCTAATTCGATCCAGTTTTCTTAGTTTGAGATTATGGCATTCACTATCGAACAATATAAACACATTGATCGATATCGAATGTGATAGTCTCAAACTAAGAAAACTCGATAGAATCAGCTCGATATCGAAAGCGACGATTAGACCCCAGATCAGTGGGGACATTTTTCAACAAATGGCCGCATACATGACAACAGGAGCGACGCTGATACCCATCTTTTAATTAATGACCCTGTAAATGACAACATCCTCAGAAATGTTTTTGATTCCCATTACATTTTTTCGATTCTTTCTTTTTTACACGTGTTCTACAATAATAATTTAAGGAATTTGTCGCTCAGAGATCATTTAATACAAGAAGTTTTAATAGACATCCAAACAAAACTTGTCATCACCTCAATTTTGCTCAATTTTAGCAAGCAAAAATTTATCGAAATGATTCAAACTGAGGACAGACTGAGCGGCAATGTCCACAAGAAGTAAATTTACTGCTATACGAAGAGTAGTGTTTTTTATTGTAATGAAATTATACAAAACTCTAAATTGAACGTTGCAAGACTAGCTTGCGGACAATATCCACCAACTAGTTGGCATGACCAGTTGAGTAGTTTTTCTTTTACCCATTATTTGAGTACGGTTGTTTCTGTTAGATTGTCTTAAAAGAAATTGTAATCGACAATTAGCGTGCATGACAAATGGCGAAATTTTCTCAAGTAGTCATTGATGAAAGTGTCCTCTACGACAAGTTGGCCAACCGGGATGTTGCTGAAAATATTGCTGCATTATAGCAAGCAGCAGCTTGTAACTTAACTGTCGCTTCAGTGATTGCAAACTTCGTTTCATGGTTCTAAAACATAAGCCCTTTAAAAAATGATTTGCAAATTACAATATGTATGTAAGTGCCTGCTAGTTAGCATGTCCGCCTAGTGGTTGCTCATAAAACATGCCAAACTTTGGTGACCGACATTTTCAAATGAATAGACAGAGAATAAAACAGGCATAAAAAACCAACCGAGCAATTGTTCTTTATTTTGAAATGGTATATGAGCCTGCCTGACTGTCTGTCTGTCTGTCTGCTTGCTATTGTACTCGTATGTGTCTTTGAGTTTTGTGTGAATTTGCACTTGACTTCACTTGTGCATGATTTCAAATGCACTTGACCGGGTACAAATAAAGAATCAAAGCATGTTTACTAACATCATCATCGTCATCATCATCATTATCGGTTGCCATCATCGTGTTCATCTTGATAACAAACATTATAATTACGATAATGATGACAATGACAGTTACGAGAATGGTGATAATGATTTTGCAAATGGCAAAGGTGGGGCATGGATACATGTTCACATTGTTCTTATGAATCGTCATACCGGTATTTTATTACATAAAGTTTAGTGATTGGAAAATTTTGCTTAATTGTCTATTATTGAAGTTTAGATACATGTTGTTTGTTTTTTATGTCTTCCTGTAACTGTATTGAAGTATGTGTATGTATGTTTTCAATTCCGTTTCCGTTTAATTCATTAATAAATCTTTGTACTTACATTATTTATAAGCATATTTTTGATAATGTTTTTAAATAAAACTATCTTTTATTTTCTTTTTTTTTTTTGTACCAGCACTCAGGGAATGGCCCCTACTTACATATGTCATGCATTGTGCCAGAACTGGGAAGAAATATAGAGGGAGTAGTTTTTGTGGACATTCGATTTGAGCTTCCCCACACTGAAAGTGACTGGAAAGTCTTCTGAGGGGATTTTATGACACACACGAACTGTTCGGACAAAATACGATTTTCTCTCTGTAATGCATAGCGCGGTTCTGCGGCAGATCAGCCACAAATGGATGTGACCTTAATTAAGAACAAGTTATAAACAAAAAAAAAGGTTTCGGGAACAAGCATCCTAATTTCAATAGTACAAATTCCTTTATATAAATGTGGGCATTTCCACAGCAAATTATAATTTTTGTCAAGTGTGAGATCATGCAATTAAGCTTGTTTTTTTTTAAGAAAACTTAAGTTTTTTACTTCTTTATACAGATATTTGCGTAGAGAGTAAGTACCTTTACATTTAGAAAAATATAAAGAAAAATCGAATCACATGCTTCTGAAATACAAGGTTAATTGCTTGTTGACGTTACGTGACAAAAAGAAGACATTTCTGTGAAAATGTTCATAAATTATTAAGCAGAAGTATGCAGGGCAACACTAAACATATATTCTTCTGTATCTGATACACTTCTTTTAATGAAGTTCTCAGACCATAAGCTCGTTTATTTGAATTGTATATGGCTCCCGAAATAAACAAGAGTAGAGTTTATCTAATGTGAATTTAGAACTGATCTACCAAGTTATAACAATTATACTAGCCAGTAAGTCCGTTTCATGCGTGTTCGATTCCCTCCATAGTATAAAATAGTGTAAATTTTTTCTTCATTTCATTAAATAAAATTCAATTTAAATATTTCGTTAAGTCACATAAATTTCATAAAACATAAAAAATGTTATTGTAGATAAAATTGAAACTCATGTTCTAGTTTTCCCTTTTGGATTGCTCGAAATGGCAAAAATTTTATGATAAAAAGAAATGTAATTTATTATTTTTGTAACGATTGCCACAGGTGGTTCACATTTGTCAAAGGAAAAAATTTGTTACCAGATAAGAAAATATAGATGTTTTAGCTTGTTTTATTTTTTATTTCGCTGTTTTAATATTTCTTTATAAGATTCATGTGTGAAACATATAAACAAATCAGTTCATGTTTATGCAGGTTTGAAATAATATATAACTTTATATTTGTATCTCTGTGTGAGTTCTTTTTTTGCCTGGTACATAAAACAAAAAGTCGTTGACACTTTTTTGATTAAATTTACTCATTTTACAAGATGGTACGTATGTTTGCACACGCATCTCAAATAAATTTATCAGCTCATACATCAACACCATCGCCATCGCCTCACCATCACCAACGTCACCGTCATCGTCTTGAGTATAAAGATGAATGCCAAATGAAACTGAGCCAAACCAACCATAGAATCAACGTGCCAACGTTAGTCATACATAAACAAGCGAATAGAGATACTCGTACAAAATGAACGACAAAAACATGCTATAAAAAGTAACAAACCGTAACTTGCAACATGTTTTCTTAATTTCTTAGTGCAAACACCAACAACAACTGACAGCGTAAAATCATAACAATTTAATTAAGTAAAAAAAAAAACAAATCAACATTTAATTAAACTGTTTGTTAAGAAGATAAAACTTTAATCGAAAGTAAGTAAAATAAATTACTCAAAAAAGTATTTTGACTTTATTAACGTTGGTAATTTTTTTCTTGCTATTTTAAGTCTAATAATAGCTTTATATATGTATGTAATGGATGTCATAGTAATATGTATGATCTATGACTTTGACCGTAGACTACTACATCAATAAAAAAACATTAAAATCGGCTCATATTTACAAAAGATTTTAATTGTTTTTTAGGCAGCCAGTTAATTTATTAATGTGTTTTTTTCTGTGGGAAAGGGATAGTGTAAAGAGAATAGATGGTTAAGTGAGAGAGAGAGAGAGAGAAAGCTTAATGCTTTTACAACTCTGTTATTGCGCGTTTGGTTATCTTTTTAGACCAGTGTTGCAGAGCCTCTTGTGTCAATAAAACGTTTTAAATTTCTTAAACTTCACAGACATATGTGTAGCAATTCTGCAGGTCTGAATATTTTTATAGTGATAGGTACTAGTATTATGTTTTGATTTCTGCATATAACTCAATTTCCCCAGTTTTTCTACTTGCACCCCTTTGCTTTTAAACCCCTCAATTATTTTACTACGCCAACGTTTCTGCTATAGTGACAAAGGAGTGCGCTGTGTAGGGTTATTTCCCGAGATTTCCCGTCCCGGGAATTCCCAAGGAAATGGCTTATTTTCGTTTCCCGTTTTCCCGGTAGTTTTATGCGGGAATTCCCGGGACTAAAAATCTATTAATATACACAAAAAAGTATTGATTATGGGCACCCAAAAATTCGTCTTTTTCTTTAAATTGTTATCGTTTATCATGAAATAATATTTATTTAAGGGGAAAGAAACCAAACGAAGGCTTAAAGTGCATATTAAAATGTTTTGGATTGAAGAACGAAGAGAAAAAAATTTGTCGCTTTAATTAGTTATTTAAAAGAACCAAACTATTTTAGTAAAACACACTGCAATGTATTTCAATATGCCGAACAATTAATACTTTTAGCGGATTTCACTATTTAATGCAAATGGTATTGTGAAAGTGCAAATGCAAAATATCTTAGCTCTTTTATTAAAACTATCAACAAAATACAACAAATTTCTTAAAAAAAGTTATGATAATTTGCATTTGCACTTTCGCAAGATCATACATCTAACAATGAACTCTGCTATTGGCTATTTTAAAAAGCCATTTGCAACAGGGAATATAAAAGTAAAAATTTTCAAAGGGAAGATAATAATCATTCCATATTAAGAAATAAAGGACTGAATTTAATATTCTAGACAACCTTTTAATCGCTCTTTGGTACACTTATGCCCTCTGAGAACCACGTGCTAAAATCATTGATGAACTACTTTGATTTCAGTTCATCTGTGATCTTACTAATGATTTGTAAGCTCTCTTTTTCTCCGGTCTAAAAATAGTATTTAAATACTAAATTTGCTTAAAATTTCAATAAAAATATTGTTCTTTTTTTTACATAATTTACTTGAAACTTTTTTTGCTCTTTCATCCCATTTCTTTAGAAACTGTTTTGTTTTTGAAATACATTTAAAATAAAGGTCAGTTCAAAATAGAGAATGATTCAATTGTACATCAATGTAAATTGTAAAATCAATGGATTCCGGATATTGAACTTTGTTGTAAATATTTCATTATGTTCTTCAAATAACGGGAATTCCTGGCATCCCGGGAATTTCTATATTATTTTTTGCTCTCCCGGGAAACAAAAAGTCCGGGAATAAAAAAAACCTAGTGCTGTGATATGCATTATAATACATATGTCAGTATTAGTCAGTATTAATCAGTGACCAGTACTACGCCTTCGTAACTTTAACAGTGCAACAACAACTAACACAGTAACACACAAATGCCCATCAGAAATATCCACGGTGTTGATGACCTGAAACTAGTCTAGAGCAAAAGACCTCAGGCATCATTTGTTTTGTAGTCAACGCGCTAACCACTTCAGCTAGAAATTTCTATATATTTTGTTTGTGACCTACGCTAAATTATACTGTACAACACAAAAAACAACAATGTTATAACGCCGGATCCTGGTAGAGGGAATGAATTTTAAAAGTTTATACCTAATACTCATTTTAGGGGAGTTTAAGTTTCCCACTTTTGCACATTGTTATTGTTACCAACAACATAGTATAGTACTACTAAATAATGCAACTATATATAAATTGTTTATTCTTTGAGTTTGATATTATTCTCATGATAGATAAAAACCTTGACCATTTTGTTAACAAGAAAAGGAAGAGTCAGATCATAAGAAGTGAAATTTAAATTAATAAAAATCATAAGAAAAACTAAGGTAAAATTTGCCAAATAAAATATTGTAAAAATATGAATTAATAAAGTTTCGTCCTTGGAATTTTAAAGCGACGATCACAGTCAGCTATTAAAGCTCGGTTTTATTTTCCACAGCTATAGTGCATCCGCATAGGAAATTTTGTAATCCTTACATTTTAGGTATTTAACACTTTTATTTAAACACTACGAGAAATATTTTTGTGCAACATTTTAAGCCTCTAACTCTTTTCTGTATGGGTCTCTTTCTACCCTTCTTAAAACAAAGTGGGGCCTTAAATACAATCTAAGCTTTAGTTTACTTCATGTGCTTAACAGAATTTTGAGCTTTCATGTCTTATAGTAGAATTTGATGACAAATATTTGTATGGGACACTTTAGCCCGTTATATCGTTATTTAAAGGGATTTTTTCCATTTTTCAAGAAAGGCACGAAAACACCCTTACAGCAAAGAGTTGAAGGTTTAAAATGTTCTACAAAACTGTTTGTCGTAGTATTTTACATACGAAAGCTGAATATACCTTACATCTTAAATGTAACGATTACAAGACTTCCTATGCCGATTCAATATAACAATCAATCCCTGATGTAAACTTTCAAAAAATCAGTGATTAGAAATCTGTTAGTGAAAAAAAAAAATATTTTGTTGCACAGTGTCATTACCAACACAGCTACTATTTTTTACCTTAGTAATTAAATTTTAAAATCATATTGAATAAGCTACTTATTATTGAAAAACTTTAATTCGCATTACCGAAATCTGATAACACTGGTCTGCAAATAAATAAGAATTTTCGAGCCTTTAAATAAAAATATGAAGAATATAGAAAGTTTAATTTGCTAAATTCAAATCGGTTTTCAGTTTTTCTCAATTAGGCATGACTAATATGGCGCCAGAAACAAGGCGGGTTGCTCGATTTAAATGAATAAAGCACCAAAAGATGCGGAATATGCAATTTTTCCGTAATTCCAACTGTTTCGAAGTTATTCAGAAATTAGCTTTAAATTTTTGTCATTTATCAGAGAGCTAGGTATACTAGGAATAAAATAAGCCATAAATTATTTAAATCGATGAACAAATGTTGATTTTATTTACAATTAAGTGAAAGAACTCAATTGATAAAAATCTCAATTTCCATATGGAAGAAAAATTTTAACTTGTGTGTGTGTGTGTTTGTGTGTATGTGTGTGTGTGCAATTGTTGTCAATTAAGTTCTTTCACTTAATTTCGAATAATATCAACATTTGTCAATCGATTTTGATGATTTGTGGCTTATTTTAATCGTAATATACTTAGCTTTCTATGTAAAATTTTTGCTCTCTTGGCTTTTTTATGTTTTGCATGAATAAAATTATTTTTCGCCGGTTATTTCTGAATAATTCCGAAACTTGAAGGTAACTTTACTACGCAGCTTATAGTGGTTCATTTCTTCAAATCGAACAAGCCGTTCTTGACTTATCGTGAAATATACTGACGTACCTAGAGGAAATATTAGACATGTCCATTAAAAAAATTTTTACTAAATAGAAAAAAAAACTGAAAAGGGATTTGAATTACCCCATCAAACTTTATATATTCCACACATCGTTATTAAAAGGCAGATCGGCGTAATATACCAAGAAAATATTTCCCAAAAATGTTCAATAAAAAATTTTCTCAACATTAAAATTGGTTTCAATTAATTTCGTAATCAAGTCAGTTGAACATATGATCAAAACCAATATTTTCCAGAAAAAAAATTTTTCGAGTGCATGTGCCAGCCAATATTTGCACATGCGCACGTGCCAAAATAAGCACCCAAAAAAATGTACACGCCAATTGATTGGCACAATCACATGTGTCAAATGTAACCACACAAAAAAATTCGCAATTACTCGTGTACATTAGAGTGGAGCGTTGGTGTATGAAGGAAAAAAAAGTCATCCAATGAATTTCGAATACCTCCAGAAATGCATCCAGCTGAATTATATACAAAAACAATTTTTTTTATTTTTTACGACATATCTTTTAGCCCTCTACCACGGCTGGAAGCTAGAGAAATTATATGAATTTTATTGTAATTTACTTCATTAATATAGAAAAAAAATTTTAATAATTTTTTAAGGCTACACGTAAAAAACATTTTTGTGTCGAATAAAAAAAGAGTAAGATCGAGAAGATCTGACTAAATATAAGAAAGTTATAAGCCATTAAGTGAGAAAAGTTGATTTTATTTTTCATAGAAAATTATTTTCAATTAAAAAAAATTTTCTAATACAAACTGATTTAAATTAATTTTGTATGAAAAATAACTAAAAATTAATATACCGGTTTTGCTTAAGGGCTAATAACTTTCTTATTTTTTATCAGAATTTAGCGATTGCATCCATCATGTGATCGTCACAAAATTGTCTTTGAAATACAGCGCGAAAAAAAATATACTTAGTATATTTTTTCATCTTAATGGAGCAATTTAAAATGATGTTTTTTGGGAAAGGTCTAAAATATACTTTTTAAACTTATAAGGCCTGTAACTCTATACTTTTTTATAATATCTGATTGTGCCAGTATATAGAATGAAAGAACAGAGAGACATCTATACAACAGTGTGCAATTTATTTTATTTAGATGAGCCGTTCTCGAAATTTTTGCCAATAAACGAAAAAAATAAAAATAAAAAAACAAAAAAAAAACTTATTTTTCGCAAATATCGGGAAAACTCTCATAAAGAATAATAAATGAATATCATTTTCGTGTTCAGCGACCTCAAATTATATACGAAAATGTTTTTTTTGCAAGATATGACAAAGACTTACAAGTTCAAAAATTTGCTTCATTATTTCATCTTATGTTTGTCTCACATCCGACCTTGTATGTATAAAATAGTGGATATTTTGAATGTAATGAGTTATAACATCTATAAAGAGTCTATAATGTTGCATGTTTCACAAATTGATCAATTTGATCTCATATTCAAAATCTTGATGCTGCGGTAGAGGGCTAAAAGTAGGTCCCAATATGTTTTTCATTATTTTTCCCATGTATCTAAAAATAAAATGCAACCTTTTTTTGCTATTCGAAATTGAAATTAGCAAAAAAAATCTGACGCTCCACCCTAGTGTACATGTGCCAGAATTTTTGTGTGCTTATTTTGGCACGTGTGTATGTGGCAAATTTGCACATGAGAGTGCCGCACATGTGCCTGAATCCGTACTGTCAAATTGTCTACAAAATTTCAGTAATTGAAATCAACTCTTATTTTGTTCAGTGTACATACCAATTTTTAGACATAAGACTAGAACATTTTTAAACATGAACTATTATAAAATCCACCTTTTTACACAATTTCTTATGTGTTTTACTGTTAAGTTTATTAGAAAAGGAAATAAAAGCGAATGTCTGATGATCTTTACCACTCTATATAATTTCTTGTTCGTTGAGATAATTACATGTGATTGTATTCTTTATTATTTTTATTTTAATAATATTTTTATTTTGTTGTCTTTCTTTAATGAAATATTAACCATGACAATCACATATTTACTTTAATACGAGTATAAATGAAAGAATAATGACTACATTATTATTTCGCACCAATTCAACAGAGTGATGGCTTCATTAATTTTATACTTTTACTGTTCACTCACGTTTGTTTATGTGAAGCGATTGATGCATTCGCTACAATTTTAATTTTCGCAGCAAACGGTAAAAATTATTGTTAATGATGATGATGATGATGACAACAAAGATAATTCCAGTGATGATGTTGCTGTTGTTTATATCGCTGCCAAATACAGATTCCAATATTGACAATGAATCCCAGCTTTTTGCTACAAATTCAGAAACAGACACTTTCTGAATGATGTGATTTTTTACAATAGCGATGGTGATGATAAGAAAATTGTTTGTTTTATTTTCCCTGCTTGCTTGTTCTACTGCCACAATACAAACTGAGATAAAACAGTAGCAGAATGTATCTGTGTGTACAAATGTGTACTAAAAGTAGAAATCGTATATACATATTACGTTGTATATGTGCAGACATATCGCTTATTTGCTGCAAGAATGTTATAACTCAAATTTTCTTTAGTTAATACTGTAGAACCAATCATTCTGCATATTGTATAAAAATTTCATACAAGTATTTAAAATATATTCACCTGTTCAGATGGTAGTCACATGTATATTATTTCTCCATTAAATTATAGGTAAAGTATTTTGAACTAGATTTTTGTGATATTAGTTTTCTGGAGTTATAAAGTCCTTGCAAAAAATTCATCGATATAATCGTGATAAAAAATTCTGTACATGTCAAAGTATTGTAAATATTCATTCTACGTTGCTGTTGTTGTTTATGTTATGAATATTTTTTTGCGATTAATTGCTGGCAGTCAATTAAATCAATTAATTAAGTGCACAAGAACATCTACAGAAATACCCACCAGCGTGCGTGTTACGTGTAATTTAAAATTGAGAAAAAGAATTAAAATAAAAACTGAGTATAAAAGAGCAATAAAAAATGCATAATGTTCTGAATATAAATCCAGTTTAATTTTTCACAGCTACATGTTGAGGCGCACAACAGTATTTTTGCGATACAATTACATACAACACACAAATTTTTATATATATAATTTTTTTTATTTTTCATTTATTTTAATTTTATTGCATTGTACGCTTACTTGTACTATAAATAAAGTATAAAATGTACAACAACTACCGAATTAAAGTGCTTTAGTTTAATCGCCTTATAAAATTAACCTAAATAAAATAATTGTTTTAAAACTAAATAATTTAATATTTGTGTTGGGTGTACATTTGTACATACGAATGTGGCAGTAGATATGAGTAAAAATTTAAAAAATCTGAATTCAATAGAGATACATACGCATGAACGTTAGGGCGGGTAGATTTTTTTGAAAAGAAATCGTTGGAGGATATAATTCGACGAAGAATTCTAAACAAGTGTGCCATAGAATAGATAAAATAGATTTCGAGCTTCCGAAATTTCTAAAATATGTTGTAAGCAGCGTGGCCGTTTTGCGACTAAAGTGGCAATTTGCCACTTTTTCAACTGCCTTGCCACTTTTAGTGCCCCTTTTTTAAAATGACCTAAATCTGCCACCTTTTGTAATATTATGCCCCTTTTTGCCCCCTTTTTATGAAATGATGCTTCTTGTTTTAATATAAGCTTTTTATGGCACGAAACTGTTTTTATAAAAAAAAAATTTCTCAAGACAACATTTTGTTTTTGAGTCTATCATGTAAAGTCTTATGACAAAAACTATTTTGAAATAGTTTAAGAGTTTAGATCTATAGATATTCATTATTGTATTAAAGTTATTAAAAATAACACCCTGATTCACTAACACGAACAAGAACGTCTTGTTAAAAATTTTTATGAAAATCACGCAGCTTTAAATATTTTTAAAATTATTTTCATGCAAATTTTGGTGCCATGTCACAATATCCAGTGACATAATGTCCAAAGACATTATGTCACTGCTAAAAATGGCGTAACATCCATGGACATTGTGACACTTTTAATAGTGCCATGGACTTTATGACATTATTATTATGACCATTATGACACTTTGAAATGTGTCATAATGTCGACACTTTTAAAAATGAAAACAAATTCAAATATATGTACATGTTTTTGACTATTCACTTTTTACTTCTGCAATCGGTGACAAGTAATAAAAGGTCAATTGACGTTATTGCATTTTAAAAAGTGAAATAAAATCAAGAACAATTTGCAAATAGCGTCAACAATGCTTAAAATATGTCCAATCGACATCGTCGATTCAAAGAAATATTTGGAAATTAATTAAAATTGTTAAGAAATTTTATTTTACTACAAAATATTCTTTGCGTAGTTGGCCTTCGGCCGGGCTTAAGTATTTTTTTCTTGGTATATTAAAAAGAGGCCTTCGGCCGGTCTCAACGATTTTCTCCTCTTAGTATACTCAGCGGCTTCGCCGGCCGAAGGCCGGCTATGCAAACACCTTTACTCAGCGGAAATGCTTTTCGATATACTTTACTAATGTGCTGTTTCCATATGCAAACAAGCGACTTGAGTAAAAAATTGTATATGGAAATTGCTAAAAAAAATGGCACTCACATAAATTTTATACAAACAAGGCTTGTTTGCATTGTTTGTCTAAAATTTATATAAAAAGCAGTCAGTTTTTGAACGAAAAAACATCAAATTTATTCCTTTTATTTTAAGAGCATTATATGCCCTAGAAATTCATTAAATATTAGAATTTGGTTCAATTAATCCCTTTTCAAAAAAGTTGCCCCTTTTTTTTAAAGAATCCCCTTTTTGGTGCCACTTTTTTCCTCAAAATCCCCTTTTTGTGCCACTTTGTAAGTGAGCTAATTCGCATAAAACCAACAAATTATTGGGCCAGATCCTCTCAGAATAGAATAAAAATTGGTATGGTGGTGGTTCAGTCTTATTCAGCGAATATTTAAACAAAAAATTAGAGGACTAGCCACAGTGATTCTCATATTACAAAGTCTCTAGTATAGGAGAAATTTAAAAAAAAATTTTGGAGCAGTTAGGTTTTTCGAAGCATGTGACGAACGAAAGCGTTTGTGTAAGCCATTTCTTGATTTTTGTGATTACACCTCTCGCTTATAGGGAATCACAAGGTATTTCAAAGACTTTCGAATCACTAGCAAATTATTTATATGTCAAGTTATAGTGCTTCCAAGTGGGAATTTTTCATATAAAAATCGAGCCTCTTGTAAGCAGATTTGTAAGCAGAAATATTGCATCTCACTTTCTCTCTCTCTCTCTCTCTCTCTCTCTTTCTCTCTCTCTTACAAACCTAATTCAGGTCTGCCATATTTGCCGATTTATCGGCATTTTGCCGATTATTTGCCTCAAATTATCAAAGTGCCGATTTGCCGTTTTTGCTCCAAAAATGCCGATTTTTTGATAAACACATAACACAGGGTAACTTTGTTTGTTTTATTACAATTTATTAGTGTTGGGCAACACTGGAATAGAATAAACACACTGTTACATTAAACGCAGGCAACTGTTAATCAGTCAGCGCTTTTACTAAAGAGAAAAAGGGTACAATTACCCAGTAAAATTTTTTTCTGGCATGTCTAACGTCAGTTAAAATCTGAGACTTTACCAGATAATGAAATAAGTTGTATAAAATTCCCTGAGACACATGGCAGATTAGTCGGCTGTTTTCTGACACAATGTTTCTACAAATTTTCTGAAATATCCGATTAATTTCCTTTAAGACATTTAACAGAACAGTCTGCACATTTTCTGATCAACGTCTTACGAGTTATAGCAGCCTCTTCTGCACATTGTCGGATTTTAGTTTTTGTAATAGTTCTCATTTATCTCTTTAGGGCTTGCACACAAATCTTTGAATTTTTAAACTTATAAAATAAAGGTAAATGTTTTCTGATGAGCTGCCATTGGCAGCAGAAAAATGTATGCGAGAAGAAGAGTCGAAGAGGTCTTACAACATTTTGATTCTATGTGAAAATTTTATACGACATTTCTGATAAATTTCAAATATTAGTTCCGAATTTTGTCAGATATTTTCTGTGGTTTTGTCAGACATTTTTCCGATATAGTTTAGACATATCGAAAACTCCTTTTGAGTTTCCCCAGAAAATCCTTCAGAGTTTCTACAGCTTTCTTTGAGACATTTTGGCAAAGTTTTAGATTCCTCAGACAAAGTGTCCCGCTTTCTTGTCAACAATTCAATTGAAATTCGTTTTTTATTTTATTTTCATTGATTTTTATGTTATTTAATAAGTTATAAACATTAGTTAATGCTGAATTGTTATTGTTTTGTTATTTTTTGTTAATAAAAATATGGTTTATTGTATTTAAAATGGATTTTTTGCCGATTTTTTTAAACTGAAGTGCCGATAATGCCGATTTTATTTGGAAAATATGCCAATTTTTCGTCCAAATCATCTGGCACCCCTGACCTAATTATATGCAAGCTCCGTTTTTTACTAGGTCGGTACCCTGACGTATACGTAATATTTATTTTATCAATACATTAAATAATGATACTCATTGAGACTATGTGTATTGAGATTATCACTTGTGGGTTTTGTAAAAACTAACTCACTTACAACATCCATACATATTTTAGGATTTCCGCAAGTTCGAAATCCATCGTATGGAAAAGTTTGCTTAGAATTTTTTGTAGGACCATTTTCTCCCTACGAAAAATATATATTTTTTGCATGTAAATACAAATTGACCCAACCTAATCTACATGCACGTACCTTAAAAGAATTCTATCGTTACAATGCATTAATCCACACGTTGAAAAATAACATGGTTGAGATGAAAATTGTATAACATATTACGATTATATTATGTGTTTTCATATAATTCTCGAAGAGTATAATTTCTGAATCATAGTTATAGTCCTTCTCAATTCTTACCGACTGTAAATATACCTCAAATATTTATGTATTTATATCGAATTGGTCCAATATATAAAAACGCTCAAATCATGTTCTTCATAGGCTGCCTTTGCTTCAATCACCATAAAATATAGATACATATTTTGTGTAAAATTTCAGACAAGTTCGTTCATATTTAGAGGTTCCTATAATTAACAAAACTTTTGTGAACACAATGCGGGTCCAAAATATGTAAATTATAGCTTCTAAAACGCAAATTTAGACTAATAGGTCAATATTTTTATGTAACTAAGATTTAAACATTTATTTTTATTTTTTGTACACGTTCAAATAAAACCTAAGTTTCATATAAAAGCCAATTATTTTAGTGCGGACTACTCTGGTCGCAAGCCATAACGTCTGATAGACAACTTGCAATCAGCAATAGCAATTATTGCTCCATATGGCGGTAGCAAAGTATTTTCTGTGTCGCTACACACTTCATCAGCATTCGATGCGTCTATTCCAATTGGATTTCATTGAAACCTAAACAACTGATTTGAGTTACAGGGCACAGAAAAAAGTACAAAACAAGATTCACTTAAGAAAAACGGAGATCCAACTAAAAAATTAATTTGTTTTGAAAATAAAAGGTTCACGAAAATTAATTCAACAACAGAATTAATTGAAAATATTTTTCGATATTTTCAGTTAAAATAATATTATACTAATTAAAAGGTTAATTGAAAATTAAAAAAAAAATCTATTAATTTTCATAAAACAATGTCGCATAAACAGAAAAAACTAAAATACGATTTCAATTACGAAAACTGCAGATTCAATTAATTGTGTTGTTGAAATTCAACCAACGACTAAAATTGTATATTCAATCGGTGAAATTAAAATTTTCAATTACTCAAACTTCGTAAAATTGTTTAGAAAATTTTGTTTTTGATCACATTCAATTACGAAATTAATTGAAACTAATTTTAATTGCTGATCAAGTGTATTGATTGAAAATTTTTTAGGAATAAATTTTTCTGTGTACTCAGAAAAATTATACAGTTCTCACACATGTAAAATAAACTTATTTTATTTATACACAATATTTTATAGTAATATGATCTACAATCTTACGATGTCATTGTTTTAAAAGAAAATAAAACCAATTAAAATAAACGTAGATTCAATTAATATATTAATTGAAAATAAAAAGTTTTCTGAGTAAACAGTTAATTTGAAGAAATTGAGCAATATTTTTTTCTGTGTGTTGAAACAATTTGAAATAAAAATGTAAATGTTTTACTCGTATTTATATGTACACATCTCTATACAAAAATAAAGTAAAATCAGTTATACATTTACATAGCAAACTCATTCTTTCAGTCACAACAAAATTCAAATTACTACAAGTATATAATAATGATGATAACGATGATGATGAGTGTATAACAACTTAAGTTTTATTTGTTACTTGGATTCACTGCAGCACTATGGTGAATCATTTTAAGTCACTTGCAGTTATCTTGATTTTTGTGCTGTACTGTTGATGTTTAGGCTTTCCACTCACATCAATATGCCCAGACATACAGAACAAAACTTAAAGTTGAAATACCAAATACTTGCACCCATCCCAAGCTGGATGGCAATTGTTCAACAAAGTTATAAAGTTGGATGGAAAACAAATCCACTCGCAAAAGGCAGACAGCAAACTGTGATTTACTTGTAATAACCAAAACGAGAAAATGAAGAACAACTTGCAAGGAACATCATTATCATTTTTGTCGTCATTTCAACTTTGTTGTATGACCTTATTCGTATCGTTTTCAATTTTTTTTTAGCTAAAAATGTTTAACAAATCTCTATATAGCAATACACAAGTATCCTTGTCTAATCACCATTCATGGAATTCATTGTATATTGAATCGCAAACATAATATAGGACCGCATTTAGAGTTAGTAAAAAGGTAACCAGTACACTTTAGATGCTCTGTAACTAATGTGAGAACTTTTCAATGCTATTAAATTATTATCAGTGTGTGGAGCGCAGAGTGAGTAACAAGAAAGTTAAATTTTTATCAATCACGCTGAAAAACTGTAACATAGACCGACAGTGCAACTCCGTTTTGACAAACACGGCAATCTTTTTAATCAGTTTGATAGCGCTAAAAGCTACCGTGTCTTAATTTTTTTCCTATCACCTAGAGATTTAGGTACATCATATTTCACCTTAGCTCGAGAATATTATGTTCGATTCCTATCAACAAAACACCGATGATTAGGTAAAAAATCAACGACCGCTTAGCTACTCACAAATCAGTAACGACAAATAGTGGTTTCTTATGAAAAATAAATTGATTTTATAAAAACCCCTAAAAAATTTAAAACTGCAAAAACTTTTAACTATCATTCTTAAAGACAGTTAGGTGTCTTACAAATAAAATAGGCTACAAATCATGAAAATCGATTAATAAATGTTGATTTTATTGGCACTTAAAAGGTTTTTATTTCTTGAAACAAAATATAAATTTATTACCGAAAGTACCTATTAAATACTTTTGGTGCAAATTACATAATCGGCCCTGTTCTTTAAATCGCATCGATTTCAAGTCATACGACTAAATCCACTTTCGGCTTTTTTATTTTCTATTATATCTGTGTCTCGGACGTAAACTGGACCATGTCATTTTCAGTACGCAAGCTTTAATCTCGTAAAATACATTGAACAGCATTGAAAATGGTATATTATTTCTTCTGCTATCCTTAGTTGTAACGTCACTAATACATGTTATAGAGTATTCCCTTAAAGGTCTCGATGAGCTGAATTCAAAAATCGAACTTTTATGACGACAGAGTGCAGTTTACCTTCGGGTCGTACACTATCAAAATTTCGAAGAAATTGAGAAAAGCTGCAGTTTTGCAAAGACTCAAGCACTTTTTCCTTAGTGCCACAGACATGTGCACTAAAATCAAACTACTTTCAAATATATTCAAATATTCATACTAATTACATATTCCAAAAGTAAATGAGTGACTTCAAATGCAAATTATGGTTGTCGCACGCGCCAAATTGTAATTCGAAAAACAACATTGAGAATATGCAATTAATTATTGTAGCGTCAGGCAGGCTGGCTGGCTGGCTATCAGGCAATAAGTCGAACTAAATTGTCTTGTTGTTTACAATTTTATTCAGAAATTGCGTGCTAATCGATTTACATTTAAAGGACGGAAAATGCAAATTAAATGCGTATAAAAAATGTTTATAAAATAATGGGAGGGAAGTTTGTACAACGACACCCGTTTTCTTTTGATTTTATTTGAAAGCAACAAAAGCACTGATTAATGTAAAACTACATTTAACCAGTCTATAACGTTTTATTCGTACTAACACAATTAGTTAGAGGATTTCTTTTAATTTTTACCTTTTTGTTAAACTTATCAAATTAAGAGCAATTAAATACCTTTTTAAAAAGCCATGTTTGTTTATATAGTTTTATTGAATTGAAAGAAAAAAATCATGTACAGTGTTCTTCTTTAAACTCATTCGTACACCTACTGACACTCAAAACTCGAATACTTATGACCTGGTTTTCTTTCAAATGGCCATGAGATGAATTTCTGCTTTTTGTTGCAGTTGTTCTTAATACTCTTTTGTTTATTCGGTTATTTCTTTGGTTGTTTTTGTTGAATCATTGAACGAGAACTAAAATTGAAAACAAGCGATTGCATTCAAATGCAGTTGCATAAATTCTATGAAATTGTTAAACAAAATCAAATGTTTCAATAAAAAAATCAAAAACAGAAAAAAAATTTTATAAAGCGAATAATTTATAAACTTAAAACTGAAATGAATGGAAATGCATGCACAGTGAGGCGTTTCACAAAATAAAAGATAATAAATATTATAAGTCTAACTAAGCTGCTGATTGACTTTGACTCAAATTGTATCATCAATATAAGAAGAGTTGTGTTTTCAAAATATTGTCTATGAAAATTTGTATCTTAAGCAAAGGTGTCAGTAAAATGGGTCAAATTTTATTACCTGGAGTGTGAAATAGCACTCTTTAAATATATAAATCGTTTCAAAATAATTGAAGAAATACGCAATTTTATTATATACATTATTACCTTTTTCTTATAGTTTAAAATAAACTCTACTTCGAAATTATTAAAGATTTATTAAATCTAGTAGGCGGTAAAATTTTTTATATCCAATTTGTTTAACAATTGAGTTATGAGTTTTTTAGTTTTGTTGTTTTTATCCAAAGTTATTTAATATGTTTGGCTTAAGTTCGATTTCAATTTTATCTTTCGATCAATTGATTTTGTTTTATTTAAGAAAGAAATTCTAAAGCATGTAAATATTGAATATTCAAAGAAAAACTTGGATGTACGGAAGGTTGAATTGACAGCTATTTCGAGAGAACCAGAGTCTTCTCATTTTTCTTTGAATGTTCAATATTTACATGCTTTAGAATTTCTTTCTTAAATAAAAATAATAGTTTGATCGAAAGATTAAATTGAAAACGAACTTAATTAAGCCAAACTAATTAAATAACTTTGGATACAATCTGGTTAACTTCAGCCGACTATAGACCGCCAGCGCTTAAAATTCGGGTTGTTTATGTAAATGTTTTTTTCACGAAAGGTCCCACTATGCAACGTAAATTACAATTATTATGAACTTAATGTTTTACATATTTTTAGTTTGTTCTAAACATGTGAGTATGTAATTGAAAATTTCAGTGAGTGAAAAAGAGCTTAACAACATAAAATTTTAAGAATGATAGTAAACTTTTTCAATTCACAGATTATACTTGTAGAGTTTTCGAAATATTAAGTGTAAGCAAGCAGTTTCATCATCTAGTGTGATTTAAAAAATTTTGTCCTCGTCGTATCTGAAGTTTATATAAATAAATATAATGGCGTTTCCCATAAGTGTAGGAAATGGATGGAATAAATCCAGATGTAAGTGAGATACTTTCTTATTATTTAAAAGGCCTATGTATGCCATTTTGTATGTAATATGATATCGTGTAAATATGAATCGGCCTGGCGCACTAGCATGAGCATTGACCGATAAGACTTGGTAGATTTCTGCAATTTTCGGAAATAAAATTTGCCAAAAAAAATATTTTATTTTTAAATAAATTGTAACGTGCCATTTGTAGGATTCCGTACACCAAATGCTAAAGAAAAACCCTATTGTTTTCGCTACGCTCTCCGTCCATATTTCCGTCTGTCAGCCACAGGCTTCTATCTCAAGAGCAGTAGTAGGTACACACCTGAACTTTTACAGAATATGTGTAATTATGGTCGCTACAACAACAAATATTAAAACTTTATGAAACTTAAAAATTAAAGGGTGTTCTAAAGCGAGCAACGAAACATCTTGAAATCCTAATGTAATATACAGACACTTGATACATTGACTCTTAACATTTCCAAAGTTAGAGGGTATTCTATCAGTTAATGTAATTTTTACTATGTACCTTGGAAACCGTAAGAGGCAAACTCCTAAAATTTCCACAGATAGTGCAGCATTTTAAACGAACGCAAAAAAATAATACAAACTAAAAATTAAAGGGTATTCCATCAGGTAATGTATTTTTGAAATTAAGCTGTATATAATGCGCCGTTACAATTACAACAAAGAATAAGCAGAAAAGTAAATGTATAATCGAAAAAAAAATCGGCACAGCGAAAAAAAAATCACCAAAATTAATAAAAAGAAACGCCAAACAAAAAACCCTAAAATTAAAACATAGCCAAAATGAAAAAAAAATCGCCAAAATGCAAAAAGCATTTAAATGTAAAAAATCACCAAAACGGAAAAACATCTCCAAAAAAGAAAAAATCACAAAATCGCTAAAACATAAAAATAATAACTCCAAAACTAAAGCAAACCCCAAAATTAAAGAAACGAAAGAAATGACAAAATTAAAAAAGCGCTAGAGCGAAAAAAGCATCAAAATATAAAAAAAACAATTTAAGAAATAGCCAGAACGAAAAAAATCACCAAAGTGAAAAAAATCGATAAAAAGAAGAAAAAAAAAAACACCTTTAAGAAAGCAACTTTACCAGATGTATTTTTTAACGAAGCAGTTCGCTATAGAACTTCATGAAAAGAAACTGTCGTAAAATGTTTTCCACAAAAATCCTCTGTACAATAGTGCAATAGATTAGATACAAACCTTAATAGTTTCATATACTGGGTACTCTTGTAATCTTTTGTAAAGAGTATAAAAGAATTAAAATATTTTTAAGCATAAATAACACATGTGTTTTGTATTTAGTTCCACAAGTTCTCACAAGTTTGGGTGTATATTTGTTCTTATTGAATCCTTTGCAGTTAAGTATATTTGCATTTAAGCTTTTATAGAGTACTCACACACACACACACACATACGTATTAACATAAATATATATCAACATTTCATCCGTCAACACAGGGATGATAAATGCAGACAATTGTAGTTTTTCCAGTATAATTGGCATTGGAAAATTACTACAGTACTCCGATAAGGTATTTAATACAATTTTAAATATTTTATCTCACATTCGTTGGTTTGGATTACCGCCTTTTATTTAAAATTTTTTCATTGAAAGATCAGTTTTGATGTCATATTGGTGAATGTGGAATAGATTGAATAGATGTTTTTTATAGCAGGCTGTAATTAAAATAAAGGAATATGTATAGGATACACTTTTATGCCAGCAAAACTTATCTGAAACAAAAAAAATATATTGTTGACTTACCCTTCCAAAGTGTAAAAAAATACCAAAGAGTGGGGGAGGGGGGGGGGGGGGGTTGGGGGGGAGTGAATGATCATCGAGCTCAAAGTGCAGACAAAAGAAAAAAATTTACAAAAAAGCTTACTTACCCCTATCACCATTCCTTAAGCGGGATCCATATAAAGTTAACAGTTATCAACTACGTAACAAGTGTTTAGCCCCCGACCCTTTAAGTGTGTAAGATTAATGTTGAATAGGAAAACTCTACAAAAGGTATCACTGTTTTTCCCGACGGGAAATGTAGTTTTGGTGGCATGCCATGGAAAAAGTGTTCATTAACATTATTTCCACATAAAAAAGGAAAAAATGTCCATGGGCATTATAGTACATTTAGGGTCAAAAAGTATGATTTTCTACCCAATAAAGTACAATATTGAAAATATCCTGTATCATCCCTACTTCAACATATGCACACAAATAGATTTTTTCATAATACTGTAAACATTTAGTCAAACAAAAGCAAATACAAATGAATATAAGTAAATACAAACGTGGATGTAAATATTGTTACATATATTTATAAAATGAGTATCTTACCATTATTTTGTTCAAATTGTCTTTTTGCATGGTGTACTCTAACATCCTTAAAATACATCAAAAAGGATGTACAAAAAAATGCTTAATGAAATTATGAAAGAAAAATAACTAAATCATTTTACAATATGAGACACTAAAAACACTCTTGTCTTGACTTGACTTGTTCACAAAATGGATCTGATAACTATCTTGGAAGCTTAGCAAGAGAAGCAAAATTGCAGACAAGCTGTACACAGAAAAAAACTAAATTTCATTTCCTGTAAAGGAATTCAATGAAATAATAAATATTTTGTCTAGGAACGAAAAACAAATTTGTTAATTTAGAAAAAAATATCTCAACAATTTCATTTAAAAAAACTAATTATTTGACTCTATAAAACAATTTGTCTAAAAATATTTACAAATTGTATACAAAACAGTGTACTAAATCAAATAAAACGATTTACTGGACTTTCTGAAAAATATCAAACAATATTTTTTTTAGAATTTATAAAACAATTAGTTTAAAAATACTAACGAATATTTAACAAAATTGTTTACTTAATCAAATAAAAATATTTACTAGACTTTTTGTAATATATCCAACAAAATGTTCTGTGGGTCATTATCATCATCATCCATTAGGAATTTATGAAATTTCACTGTGTTAAATATATTCAAGTCTGAATGTTTTTCTAAAGACTTTAAAAAAATTAATGAGAATTAAAGCAACGACAATATCTAATTGATTCACTCAAAAATCGTCAGTAAACAAACTTGGTACAATCGCATTCCTTTTGCTCTCATTGCTGTTGTTGTTATTTTTTGTGTATGTCGTCATCGGGGTAGTTTTTTTACGATACAGTTTTTCTTGTTGTTTTTGGTGTTTGCGTGCTAGATAAGAGTCAAACAAACTATTCATTGATTATGTAAAGAACATTTACTGAAAATGAAATTTTTTTTAGACAATGTTTTGTTTGAAAATTTTTTGATGACAATTTTTTCTGTGTAATTGGAATGTGTTCAAGACAAGAACCAGAGGAAGTGAGGTATTTCCGAAAGGTTCTCTAGAAAGCAGCGAACTATTCTGAATTTATGGAGTCCATGCATTTATTTCTGAAATTTATCAACTTACTTACAGTTGATTAGGGAATTCGCTACCTTTAAGCTAATTCTTTTGAAAATCTGCAGCTCTGTGTACTTATACACGTTTAAAGCGAAATATTTTAATAAAAATTTTTTTATATGAAATTTATTATTTGAGATAACCAGCAACAAATACATTTTTTTAGATATATTTTTAATATAAGCTTTTTATGTATTTCGCATTTTGGAGTTGAACAACAAAAAGTTACAGAGATTAAATAAAATAAACAATATAATTCATAAAAGTCATACATCTTTAATGTAGGAGATAAGAATGATCCCTTGTGAAACAATATTTATCGCTTCAAAATATACTGGTTGCTGCAAGCATAAACTGATTTTGATCTTAGACACAAAATTAAAGTTAAACAACTTTTAAATGTTTAATACTAAGTTTTTCTCAAACAAGATGGTATTTTTGCACAAATGAATGCACGTATGTTTTGTTACTTTAAAACTTAAGACTTCTACAAGAAGCCACAACTTTTTGTTTCTATGTTAGAAAATCTTTGTTTTTTTAGGGGATGGCGGGGCATTTTTTATATTCTGACACGATTTTAATTTATATTTATTTGCTTTTGTGGTATGTATAAATTAATATAAACAGCTTATAAGATTAAAGCAAGTAATAAATTTTAAGTAAATTTTTATTTTTTTATATCAGAAAGTATATTTTTATTTAATTTTTTTTATAAAAAAACACACAACCTGCGAAGCGACTCGCTTGTCTGCAAACAAAATTTATCGGATATTAATTGCATCAGTACATGTACCAAAATAAACTGATAAATAACTCCCATGTAGTGTTTTTCATTCGGGACATATAAATTTTATCACCTATTTTTTCAGAAGATATTCTTTTAAGATAATGAAAACTATATCGTGTTATTAAAAGGGTTCCTTTTCCACTAAAAAAAACAAATCAATGGTTTATGCACAACAGGGTTCAAACAGATTTCAATTGAAAATCGATAAAAGGAAAAAAACTGTGTAATTTTCAGATGGCCACTCTCCACCACTTAATTATTTCAGTTGAGTTTCGCCCTATAAAATAAGGCATAAATCATTTCAATTGTTCAATTCACAAGCTCAGTCGTATGTCTTATCGTTTAAAAAAAGACGACACTTGTTTATGTGCTTGTGAACAGACAAATTTGTTGTATCGTTATTTTGTCGTATCTTAAATGTCAATTTAATTAATACCAACACAAGGCGAATTAATACCAGGTAGCCTCGAGAGATCAGGTGACTAAGAAAATGTTTCTATATTTGAACTATCAACAGTGTTAATATATCAGCTTTTTGACATTCCAAATATAAATTCGTCGTGCAGAATTTATATTTGGACTATCAAAAAAGCCAATACATTAACGCAGTTGGCAGTTCAAATATTGTAAAGAATTCGTAGTCACCTGATCTCTCGAGGCCACCTAGTATTAATTCACCTTGATTTGATACCATGAAATGAAACCAGGCATGGGAGTTTTAGTTTGACGCCAAATAGAATAACTTTTTTCGCGACAAGCAATTTTGATTAAAATAGTTTGACAATTAAATTGAAATGAATCAATTATATATTTATCATTAAGAAGAATGTATTTTCTGGTATTACACATCACGTATATAAAAGATTTTTATAAATTAATCTAACAAATATAATATTCCCAGACCTGTCCTCAATACAACTATTTGAAGAACATATAAAATTCAATCGTATAATTATAACACACTATTGTATGAAAATTACCAACAACAAAAATACAATATTGTATAATTAGACGATTACACAACTCATACGACGTTAATACGAGCTTGTGAATTGAACAAATATCTTTTTTACATAAGAAGCTAGAGCAGTTTTAAAAAAGTATGATATTATAAAATTTGTTACTTCGACACGGCACACCTATTTGTAGCTTTCACTTGGAATTATTCTATAAAGAACTGAAATTTTACATTTTTTTAACTAACGTTTAATGTATCTATAAACTTATTTAATAGATATTTTGAATTTTTATTTGATTTTTGATCAAATAATTTAAATTAAATGATATTTTGTATTGGGCGTGAGTTCCCGGGAAATTGGAAAATCAGTCCCGCTTTCTAGGGAAATGAAATAGTCCGGGAAAAGAACAACTGTAGTACTATACAACAAAATCAGAGCTGCTCTGTGTTATTGGCATTAAAAAATAAAATTAAAATATCACAGATGTATAAAAAATTTCAAGCAAATTATTAAATTATTAAGAAATATAAACATCCGGTAACTATTGCAAAATTTTGAAATTTAATTTTAACAAACTGCAACAAAAAAAAACAAAAACGGAAATAGCATACAATAAATAGGTCACGATTTTAACAGACATGGCAACATATGCATGTATTTTGTGTTAATACTTAAATTAACCATGAAGTAAAGTATAAAGCGTATTATATTTGTCTAGATAAACAAAGACTAAGCAACGGCGTTATTGCAGATTCAATTACAAATGAAATATATACTGGCAAGGAGTCGATGGCAAATCTGAAGCCCTGCTGGGAACATAAATTGATTTTAAACAAGTGGAACAACAGAGCAATTGAATTTATATACTGGCGTATTAAAGATGTTCGTACGTATGTATGTATGTTCGTACAATACACACCATCATTAACAGATAGATGTATGCTTTAACTCATACACCACGAATGCTATTATCATTCTGGTCATTTCAGAATCATTACGGCAACAATTTATTAATAAACAAAGTGGCAAACTGTATACAAAATAGAATGAAAAGATATAAAATAATGTTGAAGTCATTCATCATTAATCACATGGTTAATGGCACGATTAACCCTAAATGTGGAAAAATATGGAAAAGTCTTTATAACATTTTCCATTCCTATATACACACACTTATAAACTTATTATTGTAATAACATTAAATTTAAGCAATTTAAAAACCCCCGAAAAACGTCTGTACCAATTTTTTTTCAAATATTGGTTAGAAGATTTTAGATAAAGTCATCTTTTAAACAAATGAAACTTAAAAAAAATTCGCAAAGGGGTCGATTTGTACTTGAATTAAGCATAATTTTTTTTATTGATTATATTCCACGTCTTTCAAATGAATTTGCAAAAAACATCTTCCAAAAATGATATGAAAATATTGCAGATATTTTCATTTAAATTACTGATTCAGCTTTTTTTGCATTAAGAACTTGTTGTTTAACTATAACAAAGTCAAGATGGAATTTTCTCATTTACATCAATAATGAAAATCTGTCATGGACTTAAATATCACCATTACGATTGTCAACCACTCGCACTACATTCTCATCTATGTACATGAAACGTTCACAATACAATAAAACAGCTCAATACGGAAATTCCATTTCCTATTAGCCCTGCTAGCAATTTTCAACATTTTCCATTTCCATTTCCGTTTGCATTTAATATTTGTCTGTCCTTTTTATACAAATAACCCCCAGTATTTTTTACACAGCTTTCTCTTCTTTTCACACTCTTTTTCATGCTCTACTCTCACACATACACAGTTTTCATTTTCAGTATTTCTTTTGGCTTAAAATAGCATGTGAATAATTTAAGTAATTTATTTTGCTTTTTTCAACAATAAACATTTTTCTTTTATTCCCTTTTTTACTTTTATTTATTTTTTATTTAACGATATGTCCTGTTCAGTTTTGACAGTTAAAAAGATTTTTGTTGTGCTAAAAGTTTTTCACTCATACATTTAAGTATAATTGATTTCGAAGAACTTCGATACTCGTACATACGTGCAGTTGAATTCCAATTCCAATAACTTAAAATAATTGCTTGTCGTTTGTCATTTTAAGTTCGATTAACGAATTTTGCTAAAGTTAAATACGAAATGGATGACCTGCTTGCCTTCTGAGTAGAAGTGCGTAAGCTAATAATTTCTAAGATAAATTTGATATTGTAGAGCTGTTATGTGATAAATAAATTGATTTCGATAAGAAGACAGATGATGTTTATCGAATTTGTTCAATCAATTACATTAAACAGTTATTTTAATCACTTTCATTTATATGCACATAAGTTAACTTTGATAATAAGATATAAAAATTTACTCATACAAACCATTTTAGTTGCAAAGCTTTCAAAAAATATTTGAAAATGATTCTGTGTGCTTCTTGAAAACTACCCGCGCTTTTAAATTATATATATATAGTCATATGATTGATTATAATGCACCGTATCAAAATACTCAGTCCTACAACTTAAAATGTCGACTTTATTAACAAAATTCTCAGAGCCGTAAGTGCAACTGCAAAAGATTTACTAAACAAATACGTAATTTCCGCCTTTCAAAATATAATAAGTATTAAACGCAAGAGTTCTTCTATGTGAAATCAGCAAATCGAAACGCTGGCATACCCGTGATTTTGCTTAAACTTTGTGTTTTATATTTCATTTTAGGGAGTTTTTTGTTTCTTCTGTACATTTTTTATAAGTAACTTCTGCCTTTTTTGATTTCATATGACGATATGTAATATTTTTCACGAAAACAATTTATCATCTTTATGTTTATTAGTGTGTCGATATATGTGAGTACAAGTAAGTGTTCGTTCCTTTGTTTTGTAGTTTATTAATTTTTCAGATGAAATATGATACACTGTACGACAATATAATTATTTTCAATATGAGAATATTGTAACGACTGATTCTGGTAGAGGGCTCCAAAAAAAATTGCGCCTTAAAATTCTGCATTTATAAATGCCGCTCTTTGTTAAAGTGTCTTAACTCGAATTAAGTGATTTTATCTGAAGTCCACAGATATGTAGATAATTGTATCTTTATTTATTAAAATTAATTGGTTTACGGAATATTTTTATTAATCGGTTAACCGATTAATCCGAAAATAACCGATTAAACACAAACACCGATTGTTTCATCAAGCAACTAACCGATTAAAACAGAGACCCGATTAATTGAATACCCTAATATGTACAGGCTACATACATATCTGTGGACTTTTGACATAAGCACTTACGTCGACTTAAGAAAATTTCGAATTTTTATTAACACTAAAGACAGATTTTTAAGGCGCGTCTTTTGGTCTAACCGCCATATTCCTACGACTGATCAACAAAGAAATTTAAATATGTCGAAAATTGAAGAAAATTAATGTGAAACTGTAATCAAAATCACTTAGTTATACTTAATTTTCATTTTTCTTAAAGCGCATACACAAACAATTTTGTTCAGCACTTTAACGGTATTTTAACTTTCCTGACAATTACACTTAAGCTGCTTTGTCAAAAGTCAACAGAATATATTTTATATGTTTTTAAATCAGTGGTTTACATACTCTCAATTTCCTATCACATGTGTATAGACTGTTTTTTTATACAACACACACACACACACACTTACACAGTGTGTGAGATTCACTGATTCACTATTGATTTTGTCCCCAGTACTACTGAATAATTGTACCACAGGCAGTGTTCGTTCTGTGCTATAGGCATTTAACATGTGTTTGTCATTGAGATTCCACTATTGACTCACTATAAACTAGGTGGTTCTTATGGGACCACATTGAGATATTGCCACCACCAGAGATTCACTAGTGCATGTAAAGCTTTTTACTAGGTAGGGCAATTAAATTCGATTTTTTATGAAAATTTTTTGTTTTTCGTGCAGCCGTATTTATTTGCAATACAGCAATATGAGACAATAAAAAATCGTTTTCTAGCTGCATAAGCTTATCTTCCCATTAAAGGCAAAATAAAAAGTGTAGACGATTCGATGACAATAGCACCAGAAAGTCACCACTTGGCTACTGGCTTCCTTCAGGGTATCTATTTAGCCGCGAAACACATTCACAAAATACAGAATATGCATTAAATAATTTAAAATATGTATTAATTTAAGCTTACATTTATGAAATAAGTACTTTTGTGTATTGTGCATAAATTTATTTAATTATTTATTCATTACATTGCTAATATTTATTTATTTTGTTATCATTAACTTAATACATTTTTACGCATACATAAATAGTTTCAATAAAAAAATCTCAGTAGTTTTGAAAATATGACTCTAGCTTTCATAGAATACACCTGTCTTTTAAATGTATTTGTCGTCTAAGGGACTTCTGGTCTATTGTTAACTAAATACTGAACTAACATCTTGTAAGATTATACAAAGTAAGATTCAGCACTAAAGGGGCTCAATAAAGACTGACACTCTATTTATACCGACATGAAAAGAATCTTATTATTAATATGTAAAATTGTAATTTTAAATTATTTATTTTATGCATACATACTAGTATGTATGTATTTGTACGTACATACATATGTATTAAAACTTTCAATAGAAATTTATTATAAAATAATGAGTATTATAATTGATAACAATTAAATGGACTTATAAACAATTATGATGGCTTAAAAAAAAAGCCGATTTGGATGAAAAGTTTCATTTTAATATATTTCACATAAATTATATTTAAAGCAATCAGTGAGCATATTATGTTTAATGAATTTGATTTTAATTTACATAATTGTGTAGAAACTTAAAACATGTGCATTAATGCAAAATATAGAGTTTGATTTCATTGGCCGCAAATTTAATTTTTAATCAAAATTATAAAGTTGAGTCAATTCATTGACGAAGTTTGTGATTGTACTTTTGCAATCAGATAAGTTGGGTGCTATTTACATATTTACGTAACGCTATTTATGGAGTTTTTAAACCAAGATCGGCTCGTTAAACATCCGTTGACTTGCGGATTGGTTATAAAAAAAAATTAAGGACGAAAAAGCTATCAGGTCTGTGCACTGCTCACCGTGAACAGTATGGTTCCGGCCACCATTATTTTTGAAAACCAACCCAAAAAGTGCTAACTGAGTTTCATCAGTTAACAAATCTTTTAAATAAAATTGTCGATCAAAAACAATGATTCGCAGCTCATTCATACATGTACGATGCAAAATGAATGCAAAATATTAGCAAACGTTACAGTGGTGTGAGAAACTTGAGAACTGTGAAGTCGGCTGTTACAGGAAACAATGCTCCCAATAAAAATTCCTCCACTACAAAGAAACACCTGACATTGGCCTACTCATGGAAACTTATAACGTTTTCTTTTCTAGAAAAAGTGTAACATATTTTTTAATTTTTATTAAAATAAAATTGCAACTTATCATTCCTTAAAACAAAAATTGACCTTCGTAAGGTATGATACAATAGTTTCTAGTAAATTCACTTCCTCGAAAAATTATTATATAGCAAAATTTCATTAAAAAGTGCAAACAATGCAACATTTATTTGTAGAAAAGAAAACGCCATTAAACATTTCCGAATTAAAAAATATTACAATATTAAATAAACAAGCATTCTATTACTAATTTTTTATTCTTTTTTCATATTATTTATTAAACAAGATTATACGTAATACTTTTTACTTATTTTACCCAGCTATTAAAAAAATCATGCTCTATTTAACAAACAAAAATATTTGTATGTATTTTGATAATCTTGGTTGCTTAACATTTCTAAAACAATTACTTCTTAATACTTGAGGGCTTATCAAATAATAAAATAAACTTTATTATTTTGAATATTAATGTTCAAGATTGAAAATATCTCTGCGATTTTTTGTAAATCAGTTGTAAAATCACAATTAAACTAGTCCAGTACAAAAACGTGCTGAAAATATTAAAATCACGACAAACGTAATTTTATATATATTTCAGGAAGAGAGCCAAATGGTCAAACTATTTCGTACTGCAAAAATGAAATAATTTAACAGAAATTGAATTGTTTAAGTAAAAACAATAACAAACTCGATGCGATATTTTTTATGCAACAACAATTAATGGAATTGAAATGTGTGGAATTAAATAGATGGCTAGTGACTCAATAACTGACTGACTGACTGAGTGATTCAACCGCATATTTAGACCAATAACCAAGTGCAACATATGTTAAAGTGGCAAAAAACTAACATTTATTTGAGTGTATGTATCTGTACATATAAACCAATATTGCCAATTTATATATTTCATGGCTAAACTGAAGCCCATAATATCATTTTGGTTTTAATAGGGAGATTTTGTAAAAAATTTCGTTTCTAAACGTTTCAAATTTGTTTGAAAAATAAGTCAAATACGTTTCAGAAAACATTTTTTCATACAAATTTAAAAACGAAAAAGCATTTGTATTAAAAGAATCTGACTGTAAAATATATTAATATGGAAAACTAGACAAGCACACGTATTATGTCTAAACGATTTAAAGTTTTATTAATGAATGACAGAAAAATATTAATTTTACAGAAAAACATACTATGATTAATTAAGTATAAATTCAAAAGCCTATTAGGTTTAATATAGAAAAGTATTTGTATATAAAGTAATAATTCCAACACTCCTTCTTAAACCTTATACTATATGCATATATGTCATTTATATAAACAAAAAAAATTAGTTCATGTTCAATAGTTCACAAAATCTTACATGCTTAATTCTTGGGAGATTTTTTGTAAAAATATCTGCTATCATGTCGGTAGTACTAAGATACTTAAGATCAATTTGTTTCTTGTTGATTGCATCTCGTATGTGATGGAACTTTATATCAATGTGCTTAGTACGATTATGAAATATGGCGTTTGAACCTAGTTTTATAGCTCCTTGACTATCCACGTACAAATTTACTGGGACTTCTTCAATACCACCGAGTTCGGTTAGCAATCTCTTTAAATAAATAGCTTCCTTTGCAGCATTTGACATTGATATATACTCCGCCTCAGTGCTACTTAATGCAACCACACTTTGTTTCTTGGACTCCCATGAAATTAAAGATTTTCCATAGAAAAAAATAAAGCCTGTGTAGGATTTTCTATCAACGGCATTTCCCCCCCCAATCCGCATCAGCATAACTACTTAATTCAGTTTGACTACACAGAAAAAAATAGACAAGAATTATATTCAATAAAACCATGTTATTAAAAAAAATATGAATTTCAATAACATTTATCTTTAACATAATAAAATATTTTGTTGTAAGTATTTCTTTTCCATGCCGGTTATTTCTTTTCTTTTTATACACAAGTACTTAAAACAAGTTGTATCCCATAAAAAAATAAATGGGATATGGCTCAGCTAGAGAGTGTATGCTTTACGTCCGGAAAGCCCGGGTTCGCATTCCAGCCATGTCAATATTTTTTTAATTTATATATATATTTTTATTTTGAAATAATTTTGTTATCAATATATGGGAATTCTTTATCACAGGAAATTTGAAAAAAAAATTATTGAATACCGGGATTTTTGTTATCAAAAACGAAACTTATTTTTTTCTGTGTACTTTTATATTCAAGTTTTAAGTCTACAGTTCCGTTTAAATGCCTCAAAATATTCTTAGCAGCATTGATATGCTCAATATGAGGATTTGTGTTTTTCTGTGATAACTTTGCTACTGAATGCAAAATATCAGGTCGACTTGTTATTGCTAAGTACATAAGCTCTCCCATTATTATTTGATACGGCGACACATCTGATCTTGTACAATTTTTAGCACAGGCTACTTGAAAACCAGGATCCAGAGGAATTGAAACTTTCTTACATTGTTCCATATTATATTTTCTTAATAAAGTTTTTATATATTGGGTGCTACTCACAGTTAAATCACCTTTTTCTGAAACCCTGTTGATTTCCATTCCAAGAAAATGTTTCACTGGACCTTTATCACTCACATCAAACTCTGTTGACAGTTCAAATTTTATTCTTTCGATTACTGATTTTTCTCTGCATGCGATAAGTATATCGTCTACATATACTGCTAATATTACAAGATCTGCTCCAACTTTCAACTTTCGTTGTGACAGTTTTTGAAACCAATCTTTTCTAAAACTGAATTTAGTTTTGCATTCCACTCTCGGCCGGATTGCTTAAGACCATACAGAGATTTTCGTAAACGCAAAACCTTTTTTGGATCATCTTTATTCACAAACATCTTCGGCTGCTTCATATAAATCTCCTCGCTGAGATCACCATTCAAATATGCACTGACAATATCAATCTGATGCAAGTGCATACCCTTGTTAACAGCTATGGCAAAAAGAAGTCTTATGTTTGCATACCTTATCACAGGTGAAAATGTTTCATAATAGTTAACACCATATTTTAAGCTGCAGCCCTTTGCAACAAGTCTTGCCTTGTAGCGCTCTTGTAGTTTTTATGGCATATACCCACTTACACCCAATAGCACTTTTACCAGCTGGCAAATCTACCAGGTCCCACGTCTTATTTCTTGCTAAAGCATTGAATTCAATCTGCATAGCATTTTTCCACTCTAAAGACTTTTTGCAAAATGTTGCTTCTTCTAGAGTTTGAGGCACGAACTCAGTTTTTGTTGACAAGCCATTCACTATGTTATATTGCTTTCGTGGTTTGCCTGGCTTTCCATCCCGAATTATTTTGGGACGGCCTCGTCCTCTTTTTGGTTCCTCTTGACTATTAGCCGCTGCATTAGAATCTTCTGTTTGCATCTGAATTTCGAGATTATCCTGCAATGGCTGAATACTTTCCAAGCCATTCTCACATGAATCTGTATCTTCATTTGAATCTACTTCGTCTGCAGTACCGAAACCGTCTTCTTCTTGTTCTTCTTCTGCTGCGATAACTTGCTTATTTTGTAAAGTTTTTTCTTGACTTCTATCAGTAAAAATCACCAAAAAATCATCATCTCTGTTGACCCCACTATTTTCATTATCAACGCTATTGTCATATACATTTTCTTCGAATATTACGTCACGTCTTTCTATAACTTTTTGAGACTCTTTATCATATAGCCTCTACGCCTTCGCGACTTCTGAATAACCGACCATAGTATAATGTTTTCCTCTTGCACCAAATTTTTGCCTTTGAGATTTATCTAGGGCTACTGCATAAGATCCAAAAACCCTAAAATGCTTAACTTTTGGTTTATAACCATACCAAACTTCATATGGAGTTTTATCTAACAGGGCTCTAGTAGGAGAACGATTTCGTAAATATACAGCTGTGGAAATAGCTTCTGTTGAAATGTCTCGTTCTATGAGCATAGAACGAGACATTTCAACTAGAGTGCGATTAGCACGTTCGGCTACACCATTTTGTTGAGGTGTATATGCCACTGTCAACTGACGCAAAATACCATGTTCCTGGAGATATAAGTTAAAAGCTTTATTGATATATTCACCCCCGTTATCACTTCTTAGTATTTTGATCCTCTTTCCGCTTTGACGTTCAACTTGCTGTTTGAAAATTTTGAACTTTTCAAACACTTCGCTCTTTGATTTCATAAAGTATACAAAAACTCTCCTTGACTTGTCATCAATAAAAGTGACAAAGTACTTAGAACTACCCACAGACGATACATTAACTGGACCAAGCACATCCGAATGAATTAACTCCAATAAATTTTTAGAGCGATGTTCAGTTGCTTTCGGAAATGGCATAACGTGAACTTTGCTTACCATACATGTCTTGCAATTATGTTGCTTAACTTGCCTTGAGACTTTTATCCCATTTACTAGACCTTTTTTATTGATTTCGTCCAAAGCATTGAAATTCAAATGGCCATATCGATAATGCCAAAGCATTATCACTGTTGCTTGCAGCAAAAATACGCTGCTTAGGCTTTTGACACATAACAAACAAATTGTCTTCTTTTCGAGCTCTCATATAAACGTAACCATTACTGTCTTTTATTTGTACCCCATTGGAATCAAATATAGCTGTATACCCGCATTCGACTGCCTTGCTAATTGAAACAAAATTTCCTTGCAATTCTGGGCAATAAAAAACGTTAGAAAGTATGATTTTACAATCTAAATACAGGACTACTGTGCCTTTACCACCTGGGTATCTAAAAAGAATTCTTAAAAGTTTTCAAAATGTATCACATGTTATATTCAGACAAACATTTGTTTTGAAATTTAATTTTAAATTTAATAAATAGTCTAATTAATTCAGTAAATATTTCATTTCATTTTAATTATTTATTTTCATGAGTATTCACTGAAAGAATTTTCTTCATAAATTGTATGAGTTTCGACATTAATCAAATGAAAAACGTCATTAAAGCACAACCAACAGCACGCATCGTTGAACTTGTGAAACAAAATTCGTTGAAACTTTTTTAATGTAATAATTTTGCTTAATGAAAATATTTCATTATTATTATTATTTTCTAATATTGATGAAATTATTTCATTATTTTAATGAAATTATGTAATTATTTCAATGAAAAAATTTCATAGTTTTAATAAATTATTACATTGCTAATTACGCTCGTTAGCTTAAACAGTTTAGTAGATAATTTTAATTAATTCACAGTTCCATGCTACAAAATCCTATGATAGACAATAATGTACATCAAATAACTGTGTAATATTGATCACCGCTCATAGTATCGAACACAGAACTTTGATTTTTATTTATTTATTTTTTTATAGGCAACATCGTAATTAGTTCAGCCAGCAGCACTCTGAATGCATATTATACACTGTATAATAATAATAAAGTGTACAATAGCAATCATAAAAGATTATTTGTGTTATTTGCTTTTGGTTGATATATAGGACATATGTTTCTTACAAAAGAAAATATATAGGTCATTCTCATTTTGAGTGTACATTTTGGGTTTTTTTATATATATTTTTTTTTAACTCTACCAATTTATTTAATAGAAATGTGAGAAGGTATGATTTTTTTCGCCCCATTTTCGTGATTTTTTTTCGATTTTAGTGATTTGTTGTTTTTTTGCCGATTTGTTTAGTTTTGGCGATTTTTTTGGTTTTGGAGTTTTTTACATTTTTTTCGCTTTTTGGCGATATGTTTAGTTTTTGCGCTTTTTTCGGTTTTGGGGAATTTGTTTGGTTTTTTGTGATTTTTTTTAGTTTTAACGATTTTTTTTTTTGTCTTGACACTTTTTTTATTTTCGTTTTGGTGATTTTTTTCTATTTTTTGGCGATTTTTTCGTTTTTGATGAAATTTTTAGTTTTAGCGATTTTTTTTAGGTTTAGTGCTTGTTTTCGTTTTGATGACTTTATTCTTTTTTAGGTTTTTTGGCGATCTTTTTAGTTTTGGTGATTTTTTGCGTGTTAGCGATTTTTTAATTTTGGTTCTTTTTCCTTTAAGCGCCTTTTTCATTAGCGGGAGCTATCGAAACGTTAGCTCAACCCTCCGTGCAGTCAAAAATTTTCTTTGTCTATATGCTTCACATTTATCTCTAAAAAAAAATATAATTTAATTGAAAAATTAAAAGACCATGCGGCACACCTATTTGTTGATTTCACTTGGAATTACTCTTAACCATTTTTAACAATTTCAAATTATGATGTTTTGGCAACACTGATGTGAAGTGACTATTTGGGCTTTTAGGTGTCTGAGTGTTAAATGATACGAGTACTTGTTCGTCCAGTTTTAGTTTTGTTTAGTTTCTATTTTGGCAACAATAAACAGTTTTTGGCAAAACTCCTTTTGAAATCGAGTTGCATAATGGATTTTTAGTTTTATTTGTTTTGTATTTTGCTTGTCGTATGTGGGTTGATTATTTAAATATGTACCCAACCGCAAACAAAAAAAAAAAGAATACAGTCAACTAAATTTATATGTAATTAGATATTTTTCATCTCAAATAAATTGATTTCATAGAACATTTCAACTAAATTAAAAAAATACTGGCAAGACAAATACGGAAAAAAAATTTTAAATTCAAAAGAATTTTGTGATAATCATGTTATGAAATTTTTCGTGAAAATCTGATTTTTCACCTTAAGCAAATTGTTTATAGATTTATATGCGTTAACAAATGGTTTTAACTTGATTTTTAGAGTCAAGACTAACTATAACAAATAACTTGAATGCAAATTTTCATGCAACCTCTTTTGCCAAATACTTATGCAGTCAGCCAAGCCAGTCCGTCATTCTGACTGGTATTTAAGCAAGAATCTAGATTTTCTATTCATACTTGTAAAATTCACAAATTCAAAAATTCACAAACTAAATTGCAAAGTAGATGACAGATATAGAAGAAAGGAAGACTGACTCACTGTCAGCCAAGGCACTTGAGCAGTGAATAAGTAACTCGAAGAAGGAGGAAAATCATACAAAATCACAATTACAAACAGTCTGCTCAAGTTGGTGAAAGAAACTCATATTTTTTGCTTACTCTTAACGAATTTTCATAAAAGATTTTTTTAAATGGTGGGCTATTTTATGCACAATGTGTTGTAATACAGACATGGAATGCTTATAAAAATGTTTAGCTTTAATAAATGCAGTAACAATAAAAATATAAAAAAATAATAATAAAAACAACAGCATCAATTGCATGCAAATGTTAACAAATAAAATTTTATTTTAAATAAAAATAAATTCTTTTCATAAACTTGTACTCCTACAATGTTCAAATAAAATTTTACATTGCATGTCATAACATTTCAGCTTTCTTACTTGTGATGTTTGTAAGGGGCGTTTCATATACAATACATACATTAAAGCCAAAACTCATGCAAATAGTCTACAGAATAGAAAATTAGAAGTGGTCGTAATACTATGAAAGAAGAAAAATAACAAAGGTAAATAGTATTTTATTGGGGTGTTGTGGTCCTCTAATAAAAATATTTGAAGCTTCAAATTCTAAAAATTATTTATATTCTGAGTGATGCTGTGTAAGTTGGATACCAAGCAACGGACTAAGTGGATACTGACCTACACTTGGTATCACCTGTACAACTCTTCCCTACACCCGTTAGAGAAGTTAACCAACATCTGTCGCGCTTTCGCCGAAAACGACATATGGTTCAGGCGTTAGGTTTGCTAACCATCCCTATAAAAATTTAAGTGTTTTGCAGTGTTGTTTCTAAAGTTTTAATTTGTGTAATTCTCAATTCTTCTTTGATAGTCGGAATGTCTTTTTTGATAGTTTTCATATAAACATACGAGATTGAAAATTTGTCAACCATGATGGATAAAGTTCTACTAAGGAGTTGACATTAGCAGTAACGACATGCAGACGTCATAAGTCAAAAGAAAACCATAAAAAAGCATTGGGACATACTCTTAGCTCTCTATCGCAGCATCAAGATTTTGAAAATCAGACCAAGTCGATCAATATGTGAAACATCTATAATGCACCATTAAAAATTGTTTATAGTTGTTTACTCACTATTTTTATACATAAAAGTCAGATTTTAGATAAACTTAAGACGCCCATTTATCGAATTCCTAAGTTTTTGTCATAAAAAATATTTCCTAAGCTAATTTGTGGTTGCTGAATACGAACATGAAATTCATTTATTTTTCTTAAGGCGCGTTTTCGCGATATTCGCGAAAAATAAGTATTTTTTCAGTTTTGTGGTTTATTGGTGAACATTCCAAGAACGGATCAGATAAATAAAATAAATTTTACACTTATGGATAGACATGTCTCTCTTTTGCTCTCTCTTCTTTCTGCCAATACATTGATTATCTTAATCAGTCTATAAATTTTAAAAAAGGATATTTTTAGGACTTTTTTCAAAAACTATCATTTTAAATTTCTCAATTACGATGAAAAAATTATTGTGTAATTTTTTTTCGGCTGTAGGTTAAATATAATTTTGTGACAAAAAATAATCCATAAAATTCCTATGCCTTTAAGTGAAAAGCACCTATAGTATATTTTATATAAAATTAACTTAATTCGGTTTGAAATTAAAAAAAAAATTTATTAAAAACAATTTTGTATGGGAAATAATATTGGCTTTTTTACTTAATGCCTTATAACTTTCTTTTTTTGTCAGATCTCCACTTTTTAAGTCTCTTTTATTCAGTACAAAATTGTCTTTTGCGTATACACACAGAAAAATTTTATATGAAAATCGTCGAAAAAATTTTTTTTTTGAAAATCGTCGATAGTAATTTTGCTTCATAGGTGTTTCATGTTAATTAAACATGATTTTACAATAACATTCCAAGAACATTTTTCTTTTTGAAATACCTATATTTCATATTGATTTAATATTCTAGTACAGTTAGAACAAAACGAATTTGATACTGAAATAATACGATGACGAATCATGTTGACTGCAACTGACTGCAACTGACAACTGCAACCACAACAGCTTCAGACTTCACTTTAGATATATACCAAATAAATATTCAACCCTTGACTGCAAACAACCGACTTTGGTCGAGTGGTCAAGCGGAAAAGAGTCCTAAGGAGATTAGCGGGAGCTATCGAAACGTCAGTTCAACCCTCCGTGCAGTCAACAAGAAATTTTTTCTTTGTCTATATGCTTCACATTTATCTCTATATGAAAATATAATTTAATTGAAAAATTAAATTAAAACCGAACTGAAGCCAAAATAATTAAATTTCTTTGGATATAAAGTCATACAGTTCGACTAAATTCATAACTTAATTGCTAAAAAAAATACCATTATAAGTAACATGTATTTCATTTTAATTCAACATGACTTAATTGATGATTTAACATAAAAATTATTAGAAATTAAAGTTATAATCATATTGCATTAAAATAAATTGTAACGTTGATAACAATGTAATTTTAACAGTGAAAAATATTAAATCAAAGAGACTTAAGGTTAACAAAATACAGATTGTGCACATTTGTCAAATAAATATTTTTAAAATGGTATAAGCTTGGTCAAAATCGGCGGTATAATATAAGTCCAAACTGCAACACAAAAATGGTTTTACATATTAATTATATACATATGTTTAATAGCTTAAGATTGTATTCCCCCAATGGAATCACCCACCCTCTTTGAAATCTAAAAATCTAATTGTCATGATTATTATCATGCAACATATTGGGTATGAAATATTTTGTGCTTATTTTATTTTTTACTTTATGCAATGAAGTCTTTACATAATAATATTTTTTATTTATTTTTATTTCTCCTCTTGTTGTTTATTGTAAAAAAAAATTTATTTTACGAGTATTTTTTAAGGTTTATTATAAAATTCTTTACTTGCAAGAAATCGCTTCGTAAAACTAAATAATGAATTCTGTCTGGTCTTTGAGTGGGAACATAAAATATGAATAGAAAAAAAAATGTAGCGAAAAAATTCAAACATCATGTTGAATATAAAATTTAGCTGTAGAATAATATTTTCTTTATTTAAATGTGACGAAAAGTAAACTGTTGTTGGATGACCTTCTCTAGTTCAAAATGTAAAAATGCATTGAAGTTGAATTGCTAATTAGAACAAGTTTAGTGTTTTTTTTTTCTTACGATCCTTCGAATAGAAAATTTATTTTAAAATTAGCATTTCTTTTTATAAGCATGATAAAGTTGCAAATGCACATTATTTAGTTAGTCCAAATATTTTATATTTAACATAAATTTTGAATATCGCTTTAAAATTGAATTGATTCATTTAAAATCTGTTTTGCTTGGTGTTTTTTATAGCCATCATAATTGCTTTAAACATATTTTTCATATAAACTCAAATCCATTAATAAAAACCACAATTATTTAGTGCTGGCTTAGCACTCATTTTATATAAATTAAAAAATAATAAAAACCAACAAAAACAACAAATTAAATAACAAACCAGTAAAAGGTCTACATATATTCAGCTGTGTCAAAACTTATATACCCTTCATCACAGAATGAAGTAATCCATGTGTTTTCAAAAATGTTTATCACACTTGTTTTTCATGAAATACTACAGTTTTTGGAATTTGGAGCTTTTGACTGCTTTCAAAGATTTTTTTTTTTTCGATTTTGACTCTATTTTTCACACTTAGTATATTTTTACAACTGCTCACGCCTAAAAAAATATGGTTTTTTCCCTATTTCTCAGTCATTTGTGCAACGATTTTACTGTTTTACATTAGGAAGAATTTATGAAAAGTATCTCTGAAGTATCTATTTGGTGTCTTCAAAAACATATTGCCAAAGTTAGACAGGTAGATAGATATACCGCCTGATGTTAAATTAACTAAAACTTTAAGAAACTATTCTATCAAATGGCAAATAAATATTGTAGAAATTCCAAATGGAATAACAAACTTATATGGCCATAATCTTTCTACCTGTAGTGGAGTCTGTAAAAACAACAATAGGTAAGTAAAACCAAAGAAAAATATAATGTACAGATGCTGCAATTAGCGTTGGTTTGCAGTGTAAGTGTATTGGTCTGTGGGGTAAGCGAATTATAATTATGTACTCGTATTTTTGCTGGTGGTCAGAATTATTAACAGGAAACATCAGCAGCTGCAGCTAAAGCCCAAACAAAATTGAAACTAATAAAAAAAACAACCCAGTCACTCGCCCTCACGTAAATCGCTCTAACTCATTTTTTATTTCATTATTTGCCTTAATCACTCATTCATTGAGTCGATACCGTACATTTGGCGCATCGTTGTTCTTGTTGCTCAGTATGACCATGTGTTCAATAAATAAATACACTGTGTAACACAAAAAAATCAACAAGAGTCTAACGATTGATTTTGTTAGAGGGCACTTAAAGCATATCACAGAAAAAATTATCATAGCTTTTTATTTTAGCACGCATGTGCTTGAATTTGTTTTTAAATATAATAATATTTTTGTATGATTTTTAAATAATCCAATAGAAAATTTTAATAGAAAAAAAATTAGATTTTTTTCTTATTAAATATTTAAGAATTTTAGTTTTTAATTTTACGAATTTTGTGACAGGTCCCATTTCCGCAAAAATAATATTTGAATTTATGAATTTAGTAATAGAATACGAATTATAGTTTTTTGTATCGGTACCTTAATATAGAAATGCCCTAGCTCATTATTATTTTTTCCAATCAAGTTTCTTGCATATTTCGATGTTCATCTACCGAATAATGCAAAAAACTCGATTTTAAAAAAAAAATTAATTAAGGCGTTTCTATATTAAGTGAAGTGAGAGAGATAAAAAGTTTAATTCATTTATAACTCTGCTATTGCGCGTTTTTGGTTAAATTTTCTAGAACAGTTTGCAGCGCCTCTGCTATCAAGTAGAGGCATTAATTTGTTTAAGCTATATAGTCGTTTTATTAGTTATTTTGCTTCGCCAGCGATTCTCCTACAATACCGACAAAGGAGGGTGCTGTCATGTAAATTATTAGTATATGTCATTATTCATCGCTGCTGCTACTGCTAAGTGATCGGTGCTATGCCGTCATAACATTCACAATCCAACAACAATCAGCACAATGACACACAAATGCACACCAGAAAAATGCATTATGGTGATGGCTTGCCGGAAACTAATATCGAACTCAAGACCTCAGGATTGGTGGTCAAGCTGTTAACCACTTTAGCCAACAGCATTAAATTTGAGTTTGGAGCTTTGTTGTCTTGAAGACCTACAGTGAAATTTTATGAAAAAAATTTTTGCAGGACATTTTGTCCAGCTACATCGCCGTTAAAAGGGAGTTTGTTCCACTTTTTTATAAAAGGACAAAAAACACCGATAGACCGAAGAGCTATAGAGATGAAATGTTCTATAATCATGTCTCTGGTACTGCTTTTCCAAAACATATACATATTTTGTCGGCTTTCGTCCGCTAAGAATAATAAACTTTACTGCCAAAATGGTCACTCTGATGCTTTTAATGGATAATGCGTACGCGTGTATGTTTATGTGTGTATGTGAATGCGGTTTTATATGTTGATTGTGGAGTTTGGAGGTGGATTTTTATGAATGCTTGTAAAAATCATAATTAAAAATGAAACAATTAGAGCATGAAATTGACGCATATAATTTGCTACACTAAAATGCTTTTTATTGTTCAATAATCGGTAACAACAAAAACAACAACAACAAGAGCAATAACAAGCAACCAGCAAGAACAACAACAATATCTAAAAAGTACACAAAAAGGGAAACATTAAAATAAAACAAAACAAATAAATCAATTTAAATATTTTCAAGGCAATAAATATCTACAAAACCACAAACACAGAAAATTTAAAATCTTAATATCATAACAATTTTCTTGTTAATTTTAGATATTTGCTGAAAGTTGTATTAAAGTAAGGTCAGACGTTGCAAATATCTATATATTGGAATATATATGTATGTATGTATGTAAGTGAAGCTAATATTTTCCAAAGGTTCAGTGTATTAACTCTGTACGTGTATATTCGCTAGCTCTTTAAGAACTACCGCTAATCCCACCACAATCTACCTCACATGCTTTTGAGTGGCGAATGTAACACGGGGATGTCATTAGAGGTGGAAATTTAACATTCTCTACACTACCGTTACCTACCTATGGGGTTAACGCCATAATACTATACGGAGCACTGATTCCAAAGTACTGTATCGGTGCTAGTTTTGTTGTAAAAAAACAAGTTTCCTGTATTACTTAGGATTATAAATTAACTTATCGAATAGTGGGTAGTAATTGTTGCAACTATTAGTGTCTGGAGAAAGCTATAGCTACAGTTTGGTGTATCCTATCACTAGCATCATTGGTGTATAGAGTGAAAATGCTAACCACTTCGCCAAACACTAGTGGCGATGGTTCCTTCTTGTGCCACTGGATTCGGTCAACCTTTTTTCATGTAACCATTCATGGGCACATTTAAGATATAATTTCATGTAGTATGTCTGTATGTATGTATGTATATTAGAGATGAAGTATTTTTTTCAAATAACGATATATAAATGGCATTACAAAAATTATATTTCGATAACCAAATTTTAGCCAAATAAAAAAGAAAGCTGTATTTTAAATCACTCCGTTGTTTGGATGTAATTAAGCTAAAGATCTCAATTATATTCTCTTGAGGCGAGGGTTGTTTTATTCCCGGATTTTATGTTTTCCGGGAGAGCGGGAAATAAAAAAGAAATTCCCGACATCCAGGGAATTGAATTGAATGAAGAACGTACTAAAATATTTAGCAGAAATTTTAATTTCCGGTATCCATTGATTTTTATATAAGTAAAATTAGTTATTCAATCACGCTTTATTTTAAACTGAGCTTTATTTTAAAAGTATTTCACAAACAAACAGTGTCTAAAGAAATGAGATAAAAAACACAAAAATGAATTAATCAGAAAAGCAAAAAAGATTCAAAGTAAATTAGGTAAAAAAAGAACAATATTTTTATCGAAATTTTAAGGAAACTTCATATTTAAAAGCTATTTTTAGACCGAGGAACAAAACAGAATACAAATCATTAGTAAAATCAGTGATGGGCTCATATCAAAGTACTTTTATTTTTGATCATTCATCGATGCATGTCAGAGGGCGAAAGTGATCCAAAGAGCGATTAAAAGGTTGTCTAGGTTAAATGTTGCCGACAAAGTGCAGTCTTAGAACACTAAACTCAGTCCTTTACTCATTGATATGCAATGAAAATTATCTGCCCTTAGAAAATTTGTACTTCTATATTCTTTAATGCAAATGGCTTTTTAAAACGATCAATGTATTAATTGTTTGATGTCACAATCATTTTCTTATTTAAGTAACACGATTTCAGTTATTGAGAAAAGCCTTCGCCCTCGACAGAAGTTGCCCGTATAGGTAAGAGGGCGTTGAATAATTAAAGTTTCCTCGAAAGTGTTCTTTTTCATCACTGTCATCTGAAGTAATATCTATTTACTCATTTTCTTCGTCACTAAGCGCATCAATATCTTCTACAGATTTAATTACCATTCATTTTGGTGCATATTGAAAAACATTACAGTTGCTTTTACTAAAAAAATTAGTTCTTTTAAACAATTAATTAAGGAGAGAACTTTTTTCTCTTCGTTTTTCAATCCAAAATAATTTAGTATACACTTTGAGCCTTCGACGAAAACTCTACGTTGCTTTCTTTCCCCTTACATAGATATTATTTCATAATGAACGACAACAATTGAAAGAAAAAAAATTTTTTGGGTGCCAAAAGCAGTACCTTTTTATGTATATAAATTAATGTGTAATCCCGGGAATTCCGATTATTCCGGGAACTCCCGGGACGAGAAATCCCAGGAAAACCCTTACTTCAGACTCTCAAAAGTTTCTTATGAATTTTCCAACAATGACAATCTCCTGCTGCCGCTTTCTAGCAAAATATGCCACACTGTAACCTTTTCTTTAAACAGAAATGACTACAATTATTTTTATTTCTATGCTTATTGCAGAAAATTTTCTATATTGCTAGGAAAAAAACAACAACGTAAAACCAATAAAATTATAATAGACTTAAACAAAAAAATGTTTTTATTTGTCCTGCCGTATACGTGGTAGTTTATAGTGATACTCGTAGAAATTGCAATTGTTTTATAGGCTGCAATTTGTACTTTTTGTGCATTTCATGCAGTCATATTACACTCTTACTCATCTATAGTTGCACTCTTGCCATTAAATAACGTTATAATTAAAAGCATCTGCAACATCATCACCACCACTGCTACACCACAGCATCATCATCATCATGTTGCATACATACATTAGTACATTCAGCATATTTTTCATTCTTTCGTAATTTCAGGATATTCACTAAGGTTCTCTTATACATATATTTCCATAAGAACCTACATATGTATGTGTGCTGGCATGCTTTCAGTTTATATAAATAATCCCAGCGGTAAAAAGAAGAAGTAAAGAGGCCTTCTATAAGGCCTTATTTAACAGGAACTAGTATTTTTCAATTCCATAGCTTATTCATAAATTTTTTACACGCGATGTCATTGCGAACAAAGGCCTTCACCGATCCCTTACTCAGTAGGCCTGATTGAAGGCATTCTTTAGCAGGTTAAGCTTAGTACTCTGTTCAAATTTGCGAAAAATGTTGATCAACATTGGTTTTTTCATACGAAAAATATGGCAAGTAGCCAATCATAACTAGCCCATGAAAGTATGCTGCAATTGTGTACGTTTAAAAAAAATCCTGATGAAGTCGACAAACCATCGACGAAACGTTGAGATAAAGATTAAATAATTGGTTTTATTTACATCGCCAGAAAAAATTAACATTGACCAAAAATAGCCCAAAGATATAAGTATATGGAAATATAAAAATCTTGACAAACTAAGTATTACTTCATAATTGGTCACAAATACATTAAATATAAAAAAAACCCAATGTGTTTGTTGTAAATTCCACACGAAAAAGGTGGTGCTTATATTATTTCGCATGAAGACTCAAAATGTTGTAGACACATTTCATATGTTTTTCACAAAATAAACAGAGTACTACTTCTGTAGCAATTTTTCGTAAGCAATTCGTGTAAATTTTTTTATATGGACTTTTGACAGCATTTCGCACGAAATGATGAACAGAGTACTATGCTTTATACGTGGCAGGTTTTATAGAAGGACTAATCTGGGAAGGTCTGTTAAAAAGCTAATTGTTTTATTTTTTTTATTTCGAACTATTTCCTTTCATCCAAATTCATTTTTTTACAAATGAGGGTAAAGTTCGTGTATTTATTAAGAAGGGCTTGGACATGATAGTTTCGACAGAACGATGATAAATTAGTCAGCTGCAATATAAACGGCATAATAGCAGCATATAAGATGTCTCTTGTACGTAAATTCCAATCTAAAACTACGCTCACACTTGGCAAATATATGACGAAAAAAACTTGACTAACAGACAACTATAATTGTATTTCCTTTAATTCCAATATTTTTTTTAATATGGAAAAAATTGCTTTTTGCTGCATAGTTAATTTTATTTTGGAATATAAAACCAAGTTAAATCACACTAACCCTGAGCAAAAGTTGTGGTTACGCTTATTTTGTCATATATTTGCCAAGTGTGACCGCAGCTTTGTACACAAACTACAAAAAAGAATACGAGAATGTTTGTTATTTCTAAATTACATTTTTTATTCAGCAAAACGAAAAATCTAAAAAAAGAATACTCCTTTTAAAATAAGGGACAAATAATGTGTCTCGAATCTTTTAGATACGCGTATAGAGACCTTCCAGAAGGCCATCTTGAGTAGGTAGAAAAAAATTAGTTTTGCATCCTATTTCAGGTCTTTGAAGGCCTTAAATAAGGCCAGTTTAGTGAATTCCTCGTAAATTTTACTGCTGGGATGTGTACGTATGCATTTATTTAATATAACATCAATAATTATAACAATAATTTTGGAGGGGGGAATTTCCTCCCAATGAATACGTGTCTGAGATAACATGCGTGGCGGTGTAGAAAATGCACACTCGCTCAGCTTGTCGAATTTTAATTTGTTTGTGTTACTTTAAGTTTTTATCAATTTGAATAAAAACAATCTTCGTTCTCTAATCAAGAGTACGCAATTGTGACTGATCGCGTAGTACAATTCTACTGTACAACAGCAAAAAATTTACAAGATCCTTCCGAATGATTTTGGTAAGGGGAACCACAAAATAAAAATAAAATAAACGCATATCGGCGTTTGGAAAGTTTACGTCTAGAATTAATTTTAGGGGTAGTTAAAGTTCCTCTCTTTTGCACATTGTACTACATTTTAGCACATTTTAAGTTTTGAATGATTTCTGTCACTCAAGATAAGTTTGGAGCATCGGTATCTTTAAAGACTTAAAGTATAATTTTATGAATAATATTTTTGTAGGACATTTCAGTCCGCTACCTCGCCATAGTTTCTTGCCTTTTCTTACGAATAGGTTATATCCTGTTCAGATATAGATTTTTAATTGACATAATTTAATTTTAATTGAGCAATTAAATTTAGTGTTCACACATAGTAAATTAAGCTTACTCAATTAGTATTCGACTTGCCATTGGTGTAATAAGTAATACAGGTGGCCGCATAAGGGCAACGAATATAACAATAAAACAATAAAATTAGATAATGGTTGTCAAAAAAATACACGTGTTTGAGACATAGCTTATACACAAAATTACCAGAGCAAAAAATAATCATCTAACGTTATACTGCCATCTGTTATTACACCATGGGCTTGCCACTGTATACAATTTTTTTCTTCTCACTGAACATACTTCGCAGTAAACATACTTGTCAGAAAGGGCTGCATTTCGAACTTTACGCAATTTATGCAACAATTAAGTACTAATTGGTCAATTTATTAATTGAAGCCTTGTATGGTAAATTGAGCTCAATTAAGGCCTTAATTGGGTAAATTTCCTAAATTGCGCAATTAAGGCGTATGTCTGAACAGGATATTATAAAAGAACCATACAATGAAGCGTTAGGGAGTTGAAATGTTTCACAAAAATTTTCCTGGTGGTTTTTTACATAAAAAAATTTCCTATGCAGATCCACATAGTGCAAATTTAATTTTCCCTCTATTACAATCAGCCGTTACAACCTTGTCAATTTTATTTTGTTTTTTTTTTTTGCTTGTACAATGTTAGAAGCCACAATTGGCAAACTGGATTTACGGCAGAAATTTGATGATCTTGGATTGGATGCACCGCTTGCAAGGGATGTATAATCCACGACCATTAAGGAACCTGTCTAAAGCCGCCGCATTTCTGCCTTAAATCAAACATTTAATTTTTCTTAAAATCAATAAGGTCCAGGCTTATTAAAGGATTAAATTAAGAATTTATCGCTTGACGAATCCGTTCTTAAATCTAGTGTCCTCTGAAATTTATTATTTCGGCTTTTTAGTTCATTATTTGAATTAATGTAAATTCAAATTATTATTATGAGTAGAATGTTCGCATATTCAATCAGATTTGCAGAACGTATCAGTCAGTACTACTGATTTCGATAGGCTGCTTCACCATCTCATTAACGCTCTTGTTCACTTTTACCACTTATGAAGGTGCTTACAAAGCCATGCCTGCTATCATGCCTACCTCTGCTTGTAAGAATTAAAAAAGACTCTTAGAAAACCTTTTAAACAGATTTTCCCCGCAAATATAGCAGTCCTTCCCCTCAATGACAATAACTCTGAGCCTAGATAAGGTCTTGTAGAAGGCCTCTTTGCATCTTTCTTTTAACCTTATTTTAGTAGCTTGTATATGTGTAGCACACTTACTATTCATATGAGTGCAAATATTGTTTATTCATTTATTAAAATTTTATATTAAAACGAATTAAGGCAAGATAAAAAAAGATTGGATCTCATGCATTTATTTTTCCCCCAACCTCTTTTCACATTTTGCTGGTAATTAAACTAGGTTTTGCTGTTGTTACATCTGTGTTTTAATACATAAATAAACATATTTTTTCGTTTCAATTAAAGAATTTAAACGCTTTTTAAACTCTTTGCATAATATGTACTTTTGCAACAAGTTCAGATTTTTACTTTTGTTTCGTTTAAATTATTTTGCATTTAACACAAAATGCATGTTGAACATTTAAATTAAAAGAATGTTTACGGAAAAGATTTTTTGAAAAAATTATATGTTAATTAAGAGATACCAGAAACTCTCTGTAATGTTTGCAGTTAAAAATATAAAAATTTCTTTGATGACACTCTTCTTCCTAATGAAGAGACTCTGTGTATCCTCCTACTGGTAACTGGGGATTTCTATATCTGCATTACTTGAAAAAACTTTATCATAAATTTATTCTAAGTTTTTCCGTTTTGTACACGTTTAATTTTTTTTTTCTGATGATGTTCTAGAGTGAAAGAAATGTTTTTTCCAAGTGACAAAATACTTTAAAAAAATATATAAAACGCTGTAAAGCAAAAAAAGGAAAGTTTTATTGCATTAATTGTCGCATAATTTCCTCTTGCTCAGTTAGTTTAATGTCAGTCACTGTTTCAGTTTCACTCACAGTTTCTTTTTGCCATGGTACTGATTTTGCTGTGTTGCAAGTTTGTTGCTGGAAGTTAAACATTCTCTTTCATCATCATAATCATCAGCGTATATTTGTTGCTTGCAGCAGTTGTGGTTGCAGTGCAAAGATTTGATTTTCTTTTCATAATTTGTTGTTTTTTTTTTTTTTTTTTTTTTACATTCATCCAGGATAATTATGAATTATGTACATATCAAATGTGTTGGCATAACTTTATTTCTTAATGCAATATGCTCCTTTTAATACAAGAGTGCCTGCATTTATAAGTGTGTGTAATGATTTGCTCATTTAATTTTTTACTTTCTCTGTTTGCTTTGAGTTTATTTGTCATTTAAAACAGAATTACTTTACAAAAAATTAAACTATCTTTTGTAGTATGTCTAAATCTGAACATATAAAGACCCAAACTTTAATACATTTTAATCTCTTTATCTGTCATACATATATGGGCATTTCCACAGAAGAGTCAGTCCACTTTTTGTTTTGTTCGACACCATGCATAAAGTTTTTTTTAGTGCCCACTTTTAGTTCATTTTGTTTTCTACTCTTTTACTAAAGGCCAGGTTTTGTAAATACAAACGCGTTTTCCGTTTCGAAATTTGTATGGAAAAAAATTTTTTTGAAACGTATTTGCGTTAAGAAAAGTTTTGGTGGCTTTGGCATTTTAACTAACTACTTTAACATGGCGATGTACAATTCATTACAAACAACAAGTTATAAATTTCAATATTTAGAAGGCACTGAATACACAAAACACAATTAAAATTAAATGTCTCTGCTAAGCATTGAACTCATGCCGTTTTCAGTTATTGTGTTATTTTATGCTTAGTGTTTTACTCACTAGGCTACTGAACAATTATTTTGTTACGAGCTTAAAACTTGTGATCGCAAACATGAACACAATTAAAAAAATCCATTTTGCTTCCCCCGGGGTTGAATTGTTTATCGTCTGCATGACAAGCAGTTACACTACTACTCTGCCAATAAGAGAATAAATGGATTGTTTAATTATTAATAAGTAATTGTCAACTAGTGTAAAGTGTAAAGTTTTCAAAAAAGGCTTTATTGCTTGGAGTCGAACGGCACAAAAACTTTTAACTTTTCTGTGGAAATACCCATATTTATGTACGTATGTATGTATCTTTAAAATTTCTCAAAAAAATCAATATGACTAAACTAACATATACAAAAGATATTTAAAATAACTTCTTTTTCACAGCATTTCATGCATGCCGCCAAGTAAACAAATCCCCGCAAAAGTAGGTTAAACAAACACTATCAATTAAAACTGCAAACAAATAACAACAGTTAGTAAACAAATAAAAATTCACATACAAAAAATATTTTAAAAAAAATTAATTGAAATTTTTAACATGAATATTGAAAAGAAAAACAAAAATTAACAATAATCAGTGTGATGAAACAAGTCATAAAATAAATCACACAATATTTGTTCTTGATCATTTTTTCAACAACAAAAATAAACACCAACGATGACAGCAACAACGCGAAAATAAACTGGGTGGGTCAACAAGTGAAAATTTACTGAATCAATGGCAAAAAGATGCTTAAATAGCATCTATAAAAGTTTTTAAAATCAAAAATATTTAACTTATGAATCATTAAAAACATATCGTCCGATTACACTATGCGACACACAGACTGGACAGTAAAGATTCCATTGCACCACCAAAGGGTAGTATGTATGCCTCTATACTCAGTTTGGCGAGCTCGGTGACCATTTTTTTATGGGACTCCAAAGATTCTGAAAATCAGTGGGCCCCAAAAAAAAGGTGTCATCAGTTTTTGGCCAACAGTTGATTCAGACTTAGTGATACCGCTTAACTATATATGGCAATAATATAGCTAAGATTCCGTTAAAACAAATTTCTAACATTTTATGTCAAAAAATAATCTTTTCCTTCACTTTTTTTTGTTTAAATATAGGAAACAATTATTATTTGTCACTTTTTTCACTAACAATATTTGGCAAAACAACAATTAAGCTTAAATATATTAAATACTAAAATCAACGATACGAGAAATGCAACAATAACAAAGAAAGTAAAAAGAAACAATAAAAGTATAGTGAAAAACGAAAAATGTTAAGGTACAAAGTGGTCTTTATGAGCTACTTATTTAGATTGTATTGATATGTCACAAAAGTTGTTCAAACTTACAGTAACTACGATTTTGGGAATTTTTTAGTTTTTCTCCATTCCTCCTAATTGGCATATGGGCACTTCCACAATAAAGTTCACTTTTTGTCACGTGCGACACCATGCAATTATGCTGTTTTTTTTAGAGCAAACGAAAGTTTTTTGTACTTGTTTACATATTTGTGTGGGGTGTAAGTAGGTCTACATTAAAGCTTAACTGATTGGTGTCGCACGTGACAAAGAAGTGGATTTTCCAATAAAAAATAAAAAAAGTGCGCCAAACCATAAGAAATGTTAATTTTTTTAGTGAAATTCATGGTTTTTTAAATTTTTATTACAAAAAATATTAATTTTCAATATAAATTTCAGCTTTAATTGAAATTTAAAAAATTTTAAGGATTTTTTGGGGGTTGTCAGTTAAAGTTAAATTCACCAGATCGACAGTGAAGTGGCCAAATTTGTGTGAACAATTATTTTCGGCTAAATTTAAAATTGATTATTTGTGTTCTGGTCCAGTTAAACTTTTCACAATTTCTTGAGTTTTTAAGCCATTTATTTGTATGTACTTGAGTCGTTTCTTTCCAGAAATATTCAACTGAAATATTTTGAGATATTAAGATAACTATGTATTCCAATAGAAAGTCATCCAAGGAATCCTAAATCCACCCTCTATGTCTCAATTTTTTGTTTTCTATTCAAAAAGATGGAACAACAATCATAAAGAAAGATTTGGGCTTTCGTGCTTTCTTTAAATTTTTATCAGATGTCTAAAGCGGGTATTGAAAAAAAATAACTAATTTTAAGTATAGTTCCTATAGAGCACTTTATTTATAGATGCAGGACAACCACCCAGCACAAAAATCCAATCTTTTCAAAGCGCATTTTGAAGCAGAAATTATAATAACAACAATAAACTTTCGCTTACAAACCTGCTTTGGGCATAGAAATAGTTTTTGCTGGGCATTTATTGAAATTTTATAAACAATGAGCATTTATCCCTGACTTTGCTCTCCAAACATGAATATTTTATTATTCACTCTGCGCGTTCCCAATAAGTCGCTGTAGTATCACGGTATCAGCCATCCCTCATTGAACCCTGCAGACAAAATGACTAGTATGTGCTTAGAAATATACTAGTTGATTTTTAACTCAGACTAGTTGCCTATCTGCCTTTTTTTCATATATCGAACTATCGAGTTTAACATAAGATTGTCATAGGAGCACAACTAGTTCATTTGTATGTAGTTATAACCCAGTTGGAATACCAGTTGTTGTAAAGTAGTGCTCTTACTATTTTTTTTTATTTATCGCTTTGTATCTCTTAAAAAACTTTGGCTCGACCGGGGTACGAACACACATTCCTCATATTTCAAGGGAAATACTCTACCCACTGAGCCACTTTCTACTTATTTTTTTAAGAGATAAAAATATGTTTTATGTATAAGTCGTATACCTGAAAATTGTGTCCTTTTTTGACTAGTATCGTTACTAGTCTCAATACAACTAGTAACATAATTGTCCTTTTTTACTAGTATCGTTACTAGTTTTGTTACAACTAGCAATCTGATTGTCGTTTTTTGACAAGTATCATTACAACTAGTATATGACTGTCCCAAAGCGCATGTAGTTGTAAATTTAGCTGCTGGGGAAATTCACAATTTTTATATAATAAATTGAGCAAGTTTTAAGCTTAATTTATTGTTCTAGTTCACAGTTACGCAGGATACGCAAATGCATATATGAATTACTTTTGAATTTTATATTTTTAAACTTTAAAATAATTAATTTCCCTACAAAAAAACTATTAGCTCTCTATTTTATTGGATACATCCTGTCTGGCCGACTAAGCACAATACAAATAGAAATACAAACGAAATAATACAATCAAATACATAGCCCACCACAGCTCACACATACACACACACACACGCCCACGCACACATGCCCACATTATTTGTTTGATCAAAAGAATACTCGAATTGACCACTTGAAAGGGATAACACAAGGTAGTATTGAAATTCATATTGAAATTGGCATTGGGTTGAGGCAGCAGCAGTGGCTTTTAGTTACGCCATCGATATTAGAAGTGAAATTGTAAACGAAACTAAAACCAAACCAATAATGAAATATTTCTGGTTTTATTTCCATCCTAAAATTGTGTTAAATTCTGTTTATTCGCTTGCTCGCTCACACAAAATCAATTGTAGCAATGGAAATTTTTATTACAAAGCGGGTTGGTTGAGTAGGAGGGAAGAAGGGTTCAACTGTTAAAAAGTAATAAAAAATTGTTTCTTTTTTGCATCAGCTACAAATTTTGTTGTAGATTACATAAAAATTTTGTTTTATTTATTTTTTAAACATGAAGGGAATTGAAAATTTCAAAATTCAACTTAAGCATAAATTTATAATGATCAAGCAAATTTCTCGCTTAATAAATTTGTTACCTTTAGATGCTGTTTTTGTATTTCCTCCACCTCCTTCATCAACAGTAACAATTTGGTTACGCGAGCACTTAAATGTTTCTCTTTTTTTTTCAAGTATAAAAGAAATGAGCTCTTTTATAGCTGATTTTATTAGCTCGTTGTATTTTTAACAATTTCATGGCTATTATGCTAATTGATGGTATTTTATTGTTTTTCCACCACCTTTCAGACACCAGAAAGTTTCACTTTCTTCATCTCTCTGGTAAAATAATAGATATTGACTTGATATTAATTTCTTGCTTCTTAATTCTTTGTTATCCTCCTCTTCTAATCATATTGAAAGGCTTTTCAATTATTTATGTTCAGTTGATTCGTTGTTTATTCTTCAGTTTGATATAGATGAACGTATTAAATGTTACATATCCATTAATACAGTTTATTTATATATTTATATTGAAAATACCCATTCCATTTATTTTGAACGCTCATTGCTTTTGGGTAAGTGCAAAAAAAAGAAAACATCAGCCTTGTGTCAGTCATCACATGTCATTGCCTACCATTTTAACTCCCACTCCACTTGTCATACCCTTCTTTTATTTATTTAATACAGGACTGAAAAACCTTTAAAGCGATTCATTCATTTTCGTAATTTGGCTGGGACTAGTCAGCGTCTACGGGGATGCAAACAATTTTCTAAAACATAAATATAATTGATGGAACTGGAAAATTTTTTCCATGTTTCACCTTGTAAAAGAAGAAAAGAAGAAGAAGAAGAAGCAACTGAAGATACGAACTGTTAACTATTTTAGTAAAAGTTATGAAGTATATTTTATTCGCTTTTTGATTTTACACAAGTAAAATGATAAACTCTGCGCTATTTCTAATAAAAAATGTTTCGAGCAAACACAAGCTGTGAAACTTAAGCTGCAATATCTATTTTTTTTTTATAAACGTAACTAATAGTGATTTCTATTTGTATTAGAGGGCTGCAAAGTGTAGTTAAATGTATTCGTAGAGTGTACTCGTATGAATTTCGTGTGTGCATAGATGTATGTTGTTATGTATATACTTATGTATACATGCATGTATATGTGCCACGACCAAATATACATACGAGTACTTTCGAGTATATTCGTGCAGTCCTCTCATTTGTATTTGATTAATGCTTATGATTGATGAATGCGGCAGTAACAAATAGGATTTTATCACAAATAATTCTATGGTTAAAAACTATGAATTGATGCAAAGTATCATCTGAAGTACAGTTTTTTTTTTATTTATTAAATAAGATATAAAAGTGGAGATTGTATCCTTTAAAACTGTGACCGTCAACTGCTTATACACACATATATCGTGACTACAAGAACTATATTTTAAATATTACAAAACTTTTTTTGCCACAACCATAATATAGTTGCTATAACCATAACACAGCCATGCATTTTTGCTGCGTGTACTGTGAAAGGGAGCACCCAATTTCATAATACCCAGCAAAAATACAAGGAAGCAGGTAGATTAATAAGAAGTGCTTCGGAGATGTAGAAAAGCACACAGTGCATCCCCTCTGCCTTACGAGGATGCAATAACGTAAGCGAGCGAAGAAACTTACCACACACGCGATGAATTTGGTCGGCTATTTATATTTTTTCATGTATTTTAAACAATAAGTTTTTTATTCAACTCAAACTTTTTTATAGTGCATCATCTCTCGCTTACGTGGGTACAAATATGGATGCGAGTGTGATTTTTGCTTCGTAATTTAATTTGTTTATTCTTCCTATTAAGTGTGTATGAAAATACATGTGCCTCGATAGCTTAGTGGTTAGTGTTCAAGTCTACCATGCGGAGATCGTGGGATCGATTCTTGATTCAATACGCGAACAAAAAGTATTTAATAAAAGTAAATTGTAGTGTAATATAATTTCCAATTGTATTTGTACCATTTAATACATAAATAAATATAAATACAACATAAAATAATGGCAAATAAAAAATTAATCCAAGTGTGGTAAAAAAGAGCAAAACATTTTTTAATTATATACATATAAAAAAGACATGATGTTAATGCATCTAGCATGCGCAGGAAGAAGCTTATGCCTCCAGACCTGCCAAGTGGGACATCCCATACAAAAATCATGTATTACCGAAGCAGATTGGTAAGGGAGAGTACCGAAATCTCTCCCTTACAAACCTGCTTCCGGTAGACGGATATTTTTGCTGGGTAATATCACTAAATACCACAGTGCGCAGCTATTTTTTGTATTACCTTCCACAATACAGGGGGTCCAACAGTCTACAAATATCTGTTTGAAAATTAGCCAGTTTTTACAAAATTATCTAGACGAGCGAGCCGATAATGTGGATTGTGAAAACTCCACTTTAATATCTATCTCCTTATCTTAAAATCAAGCTAAAGTATTTTTGTCTCTTACATGTGATTTATTATTTGTATAAAAAAGTAAAACGAATAAAAAGGTATAATTCTATTTAATGGCAAAAAAAAATCATATAATTTTATATTTTATTTCAACGAACGAATAAATTCTTTCTGTGATGTTCGTAATAAATATTTTGTTGTATTTTTTCTTTTTCTACATTTAACATTTTAATTTTTTTGTTAGTTCATTTACTTTATTTCATTTCGTTACATTTTAGTTGCTTCTATTTGCCATTTATGCTCCGTTGAATCCACCTGTAAAATATTGCCAACCTTGCAATGCTGCTCTAACAACAACTACAACAACAAGAAAAACATGGTGATGTTGATACCTAGAAGCGGGTGAAGCGTGAAACCTTCGTGAACGTTATTGATATGAAAACAAGCTTTAATTTAAATACTGTTTGTATAATTTAGTTCTTGTTGATAAATAAATTTTAGTTAGTTTGCAATATTTGTTATATGAAACTTAACAAATATTGAAAGAATGTAAGGACGCCTGGCAATCAAACTTAATTTCTAGTAGAGGCACATTCAAACAAAAAGAAAATCTTATATTGATTTATCCACCCTGAGTGTAAACAGTTTGCTTTACTTATTAAAATTATACGTAATTGTTGTTCTATGATGGTGCACCGCACCGCTAGGCTAAAGCTATCTACAGACGGTTGTCAGATCTTACAATATTATCAGTAAAATATGCTACAAATTGATTACCATCGTGTGAAATGACATTTTTTGTCTGACAACATTGTCAGAAAAAGCATTGCAAGTCGATTTTAATCCCAGCAAAAATATCCGTCTACCGGAAGCAGGTTTGTAAGGGAGAGATATCGGTACTATAACTTACCAACCTGCTTTGGTATTACATTATTTTTGTATGGGATATCCCACTTGGTAGGTCCTCGAGGTATGAGCATCTTTTTCCGCATCCTAGATGCATTAATCTGACCTCTTTTTTTATATGTATATAATTAAAAAATGTTTGCTTTTTATATCACAATTTTACCTACACTTGGATTAACATTTTTTTGCATTATTTTAAGTTGTTTTTATATTTATTTATGCATTAATTCATTATGGAAATTATATTACACTATAATTTACTTTTATTAAATACTTTTTGTTCACGTATTGAATCAAGAATCGATCCCAAGATCTCCGCATGGTAGGCTAGAACACTATCCACTAAGCTACCGAGGTACACTTATTTTCATACATAAATCAATGGAAGAATACAAAATCAAACTACGAAAATAACACTCGCATCCATATTTGTATCCTCGTAAGCAAGAGAGAGGATGCACTATAAAAAGTGTGAATTGAATAAAAAAAACTTCGGGTTCAAAAAACATAAAAAAATATAAATAGCCGAGCAACTGCATCGTGTGTGTGGTAAATTACTTCCCTCGCTAACGTTATTGCATCCTCGTAAGGCAGAGGGGATGCACTGTGTACTTTTGCGCAACTCCGAAGACCTTCTAATTACTCTTACTACTTCCTTGTATCAAATTTATTTTTGCTGGGATACTACCTGCAGACAACAAATTGTCAGACATCTGACAATCATTTGACAGACAATTGTCTAACAATATATGGTAAGCTTTTCTGACAACTTGGATACAACCGTGTGAACTAACAATATACCTTGTGCTGAAAATTTTTTATTGTCAGTGCATTGCCAGCACGTTGCCAGATCTGACAAAATTTTAAGATCTGACAACTGTCTGTACAGGGCTTAAGTTGTAGCGTGATAAACTTTTAGTCTGGGGGTTGAGAGATCTATTCTAAACAAAAATCGTGGCTGTTGCCGCAGACAAAACAAATAGGCTTCACAGCTTCTGTTTATTCCAAAAAAAAAATATCAACACAATTTCTCCTGTCTCACAACTTTTGTAGCATGAAAATAATGAAAATTCATATTAATTCACATTAATTTTGATATTAAATCAACCCACCAAGCATCTAGTCTAGTCTTTTTCTCCCTTTTTACACACTTTTCTTTCCTTTCAACTTCTGATTTGTATTACTTTGACTTTCGTCGCGTTATTTCTACCACATCAACTTTTATTTTTTGTGGAAAATTAGTTATGCTTTCTGAATTTTTGTATTTTATTGTTATTATCATTTAAATTCTTACCACGCACACTCACACACGCACAGACACATTTTAAAGCTTATTTCGTTTCATTTATTTATTCTATTTTGGCTTCAAAATCATTTTCGTTAGAAAATGTTATTATCGAAAGAAATTTTCGTTAATTATATTTATCTAGACTCGTGATGACACCAAATAGTTGAATTCGGTATGTATTATTTACACTGTGTGTTGAAGCTTTACTAATTATTTGCTCTTTTATTATTTGAACCTGAAAGCGTGAGCTACATTCTTCGCTGGTGTTTTGCTTGGTTGTACGTGTTTTGAGGACACTCACTGAGGTGTGTTATTTAAGAAATTTGACACTAATTTCATCAAAAGACTCATTTCAACATGTGAGCATTTAATGTTTTTTTTTTATAAATTTTTCATATAGAATGTTTTTGGAAAGATAATTTGTCACAGAAAAATCTTCAAAGAACAAAGTCTATTATATTGATGGCTTTTAATTAAAATTTTATTTCATGCACAATTTTACAATTAAGTTTATTTTTTTATACATAATTACACATTAATTTTCCTTGCATTTGAGCTAGAAGTGATTGCAGGGCTGGAAACTCTTTATTTTTTACATAACAATTCAACTGTCATAAAAATTAATTATTTCCCTTCCATCACACACAACATCCATTTTTCAACTTGGTCAAAACGATATATTTTATAGTACGCGATGTACTGTATGTATATAACTTAGCTGTCCAGCTTAGAATACTCCTATTTTATCCAACTACATTTTTTGCTCTTGCACACACAAAGAAAAAACATAGTCGAGGCAACGAAAATCTAGAAGAGACTGAAGAAGATTGAAACTAAACTCTGCAACACAGGATATACTCTCGAAATATTCTGTACTTAAAATGAACTGAAATTGTAATATAAAATAAATTAAAACTTATTTAAAAACCGGTCTATTTATTTTTCATTTAAGTTTAACAAAAAGTTTAGTCAACTTAAATTGTTAAAAAGTTAACAGAATAAACCATAAAAAATTAATGCTACCTTCTTTGTTTGGGTCAATTTAACTATTAAAAGAACTAATTACAGCTCCCGTAAAAATAAAATAGGTTTCCCTTGTTTCTGCTATTTTTACTGTTAAATAATGAACCCCAAGTTCCGTAAAAATAATTGATTTTTATTTCATTTTTAAATGTTAAAAGACTGCTACTTCGTATCTTTACTTCTTATTTTATCAAATTTATATTTTTACTCAATATTTGTTATGTTAGCTTCTACTGGGAATCGAACAAAGTTCGTTCAGGTTTGGAATCCAACGTACCAACCACTCAGTCATAGCATAGTATGTAAATTAGCTGCACGAAGACAACATAAACTTACTCAATTTTATGCATTTAACATTGCATTAACATTAAATTTAAAAAAACACACGCATGATCTTGGCTGAAATTGAACATGTGACCTCTCGTTTAATAGTCTAACGTAATAACCACTACACCACTGATTTTAAATGCGTATTTATATAGTTTCAATTGTAATTTCAGCTAATTTTACGTGCAAAATAATTTGAGTATTTGTGTGTGTGTGTGTGTTATTTCTATGCTTGCACTTTTTTGGTACTTATATCATAAACAACGGACAGTATTAAAAGCAACCGAAAATCCTTATTAATGTGTACTTATTTTTTTTTCTATTGAATGTTAGAATCAGTTAAAAATTAGATTTCTTAGAATTTTAAATGTTTACTCTTTTAAAAACGATTGCACGGAATACTTCTTGAACAAAATACATTCCGTTACTGTCATAATATTGTGAGTGTATAATAACGGAAAGGGAACTTTCAGGAATTCCTAAGGACTAGCAACCGGTTCAAGCTCTAGAATTGTATATGACAGGAGCATATCTTTTAGCTCTCTACCACGGCTGGAAGCTAGAGAAATTATATGAATTTTATTTTAATTTGCTTCATTAATATAGAAAAAAAATTTTAATAATTTTTTTAAAGCTACACGTAAAAACATTTTTGTGCCGAATGAAAGTTATAATCCATTATGTGAAAAAAGCGATTTTATTTCCCATACAACATTATTTTCAATCAAAAAATTTTTTAATACAAATTGATTTAAATTAATTTTGTATGAAAAATAATAAAAATCAATATAGATGTTTTCGCTTAAGGGCTAATAACTTTCTTATTTTTTTATAAGAATTTAACGATTGCATCCATCATGTGATCGTCATAAAATTATCTTTGAAATACAGCCCGAAAAAAATATACTTAGTATATTTTTTCATCTTAATGGAGCAATTTAAAATTATAGTTTTTGGGAGAAGGTCTAAAAATATACTTTTTTTAAATTTTAATGCCTGTAATTCTATAAATTTTTTATACGATCTCCACAATCAGTATATAGAATGAAAGAACAGAGAGATATCTATAAAAGAGTGTGCAATTTATTTTATTTAGATGAGCCGTTCTCGAAATTTTTGCCAATAAACGAAAAAACTAAAATACAACAAAAAAAAAACTTGTTTTTCGCGAATATCGGGAAAACGCGCATTAAGAAAAATAAATATATATAATCATTTTCGTGTTCAGCGACTTCAAATTATCTTAGAAAATGTTTTTTCTGCAAGATATGACAAAGACTTTATGCCATGTTCCGCATTATAATTTACTATTTAATTCTGTAGTTATTCAACATTATTTAACAGAATTATAGACAACTGCCCCCGTATTCCGTAATTCTCTAAAGCTAAAGCTAAATCGCATCGCTAAAATGCGGAACAAATACAAACATTTTTGGCGATGACATAAAATACTAAAATTTCGGCGGATTCAATTTTTAAGACAAGGATTAATTTAGCAATACACGTTACAAAATTGTATTTGTAGCCAAAAATTGATAAATCGGCTTTATAGATTTTTAGCGATAGATATTTAGCCTTAGCGAGTTACAGAATAAGGGAGCTGGACTTGTTTTTTTTCCTCTTTAGTTTTTTTACACAGTCGGGTTTTTTTATTTTTTAAATTTATTTTTTATTTTGCTATTCGAAATTGAAATTCGCAAAAAAAAAAATCTGACGCTCCACCCTATTGTACAGTGGGGGTATTTTGTTAACATTAAGTGATATGTTCTGACGTTATGCTGACAATGGCGGGAGTTTTTTGTAATTCAATGTACTACTGTTAAATAACCGTGTTCTTTATTTAGTCATCACATTTCATGTTGATGAAACTTTTTATATCATTCCGTAATATTAATTTTAAAATTTTCGCTTTAACTCTTTTCATATATATATATATATGTATGTATGGAGTTAGCTGTATTTATGCTTTTAGAAATTTAGATACATTTTGACATGCACAGAGAATTAATTGAAGATTTCTATGTTTGTAGGGGTATTAATAAGCAGTATCGTATCGTTTTCTCGCACTTCCAGCACCACATAATTTTGCTCTTCTAGTTAAGAGGAAAAACTAAATATTTGCTTAATATTATTCATCACCATCATAACGACTTGATGTTGTTGTGAAACTAAAACAGAAAAAGACTAAAAGTACGGTCACACTTGGCAAATGTTTGCCGAAAAAAACGTAACCAACAGACAAGCTAAAATTGTAGTTCCTTTAATTTCAAATCTTTTTAAATATGGGCTCGCATTTATTAAAAATAATATAAAAATAGCTTTTTGCAGCATAATTAGCTTTATTTTGTGATATAAAAATCAAGTTAAATCACAGTAACTCTGAGCAAAAGTAGTGGTTAGATTTTTTGGGGCAAATATTTGCCAAGTGTGACCATAACTTAATGCAATACAAACATATGTATGTACATACATACTTGGGGGATTCACAAGGTAGTCCTATATTTTAAAATAATAACACGAAAATATATGACCGCTGTGAGCAACCTCTCATAAGTTAGTGTGCTATATCAAAATTGTATCAGCTGATTAAAAAAATCAATTATAAATAGTTGAAATCAGAATGCCAAGAATAAGTGAAAACATTTAAATAATGGCCAGTTTGTTTTTAAATTACTCAACTTATTAATAAAGTAAATAAAACCCAGCTGAATTGTTTTTAAGTTCTTCATTTTTAATTGAAGTAAAAAAAATTTCAATGCACACAGAAAGTGAAATTGTTCAAATACATAAACATAAACGAAACCAGCTGTTGCCGTTGACTGAGCCGACTAATTTTCCACGCGGCTGCTAGTGGAAAAACGTTAGTTAGCTGCCAGCCAGCTAAAGTATACAAATAAAATTTTCTCAATTGCATATTTTTAAATGTCTCGATTTTTTATTTTTATTTGTTACACAGCTATAAAAATATTATCATATGTGAAGTTATAAAACTGTGAACAATTTTAGGACATACTTTACTGCATATTACATACATTCATTTATATCAATGGCGGCGGATTGTAGATATTATCACCGGCTCGACGAAAGAGTTACGGCCGTTCGGCTCAGATTTTTACTGTGTAGTTATGACAAAATAATAAACACAGCACAAAAAGTCTTATTATTTTAAGACTTTTTTGTTTGAAGCACAACAACAATATTTTTAAACTGTCTTAAAATATTAGCACTTTATGACATTATGACATGATAAGACACCTTGTGAATACCCCAACTATATCATTTATGTTTCATGAACTATAATCAGATTTATGGAAATGAGAAATATAATTTCTAGTTTCAAATTTATGGTGTTAAAGTAGAAACAGATCAGATTGTGTACATTTTTCTTTTACTCATTTTCATTCAATTGTACATCCATCCAAACCCTACTAATGAACGCCCTGCCCTCACTGGCTCACGTAAATATTTGGTATTCTAATATATTAAACATTTTTTTAAACAAATGAAAAATATGATAAAAGAAAAAACAAATTATGAATAATGATGAAATGTTCTTTAATTTTTTCCATATACTGTTACATATACATACATATGTACATAAATATGTACTATGTAGCAATATTACAGATGTAATTTGCGGACTTTTAATAAAACAACTTAAGTTAAATTTTTCAGTAAAGAACAAATACTATAAAAGAACTGTACGAGATGTTGTTAGTAATTAAACAACAAAGTTTTATTGAGAAATTAATTTTTTGCGAAATATTTAAAATTAGTTTTTGATCAGTCGTAGATTACGAAAAATCGAAATTAGATCAAAAGATGGGCCTTAAAAATTTGAATTTTTAAATAATGAACCTGAAAATTTTTCTTTAATCGACTTAAGCTATTTTGTCAAAAGTGCTTAAAGTAGAGTTAGTCGACTGGAACGGAATGTAAATGTAACGGGACGAAACACCTGAACGATATTGTTACGTGAAACAATTATAGTCAACTTAACAGCAACGAACAATTACATTTCTACGTTTTGAAAGTAGTAAATTGAAAATAGTACATAAAATATAAAATCTATCGTCTTGTAAAAAACAGACTTACTTCTTCAATATACACGCCAAGCTAATCAAGCCTTTAACCAATATGTTTTTACTAACCAAGGATATGCCTATGCTACGACATACATACACCGAAAAAATCCATACATATTACAAAATATTTCGTTATTTCTCACTACGAAACTCTTTCGTAAAATATAGGAAATGTACGAAAATAATAGGGGATTTAGATGTTGAGTTTTCAGACGAGACTTTTTTTATATTCCCTTTTAAGCTTACTACTGAAAATCATAAACATTTATACCATGATTTTCTACCTTGATTTTTTTTAAGTTAAATTGTTAAATTTTCTTTGAACTGAAATAAATTCTAACTTTTAGTATGAAAAAAAAATAAAAATACAAATGAGTTTAAAAATAAATGTCAAAAATACCCTATAAACTAAAAACTCAAGACTGAACAAACATTTAAAAAAAACTCAGCGTCTAAGTCCCGTATAACAAAAAAAATAATAGTAAACTAAATTTGGCTCAACCGGGGCACGAACTCGCAATCTTCACATTTCAAGGCAAGTCTCTACCCACTGACTTCTAACTGAAACATACTATTTTGCAAAACTTGTTTTAGAAACTCTATAAAAATTGGGTATATTTTACTCGTTTGAGGGGGGGGGGGGGGGGGGAATATCCCGTTTTCACCTCCTCTCCCTTTTATCCACGCCTGATATAAAAACAGTCATTAAGACGAGCTCTATATTTATTTTAAATTAAATATATAACAAATAATGATAAATAGTTTTGAGCCAGTCTAATGAACATCAAGTACATAATTCAGTTTCAAAAGTATGCAACAGATCTACTATGTACTACATCCTTTGGATTAATATTATTTCTATCTCTCTCTCTCTCTCTCTTTCTCTCTCTTGCTCTTTTAAAATATTTTATAAATGATTTTATATGCCCACTAAACCAGAGATTCGAAATAAAAGAAGTTTCGGTAAAAGAAAAATTTTGGAAAAAAAAACTTGCTCGATAAATGCTCGTGAATCTAAAAAAAATCGAATGTTCGCTACGGCGAGCTTTTGTCGATAGTGTCGCAATAAGCGCAATTGGCAAATTTCATAAACTGTAAATGTTCGCAGCATCGAACTATTTTCGATAATTTCTCATGTGTGCAATAGATAGTGGATGTGTGCTAATCTGTTAGGCTGGAGGTACAGTGTTCGAATCTGATTGACTGCAGCGTGAGTAAAAATTTAATATAAATAAATAATATTCCATTTACATTAAAATAGATAAATTAAAAAATAAAGATAACAATCTTGAAAAATTACTTTTGTGGTATCGATATTTCTTCGATATTTGTTCTCTATTGATTTGTCAGCGAAACATCGAAGTCAACAGATTTGCTGCCAAAAACTGAGCGAAGAGTGAGCTCTAGCAGCTCTTTCTCTTTCCGACTTCAATAGCTGTTCTCGAGTGCTTTGTTCGAGAAATGTGTATGCAACATTCGAATGCGATATTATTTTCGAATGTTTTGGTTTGCTGGGTGTGCACACCAAACCATTCGTAACTGTGTTTGTGTACTCAACACTGTGTCTGTATGTCAACCTTGATAATCATGATATTGTTATTATCTTGTTGTTGTGTCTTTGCATAAGTCTTTCTTGACATCTTGCAGTAAAGGTGCATCATGAGAGACCTTTGTCTACAAAATTTACATAAGTATATTTTTATTTCTACCATAATTTCATTTGTACCTAATACAATAATTTTTTTGGAATATTTTTTCATGTAAATCGAGAGATTTATTTGTAAATTATTTGGAATTATATGACTTTAAATGCTGTTTTTATCTATCAACATGTAGTCAAATCTACTCATTTATCGTTTACTTAAAGTGTTATCGAGATAGTGTCTCTTGAAACCCTGAAGCTAATCGTATATTTCAACAAAGTCATCAAAAACTTGCAGAAAACTTATATGTATTTCTTTATTTTTCAGATTTTCAAAAAATTTTCAGAACACATTTGTTTCGAAAATTCATGGATTTTTTAATTTTTTTTAATCTCGCGCGAAATTAATTATTATCAAAATCAGTAAAAGAATTTATAAATGTAGAAAAACATTTTACTGAAAAGGGACTATTGAAAATTTTTTGTAGAATCTAGGTGGCATTTGTTGTTGTTCTTAGTGTAATTAATCGCTCAAAATGAAACATTTACGGAACCAGACAATCTGTTTATTGAATTTTGAAATGCACTTTCTTGTCTGCAAAACCGGATACTATATTCACTCTATTTTGATCAACTTTCTAGTGAAAGTGTGATCTTTAGCATAGATACATATGAAATTTTACAGAAAAATCTCCTCTAGTTGAAATTAAGTCACATGTGGTTCTTCTTTATATTCAGAGTTGTCAAAACTGTTTTCTCTTTAACATATTTTTTATTGTTAATCCTTTTTATCTTAAATTGTAAAATAAATTTGAAAAATAAACTTTTCCTGTAGTAGTTTGTTAATAATTTTGCCATTGTACTGGCAATTGTTGTTGTCGCTGCTAAGAAGGATTGATGCTGTTGTTCCAACTAAAAGTAGCAATGTTGCCATTAAAAAGTTGTACATATTACACATTACATACGTAGAAACATATTTTTATTTTACTTATTTTCTGTTGTTCAACTCTCAAATTTTTTTTTCCATTTTTCTTTTCGTTGCTTGCATGTTTATTGCTACTGTTGCAACTAATATGATATTGTTGTTGTTTGTGTTGTTTGCAATTATATCTTCTGATATTGTTACTGCTGTTACTATTTCCAGTTGTTGCGATACGAGTACTTCAACTGCCAAGTGGAAAATGCATTAATGTCACTTGTGGGAAAAATTGAGTTGCAAAACTTTTATTACATTTCATGTGGATTTCATGATTTTTGTATGTGTGTGTGTGTGTGTATTTGGAACAGAAAAAATACTATAAACAATAAAATAAAATAATAAAAATAACTAATATATAAAGTTGGATATATTTATGTATGAGTATGCGTATATATTATATGTATATTTAATATACATATATGCATACGTGCATACCATCCATCCCAGCGGTAAAATTCAACAGGCCCGCAAAATTTCTGGCATTTTTTAAGGCCTGCAAGACCTTATTTTTTATACAACTAAAATTTTTCCTACCTTTCAAAGAAACACTTCTAAAAGGCCTAACCTCTACCTTCTGATAGTTCCGATACACATTTCAAGCTACCTTCTTTTAGATTTTTCGTTCTATACAGATTCCAAATTGCGTTCTTTTAGAAGGGAAGGCCGAAGGAGTTTTCTATTTCTAAATTTGTATATACTTTAGATATAACAAACATTCTCGTAATATTTTTAGGCAAGTAATTTTACTGAAATTTACATACAAGACATCGCATATGCCGCTATTATGCCGTTTATGTTCGACCTGATTGACTTCTGCTCATTTTGTCGAAACTGCATCACGTCCAGTTCCTTCTTTGTAAATATACGATATGTAAATATACGATGTGTATAAAAAAATTCCTTTTGATGAAAGGAAATATTTTAAAATAAAAAAAAATCACATTAATCAAATATATAGAAGCCGTTATAAAAATACCCAGATAAAAAAATGTACACCCATTTGCCTTTTAATATAACTTTCCTAGGAAGCCTTCAAAATGGCCTTTATTACAAGGGCTCCAATCAGGCGTGCAGCATTCCAGAAGATGCCTTCGAGAATCGGTACATTGGGAAGCGTCTGTGGAAGACCCACACTGCGATGACAGCATGGTTAAAAATGATATGAGTATGGAGTGGGGTGGGGGGTGGGGGGGGGGGGATTGATAGGCCTTATTTGTGATTGGTAATTAGGCATTCTGGAAGGCCTCTTTACTCCTGAATTTTACCGCTGCGATAATATGTATGTATGAAACAATACTATGTCACAACTTGTATTTAATAACGACACTTTGAAAATCTCACCGAACATAAAAGGCACGTGTGTTGCTTTATTTACAAAATCTTTTCATTGCATTAAAGTACGACAGAAATTTGCATTAAAACTTTTCTGTTGTTACATTAAAATAAATTATCCAGAGATTCATTATAAATCTGGAAAATATGTGTCAATTATTCATAAATAATTAGATCTAGTTAGAATATTATAGAAATTTTTAAAAAACTTTGTTTAATAAGTTATCAGCCATATTCACAAACGATTGTTAAAGTTAATATATGCATTAAAGCCAGATTTCCCATACAAAATTCGTACATTAAACCAATACTAACTTTAATAGTTGTTTTCGAATATGGGTGTATATATTTAAAATTACATTTTCATATCAAAAAGTGTGTACACGTATGCGATGTGAGTTAGGTGCAAAACCGACTACAATTACAATAGAAAAAACCGTTCATGTAGTTATTGTAGTCTGCAGGAAGAAATGAAAACTTTAAACCAAGAAATTACAGTTTTTCTATTCATCATTTGCTAATAACATCGATATATGTTTGGTTTTCGCATATATCGGAAAAATAAATATCTTAGAGTCAATGATTGATTGGCTTTCGTGTGCTGATATGTGGAATGCTGTTGCAATTTGGTGTGAACACAATTACCATGATCGTGTCAACGATATGGGCTTGATTGTTCTGACTTGTGGACTTCTGATGTTGGTTAGTGACTCCACTATCCAACTTATTATTTAGTACTTGTCTATGCGAAACAAGCTGTGAAGTAAGGCATTGATCAACTATTTACATTAGCAGTGACTGAAATTCAAAATATTTTAGCCATCGGAATATATGCACCGAAACACAAAAAATTGCGAGAAAAACTCGAAAAACTTCAGCTTTTCAAAACTTTTAGCAGTTTTTATCTATTTACTCGAATTTTGAGGATGTACGAGCCAAAAGGACCTCAGATTCGGATTCAGCGCGTACACTCAAAATAAAATGATAGGTAAATCTAACCAATATAAATAGTTAACCTACTGTTAATGTAAATTATTGTTGCAATTTTTGTGAAATAACAATTTTCATTGGTTAAAATAACTTTTCAAAGTTGTAAGTCATTTCATGTCTATGGTTACTTTGTGCTATCGTTATGCAATAAGATGACTTAGCTGAGATGGTAAAGGCGTTCGGTTCATAAACATGAGAACCTAAGCTCGAGACCGAAATATTAAATTTTACTAAATTGTAAAATATAAATTTGGGAGAAACGACGTTTTAAAAATAAAATTATTTTTGATGGCTAAAATTATTGATTTAATTTTCAACAATTTTTGTAGTTAAAATGACCAATTTGAATGGTTAAAATTACCCATTTAAATTAATAACAGCGAAAATAGTTATTTCACAAAAATTACTGTATTTAAGTAAAAGAAGTCACAACATGTCTATGTATACTTTGTGCTATCCTTAAATAACAAGATGAATTAGCTGAGATGGTAAAGGCATCCGGTTTGTAACCATGAGAACCTAAGTTCAAGCCCAAAAAATTACAAACAAACAAAAAAAATTCTTTTTAAAAAACTCACTTACTGCTTAAGCATTGACAGGCATCAAACCTGCGACCTTCCGTTTAGTAGTTTTACACACCATCAACTAAACTTCAATTTCATTGGTTGATTTTTACTGTATTTTATGAGTTGGCTCAATTCTAACCTATGAAATATTTTATTTTGAGTGTAGAAACACAATTAGAGCAAAGGGTATGGTTGTATGTACAGCCCATTGTTTGGTACTGATTCTAAGGTCGCTACACCAAACCATTTCAGCGTTCTATGTGCAATTTTAATTTCTGACATAAAGTTAGTATTGAATTCAGATCCTAAACAACTCCTGCCTGTCCCACAATATCGATTTTTTTAGTTTTCCGCTTAGACAAGAAATTTTAGTGATCATTCATAATGAATTATAGCGCAAAGTGTCCCTGGACATGAAGACATTGTCATAACTGTAGTTGAATCCAGCTGTGAATCTGCTGCCTTATCGTAGTCGATTGGCACTTATAAACCTCTCTACATTAAAAAGCCGAAGGATTGTATCCAACATAGTAGTTTTCTTAAACTTAGTTTAAGGGAAACTGGACTCTTTTTGTGTTCACAGCCAAATAAACATTAATATTCCAAACAGGCAACTTAGATCATATGAAGCTCTATGTCTACGATTTCATAGAACAACTTTCATGTATTTCGACCCATATCGTAGAGTTTGTTCGGATATTAACAAATTTTATGATCACATTGATTTATCGGACAACAATGTTAATATTTCTAAGAGTAGACTTATATCTTATTTAAACTCCAATGTTAATATATATAATTGTTTATAACCATTGTAATTTATTTATTATTTTTGTAATGCTCAGTTTTCGGTATAATAGCTGTAAATGAATAAATAAATAAATGTCCTTTGACATTATGACGCTTTTTTGTGTGAGATAATCTCCATCTTCTATGACTGGTGAAAATTGGTGTAGTACAAAATATTCCCATTTCGTGAGTGGTGAAAAGAGAACAAACACACCACAAATCAAAAATATTTGTTTAATTCAAGTACACTAACTTGACTAGTATTAGAGAAACCACCAAATGGGAAGCACCTTAAATTTGGATCTGGAACCTATAACTGAGTATCTTAATTATGTAAATTCCTCTCATATGAAGCTCTCAAAACGGATGCTAGTCTAGTGGGAGCCAGTCACGTGACTTGTCTTGTGACAGATTCTCTTACCTCTAGAGATACTACTTGTGGCACTTAAGATTTCGTTTGACTAGAACGTGAAATTAAAATGCTGTTTTTTTTAATATATGGTAGCAGGCAGGCAATTCGTATGAAAAATCGGTATAGAAATCTATCAAAACTATAAATTTTCTAAATGATTTCTTCACACGTATTACAAAAACTGCACTAAAATCTTAAGTCACGCATAAAACACTATTGAAGCTGTTTTTTAGACTAGTGTACTAGCTGTTCGATTTCTGCACAAAATGCAACCCTGATATAATGTGTTGCTGTTGCTTTTTTAAAACTTTCCATAAATTCATTAGATCAGAGTTGCATTTTCTACAGAAGTCGAACGACGTGTGAGATAGTGTAAAACAGGCATAAGTGTCAGCTCTGTTTTCTATTACATTAAAAGTACATGTAAGTAAATTGTATGCTGAAACAAAAAAGCAACAAACAAAGCATAAAAGAACAAATAAATGTTGCCAATGTCAGTCAGGTGGTAGCAAAAAAAAAACAATAATAACCACAGGTAAAACAGTAATAATACAAATGCCAACATTGCGAGCAGTAGTGGCAAGAGTTGATGTTAAACAAGATGAATAAAGAAATAAATACTTATGTACATACATGTGTAGTTACGAGCATTGTAGGAATTTTTTTACCTTTCTCATTGTTTATAATAAAAATGAAACATACAATTTTTATATACGCAGACACAGTAAAAAAGAAAAATTACAAGTTTTAATATTTCAATGTAACGTTCTTTTTTAATACAACAAAAACTCTAAATATAAAAAGTAAGTCTAAAGGATTTATGTATGTAAAGAAAATATTTCTTCATCATTATGGTTTTTCTTGTTATTTTCTCTATGGCATGTGTAGGCATTTACTTTAATTTATTTCTCCAGTTTTTACATTTTGGTACATTTACTTTTAATTTGTTCTAAATTTAAGAAGAGTCATTCATTTTATGTCTTCAAGTCTGGCTGTGTATGTATGTGTCTAAAGGATAATAACGCTCTGCTTCCCAGTACTTCAAAACAATGACAAAGTGAATGGTGTGGAAATAATGCAAAGTACTAGTGTAGTTTCGAATACGTAAAAGTGAAGAAGAAAAAAATTCCAAAATGGAAAAAATTAAAATTACTAAAAGAAAATCTCATTAAGTGTCAACGGATATAAACATTAATTTTTTCGTTGTTCTCTTTTTCTTATTCATTTCGTTGCTACCGTAACAGTACACACAACTCTTGTTGTTGTTCATTTTAAGTTCAGTTGCATAGAAGAAAAAAAGTTATGAAAAAAGGAGCAGTATTGCATGTCATACGAAAATGAAAGTGTGTACGTGTGTGCTGTTGAAGAACGTAAAAATATGAGTGCATACTTAATGCAGTTTGTGTTTTCTTCCATACTGAAATGTTGTCTTGCTATTGGCATTTTTGTCGCGCTTAAGAAATTTTGCATTTTTTAAGTTCCATTTTCCTATTTCTCTTTTCTTGATGTTTTTGTTGCTTAACACACCTTTGGGAAATATGTACATATTACATTTTGGAAATTATTAAAATGCAATTTCCTTAAAAAGTTATGAATTTTTTCCTTAATAATAACAAAATGCCATTTAATACTATTTATCTTAATTGAATTACGTCAAATTAAAAAGAAAATATCAACTATCTTGCTTTTCCATTGGTTTGTAATTGTTAGATGGGTTAAAAGCATTTGCGGCATATTCATAGTCACACCATTAACTTAAAACTAGTTAAGATATAACTTAAATTTATGTGGTTCATTCTCATTTCAAATGCTTTTATCGTGACCGTTGAAAGTACAGAAAAATATTTCATGAGAGAAACGCATGAATTTTAAAATTAAAACTGCTTTAGCACGATTTAGGGCCATTATTACAACTTGGCAATAGTTAAAGGCAGGATTTTGTTGGACGAATAAACGGTTTACCTTTATTAAAACTTTACTTTAAATGAAAGTGAGCGATAAGTTAAAGTCAGGTGCATCCTACCTAGTAGGTTAAAGTAAATTTGTAATAATAATAAACTGTTTATCCGTCCGACAAAAGACTCTTTTTAGCTATTGTCAAGTTGTAATAAGGGCCCTTAAGAGATTATAAATAATTATACATCAGTTTCTTTTATTTAAGACTGTCCATTACGTGTTAACAACGAATAAGGAAAATACTCTTTATACTCTCTTCATACAAAATGGCACGTCCGTAATGCATGCTGTTGATTTTCCACATTAAGAAAGTATGAATTTTTCCAAAAACGCGATTAATTTTATAACGGATTGAGAATATTTGTATTTGCTTCTCTTATTTCACACGTAATATTTTTTTACATATTTTAGATTATAAGTTTTTTAAAAATTTTTCTTGTCCGCATTACCCTTTTTTAGTTTGCTTCATTAATCAGTTTAATTATTGAAATTGCATTAAGAACATACACTAAAATAACAGCGTAGGTTTAAAAGTTTTATGAACTTTGTTAAATAGTATTATATTTCAGAACGTTTCATTAATCAATCATGGTTTGTATCCAAAAAAAAAATTATTGGGTGTTCTCCATATTTTTTTAATTTAATTAAAATTTTTTGTGAATAACTAAATCGTGGTATACTCGCGCAATTTTTGTTGCAGAAAATTTTTGAATTTTTGGTAGAGTGTTGAAAATTAAATATATACTTTATTTCTCTCTAGCTCTTTCTTACTAAAAAAAAATAAAAATTTATACAACAAAAATTGCACGTGTAGACCAGTTCTTAGGAGTCTATGTTAGAATACATCGAAGATTATAAATCTGAATTGTTTTAAATTCAAAATATAGTGTGTGTTCTGAAAAATATATTGAATTCGTATAAAAAGGTATTGAGCGTTACGGTAACAATATTCATAACCCCCTGCGACTGACGTGACTTCCTTATTTACGCTAACTACATGCCAAGTTTTCGCCCGTAGATGTATAGTGCTTTCAAACCCTATAATCATTTCCAGAACAACCGCGATAGCAAAAGTAACACTCAATACACAAAAAATATCAAAAATCGAAATATGTAATATTATTTCAGGATCCATTGAATGAGGCGAAAACTTTAATATGAATCCTAGCTTTTCATATTTCTATTAGTTACATAAGTAAAAAAAAACACAAAATGTACGTTCAGAATGAGAATCACCCACACAAAAAGTGAGTTTCGTTTTTGATAACAAAAATCTCGGTAGTCAATTAATTTAGTTTTCAAATTTCCTGTGACAAGGAATTTCACTACATTGATAACAAAAATTGTAAAAAAAATTATAAGTTTCGTAATTAACAATCGATATATTTGAATGAATTAAACATTTTATCAATAACTTAAAATTTTTTCAATAAACTTTATTTCAAATTTAAGTAAGTTTTTCATTAAAACTTGGGAAATTTTAGATTAAAAAATTTATTTTGAAATTTATTGTAAAAACTTTTGGCATGGCTGGTATACGAACCTTGGCTCTTCGGATGTAAAGCATTCTCTCTACAGCTGAGCCATATCCCAGTTACTTTTAATGAGATTAAACTTGTTAAAGTAGTTAGTTACACTATAGTATGGAGGAACAGAAAAGAAATAACCGGCATGGGAAAGAAATACATACAACGAATTATGTATTTGATTTAACGGCTCTGTTTATTAAATATTTGCAATTTCGTAATAACTTTTTTATCAAATATTTTAAAATGTGCGGTTTTGATAAATATTGTATTTAAATAACGACAAATGTTATTGAATCTCATATTTGTTTCAATAAAGGGCCCCATACACTACACCAGTATGCATGCGCAATCACGTGTTGGCGCCAGTGGTTGGGTCGAGTATGGGCATGTGGTGTGATTGTACGATTTGTGTAGCGATGTCAAACAGAGTTTGATATTTTGCTGATGATACCAGTTTGTGGTATTGTGTATGGTGAATTTAGCTCAGTTGAGAAAAATTGTAAATTAAGAAAAAAGGAACAAAATATGTATTGTAAAATATTTCTGAAATAAAACATAGCATTCCTAATAATTTTTTAATAAAAAAAACCGCGTTTTCCTTAATTTTTGTTTTAAAAATAAATGCAGTGCGCACTAGATACAACAACTCATCCGTACAGAATTTTTAAAGAAATGAATATTGCACCAGTATGCTTGTATGGTATGTGTTTCGAGCACGATTCAACATCACTTGTTTGTGCCAGTATACTGGAGTAGTTATGCTCTGCTTAACACTGTGCTATTGAACATAATTCTTGTATATTTTTCTTCTGTGCAGGTACCAACTTCAAATTCGCTTTCAATTTAGATTTCTAGTCACTTGTTAAGTAGTTTCGTCTTAGTCTTACGATATAAAAAACAACAATGCTACTTATGGACAAAAATAGAATTTTATGTAGAAACATCGATACGTTTTCTATAAGAGATGGATAAAAGTTATAGTTTTCTATAAAAGAGTTCAATTTAGTTTTCAGCTAAAAATTTTTTTGGTGCTTTGTGCAAGAAATCGACTACTTTTATCCAATTGTTGATGGAGGTTATACGAAAAATAAATACTCTTTTTTATGAAAGCTAATTATAAATATATATACTTATTTTTATATACTTTCTATTAGCTGAGTGTGAGTGAAATGTTGAAAAATTTTTGCTAGCTGTCCATTTATAAAAAATATGTCAAGTTCATGCATCCCTCATCAATTTATTTTTAATAAAATGTAAAATGTATACAAGTTAAAATTATAGCCATAGATAGGGTAATCATAGATTCCAAAGCTCGAAAAAAATTAATACACAAATTTTCAGTAAAACTTAATTTATTTATAAAGTAAATATCAAAAACAAAAATGTTTTCTTGCCTTAAGATAATAATGCGATAGCAGAGTAAGTTCAGGTAATATGGTATACTTATTTATTTTATGAAGAGAAATCAGCTGGTGTTCTAAAACAAGTCTTAGGTTTACATACGTAAAATTAAAAAAGTCTTTGAAGCCCAAGTTTCAGTGAAATTGGAGAATAAGTAAAAACCCCTAAACAAGCCATTTGAAAATTGGCGGCTAATGTGGTATACTATGATCTTACAATATTGTATAGCATATCTCTAGCTATTCTGCTGACCATTTTTTACATCATCTCTTTTTGTCATGTTTATTTTCTAGAAAAGATAATGTGAATACAGTATACCTTTGACTTTAAAATTAAAATAATAAAATTTTTAAACACTTTTTCTTAGGGAAAAAAAACTAAATTTTTAACAGAGCATATGAAAAAGTCATATTTTTTACGATTGACTATTGCTATGATATGCAAAAATCTAATACACTAATGCGCTTTTCACTTTCTGAATATACAGTCGCTCACCGTGTAGAATAATTCCCCACAATCTACTACAGTGAACATTTTTGGGTTGCACAAAATATCATCCGGGTTGCGGTGGTTATGGCCTTTACATCATAATAACTGTCTTAGATCATCAACCTATTAAGATTGTTACCATTGTTACTGTACTCTCAGCTTTAGAGAAAAACAGCTATACCACATTACCCGCTTATACCATATTAACCACATTTACTCTAATGTATTTTTTAGAGGATAGTTTAGATCATCTCATGTCCACTCATCTACATTTAAGCCTCTTTATTTTGTAAATGACAAATTTTCTTTCGAATATCATTTAGAAAAACCTAAGAAGCAACATTTATAACCAACAATTGCCAAATATTTATAGTGTATTTATTTTGATTGATTTTCATCAAATCAGTTTCGTCTCCGTGTAAAAATAATCTATGGTCATGTTGCGGTTGTAGAAAACGCATGTTCAATATATTTTTATTAAACATATCAACATTTCTTTAGATTATTGAAAAACGAATTCCATTTATGGTTTGTTTTGTGAATTTAATTTTGTGTTAAAAAAAGGAATAGCAAAAAAAACTCAATGACAGCGTTATGCATGAATGCGAAAAGGATACAAAATCGTTTAAGCATGTGTATGTTTATGCCAAAAAGGTCTCATATTTATTTTTGTTCATTGGCTTTACTTTCTATAAAACCGAAAATTGTGATCTTCAAGAATAATATTTTTAATAACTAAATGTTCAAAAATTTAAAGACATTTTTTAAATCATAACACGTACATTGCGCCAATAATTGTTTTTAAGATTAAGATGGTTTTAATAATAAATTCATTTATATAAAAGGGACCCGTCACTTTTACATGGCGTTGTCATTGAAGGGGTCAATTCAGATACTCAGTAATAGCCTCTAGATCTAGCCTTAAGGCACTTGTGCTGTGATGATTTCTTTAATATTAATCAAATCACTATACTTTACATAAATATCTTTGATTTGAAAAAAATCTGCTTTTAGAATAAAGATATTTTGTTCGCATTTTTTTTATTTTAGTGTCCCCTTTTCACCGATTACAGCTCCAGAACATATTGTACCAGTCCCATTTTCACCAGTCATAGGACAATTACGTTAGGGTGTCTATATATTATAACCTGTATTCGCATTAATAAAACAAAAAGGTTTCGAATCCAAATTGATTATTACGCTAAGATTCGTAACGTTATATTCAGAAAGAATCGGGCATGATTAATATTCCAGGAACAAGGTAAAAATTAACATTAACTTAATTTCCACTTCCATCATCAGTGATCATATGTACTCGTATTATGTACTTGTCAGATGGCTCTGTTGAATGTGATATCAGTTCTTATATATACAGCTTTTTCGTGAAAATTTAATACGAGAATTAAATCACTTAAAGTGATGTTAATTGCACTGTTTTATCGGCATTTCCAGTGTTACCGTTGGTCTATTTTTCTTCATTCCCATTTTTATGTTCTGCTGTGTACGTTGAAAAATTAAGTTGATATCAATTTTTCTCTTGTTCCTTGGAATATTAATCATGCCCGACTGTTTCTGAATATAACGTTACGAACCTTAGATAATCAATTTGGATGCACAAGCAAATGAGTTCGATATAATCATATGATTAAAAAGGTTTCTTGGCAATTAAATTTGTTGCCGTTTCAAAATTTGCTTTTATGGAAAACTGTTTGATAATACATCCCACACAATTTTAGTAAGCATCAATATTAAATAACGTTTTATCACACAAATCACTTTCATATCCATCGAAAATATCAAAGTTGAACGAAAATTAGAGACTTCAATAATAAAGAAAGAAACTTTGTATGAGTAACAGTACTTTTTTAAATTAAAACAAATTGCACAACCTTAATTATTCGTTTTTAGTCATAAAAGAGCTACAACTTTGTTACTATTTCTTTATTAAATAAATTATAAACTCCCAGATATTATTCTTCTTTAACTTTTTCTTTGTTTGCTTTTTTTTATTTTGTTCTGCTCTTGTTATTTTCAAAACATGCACATGTGGGTGTGTGCGTATGAATAATTTTGATGTTTAACAAATTACGGGCAAAACGACTCACAACGCAAAACACATGACACATAAACCCACAGGCAGCTGAAAAAATAAATAAACAAACAACAAAAGACAAGAAGACTTTCAGGTAATCAAATTTATAAATGACTTTCCTTAAAAAGTACTTCAAGAAACACAACGACAGCAACAATGTAGACAGACAATAGTAAAAACAAAGCTTAACAAAAGTCTTTATTAAGTAATTTTTTTTAATGGCAACTCCCTCACAAGTAATATTACTTCTAGCACCACAACAAAATAAAAACAAAATATGTAACAAAGCCATTCCAAACTCTATGCCAAACAAAGTTAAAAGCGACCCAGGCATTTACGTTTATTATTTTTTGTATTTTTATGAAATATATACATACAAGCATATAGACAGATACATATATTTGTATATGTATACATATACACGCACACACTCACATATGCTGTAACACTCGCCAATGAACCAAACCACACCTACACAGATGACTAAAATATGATATAAGAAACTATCCTGCAAATATGTATTTCTTTTTGAGGAACTCACCAAACAAACAGTCGAGGCAAATACATATCTTTCGTTTACACTGAAACGAATTTTCGCTTGCGAAGGATTGTTCCTCATGGCTACGACATCTAGGTGAGCCTAAAAGTTACTACAGAAACCATGTGAAAAACGCGAATTCACCATACATCTGCTATCTCATTATCCGGAAATCCATTATAACTAGGAGGCCGTTTCTCAAAAAGTACAGTTACAAATCTACAAGCAAAACACACACAAAACAACAATAGAATTTGTAAAAGTGTTGTTATTTTGTGTGTATTTCACTTGTAGATTTGTAACTTGTAGTTTTGAGGAACGGGCCCCGGATATGCAGTAATTAGAGAATTTGTTACCTATTGATATCTTCAGTAGTGACTCAAAGCACTCTAACACAAGCTTTAGATCGCCATCGGAATAAGCTGCTATACACTGATAGAAAAAAAAAATAATGTGAGTCCGATCACAGGGGAGATGTGTAAACATCTAGTAATGAAACATTTTTTTTATGTTCAGAGTTATAATTTTTTTGGTGTTTTGTAAAATATTTTATTATTTTGTATTTGTTGCGGTCGACAAGCTATTAATCAAACAGCTGATTATAAAACAGCTGAAACTGAAATGTAGCGCATATAGTTATTTTACAGCAATGGTTTTCAAACTGTACAGCGCTAGCACAATTATATGCTAGTGAAAATTAGTAGCTCCTATTGCGCACTAGATGGTGTTTATATGCCGCTGTTAAGTATGAATGATAATCTCAAAGACGAAGAAGACTTTAAGTTTGACAAGCTTAGTTTTTTCTTTTCCTTGTTTTGCTTTGTTTTAGTTAATTTCTTATTAAAAGTGCAAAAAATCTTTTTAAAAGTTATTAAAATTAAATGCTTTTGTATTCATTTTATTTATTTGTTTTTATTTGCCTACGATAACATAATGTACGACAATTAGTGAAAAATAGTAGCTACTACTACTACTACTATTGCGCACTAGATGGTGTTAGTGTATTTCTATGCAGCTGTTAAGTTTCTCTGTACTTCTTGTTCTCCGTATGATTACACTAATACACTCATACACAGCTCACACCGCGTTATTACAATCTTACTCAAAATTTCCTCCTCCGGGTTTCGACAAACAAACTTTGGGACCAATCTTTGTCAAACCCTTTCCAACAAAACAAGTATTTTGAAAATCGGTTCACAAATGACAGAGTTATTCATGGGGGGGGGGGGAGAAAATTTCCCCCTCCGATTTGCGACAAAAAATTTTGGGACCAATTTTTGTCAAACCCTTTCAAATAAAACAAAAATTTTGAAAATCGGTTTACAAATGACAGAGTTATGCATGGGGGGAGCAAATTTTCCCCATCCGATTGTGGGACCAAACTGCAGGCAAACCCTTTCCAACAAAAAAAGAATTTTAAAAATAGGTTCACATATGACAGAGGTATGCGTGTACAAACATAAAAGAAGTAAAAAAAATATAAAAATATACCCGTACAAAATAGTTGGAATTACCGCAGTTAAACAGCAAAATAACCAACAGTCAAAGACAAACGCAGACAAAAAACCGTCAGCCAAATATCGCATCAAGTTCAGCAACAAATTCGGTAAAACCGAAAAACCGATTTTTTTCAAAAAAAACCCGGTTTCAAAATCCGAGACGAACCGGGTCTGAATCCCGAAAAACTGGACACAAAATCCCCTAAATGCCAGAAGTTCCCGGCAAAAATCAAAAACGGCAACACCGAAATACTCACTCAATTCAAAAACACGGCAACACAGCACCAACCAAAAAACGTACGACCTTACTGCAGGAGTTTGACATTGAGACTCCCTTTGCCAGTGTTAGTGTATTTCTATGCAGCTGTTAAGTTTCTCTGTACTTCTTGTTGTCCGTATGATTACACTAATACACTCATACACAGCTCACACCGCGTTATAGTAAGATTAATCTTACTCAAAATTTGTGATTGTATTGTGAAAAAGATTTTTACCCCCTAGCGTATAGATGTTTACACATCAAAACCGTCATAATGCAGAAGGCAGCATCAAGATGATCATCAACTTTTGATCCATCCGCAAGCCACACAGAACGACAACCATCCTCCCACATAGTTCTAAGCGGAAAGGTACATTGCCAACACAATGATTGGTGCTTCCAAGCCCCCTTTCTTTAAGCAACCATTGGTGCAGCGGATTTTATGAACTACTAAATAGGAGTAAAACTAATTAGGGCTCAATGGCTAATGTTGGACATATTCTCATTACACCGGTAGTAGGAAGACACGCCAAACTTAGGAGCTTAAATAGTTTGGCATTTGCCACAACTTGACGAGTCTTTGACCTGCTTATTATTTTATATATTCACATGACCATTTTTGGGCTCATACACGAGGTGCTTCCAGTACAACTCTTTACCGCCCAGATCACCATAGAAGCTTTCAGTGTTACGAACTCCATCTATATGACGGTTCTAGGCCAGTCTGCTATCAAGAAGTAGGCCTAAATAAAGGACATTGTATAAATTCAACGAGACTAACCCAAATCAAGTTTTCACCTAAGAGAGAAAGGTACCACAATAGTTTTATCAGGATTAACAAAAAGGCCGTATTTTCCACATCATGACGTCCGAGAGAGCATTCCGTTATCTGTCTTGATTTAATGAGAAAATCGTGACGGCATAGATGGTCCAAAGTCGTTCCATTTCTGTTTTAATATCAAGCCAGCTCTTCTTGAGTTTGAAAATTCTGTACTTGATTTCAGAAATTCCGTACTTACTGTAATTAGGACTTGACTTTTCTTTTGAATGTTCCGACTTTTATCTAGAAGAAACACAGGCAAGCCGCCTATGATCACCAACCAAACAGACACCACACGAACAGCAAGATAGTTCCTACTCCCTCTTGACAGACTGCCGTTCAAAAGAGAAATAAGAAAGTATTTGTGTTCAATTTTGTTTTGTTTTTCGCATACATTCGTAGAATTTGCAACACTTTTATTTGGATAAAATGAAACAAAAACACATAATTGTTGTCTTTTTCTTCAAACCGCAGTCCTCAAAAACTGATTTGGTCAATTTTCAACTGTCACACTTTACATGTATGGTTGGTCGGTGCTGTGACCAACAACTTCAGCGAACTAAAATACATGTTTGCATTATTGTTATTTGTAAAGAAATTAAACTGGTGGTCACTTCTAAAAACTTAAAAAGCGACCCAGCAAAAAATTTTCATGTTTTTTGAAACACTAAAGAAATAAAGCGCTTTATAATTCGCTTTAAAATATGAGCTTGTTCAGCAGCTGATTTCATAGCGTCACAACAATGCAAATTTTGAAGCGAGAAAAATATTTGCTTTTTACTTATACAAAAGCTTCGTACACAAGCTATACAAAAAAGCTGATTTTATAGTGGTGATCCAAAGCAGGTTTTTAAGCGCGAATGAAGAGTAAGTGTATTTGAGTTTGCAACAGTGTTTTTGGTCGAGTGATTGGTACGTTGGACTTCAAACCTGAAGCTTCTTAGTTCGATACTAGTTGAAGTTAAAATAACAAACATTGAGTAAAAATATGAAATTAATAAAAATAAATAAAGAAACGAAATAAGAAAAATTAAAAATGGCGTTAACGACGCCAATCCACATCAAAACAATTTTTTCATCTATTTTCAGTTCTAGTGCTGAAAATGTTGATGATTTTCAGCGCCTTCAAAAGCACTTTTGTGAATAAAATTGTAGTAGCAGGTTTGTCAGCGCTACTTTTATTCCATAATAGTAGAAACCTGCTTTATTGGAAGCAACTTTTTTACTGGGGGTATTCATGTATTTTCTTTTCGCAAAACACTATCATCTTGCTTTTATGCAGAAGAGACTAAAACGTTAACAATCAGTAAGTAGATGATAAAGCGACAGTAATATATTCTATTTTAATAAAGCCCTATTCACACTATGACAGTAGTCACGATAGTTGCTGTTACGACAGCAAAGTCCCAATATCAAATTAGGCTTGATAGTGTGACACTAATAATAATTGTCAAAATTTCTCATATAAATGAAATATCATAGCAGTACTATCACGACAGCTACTGTTATGGTGTGAACGGGGCTTAAATCGCAAACTTTCTTCTTTTCCATCATACAGAAGAGACTAGGACGAGACGTCTATAACCAAAAATCTTCCAAATGTCGAGAAGGTGAAGTCGAGCTCTGAAGATACGGGCAACCTTGTTTTCATTACATCTGCATTTGTACATTAGGGTTGGTCAAAAAACTATTTTTTTTTAATTTTTAATACTGCTCAACGATAAAAAAAAAAAGCTACCAATTGCGGGGTTAATCTGTACGTAAAGTTTTATTTAAGTACTTATGCGTTAATTCATAAAAACTATTGCTAACTTATAACAGATAAATAAAACAAATTTGCATACAAACATTTGTTTTATAGGCCTCTTATTAAGCAAATATTTTTTTATGAATTAGCTTACTAAAGTTTTGTAGCCTCCGGATTAGGATGGTAGATTGTGATCACTGCTTGAAAAAACAAATTTTTTAAAATTTTAAATTTTCGAATGTATTTTTTTAGGCTAAGTAGGATGTTCTAAAGACGAAAAAGTAAAGAAAAATTTCTTATTTCGGCCATTGTTTAGATAACGGTACCGTTATCTCAATCTTTCGACACAATGGGTGGGGGCAACAAAGCTAAAAATATATTAATAAAACTTTGCGTATAGGTTGACCCCGCTATTTGGCACTTTTTTTACGATGAACTGTATTAAAAATAAAAAAATATTATTACTAGGGTTTCTAATTTCCCGGACTTTTCCCATTCCCCGGAAACGGGTAATAAAATTTCTTATTCCCGGGATTCCCGGGAATTTTTTAAAATTAATGATTAGAATCAAACAAGCTCAAGACAAAAATACAAGTTGTGTTTTAATCAAAATAAAAATAATAAAATCAACTTTATTCATTTTAAAAGTAAATACTTACATAAATATATTTAAAAACTAATGAAAGATTATTAAATTCATAAATGTATGGATGTATGTTCTTTTTGTTTAAATTACATCACCAAAGTGGAATTTATGGGAACAAAATCAAAATTTATAATATGTTTTCCTTCAAATGCCCCTGAAATGTGGATCAATCCTAAGTTATACATTTCATAATGTAGACCGTACAGGCACCGTACCTTTATTGGAACGTAGATATATCTCGAAAAAATTCAACTTGGTAAAGTGAAAATGTTAGCAGATATATGGAAGATACTAGATTTTTAATGGCTATAACTCCGGTTTATATAAAGATATGTCCCTGAATATTTTTTACATACAAAGAAAGCATTAAGGAACACCTTTTGTTCAGTAACTTGGAATTTTTGGATTTTTGAGATATCACTACGTTGCAATATAGGATCGATATTAAAATATCAAATTTGTTTAAGGCTTTTTGCCGCCTAATCATTGGTTTTACCATAATATTTTCATACTAGTGTTGCATGTGTATGTATATAACATAACAATTTGTATTTTTATACAATAAAATAACGAGCAGCAATGTAGCAAAAAGTAGAATGAAAAAAAGCGAAATTGAATTTCCCAAAAATTCCCGCATAAGATTTCCCGAGATTTGTTTTAAAAAAATTCGAGGCATTTCCCGGGAGCTTTTTCCCGCATAGAAACTTTAGTTTTGATCGACCCTAATATACATTCGCTTGAGCTTTAATTGAAAAAAGTCACTGTTTACTACTTCACCAACAATATCAACAGCAAATAACACTGCTACAACTCAGCACTACCAATTTAATTTCTTTTAAAACAAACGTAACCACTGACTCCAGTTCACATTTAAAACAGTAGAAATGTATAGAAATGTATGTACATAATATTTTTATTTCCACTTACATACATTTATTTGTACATATGTAAGTATGTACGTGCGTGCTCATGAATGTTTCTGTATTTCTGTGTTTAAGAGGTTGTCTATTAGAGCACAAATCGTGTCCTGTTGCATGTTTACAAGAAGAACGAGCTTATGAATGTATAAATTAATGGCAAAGTTACTGTGTGTCTGTAATTTTATGTTTATGAAAACCTTTTTATTATCCTTCCAGTCTTTTAAACTAGTAAAAACCGAAATAAATATCTTGTTAATGTTTATGCACTTTTTGCAGGTAAAATGAAATAGTGTTACAACCCGCCTGCTTATTTTTGTTTTCTCTGTATAATTTAAAGTATTCGCAAAACACATTAATTTTATTAAATAAATTAAAAAAAAAGGTTCTTCCAAAGTATGTAGAGTAGGATGGCTCAGTTCTAAAAATAAATCTCTTCTGTCAAGCAAATGTAAAAAAGTTATGTTTATACAGACCAAAAACCACGGGCTCTTTTAAATACGAACAAAAAAAATTAAAATAAGCGCACATACAGTCACAGCTTAATTTATTCATTTATACCCAGCGATAGAACTAAAATAGCCTTCTCTCTGCAACTATTCTTAAAGGTCTGCTATACATTCACTTTTATCCGATTCTCCGTTCCTTCCTTCCTTCCTTCCTTCCTTCATTTCTTCCTTCCTTCATTCCTTCCTTACTTCCACTCTTCCTTCTTCCCTTCCTTCCTTCCCTCCTTCCTTCCTTCATTACTTATTTTCTTCCATCCTTCCGTTCCATACAGTTACAGCTTAATTTATTCATTTATACCCAGCGATACAACTAAAATAGCCTTCTCTCTGCAACTATTCTTAAAGGTCTGCTTATACCTTCGCTTTTATGCGATTCTCCGTTCCTTCCTTTCTTCCTTCCTTCCTTCCTTCCTTCCTTCCTTCCTTCATTCTGCTTATACCTTCACTTTTATCTGATTCTCCGTTCCTTCCTTCCTTCATTCCTTCCTTCCTTCCTTCCTTCCTTTCTTCCGTCCTTCCTTCCTTACTTCCTTCCTTCCTTACTTCCTTCTTTCCCTCCTTCCATCCTTCATTACTTATTTTCTTCCATCCTTCCGTTCCTGCCAAAGGAGCACTTCTAGAAAGTTTGACTTTCCCTTCTAAAAGCACCGATACACATTCCCGCTCACTTTTATTAGAAGAAAAGCATGATGGTATTCTATTTTTAGAGTTTTAATTTTGGTTATTAAAAACTTAGAAATAACTAAAATTCTCGTATCCTTTTTTGCCAAATGACTTGTAAATAAGACTGACCTTTTAATATGATTATTTCGAACTTATTTGCTTGTGAATCCAAATTCATTATTAGGCTAACGTAACTCACAAAGTAACGTTACTCGCAAAGAAAAGATATGGTTGTGGCATGGTTGCGTCAACAATGTCATGTTTCCCGATATAGCTTATGGTTGTACCAAATAAGTTATTATTGTCGGAAACCGTACACTTCCAACATCAGTGCTCATGTGTATTTTCCTTAACAACACTTGTCAGGTGGCTCCGTTGAATTTAATTTCAATTCTTATATATACAAACTTTTCATGAAAATTGCATAAGAGAATTAAATCGGTTAAGTTGATTCCCAGTGCTACCACTGGCTTATTTTCTCTACTTTTGCAAAAAGTCTTTCAAAAAATCTTAAATTGTTGAAAATCTAAATATACTTCTCGATTCTACACATAATTCTGTAAGCATTGATATATGATATGTTTGCATTTCTCGTTTGGATGTGTAAAATAAATGGACTGATTTATTTCCAAATTATATTGATTCTTCCCCACTGTGCAATATATTGTCATATGTAATATTTTTATTTACAAAAAAATTTAATACAGAATCATTTAATTGAATCACTGGTCATTAATTTAATTGAATCCATGTCAAATCGAAAAAATTATATATTTTCGGAAGCACCAACTCCGATTTCGATGATATTCACCTCAAATGTTAATAATGTTGAAAAAATGAGAATTTGCAGACCTTGGACCATTCACGTTTAGGAAATATACCTTAATTTAGCAGCCTCTCAAACAAGATGTAAATCATTTTAATCGACTCAACCTTTTACTCTAGATGGCGCTTTAAAGACAAGTGTAGATCGAAAAACACATATTACCGTTATCTGGGCAACAGCCGAAATGAAAAAGAAAATATTTTTCTCGTGTTCATCATATCGGCCGACTTCCTAAACACCAAAATGCATTGCAATGATGCGCCTTTACATTGTTCAAAACAACAAATCACATACGCAATGCAATTGCTTCAAAAAATCTATGAAAAACTTTACACAGTCCAAAAATAAAAATATGGAAAGCAGTGTAATTGTATTTAATAAACTTAAATCAAACTTTTGGACATATTTTGCTCCGAAAGTAGAACACAGAAAAAACTAAATTTCATTTTCTGTAAAGGAATTCAATGAAATAGTAAATATTTTGTCTAGGAATGGACCTACAAACGAATTTGTAAATATATACAAAAATATCTCAACAATTTCATTAAAAAAACTTGTTGTTTTTTCAGTGAAGAAATGGTTTAAATCTATACAACAATTTGTCTAAAAATATTTACAAATTGTAAACAAAACATGTTACGAAATCAAACAAAAAGATTTACTGGATTTTCTGAAAAATATCAAACAATATTTTTGTCTGAATTTATAAAACAATTACTCTAAAAATAATAACAAATATTAAACAAAATAGTTTACTTAATCAAACAAAAGTATTTACTGTATTTTTTATAATATATCAAAGAAAATTTTTGTCTGGGTCATCATCATCCATTAAGCATTTATGAAATTTAACTTTGTTAAATGTGTTCAAGTCTGATTGTTTATCTAAAGACTCAAAAAAAATTAATGAGAATTAACGCAACACATTAACGAATTGATTCAATCAAAAATCTTCAGTAAACAAACTTGGTACAATCGCATTCCTTTTTTGTCATTGTTGTTGTTGTTATTTGTGCGTATGTCGTCATCGGGGCTGTTTTTTTACGACACAGTTTTTCCTGTTGTTGTTGGAGCTTGTGTCCTAAATAAGAGTCAAACAAACAATTCATTGATTATGTAAAGAACATTTACTGAAAATTAAATTTATTTTTAGACAAACTTTTGTTTGAAAATTTGTTTATGACAATGTGAAGTGCCACCACCTTGAAACTTACCAAATGTGCAGAAAATAGTTTCACAATTAACATATTTTTTTTTAAGATTTTTTCCAAAACTCTGTTTTGAGATATAAGACCTCTACGAATGCCTTTTGAACTTCTCGCGGAAAAAATCGAATGTACGCCATGTCAAAACACTTATTTTAACCTGCAAAATAACATCAAATAAAACTTTTTTACTTTTGTAGAAGTTATAGTTGACTTGGTAAAGAGACTTTACTCATAATTTGACGATTTGCTCAAATTTCATAAAAATGTTTGTTCTTCAAGACTCTTCACAGTCTATGGTGAATTTGCTTGAAATCGAAAATGGTTAATTCGCTTTGCTCTCGATTTGACATGGATTAACTCAGAAGTATTTTAATTTGTAAAAAGAACATACACACGAATTGATAACCTCCTTCTTTTTTGAAGTCGGTTAAAAACTAAAGGAAATGGTGTGGAATCAACAGGAAAAACCTTAAGTAGTGCTTAATAAAATTTAACCTACATGGTAACTGCTTGAATGCATGAATGAAGAATGAAGGCAGTACTATTACCACGAGACTATTTGCAAAGGAGATCTTCCAAAAGTATTTTAAACATTAAAATACAATTTATTTTTATTATTTATAGTTTGTTATTTATAGTAGTTTTGTCACGTTGTTGTTGGTATTTATTTCACAAAATCTACAATAAAAAAGAGACCAGCGCTATTATCGTTAATAAACAAAGCAATAACAACAATAAATATAATACATTGACTACATTTCTTACTTTATAACATAAAACAGACTTACAACACTCCCTTACAGCAACAACAAGAAAAGAATCCTTAAATATTTAACTATTGTATTTAAACATTAATGTATTAAAACAGACAACACAAAACCAGCAGCAAAATATTTCTCTACTTTATTATGTTTTCGTTCGTATTCATCTCTTATTAAAATCGAGAAGGACAACAAGAACCATAACAAATAAAGAAACTAAATTGAAATTGGTAAGATAAAACTGGCTGGCTGGTTCATAAACATTTTTCATTAAATTTCAGAGCGAGAAATATGTAAGTGAAGTGTAGTGGATTTGGGAGCTAAAAATGTCACTGGAAGAATTTTAATACGTAGCAAAAAAAAAACAAAGACAAAGTAGTGGATAAGAAAATAATAAATAAAAATAATAAACAAAATAAATGAAGCCAAAAGTGCCTTTAGCAGACACATTTCGCCACTTAACTGAAAAAGAAAAAAATATTCAAGAGAAAAATAAACCACAAAATCAAATACAATCACATACGTACACTGATATACAAATATCTAAATTTGTGTATGTATTTATTCGAATAAATATACTATATATGTAAATATCCTGAAGGAAGCCAGGAGCCAAGTGTCTCCAAGTCACCACTTTTGTTGACAAATTTGGTGACATTGTCAACGAATCGTCTTCACTTTTTATTTTGCTTTTAGTGAGAAGAGAAATTTTTGTCAGCTACAAAACGATAAGTACATGCGGCTGCACGCAAAAATAAAAAACTTCATAAAAAATTCAATTTAATTGTCTTACCTAGTGAATCCTTGCACAAGTGAATCTATGGTGGCAATTTCTCAAAGTGGTCCCATAAGAACCACCTAGTCTATAGTAAGTCAAAAGCCTGGGGTGCAGTTAGTCAGTAGTACTGGGGACAAAGTAAATAGTGAATCAGTACAGTTTTACTATCTACATTTCCTTCAGGGTATACACATATGTAGTTGTTTTTACATACGGACTGGTTTTATTTTTGGCATTCTATAAACCGAAAATACTAAAAGAATGCCATTTAAAATAAAACATTACACAAATTATCATTAGATATACACACACACACAGATACCCACACAAACATACAAAAGTCGGTATTAATACAAATACATTAAAATCTAAATCCGTTGTAGATGCATATCCTTGCCAAAAGTTTTCTCATTCACATACACATAAACATATTTATGTATGTATACATTCATACAGACGCTTACACACACATTAAATGACATTTTCAAGTATAATTTGTCTTTATAAATTTCTAAGCACTTGAAAGATACACAAATACATTTCAAAAGCTTAGAAGCTCAAAAAAAGACACTTCTGAAAATTGTTGCTCAGTAGATTAATAATAGATCTGTATGTGTGTGTGTGTGCTCTTTTTTTCACTTTTTGAAAACTTTTTCTAAGCTAAACTAAACATAAAAGCGAACGTATGCATAATTTTCATAAGCACTTTGTAAATCACTTTTATTATCTAAAAAAAACTAAAATAAAAAGGAAATACTGTTTGGAAAAAAAAGTAAAGCATTCTTCTCTTTAAAATGTCTTGTACCACTTAAAGTTTTTTAAATTTTTTTGCAATTTAAACGAAAGGAATAAATGTATTTATAAGGAAACATTTCATGTTTTGCTGAATAATTGAAATATTAATTTTGGAAAAAAGCACGTTATAAATTAGAACAAAACTATAATTCAATAATTCCCAAAAAAAAAGAAAACTTTTTAATTAATAAAAACAAACAACGTTCAATTTGTTTCTCTTCAGATCCTATTTTTAATCGTCTTCAAAAAAGGAGGAGGTTATCAATTCGGTTGTACTTTTTTATGTTTGTAAACGCATAACTCTGCCATTTATGGACCGATTTTCAAAAAGTTTTTTTTTGCTCAAAGGGTTTGCTTGCAGTTTGTCGAGTAGTTTTTTTTTTAGAAAATCAGACGGGCAATTTAGCCGCCCAAAATATTGATTGTCGCATAGCTTCTGCATTCCAAGACCGATTTTCAAATTATTTTTTTTAAGGTTTTGTTGCAGTTTCAATAATTTTTCTTTCCTTTCTTTTGAAAATCACATAACTATTGCATTGATAGACCGATTTTCAAAATTCTATTGCTGTTTGAACAGGTGTGCATGCACTTGTTTTTATCGGACGGGCAATTTACCCGCACCAGATACTGATTGTCGCATAACTACTCCACTTATGGACCGACTTTAACTCTTTTTTTTTTTTTTTGAAAAAGTTGTTTTGCAGTTTGGTCCCATAATTTTAATTTTGCATAGCTCCTCCCTTTATAGACCGATTTTCAAATTTCTTTTGTTTTTGTTGTCTCATTATTTTTTTGGGAAATCGGACGTCCAAATATTGGTTGTCGCATATCTCCTCTATTGATGGAGGAGATATTTGAAAAAACATTTTTGTTAATTGAAAGTGTTTGTTTGCAGTTTGATTCCATGGAAATTTAAGTGGAAATCGGACTTGTCCGCTCGAAATATTTATAACTAGTTCGATTTGATCTTTGTATTGAAGTGGGTTGTTTTTGCCAAAATTATTGTAATATATGATTGTGGAACCCACTTCATGTATGTTTATCTGTAGCTGCAATAACTTTTCAAACTTAGTAAGAAAAAAACATGCAAAAGCTTGTAAAGAATTTTAAATACCTCTGACTATAGTAGGAAGTAAATTGGGGTGTGGGAATTACAGAATAGGGCCGAATTTTAGTCGATATGAATTTTAGTTGTATAAAATCAGTTGTTTCATCAGTAATTCCTTCACTTTTCCCTTTCTTTTTTCTCATATTCTGAATACCCATACAGTTTTACTTCTAGTATTAATTCTTCTTTGTAACATTTGAGATCTCTGCTCTGGTTAATTTAGTTTTCTTCCCCTTAAAAACGTAAAACAATAACAAAAACACCGAAATCAGATATTAAAAACAACAAAACCCATACAAATAAACAAGTCAAGAAATAAAATTTTTTTTAAATGTTTATTTTTCTTCACAATCAAATTTTAAGTATATGGTTAAGTATAATTGAATTATTTATGACTGAAACACAATTCGTTCTTTTCGAAAAAATTTTGCTTTATTCACCAGAATTTTTTTAATAAATTCAAGAAACGAATGACGAAGTCATGATACAAATTTTTCATTAAGTCCTTCAATGTCACATGTTTTTAATAAGTTTAATGCATTGCAATTACTACTAATAATGGCTTCCGAAATTGCCGCTACTCTGTTCTGCAGTATACATTGAAAAATTAAGTTGATGCTAATTTTTCCTTTGTTCCTCGGAATATTAGTCATTCCCAATTTTTTCGGAATTTAACGTTACCTTAGCCTAATAATAAATTTCGGTGCACAATCAAATACGTTCGAAATAATCATGTTATAAACTACTAATACCGCTTTAATTAATTTATAACAATAATATCTAATGTTAAAAAGAAAAGTCACGAATGATAAACAACTTGTACACAAGCCCTTAGAATAAAAAAAGCCTTTTCTTTTACTTTATTTAGTGAGAATGAAAAACGAAATTGATATGTTTACTTTTATATACGGTTATTTATTTATTTTTGTTTTTTTTTTTTGTTTTTGTAATTACCCAATACTTTTGGAGAAATTGAATTAAAAACTGAGGAGAAAAATAATAAACATTTGTTTTGAATAATCATCCAACTCACCTTATTGATTTCAATGAATTTTTCTGGTTGTTCATGGTTAATTTTAGCTTTGAAAATGGAATACTTTTGTACCGAACCAGTAACGGTGATGTAGTCTTGAAATTTTTGAAGGAAATATTTAAATTTCCAATTCCAAAAAATTTTAAATATCTACTTAAATTTATTTCCATAAATAAATTTAAAATTTGTGTACTTATTTGAATATTTGTACAGCACAAAGCAATTACTTAAATGAACGTCATCCCAAAGGACTTTGTGTAGTTAAAGAGTGGCTTTTATTTTAAATGATAATGTACTTGGAAAAATTACACAAGTGTCGTTGACCCACGTTCGTCTAATATAATTGCAGTCATTTTGTTCGCTTTCATAAACTATATTTTTGAATTATTAATAAAGTGGCATAGAACTAAGTATCTCTGTGTTGACAAGACAATAAACTAAATTAAAATGATTGAACTTGTGTCAATTTTGTAATTTGCTTTTCGCAATATTAGGAAAACGTTGCTAAAATTTAAAAAAAGTTTTATTGAAAAATTATTAAAATTTTAAAACAAATAAAAAATCGAACACAAGTGTGCAAGTATCAAGAATATTACAGTTGTATATACTTACAGATATAGCAATTTTAGTAAATGAAGTGCCGTCACTTAATTGTGAGTAAAACTAAAAGTTACGTTTAAAATTTTATGAAATATAGCTCAACTTAGTTCTACTCGTAATATCGCTGCTGCTCCGATAAAAGCAGTTATGTTTTTTAGGTAATTTTAATGGGTTTGATTATAAGTTTGTGTCTAAAGCTAGCTGCTGAACGTTTTCGAAAGAGTTCGACCTCAAGTCTAAAGGCAGATTTAGCCGACCGTAACGTTGATGTATTTGCATGTGCTGATCGTTTCTGTCACATTGAAAAGCTATGATCAATTCTCAGCACATGCAACTACATCAACGTTACGGTCGGCTAAATCAGCCTTAAGGCGGCTATTAGACGGTCATACTAGGTATGAAATACTTGGTATGTTGAGAGAGAGTACAATATCAAAAATTTTTGAATTTCAGCCTACCAAACTTATATACACGAATTTTTTCGCTATTATACTAGTATGATGGTATGAAGGCATACGATTCTCACAATCCAATTATGACCATCTAATAATCGCTTAACAGAACTCATTTTGTTTAGACTTGGATCGAACTCGTTCTACCTCATTCAACATCTTGTTTTAAATTCAAACCTATGATCAAACAAATATAATTTAAATGGGTTTTATATAAGTAGACTTGGGTCTAACTCGTTCGAACTCGTTCAGTAGCTCGTTTTAGACACAAACCTATGATAAGACCCATTTAAATAACATGGGTTTGATCATAGGCTTGTGTCTAAGACGAGCTACTGAACGATTAGGATACAAGTCTAATTTGGTTTAGCATTTCTAATAAAATTATATATTAATTTAGAATATTTCTGAACATATAACTATTGTGTTATGCAGAGTAGAATATATAAATCTTTAAACACTTTATCGAGGAGATTTATGACTAATAAGTATTTAGAGAGGTGCAATAAAAAAATTTCCAAAATTGTCACATAACTGATTAAGTCAAAGCGACGACGATATAAGCCGAGATACGTATGCGCACTGATGATCGGAGAGCGGGGGCTTTCAAAAACAACTTTGTTCTGTTCTGCTGTATACGTTGAAAACTAAATTTATTTTGATTTCCCGCTTGTTTCTTGGAATATTAATCATGTTTAATTCTTTCTGAATATGAGTAACGTTACGAACCTTAGCCTATAAAACAATTTTGTTTTCAAAAATAAATTTTTCATCTTACTTATTTTCTTGTTATTAAATATGTTTGTATGTATGTAATTATTTAGTTAGCAAATATGTATTAAAAATTTGATATTTACTTAAAATGTGTTCATATTATTATCAACATTGGAAACACAATGACAAGCACCCCCCAGGCGTATAAGTAATTGCAAAGAAAAATTGAATATTCATCATACGTCAAAACGAAAGTTTTTGATAGAAATTTTTTCTAATTTTTAAGCAAATCTTAATCCCCAATACAGCAAAAGAAAAAAATGTTGATAAGAACAAAAACATGGAATAACAAACAACATACAAAGTTTGCTTTAATGTCGGATGTTTGATATTTGAAGAGCAACAAAATAATGTGCGTATGTATAAATTCTGAATTCAAGGCTCGCATACAGTTTAAATTTCATTTGGGCAAAAGTAAAAAGTTTATGTTTATTTTTACATAAAATAAGAAGAATTTAATAATATTTTCGTAAGCACATTTAATGGTTTGATGATGTAGAACAAGAAAAATAACAAAAGACAACACAACATTGAAAGTGTGATTTATGATTTGAAAAACAAATCACAAATCTCTGAAATTCCATTACTATTTGTATAATTTGAAGTATTATTTTCCTGATAAGCCTTTTTTAATACACACCCTGGCGTATAATATAACATGAATTATCCTTTTTTTTCTTATAACATGTTTGAGACAGATACATGTCTAATTTTTTAATGTCATCAAATATCCATCTAAAGTCCTTTACAAGTTAATGTAAAATTTATGTAAATCATACTTTCATTTGTTAAAATAATCTCACATACTATATCCCGCATACACACCTACATTTATATTTATATACACGGATGTATGTATCTTTATTTCTTTTAGTTGTAGGAAAAAGCAGATCGTGGCTGGCTGTTCATTGACAGAACAAAACAAAAGGAATAAAAGGGATTTTTGTTTATTTTGAATTGATTTGTTTTTACAGAAAATCTTTACCAAAGAGTATATAGTGTGTGTTTATAAGTATTAAATTAGAATTTATTTGTTTATTTATATTCTTCTACTTTGTTTTATCCCAGTTTTTTTCCTTTCTTTTTGTACTTCTAGCCAATTGTTGTTTTCTCTTCTTTGATGTTTTTAATAATACTCATTGCATTGATAACACTGTGCTTGATGTTTTTAATAATACTTATTGTATTGATAACACTGTGCAACAAGAAAAATAGCAGAGATAGGTACTGTATTTCTTTTATGTGTTATGGTCCTCTAATTAAAAAAATTAAGTAAAGTACAACTTTGGATCGCACGAAAACACATATGTCCCTTTTCGTTTTTGCCCTTTTTTCATTTTGGCACTTTTTCCGTTTAGCTTTTTCGTTTAATTTTATTTTTTTTATTATTTAGTTTTTTTAGCGCTTTTTTTAATTCTGCTAATTTTTTGATTTTTGCGATTTTTTTTTGCCGATTTTTTAAGCTTTGGCGACTTTTTGGTTTTGGCATTTTTTTGTTGTAACGTTTTTTTCGCTTTTTGACTATATTTTTAATTTTAGCGATTTATTAAAGTTTTGGCCCTTTTTTCAGTTTGACACTTTCTTCTATTTTTGGGGTTTTTTCGATTTTTTGGTGATTATTTTTAGTTTTAGCGTTTTTTTACCCTTTTTTCGTTTTGGCGATTTTTCGTTTGTTTGGTTTTTAGTGATTTTTTTTAATTTTGGAGTTTTTTTTGCGCTTTTTAGTTTCGGTGATTTTTTTCCATTTTTGGCGATTTTTTTTCGATTTTGATGATATATTAAGTTTTAGCGATTTTTTTAGGTTTTAGTGCTTTTTTCGTTTTGACGACTTTTTTCGGTTTTTAGCGGTTATTTTAGTTTTCTTTTGCGATCTTTTTAGTTTTGGTGATATCTTGCGTTTTAGCGATTTTTTTAATTTTGATGTTTTTTCCTTTAAGCGGTTTTCTCATTTTGGCGATTTTTCGTTTTGAAATTTTTTTCAATGTTGGAATTTTTTTATTTTTAGCGTTTTTTTAAATTTCATGAGTTTGTCTCTTACGATTTGTAAGATACAGCAAATTGTCTAAGTTCCAAAGCCAAAGTTACAGTAACTGATAGAACACCCTATTCTATAGACTACACTAATTAACACTAACTTTGGAAATTTAAAGTGTCTAAATATAAGTGTCTGTATATGACATTAGTAATTCAACATGTTTCGTTGCTCGCTTTAGAATACGCTTTAAGTTTTAACTGTCATATATTTGTAGCGCCAAAATTTTACATATTCTGTGAAAATTTCAGGTCCGTAGATCTTACGGTTCCCGAGAATGCAGCCTGTGACAGACAGACAAACAGACAGACAGGACAGCGCAGCGAAATCAATAGGGTTCCTTTACACTTTTGGTGTACGAAACCCTAAAAATGCCCAAAGTTTAAAATTTTTGGGATTTTTTTTAATAACTGGAAGCCGTTGCTTATATAAAAAACAATTCTGAAAACAATTGAAGGCATCCAACACACGAATTCTTTAGAGATTTTTAACAAAATCGAATGTAATGAGGCGTTCTCAAATTATGATATAATCTATCTCTTTAAAACTCAATTTATCTCTTTTAAACTCAAAATTGTTTTGTGAAAAAATCATTATTTTTCCATCGATTTTTATCAATAAAAGCTTATATCATTTAAAGTACAGAAACAAGATTGCTTTCGATATCTTATGAAATTTTAATATATAAAAGTTTTAAAAAGAAAAAGATTATTTTTCATTATATCGGTCTGAACAATTCCGAAATCAATGATTACGCAAATTTACAAATTCATTTCATCCTTTGGACTAGAGCACGTAAGAGCTGTTTCTTATATAATTTGGGGCGCTGAGGTCGTATCTGCACAGGACTTCTCCAAATTCTTTCTAGTTTTCTAGATATGCCGTTATGTTAAAAAGGAAGCATTTGATCGACATAACTGTTAAGCAAAGAATTCGAAATTTTACAACAATATCATCTTTAAGAAGAACCAACATTGTTTTTTACTCGGTTCAGTTGTTTTAGAAGTATATGCTACAAAAAATATTTATAAAAGTTATTGTTTAAAAAAAATATATATATATATTATACAAAAACACCGTTTTATATGTAAATATTAAAGAGCTGTATGATCTAGCTTTATACATGAGCATGCTCATGTGTTCATTATAAAATGCCTGTGTTCGAACACAAGTTACATTGTGTTCGAACACACCACATGTTTGATTGAACTGCGACGTCAGAAAGCAAAAGTTTGTTCATACCATCAACGCATGAACTCTGTTTCTTATCAATTGAATGTGTTTTGTGGTCATGACCATGACCTTGTGTTCATGGGTATATGATTGTGTTCGAACTAAGTTATTTGCATTTGAAATAAGTTTTGGATTTATATTCTGTTTTTTGCATTTCATTAATGTATAGGCCGCCTACCAACCTATAAGATATTATTCTATTTGATTCTTCGAACATGTCACCGTGTTTGTATTTGCTGATAGTTATTATGCTTGTGCTCAACTGTGCTCATAAACACACATGCTTGCTCATAAACACACATGCTTGCTTATGTTCATGTTCATACTTGCTCGTTAGTGTTTATAGTTCATACATGTTTACTCATCGTTGCTTCGATACAATGAACAGAGTCGATCATCTTCAAACCTGCTTTTTCTTTTGTTCATACCGCTTTTTAGTAAATATATTCCAAACAAAACGAGCCATATTTCATTATAATTGATCTATAACTTTTGCTTTTATTGCGATAGAAATCACAAATGGGAATCGCAATTTTATCAATTGAGTTCCCTCACTTATTTGTGAATAAAATCAAAAGTTGTGAATCCATTTTAATGAAGGCTGCCTCGTTTTGTTTGGAACATATTTACCTATATTCTAATAGAAAAAGAAAGTGATTTTTCTTGTTGTGTTATTTTTCATGAATTTTTTTAAAAAATATTTTTTTGCCACAACTTCCACGATATCTGTGCAGCAATTTGTGTTGAAATAGATATATCTATAGATATTCCTCTCCCGCTCTTTCTTACTAAAAAAAAGCATGTCAAATAAACAATGTTGGCATGGGTTTTTGAATTTTGTAATTGTCGTTCAACTGCTTCCTTTTTGACATAAATGTATATTTCGAAAACTAGAACCAATTTGAAAGAAGCGAGTGCTGCTTCCAATTCATCGCCAAAATAACATAAGAAACCACCTTTCGTTGCTCCCCGTCAGAAACCTTGTATACTTGTGTTATCTGGGTCATAAATTTTTTTATTTTGTGGCACTGTGCAACCTTTGGTAATGGAAAAAAAGAGAAAAGGAATCCTTAACGTTATTAAGATTTGTTTGGCTTATTGAAAATAAACACTCAAATAATGCGTTTTCTTTCATAAACAAATCCAAACTGCTTGTGGACTAAATAAATAAAAAATGAAGGGATTTATTTACAGAACAGATTGTTTTTTTTTAAATAAAAATCGAAATGTTAAGCATTAAAAAACGATTTTTTTTTCTTCTTTACAAATATTGAACTGACTTTGAGCTGAAGCAATGCGATAAATTTCAAAACTTTACCTTTGATATACTAAATCTTGAGGGACATAATGAATAATTTTTGAGTTGTATACAAAAGAGTAAAAGCAATACATATAAAGAAAAATGTAAAAAGACTGATAAAACATAAATTTTGTTTAAGACATTTTTTTTCTTAACAACTTCTCTTTTGTATGCATTCTTTATATTTTCTAAAATGGATTTTTTTAGATATGTACTTTGAAAAAATAAAAATTTTAGGGGGTAGACTCAATAAATTTTCTTTCGAAAGAAAACAAACTTTAATGAGCTCGGTAATATGTCTTACATAGGGTATGATAACCTGGGTGGTCGTAGTATTTGCATAGACCGGAATTGGTCCTTAGCGATATTAGCAGACGACAAGAACCTTATAAGTATATTCGTGGTGGCCGTTCATTTCTTATAACTTCCACACAGAGCTAACAACCCTCCCATTCGCGATAAGAGATCAAGACTTGTATCTTTGTGTCGAAAATGTTTGAACTATACCAGCAAAACCAGGGCATCCTATGAAGTCCATAAGATCTTGAACTTGTGATCTGAAAGTGGCTAAAATTCGGATCATTTCTAATGATTTTTAAATAGGCTTGTCATTGCAAGAAGTTCTCTTTTTTATGCTTATTGCATTGGATCCATTTTATGTTCATGATGTTAAGAAAATTTGATTTTTTGTTTGTTCTTTTTAGTAAGTGCAAAGGAACTAATTTTTAATTACTTCTATAGAGCTATTTCTTATAAATAAAAATATGATAGTTCTACTAAGGGAAATGTTGTATCGATTGCCTTGCATGTACTTGTTCTGAGATTGGTGAAAATGGGAATGGTACAAAATATTCCTGAGTCGTGACCGGTGAAAATAGAACATATCAGAAAACTATAGCAAAAATGTTAGCAAAATACCCTTAACATACAAGCAGATTTTTTTTTAAATCAAAAGTATTTCTTTAAAGTACGGTATAGTATTAAAGAAATCACTACAGAAAAAGTCCGTTAAGTTTATGTCTAGAACCTATCACTGAGTATTTTAATTATGTCCACACAGCCCCTCCAATGAGAACATCATGTAAAAGTTACCGGTCCCTTTCATATAAAGTTAAGGAACTCGTAAAGGTTGCTAGTTCTTGGGAGCCAGATACGTGACTTGTCTTGCGACAGATTCCCTTCCCTCTAGGGTCATAACATTTCTTTAATTTCCTTAAAATAAAATCAAGAAATATCGTAAGTAATTGAAAAAATTTCGAATAAGCCTCAATATTGTACAAGTAATCCACATTTACCGATACTTTGGAAGTAGAGCAAAAGTAGTTCCCTAAAAATAACTTCCAATTTGTTTAACTGGAACTGAACAGCAAGTTTGTTAAATACATAAAAAAAAGCTAAGATAGAAACAAAGTAAAGTAAAAATCTAATAAATTTACTTAAGTAAAATATGTCTAACAAATATTTATAGCAGCCTATTTATTCAGCTGTTTCAATTCTCATTAGGAGCATTTTTATCAACTTTTTTCTATCACTTGCAGAATTCCTTAAAAGTTTACACTGTTTATTTATTTTTTAAGATGCTTCCTTTAATATTACAGCCCCAAAAATATGTTTGGATTAACAAAATACCCTCCTCTTTAGCGCCTTTTAATCAAAATCTGAAATTGTTTGTGTGAGGAAGGGAAATAGCACGAAAAGTTGTTCTACAGCAGGTTTTCTAACCCACTCAAATGCGTGGCCATAAACATGCGAAGAAGTTCATTTCATTAAATTTATTTTTATTTCTTTTTCCTCTAACCACTTTCGTTTGTGACTTTTTATTGGGGTTTTCCATGGAATGTCATTAATATATTTTATTATTCGGTATTTTGAAGAAAACAACCTCAAAAGAAAATGGCAAATTTAAATAGTCAAGCAATAATTGAATTGATAATAGTAGTTAAAAGGATTTTTCTAAGAAATTTCTTCGCTTTACCTAAAACATTAAAAAGGGAAAAAATCAAATGAGGTAATTTCTTTATTTTCTTGGTGTTCTAGACTATTGTGTTATATTTTTATTTCAACTTTTTCTTTTTTCATTTCGTCGTAAAAGGATAGTAAAAGTGCTAATTAAATAAATATAATCTTTTCTACTCTTTAATTAGACTTTATTTTTATATGTTTTTATTTTCTTTTTTGAAAACACACAAAGTAAAATCATTAAAGATGATCTTTGTGAAAGCATTTTTTAAACGAAAATGTAATTTTACTATTTTCTGTCACATTTGCTAAAAACTATTTTCTTTGCAAAAAAAAAATTAAATATGTAGTCATTGAGGACTGTTGACAAAAAGGTAAATTGGAAACTTTGGTACACAGAAAAATAAATAAAAATTAATATAAATTAGAAAATTCGTTATAACAATTAAAAAATTAATTAAACTTACACTAGTAAACAAATTGCTAATATCCATTAAATTTGTGTACCAAAATTAATTGAAATAATTTGTATTTAATTATTAATAATAAAAATTAAAAGTTTAATTGAATTATTGTCAAGTTTTCTATTAAATATTTTAATCATAAAAATTAAAATAATTCCTAGAAAAAAACCGACTAGAAAATAGGCGTGGCGCTGCCCCATGTTTTATCACCATGTACTTTTACGAGAACTAACTGTGTGTACGATGTTTCCTAAGAATCGGATAAGTAGAAGTAGTTAAAATAAATATTTACTTTTCATGGGCGTGGCACTGCCTACTTTTCTAACCACAATATTGTGTTGTAACGATAACTAAATGTGTATTTAAAGTTTTATAGATATCGGCTAAGTAAAATGCATATTTGCATTTCATAGGCGTGCCACTGCCTACTTTTCTAAACATAATGTTGTATTGTAACGATAACTAAAGGTGTATGCAAAGTTTCGTAAGAATAAGTTTAGTAGAAGCTGTTGAAAAAGAATATTTACTTTGCATGGGCGTGGCACAGCCCACTTTTTTATCCTGATGTAGTATTTAAACAGGAGCTTAATGTGTGTGCAAAGTTTCATAAGAATCGGTTGAGTACAAGTAGTTGAAAACGAATGTGCATTTACTTTGAATGGGCGTGACCCTGCCCACTTTTCAACGTGACTAATCTGAAAGTACATCATTTTGAACAGAAAAAAATACGAAATCGGTTCATAAATGGCGGAGTTTTGATAAAATACATGACAAGTTGATACCATTTCTGCTTTTTTGAATTCGGTTAAAAACAGTATCTGTTAATTAATTATTTAATTGCATTAATTAATAAAATATTTAAGTTTAATGAAAAAACAATTAAAAATTTTATTATGACAATAAAATCATTAAATGTTGTTGCTAAAATTTTATTCATTATAATTAATAAATTATTATATAAAATTTATTAGTTTACGTCACTAGTGTTTTTGCCAAAACATAATCAGATATTTATATTATACGTGTTCAAAATGTTGAATGTGTATAATACAACTTCCAACATATGAATGAGAATAACGAAGCATACTTATGCACAAAACTTTAACAAAAACTAAATTTTTCTTAAGCTTTTATTGACAGCAAGAATATTTTCATTCCTTTTGTGTGCGTATATTTACACAAGCATAAACAATTAGTTTCTTTTGCTTTCAATTAAATTTTTTAATTGAAAATACGATTATATCTATTAAACGATTTAATTAGAAAAATTTTGAAACATTTTTTCTGTGTATCTTCATCGTAATCGCCTTCTTGTAATGAATATTTGTTTACAGCTAAATGTATGGCCTAATACAAATGTATGGTCTAACACATTTTTAATTTTTTTAAAATCAACTCTATAGAAAGAAGTTTTCACTTCAAAGCATATTAAACACCTTTTTTAACATCGTAAACATCTTAATGCCTTAAATGAAAAATAGCAAATTAATTAGTCTTGAAGCTCCTTTTTGTGTAAGAAAATGTCTGTCTTCTTTAATATTACGGCAAAATAATGATGATCCAAAAAGAAAAATAAGCAAAGTTGAAGAGTGCAAAGCAAAACAAATAAACAGAAGATATTATTCAAGTTTTTCTTTAAAACTCACACCATCTCAAAGGAATTGAAAAGCGTAATCAAACAAACAGAAATAAAAGACAGGAGGACAACAGAATAAAGTGTTTCGGATTGTTTCTAAAGAAATGACACAAATTTCAAACAGCAAACTCGCACAAGGAAAAGTGTAGGCAAAGGAAGACAAAACACTGATTTTCAAGAGGAAGTTGTGGGAAAAACATAAATATCAGTAATAAATAGCAAAAAGCATTTAGTCAAAGCATACTGACAACAAATACAGTAATACTTTTGCCCAGATATTTAAAAAGCAGACCATTAGAAAATGGGGCTTCAAAAATTAATAAAGAATTTCTGTTCAATATAATATTAATTAAGAAGAATATTTGTGTGTTAAAATAATTATTTTTGTTTCTCTGTTTTATTGAAACCATTTACTTTAATGAAATTTCTTAACGCTTAAAGTTAACAAATAAGTACACAAAATGCTGGGAACAAAAGCAACAAAATATTTCAATTATTTTGGTTGATGTCTGCTATTTTGAGCTTAAGTTTTCTAAAACAAATATAAAAATTTTGTTGCATAAAAATTTATATTTTTTGGTAAAATACTTTTAAATGGCAACAAAAATACATAAAGTCAGTAACATACATTTATTCCATCCTTAGTATTATAAATATTTGAATCAAACGAAGAAAGAAACTAAAAATTTCATTCATTCTCTCGTTACAAAATTAAATGGAATGAAATGAATGTAGAAATTAAGAAAAAATATTTCAAAGATATTTCATAACATATTTTCATAGGAAATTTTTGGAAAAAAAATTATTGTTTATTAATATGATTATTTCGAACGTATTTGTTTGTGAATCTAAATTGATTATTAGGCTAAGGTTCGTAACGTTATATTCAGAAAGAGTTGGGTATGATTAATATTTCAAGGAACAAGGGAAAAATTAACATCAACTTAATTTTTCAACGTACACAGCAGAACAGAGTAGCGCCACTTTCGGAAGCCGTTACACTTCCATCGTCAGTGCTCACGTGTATTTGCTATCACCATTTGTCAGGTGGCTCCGTTGAATGTGATTTTAATTCTTATATTATTTTAATTCTTATATATACAAAGTGGCGCTACTCTGTTCTGCTGAGTACGTTGAAAAATTAAGTTGATGTTAATTTTTCCCTTGTTCCTTGGAATATTAATCATACCCAATTCTTTCTGAGTATAACGTTACGAACCTTAGCCTAATAATCAATTTAGATTCAAAAATTATTGTTATTTTTTATGGAAAACTGAAAAAAATACGCAAAAGTTTAGCCTATAGAAGTACAAGTTATTCAATGAAAGTACACCGAAAATAGTACATGCATTTTACCAAAAAAAAAAAAACTTTCGTAAGAAAAGATCTGTAGCGATCCGACAATCGTAACATTTCTCGAAATATTTAATCGCTGGCAGTAACGATAATGCGATTCTGTAATTTTATTCGATATCATGTAGCATCTTTGCTAAAAAAGCGAAAAGCGCAAAGAGGAATAGAAAAAAACAAACGAATTTGTCGATGCCAAACAGTGTACAAAAAATTTGTTTCATTAATTTTTTTTTAATTTTGAGAAATTAAATTAAATTAAATGTTTAAATAATAGAAATATTGTTATTTATACATACAAGTGTTTATATATTCCTATATTGTTGTAAATCAATAACTTTAGTTGTTGGCATAAAGTACGTGCTACGGCTGCACAGACTCTTGTCTATTCAACTAACAACAACAAAAATTATTGTCGTTAGTTAACCGACAGCGAATATCGTTATAAATGTTATTGAATAGAAAATTCGATAAATTTTCGTTATATTTAATTTAACGATACGATTGTCATAATAAAAGTTACAGAATCGCGCTACTGGTCACTTCATGCTTGTGACAATAATATTATGTTCTCTGCAAAAATGTAATATTGTGAAAAAAAATTATTATTGTTTTTAAATATTGCAAAAATTAATTAGATTACGACTGTTTCTATTCACAGAAAAAGTTATCATAGGTTTTTATTAAACCCCGACTAAAAAAAAGGTTGCTATAATTTTGTAGTGTATGTCTGTGCATCTGTGTGCGAGTCCACGTTCATACCAAACGGTTGGACCGATTTTGATTTAGTTTTTTTTTTTTGTTTGAAAGGTGACTTGATAGAGACTGCTCTTAGCTATGTTTGAAGAAAATAGGTCCAGCCGTTTTGAAGTTGTCATCTATTTTCTTCGGGAGTTTTTAAAATATTGAATTTTATTTTATTTTAACACAAATATGTTTGAGCTTGTTTTTATATTGTATTATTTTTTTATTTGATTTTTAAATATTCCAATACAAAATTTTAATAAAAGAAAAATTAAATTTTTTTCTTATTAAATATTTACGTATTATAGTTTTTAGTTTTACGAATTTTGTGGTAGTCCCATTTTTGTATCTGCATGTTATCAAGGATTGTGTTAAAAATCATAAAACTTTCCTTTTTTGCAATTGTGGCTATGCAAGAGAAGAGGATATATGATTTTTGTATATATCGTTTTGTAATTCGACCGAAAGTTTCAATGATACAGATTTACTGCACTTTTTCCAATTGGAACCACTTTGCGGTGTTGCGTAGAACGGGCCAATCTGCTGTTAAAAATGGTATGACATGGGCCCTTTTTACGCAACAGCGTCGATATAACAAAACTGTGGCGTAAACAGTAATCGATGTGAAACATAAAACTCCAACTTTTGGAACTTTTGTCTAGTTGTCCGTTTGTCTGTGCGTCAGAACACGCATCACGCAAAAGCAGTGAATGATGGATTTTTATGAATTCTGATATTGAGGTAACTTAGTACCCGGGATCACTCATTTTCAAGTTAAGACAGAAAAAAATTAAAAATATACATTTCGTCATTTCGCGTCTCGAAAATTTTTCGTAAAATATACCAAATGCACGAAAAAATGAAAAAATAGTCTCAACCGGAGTATGAACTCACATTCTTCATATTTTAGGGCAATTACTCTCTCCGTCTGGCCGTCTGTCTGTCACAGGCTGTTTTCTCCAGAACCGTAAGAAATACGGACCTGAAATTTTCGCCGAATAGGTAAAACTTTTGCCGCTATAACAACAAATATATGACAGCTAAAAATTAAAGGGCGTTCTAAAGCGAGCAACGAATCATGTTGAAATACTAATGTAATATACAGACACTTATATATAGACACTTTAAATTTTCAAAGTTAGTGTTAATTGCTGTAGTCTGTAGAATAGACTACACCAATTAATGCTGATATTTAAAACAATAAAAATTAAAGGGCGTTCTATCAGTTAATGTAATTTTACTATGTAATTTACACAATATGCTGTATCTTGGAAACTGTAAGAGGTAAACTCTTGAAATTTTCAAAAACGTTAAAAAATTCCAAAATTAAAAAAATATTAAAACGAAAAATCGTCAAAATTAAAATAGCGCTTAAAGGAAAAAGCACCAAAATTAAAAAAATCACTAAAATGCAAAATATCACCAAAACTAAGAAGAAAGAAAAAGAAAGATTGAAAAAGAAGAAAGTCGTCAAAACGAAAAAAGCACTAAAACGTAAAAAATCGCTAAAACTAAAATTATCATTAAAAAAAACGAAAAAATCGCCAAAAATGAAAAAAAAATCACAAAAAATCGCAAAAACTAATAAATCGCCAAAAACCAAAAAAATCGGCAAAACGAAAAAAGTGTCAAAACAAAAAAATCTCTAAAATAAAAAATCACAAAAAAAACCGAAAAAAATCCTTGAAACCGAAAAAAGCGCCAAAACTAAATTAAATCGCTAAAACTAAAAATATCGTCAATAAGCGAACAAACGTTAAAACTAAACAAAAACGCCAAAAACCAAAAAACGTCAAAACTGTAAAATCGGCAAAAAAAAAACAAACAAAAAATTTCGAAAAACTAAAAATCGCATAGAAACGAAAAAATCACCAAAACAACGAAAAAACTTTTAAAAAATAAATAAACCTTTAATAAATTTATTATTTGACATATTGTCATAATTATATTTTAAATTAAATTTATTTGTTGATGGTTATTAAGCAGTTGTCTATATGCATTTCATTGGCGCTTTTACCAAATCGTCAGTAGATTTCAACCACAACTTTGAACAGTTACAAACCTCTTATTTTATGCACAGACTTTCAAAAACCATTTGAGAATTTACAGTAGAAAAATAAAATAGATTCATATCGAATATAAAATATTTGTTGGGTTTTGTATAAGTTTCTAAGCCTACTACACTTATTTTATTCTTTTGTGATTTTCAAAAATATTATCGTTTGTAAATTCTCAAATGGTTTTTGAAAGTCTGTGCATAAAATAAGAGGTTTGTAACTGTTCAAAGTTGTGGTTGAAGTCTACTGACGATTTGGTAAAAGCGCCAATGAAATGCTTAATAACCATCAACAAATAAATTTAATTTAAAAATAAATAAACTAAAATTAACCAAAAAATCAAAGCGAAGAAATCTCTAAAATGAAAAAAGGGCAAAAATGAAAGGGAATATATGTGTATTTATACGGAACCCTTCGTGTGCGAGCCAAAGTCGCACTTTACTGAATTTACTAGTTTTATCAATAAGAATTTCGTTAGTCCATATATTTACTATCACAGTGAATTTTCATGCCAAGACCATCACAAAGTGATGTGTGTTATTTGTTCTTATTATCCTGGTCTTAGTGACATTGACGCAATGGAATACACTTTGTAGAAAACCAGGCCTTATCCCTCAATATGTTACTAAAGAAATAACGATGTGACTTTACACTCTATTAGCAAATAGTGAAAAGAAAAAGGCAGCTTTTAAATGAGACAGAAATTCATTCAAACGTAAATGTAATACAGGAAAAATAAATGTTATTTTCAGGTCAAGCATATGACGAGTATTTTTTTAAATCGAGTTCTTTCATAACCTACACATGTGTAAGAACAACGTATTACAGTTGTAAAGGTTACATATTTAAAAGAGCAAAATCATTGCTGATTTTTTATATGTTGAATAAACTTCTGATAGCAACTAAAGTGCCTTAAATGGGTAAAGAAAACTTTATTTACTTAATTTATACAAATCAAATATTTCATGCCATAAAACAATTAACTCCTTTAATATCCTGCTTTACTAAATTCATACATTTCATTTCCAACTAAAAATTCGTTTCTAAAAGAAAGGTATGAAAAATAATTTTTCTATTACAGATACCTTGAACAAAAGTTTGTTTTTTACAAATATTTCCAAAATACTCGTAACCATTATTTAAGTTTTCTTTTTTTTTCTTTTTTTGTCTATGAAGAATGAAATATTTTGCTAGCATTTCTTTTACAAAAATAAATTGTTGTTTTAGAAAACTATTCTATTCAAAAATTATTTTCATTTGCTTTTTTCTTGCATATTTCTATATTTGGGCAAAAAAATTGTTTTGCTTTACATATTTTAAGTTGAAAAAAAATTATGCCTGAATAAAATAAGAAATATTTTAAAAATATACAAATTTTGCTCCACATATATAATAGACATACAGTTAGTTGTAATAGAAATAAAAAAAATTTGTAGAAATTCATTTCAGAAACTCATAAAATACTTGAGGAGAAAACGCATGGTTAAAGTGATTATAATCTAAGACTAACATTTTGTTAATGAATTATACATCTTAAGTTGAATCATATTGTCAAACTGAAAATATTTCTTTTTCCGTAATTGCGAATTTTTCCCATATTTTCAGTTATATCTCAGGCTTTTTTAAACTATTTTTATCATAGATCGATCAATGCAGAAACTTTATATTTATTTAAAATTTTTTCGTAATTTCCCCATTGTGCGGTAGTATGCATTGTGCTGTAGTATGCATTCTATGGCCACTATCGTAATTGGTGGCGTATGACTAACAATTTATTCTAAGCACTATAAAACACTCATACGTCTACTTAAAATAAAGTGCTCATTTCACCCACATTTATTATTTCATTCTTGCTTGTCCTTTAAGAATGTTCATTTCTAAAAGTAATTAAAAGCGTTTTAATGGTGCAAAAGAGAACCTCTACCATTTTTCGCCATAAATATAAAAATTTTTGACATTAATTAAATGTAAAACAACAATTTTCCACTGACCGCACCATAATTGTTCACATTTATTACACTCATTTTCGCAAGATATAAATAAAGTTATAATAAAACAAAAAAGGATAATTAGTGCAACAAAGATGTTTTATTGGAAAAATCCATTTTTACGATGCCCTTACCTGACCGACCGACCGAGCAATAGCAAATAAACCGGAAGCCAACAAAGACTAACATTTGCTATTTATTTAGTTCAGTAACCTAAAAAACCCTTTATATAATTGCACATAAAATGTAAGAAAGAAAATGTATGAGATAAGCTTAGAAGTTTAACTGGGCAGATTGCTAGAAGACTGTAGTAGAATACGTAGCTAAAGTTGAGCATATAAAGCGAATAATAAGCACAAAACAATGAACAGAATCATTATTACAAAATAATTAAAGCAAGAAACTATTGTTAATTGCTGCTCTAGCTTAAAATACAAAGTACAATTTTCAATTCTATACATGCATTGTTTTATTTTCTATTTCTTGCATCTTTTAGTTTTTCCTTTTAAGCAAAATCCTGGCAGAAATAATATTCTTTGAACTGAATGCATAAAATGAAAAGTATTTGGAGTGAAAAATTACCAAAGCAGAAGTAAAAGTAGAAGTGGGCAAAATTATTTAAGTAATAAATTAACGGTTTAGTTGTTATTGTTGTTGTGCTACTTAAAAACAGCTTAAAGGATTATAGCAATAAAAAAGAGAATTTATGGGAAATTAATATAAAGATTTGTTTTCTTAAATTTTTTATAATGAAATTTTTTCTAATGAAACATTTTTTATAGCTCTTTTAAAACTTGGATGCTCTTAAGGGAACTGATTTAAATAAAAACAATAAACGGAGCTCTAGTCGTCTTTAATAAATTTTTGATAAATTCTAGTACTTCGGAAATTCTCGCGCCGCATATTTAAAAATATGCAATTGCAAAAGTTTTATAATTTAAATTTTTTTAAACTTTGAAGTCGATTTACACTCACGAAAACAAAGTTTGGTTTTATTAATTGTATTTAAAAAAAAACTTAAGTTGTACCCAATTCATTAGCCTTAAAAATTCTTAGCTATAGAGACCACAGTCGGCTGATAAGGATGGAGACTCTTGCTATCAGCGAAACACGACAGAAGTAGGACAACAAAAGAAGCAACTGTTGACACTTATTTAGTCTAGCATTGGCTGGACTTATTTCGTAATATGCATGAAGCTTTTCGAACATATTACGAAATATTTCGTAAACTCTCACTAAGAAAAACTTTCGAAAGATATACGAAAAGTACCAAATAAATAAAATATTTGTTTGCAAAATATGTTTGCCTTAACCAGGGTACGAACTCACAATCTTCATATTTCAAGGTAAGTGATCTACGCATTAAAATAAAACTGCCTACCGATAAACATAGTAACAGATCTATGTGTTTAATCACAAAGTAGCTCTGCCCCTGGAAAAATTGGACTAGTTATATGCGCGTCACCTAGCGGTATTATAAATTGTCTGATATCCCACACAAAATTTTATTTATAATAGAAATAGCACATTTCTTCCAAGATGTCCAGAAGCTTTGCGTGTAAAAACGTTTAGGCAAAAGCAAGAAAGCTTTTGTGGCTTAAAATATTAATACAAGGCTAAGCAAAAAGCTAGCGGAATTGCAAAAACGAAAATAAGGCTTTATAAGTAAAATATTTATAGAAAATGAGTATAGCTAACGAACGACACAGTCGTCCATATTCTAGATATAAATAGTTTTTTTAAGGTTCTAAAAAGAACTATCAAAACTTTATTATTTAACAAAGCAGCTACAAAATACTTAGCGCAACTATAATTGCCCTGCGGAATTGCACCTACTCAAAGCAGAGAAAACTCTTTTTTATTATTTATAATTTTGTAATTACATATAAAATTCTTTTTATATATTTATAATTCTCCTGCAGGAATTCATACAACAACGCCTTTTCAAAGCAAAACAAAGTTATTATTTATTCTCTGCGCGCTTTCATTAGTAGCTATGTACTTGCAACTCTTGTAGCTTCCAAAATACTGAACCCCTCTTAGAAAACTATAGATTGTTCACAGTTATCAATAAATATATTTAAAATAGTATAGTTTTTTAAACATTGGTTGTATAATGTGACCGTAAAATGCATGACAAAATATTCGATCAATAAAACACCAAACGATTCATGAAAAACTTATCTTACTTTTGATTTGATCAACACTTTCAAATTAGAATCGAAAGTGGTTTTTTTATGCAAATGTAAAAAATTTTTTGTTTCTAAAAACTCATAAAAAATTAAAACCTACAAAAACGTTTAACCTATTTTTCAGCTGACAAATATTGATTTTATCACCAATTTAGTGAATAAACCCAGGCACTTAATCGTGTGTACTTTCGTTACTAGTTTTTTTTTCAAACAAAAAATACATTTAAAACTAAACTACCTTTGAAGTGACTGAATTCACTTATTGCTAATAAAATCAACATTTGCTAATCGATTTGCATTATATTTCACTTATTTTATTCATAATAAATCTATTTTTAATACTAATTAGAGGATTAAGGTTTTGTTATTTAAAATTTTTTAGAAACTTTAAGAAAAAATATTTTTTAATTTTCCGTTAAAAATACTATATTTCGATACTAATGTGCTGTTTCCACAATGCAAACAAGCACTGCTTGTCTAAAATTTGTATGGAAATCACTCAAAAACCAGAGTGCTTTTCATAAAAATTTTAGACAAGCAGTGCTTGTTTGCATTGTGGAAACAACACATAATTTATAAATAACTCAAAACACAATTTAAAGCTAATTTTATCATGCTTCTTTTTGGTGTTTTGTTGATTGAAGCACTGTTATAAAGTTATGGCGCAATATACTGATACACCTAGTAAAAATATTAGACAACCACATAAAAAAAACTGTAGGTGATAAGAAAAAAACTGGGGACACAGTATTTTTTAGCGCTTCAAATTGATTAGAAAATTTTTTTCAAAAAGGAAAAAAAAATCAAAGTTGTAAATCTGTGTAATTAATTGTTTGGTTTGTAATTTGTAAATATTTTCAAACAAATTGTCTTACAGATTGAGACAAAAAGTTTGTTAAAAACTTGCAAAAAAGTAAGTGTAGTATAGATTTGTTTCAGTCAATAAATTTGTTGGATTTTTTCACAGTTTTAAAAAAATGTTTAGTCAAGAAAAACTTTAACAGCAAAAATTAATACAAACCTATTTTATAGTCGTCCTCTAATTGAACAAAGTGAAAAAATAGTTGCTGTTTTTCCAACGAAAAGCAACGGAAATTTTTTGAAACTCCATATACTATTCAGTTTCTGTATTTAAAGTACATAACTTCAGCTTAAAAGCTTTACTTTGGCTTTCAATAAAAGTATGCAAAAAAAACTAGCATCACTTCAAGTTGTAGAAAAACAAAACTATGAGAAAAGTAAAACTCGCAAATAAAAGTTTTCGACTTTTTCAATTATTTTAAATCAATAGTAATGTTACAGAAATTGGCCGCCAGCTGGAAAAGTGGCAAATTGTAAGCAACAAATACATACAGCAACAACAAACAGCATGTTTATGTACCTTCATCATTCACATAATAAATCCTTGAAATAATTTTACAAAAACTACATGAGAAAAGTAAAAACGAGTGAAAAGAGGGGAGAGAAAGGGAGAAGCCAACAATTGCTGCCTTAACAGCCTGAACCGATAGATACGGAATTGTTTTTAAATTAAGCTCAGATTTGTTGCTCTATAGAAATTTCATATATTTTTGTGTGTGCGTGCATGTGTTTTTTTTAATAATACCCGGCAGGTAAATTTGTAACTAGATACGCTTTGGGATAGTCACATTACTAGTTGTAATGATACTACTCAAAAAAAAAGACACTGATATTACTAGTTTTAACGAGACTAGTAACGATACTAGTCAAAAAAGGACAATCATATTATTCGTTGTATCGAGACTAGCAACGATACTAGTCGAAAATGGCCAAAATTTTCATGTATACGACTTATAGATAAAACATATTTTTAACTCTTACAAAATAAGTAGAAAGTGGGTCAGTGTGTAGAGTACTTGCCTTGAAATATGAGGAATGTGTGATCGTACCCCGCTTTATCCAAAGTGTTTCAAGAGTTACACAACTATATATAAAAAAACAATTAAGAGCAGTAGTTTACAACTAATATTCCAACTGGGATATAATTGTATACAAATGAACTAGTTGGGCTCCTATGACAACCTAATGTTAAAATCGATAGGTTGATATATGAAAAAAGACAAATAGGCAACTAGTCTGAAGTGAAAAGTAACTACTATAATTCCAGCTACATACTAGTTACTTTGTCTGCAGGGTAGTAAAAGGGAGAAAATAAAGTACAAGAACTATTCACTGGCAACCATTCAGTCTGGTGTAAAGTAACAAACTTTGGTTACTTCACTGCAATTTCCCAAAATCAAAGAAAATGTAGAACAATGACGCACATTTATAGGACATCATAGTAAAGTATTTGGATAGGGGAAGAAGAGAGAAATATAAAACTACAGCTTCTTTTTGAAAAATGAAAATTGTTTAATGATTTCACTTCAATGAAAAGTTTCTCAACAAGTACTTCACAAAATTGCTAATGCTAAATTATAAAAAAATAACAAGAAATTTTTGTAGAAACAGGACACAAGTTGCTTGTAGCTAAATGAATTCGATACATATTGAAGTCTTTATTAAATTTTCATTTACAATTTAAATTTGGAAGATGTTAAGAATATCTGAATAAAACTAGTCAAGTTTTTTTTTAAGAAATTTATTATTTGACATATTGCCATAATTTTATTTTAAATGAAATAAGCCTTGTATGCTTATTTTTTAAAATCATTAGTAAATTCTCAAATGGTTTTTGAAAGTCTGTCCATATGATAAGAGGTTTGTAACTGTTCAACAAAAAGTGTGGTTGAAGTCTACTGTCAATTTGGTAAAGCAGCAATGAAATGCATATAGACAATGCTTAACCATCAGCAATTATATTTTAATTTTTCCCAATACCATGAGATTTCTATACCGTAAGCGGAAAGAGAACCTGTCACAAGACACGAAAAGAAGGGTGCTTTTGGCTGAAGTAGTTATAGCGTTGACTATTAAGCAAACTATGACTAAAAAGGTTAGTTTTATCCCTGCTCAGAGCAATTCATCAACATCATGAATTTTTCTCTTCATTTTTGTCGGACTGTTTAAGTAATAAAGGCATAGCACTTGTCACTAAGTAGCACCGGCAGCATTTGATACTTTTCTATGCTAATGTGCATCATAGCGCCCTCCTTCTTCGGTATTGTAGCAGAACAGTCGGTGAAGTAAAACAATCAATAAAATAGCTGTAAAACTTAAAAGATTAATATCTCTACTTGCCACTAGAGGCGCCGCAACACAGCTCTAATAGTTTAAAAAAGCGCTCAATAACAGAGCTATGTACTCACCCTGTGGTGGTTTCTTTAATACTAACCAAATTACTATAGTTTAAACAAATATTATTGATTTTGAAAAGTCAGTTTGTACAGTTAGGCTATTTTGGTCCAATCAAAGTGATCTGATGCTCTTCTTTTACCGCTCTGGCACATACATACATACATACATACATATTGTACCATTCCCATTTTCACCAGTCATAGGAAGACCACGTTGAAGACAAATGGTACAAAATTTTCCGCAGGGTATTTACTACCATGTATTTTGCGAAACGCCCCACTGTTCAATGTACGCGTTAATATATTTATTTGTAATCGCCTTAAAGATTTCAAAACCAAACTAATTTATTTATTTGTTTATTGTATTACTTATATTCAAGTACGGATATTTTAGTTCTCGTTCTTAAGAGGATAAAAACAAATTCCCTGCTTAAAATAAAGCAAAGCAAACTTCCCTTACCCATGGTGTTTCTATGCAGACATAGTGCCAGAACTTAACTATATTTTCTATTTATATTATTAATTTGTTTTCCCTGGAATTCTATTGTTTCATTTTCCTTTTTCAACCATCTTTATTTGTTCCCATCATTCATTATTAAGAAGTTGTTAGAAAATATAATTTTATCGCTTGAACAGAAAAGTCATTGATTAATTAATGATTCAATGATACAACGAATGGCTGACTAATTTACTAAAAGTCTGCAAAAATAAAAAATTAAATTTGAAATGAATTAAAACAAGAAGTTTGAGGGTGTAAAACGTACCTCCCTAACTGCAATAATTGCCTTTAGGCATTAAATAATCGGACTACAGCTAAAAATAAAGCCTTAACAAATAAATTATCAAATCCTGCTGACAGAATGACGATGGAAGTTTGAATAGACCAACAATAAGACAGAGAGCGAGAGAGAGAGAGAGAGATAGAGAGAGTGAGTGAGGGTGGCTGTTGTGGTTGTCCATCAAAGTTTACGATGGTCATTTAACTTTTTTATGAAAGAATTTAATGAAATAGTAATAAAACAAATCAAGAAAAAAAACAACAAATCAACATATTGAACATGCTTTGACTGCAGGGCTAAATGGCTAAATGGATGTTTATTCAATTAGAACCGACCAATAAACCAGAAAAATACAGCAACAATAACAAAACAAGCTCTTGAACAAATAAACTGAATTAAAAACAAAACAATTATTAAAAATATAATGTAAATTGAAAAATGAGAGAAAAAAAAACAGAGAACAAAACAAAACGTTAAAGTTCATTAATTAGTAAAATTGTGAAAAATCATTTCCAGTTTACATCTCTCCCTTCCCCGCCTTTTTATCTTTTTCATGCTTTTCTGTCTGTTCCAACCATTAAGATTTACTAAGGAGGGGATATTTTTCTTTATTTATTTGATATGAATTAGAAATAAACAAAAGTTCAGTCAGTTGGAAAAATGGTTTCTATTATTTACTTTTCTTAATGCTGGAATCGAAAGGAAATTTGAAACTAAGTCTACAAGAAGAAGCGGGGAAAAATATTATTTTTAATCGAAGGACTTTATAAATAAGTTGAAATAAGTAAAAATACTTCAAAACATGCTCTCCATTATTTATATTTTGTTTATTGCATTATTTTAGCCGTTGGTATCATCATCTGGGTAACACACAAGACTGGTGTCTTTTCAACAGGTTCCTCTTAAGCTTATGACTGGTTGGGTATTCTGGGATTAGAACAATACATGACTGGACTTAAGATACCTTTCGACCTTCAGTTCCAAACAGAATTTTCGTGTATATCAAAAGCTTAAAGAAAACAAGACTAGTGCAAAGTAGACTAGGCAAGCACAAAAATAGGAAAATTTTGCACAGTTGGAAAATAGAAACCTCAATACACGGAGCTCCGACATCTTCCTGCAGGCAACACTAAGGAAAAAAGCGACGCTGATAGTTGCAGCACAATGGCAAGTTAAGTCGCCGGATGTGAAAGGGTTTAATGAAGACAACTCCACAAAATTCTAAGCTAGCCCAATAACGAAAAATCCAAATAACCAAGAACACTACTGGGAAACTGGAAGTAGTGCTAAAGAGATTTCAGAACCAGAACACGGGAAGTTCTTGTCCAGTAGAATTGCCAAGGGTGACAACCTTCACACGTGACGTTGAAGGAGGTAAGCGTAAAAGAACGGACTACTACAGTGGACTCTCAAATGAAAGAATAAATTTAAAAAATTTCCGCTGTCAAAAAATCGGCTCTTGACTAACCTGTAGGAAGGTCTCTAGTCAGGATGACTGCATTTTCCGCCTGATCTTTCGAAAAAATTACAATATTATATCAATGACGGTCTTCATTACACGTATGGTCCCAACCAGGGATGGCAAAGTTGGTACAATTGTACCATTTTTGGTACAATTCGGATTTTAAAGGTGCAATGGCACATTAATGGCTTATTTAGTACAATTGGCTAGCGTGGTCTAAGTACCATTTTTGGCTAAATTCACTTATGAGCATTTTCGAACATAAAGACGATAAATCAATCCAGACAAAAGTGGTCTATGTGTTATTACGACACCCAAGTATGGTTACTCTACCACTTTAAAGTTTATTGCTTTTTTCACTTTTTTAATTCGTCTAACTCACTATGTATAAAATGTTACATAGACCACTTTAGTTCTAGGCTAGCCAATTAATAATTTTTCTATTTTGTAGTAAACCTCCTTATTGCAATTCTTTTATTGTGATAAAATATTTCATCCTTTTAGTCCGCTCGTACATATGCCACTTTTATCTGAATTAAACTTTAATTTTGCGAAGTATTGAAAACAAAGTTCGGCTTAAAAGTGGTCAAATAAGGTTAGCTCACAAAATGTCTACAATTTCAAGTTCTTAGTGATCATGATATATGTACAGATATATGTACAGAAAAGTGATGTATTTTCTGTACTGAAATAATGTTTCTGGTTACAAAAATCTGTTTTGGTACAATTGTGCACAAAAAAGTACAATTTTAGAGACCAAATGGTACAATTTTATAATCTCATTTGCCATTCCTGGTCCCAACTAGAGATTGTTATTTGGTCGTGATTAAGTGTATCATTCCAGTTTTGCCGCATAGTACCAATATTCGACAAGCTTGGCTTATTACTGAATGGATATGAATGACCGATGATAGTATCACCTGCTAGGGAATAGATAGGATTGGAAGTTTGGCAGAGATGGTATTTAAGAAAAATGAGAAAAATAGTAAAAGAAAGAACGGAACCATGCGGAAACCCTGAACTAATCTTTAACCCGTGTGATGAGATCCCATCTATAACAACTCGTATAGTGCAATCGCTCAGAAAGCTCAATATAAATGCTGAGAAGTCATCACCGACACTAAAAGCAAAAAGCTCTGAAAAAAGTTCACCATGCCCCACTCTATCGAACGGTGTATGGAGTGACACAATTTTGCCAAAAGAAAGCCCACTAAGTCCCCCTAGAGCATCCTCTATGAATGCCATACAGCCGATCGCTGTGTAAACTGTTTGACTCCAAATACTTTACAAGATGAAATTTTGTTATAGTTTCCATCACTATTAAAGTGCACAACATATTACGACGATTTGGTCGTAGTTTTGAGGCTTATTAGCCACTTTCTTTTTGCTGCTCATATTGAATCTAAAAATTCCTCCATGCCATTCCAGCCACAACCTGTCACATTTTAAATATGAAATGCATAAAAGATCACGGCATAAATTAAATACTGGAAATTATTAAAAGCTTAGTGATGAGGAAAAAGGTCAACATATCTTTGGTCACAAGCCTTAACCGTTTAAGTCGAGTTAGTACAAAGATAAGTTTGTTGAATTAGTACAAAGATAAGTTTGTTTCTGTTTATAACTTTTTAAGACGCTTATTATCTATAAAAATTGTTAAATAAAAATAAGCCAATGCCTGATTAAAAGCGAATTTTTGAGATTTTAAACTTCTTTTCGGAAAAAAATTTTAGAACGGCTTAAGCTGTTAAGGCTTGTGACCAGAGATATATAAGTCGAGATTCAGTCAATGATGTAGGAGTGTTGTTGTCTTTCCTCAATATATGTATGAATATGGCTTTATATTTTTAAGCAAGAATGTGCAAAACAAAAAATTAAAAGAAAAAATGGTACAAAAATCAACGCTTAGCAATGTGTTACTGGCGATGCAGTGTTGCAGCTTCCGAAAACAAACGTTGTTATGTTCTGCCATGTTGGTTTTGGAAATACTTGGAATATTGCCTTGTGTCCATTTCTTCCTTGCCAATAATAATCGCTTTAGATTAGAGTGATAAAATGTTTGTATGTGTACGTCTGCACTGAACAAAAAATGCATGGTTTCAATCATTTTTCAATAATCAATAAATTTGTTCATTAATTCTGTTAAAGAATAACAATAATGAATGCTTTCAATGCAGGAAGTTGATAGAATTTCAATGAATACTTTCATTAAAACAGTGTATGCGTACATTGAATCAACGTATTTTGGCAAAACATTAGCGAATCTAGGTCAATTTTAACTCCTGACCAAAAAAGAGGGGTATTATGAGTTTGTAGTATCTGTATATCTGTCTGTTTCCTCGTAGAGCCTAAACGGCTGACCCGATTTTCATTTTGTGTTTGAAAGGTGTCTTGATCGAGAGTGTTCTTAGCTATGTTTGAAGAAAATCAGTTCAGAAGTTATCTCCTATTTTCTAGCTGTATCCTCTCTTCTGTTTGAATGATAACTTGATCTCAAATATTCTAACTTTTATTTGAAAAATATCGGTAAAGCCGTTTTCAATTTATCATCCATTTTCCTCCAGGGTTTTAAAAAAATTTTTTTTAACAAACACATGCCGCAAGAATCGAACCTGCGACTTCCAGCTTAATAGTCTAGCACACTATCCACTACAGCACGGCGGTACCCGTTATTGTTATTTTAAAAGCTGATCTTTTATGCAGCACATAGAAAAAGAACAAAAACTTTCATGGTTAATAAGTTAATAAAAATATTTTTATTCTTTCCAACTATTATCATAAATTCATTCATTTCTAACCATATTAAAACGCAATGCACGTTTAAAGACATTTACTTTTGACCAGCTTTTTTGTACCAACAAAACAATCTAAGCTCTTTTCACAGGAATAAGCAATGAAGGAAATGAATAAAGAAAGAATTTTTTTTATATTTTTAAAATTCTATTTACAGTGGAAAAAGTTTTAAAACACAAAGCTTTCTTGTATGTATTCTTACAACCATACCATCTATTATTAACCAAATGTGTGTATGTGTATGTGTGTATATTTATGTGGAAAAAACAGCTAAGAATGTACTTCCTATTAAATGTACTCAAGTGTGTTTGTGTTAATGTGTGTATGCACGAACACAGTTATCCAGCGGTAAAATTTTCGATGCATTCACTTAACAGGCGTTTTTAAGGCCTTCAAAGACCTTAAATAAGATCCAAAACTAATAGGGGAAATAAGAAAAAATAGTTACTTGTTTACTCGTTGTCGACAACAATTGACTACTATTTGCTGACTCTTAATATTCTCCAAGACTTCTAAAATTAATAGAGCATGTTAATATTAGCCAATTCTTGTCGACAAAGAGTAGAGAAGTGACAACTTCTTGTGTGGATGTGACGTCGACGACGCCACTCATAATAGGGGGACTATTTTTTGCCTCTTCAGGATGGCCTTCTAGAAGACTTCTACATTCGTATCTAAAAGAGCCGATACACATTCGTTCTCCCTTCTTTTAGAAGGAGTATTCTGTTTTTAGATTTTTCGTTTTCTTCTAAAAAAAATAATGTGAGTCCCATCACAGGGGAGATGTGTAAACATCTAGTAATGAAACATTTTTTTATGTTCAGAGTTATAATTTTTTTGGTGTTTTGTAAAATATTTTATTATTTTGTATTTGTTGCGGTCGACAAGCTATTAATCAGCTGTTTACTGAAATGTAGCGCATGTAGTTATTTTACACCAATGGTTTTCGAACTGTACAGCGCTAGCACAATTATATGCTAGTGAAAATTAGTAGCTCCTATTGCGCACTAGATGGTGTTTATATACAGCTGTTAAGTATGAATGAGAATCTCAAAGACGAAGAAGACTTTAAGTTTGACAAGCTTAGTTTTTTATTTTCCTTGGTTTGGTTTGTTTTAGTAAATTTCTTATTAAAAGTGCAAACAATCTTTTTAAAAGTTATTAAAATTAAATGTTTTTGTATTCATTTTATTTATTTGTTTTTATTTGCCTACGATAACATAATGTACGACAATTAGTAGCTACTACTACTACTATTGCGCACTAGATGGTGTTAGTGTATTTCTATGCAGCTGTTAAGTTTCTCTGTACTTCTTGTTCTCCGTATGATTACACTAATACACTCATACACACCTCACACCGCACTAGATGGTGTTAGTGTATTTCTATGCAGCTGTTAAGTTTCTCTGTACTTCTTGTTCTCCGTATGATTACACTAATACACTCATACACACCTCACACCGCGTAATTACAATCTTACTCAAAATTTCCCACTCCGGTTTTCGACAAACAAATTTTGGGACCAATCTTTGTCAAACCCTTTACAACAAAACAAGAATTTTGAAAATCGGTTCACAAATGACAGGTATTCATGGGGGGGGGGAGAAAATATCCCCCTCCGATTTGCGACAAAAAATTTTGGGACCAATTTTTGTCAACCATTTCAAATAAAACAAAAATTTTTTAAATCGGTTTACAAATGACAGAGTTATGCATGGGGGGAGCAAATTTTCCCCATCCGATTGTGGGACCAAACTGCAGGCAAACCCTTTCCAACAAAAAAAGAATTTTAAAAATCGGTTCACAAATGACAGAGTTATGCATGTAAAAACATAAAAAGTAAAAAAAATAAAAAATAAAAATATACCCGTACAAAATAGTTGGAATTACCGCACTTAAACAGCAAAATAACCAACAGTCAAAAACAAACGCAGTCAATAAGCCGTCAGCCAAATATCGCATCAAGTTCAGCAACAAATTCGGTAAAACCGAAAAACCGGTTTTTTCAAAAAACCCGGGTTCAAAATCCGATACGAACCGGATCTGAATCCCGAAAAACTGGACACAAAATCCCCTAAATCCCGGAAGTTCCCGGCAAAAATCAAAAACGGTAACGCCGAAATACTCAATGAAAAAACACGGCAACACAGCACCAACCAACAAAAGTACGACCTTACTGCAGGAGTTTGACCTTGAGACTCCCTTTGCCAGTGTTAGTGTATTTCTATGCAGCTGTTAAGTTTCTCTATACTTCTTGTTGTCCGTATTATTACACTAATACACTCATACACAGCTCACACCGCGTTATAGTAAGATTAATCTTACTCGAAATTTGTGATTGTATTGTGAAAAAGGTTTTTACCCCCTAGCGTATAGATGTTTACACATCAAAAAATTTACTTTAGAAATAAAAAACACTCTCGTAATTTTTTCGCAATTAATTTGTATATAAGACTGAAATTTACGTACAAGAGACACATACATGCTGTTATTATGACGTTTATGTTGTAGCTGATTAATTTATCCTTGTTCTGTCGAAGCTACATCCTGTCCAAATAAAAAAAATGTACCTCCATTTGCATTTTAGCAGAACTTCCTAGACCAGGGCTTCCATCAGGCCTGCCACATATGACCTGCAAGTAGGCCTGCTGAAGAATGCCTTCAATCAGGCCTGCTAAATAAGGGGTCGAGGAAGATCTTGGCCCGCAATGTCATCGCTTGTAAAAAAAATAGGACTGAAGTACTAGTGCCTAAATAAAGCGTAATAGAAGGCCTCTTTATTTCTTCCTTTTACCGCTCGGTAGTTATGCAATATACCTACGCACATATAAAGTATTAAAATGCATAAAAGTATAAAAGGAAATTTAAACGTTAAGCACCGACAACATGTTGCACATTTTTAATTTTCCCTCCAGTTACAAAACAGAAAAGAATAAAAAAAGAACTAAAATTAAATGCAATAAAAAGCCAACCACACAAAACAGCAATACCTTCGCAGATTGTACTACGCTTCAAGAAAAATAATCTTCATAATAATGCAGACACTAAAACAAAGCATAATACTATATAGTAGATGAAGTGAGCCAAAGATCAGAAGAAGAAATCTTTTTTGTGAACTTGTCAGGAAAAGGCAGAGAAAAATGAGATTCTTAAACTCTGTGTGGATGGAAAATTCTTTAAAAAGTCTTTCATACAATTAGAACACTATCAGAAAGCCATGTGTGATTTATTAATTGAACTTCCCAAGTAGCTCACTACATCGGCGCGTTGATAAAGGATTCTCTGGAAATATTGCTCAGATATTTCTATCTGATGGCAACTAAAGTAAGAAACTGAACAATTAGCTGAGTATTGTGAATGGTATTCTACAACGACGACCCAATTAGTCACTAAATCTCATCATTGCAGCATTAACCGCAATTCACTAAGATCGAATGCGGTGTTCCAAGCAATAACCAATCCTAAAATCTAATTTTTGTAGAAACCACAGAAAATAATGTATCCATTTATTTCTTATAACAACCACAAAACGTAATAATGTTAACCTATTCAGCGCAGGAAGTTGATAACTAATAAAAATGTTAGCATTTAAGGACCACTGGCCTTTTGAAATGAATTATTAAAAATAAAGTGATTTTTAATAATATCATAAAAATAAATTTCCTTTCTTCTTCTGCCAATGCGTGAAACATGTTTGTTGCTCTACACGATATTATAGACATCATAAAAATATGATTAATCGTGCGTTACTTTACATAAAAATGTGTATATGGTCGTCGTATTATAAAAGGAATATGCATGCAATAATAATTTTCCATAATACACGCATTTGAAAACCAACATTATGGCAGGTTATACAACCATCCATCTAATATACATACAGTCAAACACTCTTAGAAGCTTACTTACAACATACATACTACAACAATAGGTTGTAAGTGTTCTTTAAGCATGGGCGTAGATAGGTAGCGTTCCAGATAAACTCTTCTCTAATTTTCTGAAGCGTTTAATAAATGAAATTATTAAAAACAATATATTTTGTATGGCCCTTATATAAGTTTTAGATTTAATAGTCTTGAAAAATTTGGTATCAGGGAAATCGGTCCATAATAGGCACAGATATAGTTAAAAATCAAGATCTAGAAGCATACTAGAACTATTGGAAAACATAAAAAAAATATAATTTTCAAATAATAAACTAAAAAGCCGAAATAATAAATTTCAGAATATACAGCCATGTCACAGAATACCATTCCGATCGGAAGTGGTTTCAATTCTGTAAGTTGCTTCTTCAGAAAACGAAAAACTAAATTTGTTTTCGTAATCAAACCACTTTTAAATTTCAAAGTGGAATTGAAAAACACTTTTCTGCTGACTTCATTTGCAGCAAGTACTAAAAAACGTGCATACTTTTAGGAACTTCAAATAAATATTTCGTCATGAGCTTTCCATGTTAACAAAAAGCTAAATGTAAGCTTCGCATCTAGAAACAAAAGTATACAAACGCCTCAAGTTATAAAAACTTTATCATTGTAAAAACAAAATACAAAATTAACGGAATCTAAAGCAGCAAAAATTTACTTATTCGGAATGACAATTACGGAATCAAAACCAATCCGAAGGGAATCTGTGACACGGCTGATAATTTTTTTGTTGTGATTTTTAGTGATTTTATTAAATCGTTACATTTTATTCTGAAACATTTGAAAATTCTGAAAGATTTGAAACCTACACGTTAAAACACAACAACGTTGCTTTGGAAGCCGCTACACAACCCACATAAGTATTCATGTTTACAACAACAACGTTGTTTTTTAGTGTTCATATTCAATTAAGGTAATGTTGTATATAAACTCAAATCTTATTTTTACAAATCTTTGATCGAAATATATACTAGATTTAATCATTACTCCAACGCATAGCTCAAATTTACCATCAAACATTCTTGCCAAGGATCATTGCTATACAATTATCCATTCTGCTTTAAAAAACTCGGTATAAGTGTCCTTGATCTAAATAAGAAAATACTGGTCAATTTATAGAAACAAAAAAAACATCAACTACAATCAGGTATGTCCTAAAAACAAACCCCAAACGTGAAATGAAACAAAAAAAACTTTAAAAATGTTGCGTTTTCAATTCCAGGCTAGAGCATAAAAAAAGCGGAAATTATATTTTGAAAACATTAACAAAAGTATTAAAAATATTTTTGCATACTTTTAAAATACACAATAAAATAATTACACCAGCAGGGCTGCCATCACTACGGTAATCGGGTTTTGTCTCCAACTATAGGGATTGTCCAAGTGTTTTTGGGAAAAAAAATTCGTTTTGGGGGCAGGGGATTTTGCTGAGGCTATTTGAAATTGTCATGGGGATTTATATCGACAATGTATCAGTTTATAAAATTAAAGCATCCGCTACATTTATGCTACTCTCAAGCGTCGAAGATGATTGTAAAGGAGAATTAGAATTACTTTAGTAGTAAAATACAACTGTCCGGTAGACGTTGGTTGGCGTATGGGGTGCATTAAAGCATATCGTTACAGAAAATTCAAAGAGTCCTAACATTTTTAAAGTTTAATAGGAGAAGCATAAATTATTCATGCATAAAACTGAATTTTTTGGACCGATATCTCGTTTGTAATAGATTTTAAACCTTAATTAGGCTACGATAAACAAACTCATGCTTAGATTTAATCGTCACGTTGTTGTCATCAATGAAAATTGCAACGTGGTTGCATTTAACAATATAATTTTATTTAAACAATACTAACTACGATGAAAATCTAATTATTTTATAACCATAGTATGATTCCATAACAATAAAATATTATAAGCAACCAAAATAAGTTTATTTTCAGCCAAATTATGGCTGTAAGGCGCACATGGTTTCCTATTTTTAAAAAAAAATTTTTCCCATCCTTGATTGAATGCTTTTCCACCAGTTTACTTGTAATCATTCAACTAATTGATTAATAGATTATGTGTTTGCGATTAATTGGAGTTAGTCTCACTATTAATAAAAATTTTGCCATCTGTATGTATAACCCCTTCCCCACCACCCCAAACCAAATGATATAGCTACGCTGCTGTCTTTCAACCTACAGAAAACTTTATCTACACAGTTTATCCACATATTGTTATAATAATGTGCCCGTACATGTACTAAATGTCTATGTATGTATTTTTGGTGGTAATATGAATAAATTATTTGCAATTTAAAATATTATTATGAAATGCGTTAAAGTTTATTCCATACGGAGCACTTGCCAACGTGCTTATTCCATCAGCCAACCAACTAACGAGTCAGCCGCCAGTCACTCAGCCTTTCCTGTTCTATTCTTTTGTGGTTTTCTTTCAGTATTTAACATTTAGCTTGACTTTTAAGAAATAATGAAAAAAGAATTACAGACTTTTACAATAACAAACAAAAGTCCAATAAAGTTTTAGCTTTAATCAAAAGAATATTAATAACGACGAGTTTGAAAAGGTTAATGACTTTAAACAGAATAAATATTATTATTCTTATATGGCACAATATTAAACTTTCTTAATAAATGATTAATAAGAATTTACATAATTCATGAGTGTGAGTATGAGTGTGGGCTGCAGCTATTTGGTGATATTATTGATTCATTTCTTTCCAAAATATTAAACCAGCCACTTATTATAAGAAGAACATTTTAACAAATAAATATTTAATATCAAAAACCTTAAGTCTGCTTTTATTTTCAATAAAAACAGCATTTGGGATTTCTTCGTCTTATTTGAATGAGGGAATAAATAAACTTTTTCAATCAAGATATTTAAATAGTTACTGGATAAATTACATTTAAATTATATGAATTAAGTAGGAAAAATAAAACAATACAGCACAAACCTAAAGCTAGGAACTTGTTTAGATTTCAATTTAAATTGAAATAAATAATTTGTTCCTTTTGGGTAATTACCCTAGAGCCATGTAGTAATGAATGGCAACTTATTAGCTTGACAGCTAATAACAAGCTAAATTTTCTCACTCACGCATACACACGAAGAACGCCCAAGGGAATGAATATGCTAAAGATGCTCAAATATGCAATTTGAAATTTAGCAGTTTTTCAATATCGTACACGCTTTCTTTCATCCACAACAAAACAAATGATATTGCTCCAAGAAGAAAAACAAGCAATTTACGCTAATAAGAAGAAATTTTCGGAAATAGAAGATAGAGTCTTTGTGGGTACCCAAATATATTCGTAAAACAGCCAAAAGAATAGGACAGTCAGTGTCAACCGAACCGCATAGCACTCGTATTTAAATTGAATTAAAATGACAATGACAAACAACAGCAGCAGCAACAAAACGAATGTCAGTAGCTTTAGAACTGTGACAAATGACAACATTTTCTTTGCTCTTGTTTAAGTATAATTATTTACTTAAACAGACTCTTAGAAATACATGCGCCATCACGTCAACTTAAACCTCTGACTGTAGCAAAGAGAAGAAAAAGAAAGAGCCTTGAGGCTACAAAAAAAAATAATATAAATATTTTTATAAGTACAAGTATATTTTACAAGTTATATTTTGCAAACAAAAACTCATTATTATAATCTTTAAATGAGTGTATGTGCATATTATGTATATTAGGATGGTCCCAACAAGAGTGTTTCAGGTCGAATGGTTACCACCTGAAGACTTACATATTTTACATATTTATTTTGTTGTTCTAAAAACCATTTTAGCAATTTCTACACCCATGCCAGAGACTTGGCTGTAACATGGTTACGAGAACTGTACTATGTTTGGGACAAGCATGGAATAGTTGCGGCAAACAAACTTTTTTAATTTAAAAAATAACAATTGAAATTATGAATTTAGTCAAACTGTATGGGTTTTAATCCAGAGAAATATTATTATTCAGACTTAATTTTTTTATTTTTTATTTTTGAGAAAGGATTTTCAAAGCATGTAATAATTGCAAAAGACAAATTCCAGACTTTGTATACGGTTGGAACTTAATACCATGATATTTTCGAAATTAAAATAACTTTAGTCATAATAAACAAGTTCTAGCTAACATTTGACTATAACATGTTTGCCAGCCATAACAGTATCAACATTGTTCAAATGCAAGCACAATTTTATTAAAACACAAAAATATTTTTTTAGGCAGGGGCCCGTTTCTCCAAACTACAAGTTACAAATCTACAAGTAAAATATACACAAAATAACAAAAAAATTTGTAGAAGTGTTGTTGTTTAGTGTGTATTTTACTTGTAGATTTGTAACTCGTAGTTTTGAGAATCGGGTCCCAGATCGTCCTACGCGACATTGTCGTTTTTTCTTGAATAAAGTTGTCTTGAATAAAGTTGTTGAGGAAAACATGAGCGACAATGTTTTACTTTTTGTCCTCAATACAACTATATAGAGGATATTTTCAGCATCAGTGTCTTCAATCCAACTTTGTTTAGATCGAGGTGAGCGCAATGTCTTAAGTTTTGTCCTCAATTCAACAATATTAGTGGCAGTGTCTTACGTTTTGCCTTGATCAAAATAGTTAAGGACAACATGAGCGACAATGTCTTATATTTTGTCTCCAGTAACACTCTGTTACGGACAAGATGATCAACAATTCTTACGATTTGTCTTTAATTAACTTTGTTGAAGACAATATGAACCAAAATGTCTTAAGTTTTGTCCTCAATCCAACTTTGTTGAGGACAATATGAGCGAAAGTGTTATACGTTCGTCTTCAATAGAATTTTTGAGGATGACCGATAATGCCTTACATTTTGTCTTTAAGCAAAACCTTACATTTTGTATTTAATTAACTTTGTTGAGGCCAACATAGGCGACAATGTCCTACATTTTCTATCCAACCAAACTTTGCTAAGGACAAGATGAGCGATAACGTCTTATGTTTAGTGTTCTTCTTCAAACAAATTAATATGTTGACTTCTACTTATTGGTGCTGTAGCTAAGTAGGAAGTGCGATAACTTAAACAGCCTCAGTTCGAATCTCAGCTACTTCATTCCTCAACATCAATGATTTAAATGAAACGTAAACAAACAATAGTTTGTAAGTAAAAAGTTAAATTTGAGTATTAACGGCCATTTTTATTATGTACGATTAACGGCCCTGCACGATTAAGAGTTAACATGGACTTTAACGGCAAGTTTTGTGTGTCGAACTTGCCGTTAAAGTCGTCGTTAGCTTTTAATCACACATTGTGAAAAGGGCCGTAAAGGTTGACGTGGACTTTAACAGCAAGTTCGCCATGCAAAAGTTGTCGTTAAGTCAATGTTAACTCTTAATCATACATTATTAAAAGGGCCATAAAAATATTAAATTATGTCCGTTCTATTATTAAATAAAAAATAATAATAAAATATTTTTTGATGGCATAATAGATATAAAATAGATGGCATAATAGGGCATTGTCGCTCACGTAATTAACAACGACAATATAGATAATAGTCCGTTATCAAATCATTGATGAAAAATTAGGTGACATTGTCGCCCAGATTGGCATTGTATGAACGAAAGGCTGAGCGGCAGGCATTGTCTCTCATTAATTTGTGTGCGATTTGCGCGACATTTGTTCGAAAATATCTGTGACGACTTGTTCCGGACAGCCTCACATATCATCGAGGACTTAACACTGCCGTTCACCCATCGTTGATGATGTCGTAAAGACGTGGCCAACTAGATAATCAAAGTATTACTTAAAACTAAAGCAAACAAGTATCCAAACTCACACACATACATAAACATTGTATAAAAAATGAATGTCATGGTCTGCCACGATGTGTGCAGTAGTTAGAATTGGTCACCACTCACGTGATTTCCATGAATGGTAAATAAAATTTTTCATAAATCACGTGACTGTGCATAAGCGTGAGTATAAACCAGTGGCCGACAAAAAAAAACTAAATAAATGAGAAATAATTTCTTGTTTAAGTATGTTGGTTGGTTTATTTGCTTTGTTGATAGCTACAACCCAGCAAAAACTTTGCTTACTCGTAGGCAAAAAAGTATATGAGGATTTAAGTCGAAACTACTTATAATTTGACTCGATAACTACTTACTTTTTTTTGAAAAGTCTAAAAAAATAAGCGGTACCCCTTACATATGTATGTACATTGTCACAGCAATTAACTATGTAGTTATTATTTGGCTTACTTGAAGCTAAAAAATAAGTAGTCAAATAAACAAATTAAAACTTAAAAAAAAATTATATATGTACATATTTTATTCATAAAGTTATAAGTTTAAGCGACAAAAATTTGTTTTCATATACAAACACATGTTGACTTAAAAAGTGGTTGTCTACTTATTTTATTAATACATATCAACAAATTGTGACTACTTTCAGATAATGAGAGAAATACGTACTAATTTTATTAAGAACTAAGTACTAGTTCTAATTTGAAGCATAGTATTAAGATAAATAAGTACCACTCACTACTTTGTAACCCATTAATGGAGTACTACCGATTTCAAAAATGACAAAAGTTTTTCCTGTAAACATACTGTTGTGCTCTTGTGGTTGCTTTATTGCTGTTTATTTTGATGTTCGTGCTGTGTAAATGTCAATTGCCGAAAAACTTCGTATTACATGCAAAAATTGCCTGCTGCTGGTATAAACAATTCGTCGTATATTATTGACCTTTGATATCTTTTGGCGCGTACACAACTTTTGGGATAGCTTATAAAATGCGCCAAACGGTGTCATCCTAATGTACATTTATTCAATCTTTAAATGTAAGAATGTGTTAAACAACATGTTAATGAATTCTAGCTTAAAACAACAGCAGCTAGAACAATAACTGCTCGTTCATGAATAGCAGCAAGTAAAAGCAGCAACTGCAACAAAGCATCAGCAATCAATAAAACTTGACACTGAAAAAAAGGTTTTTTACAAAAATACAAGGTACGAATGAACATTTTTTCTTTTCTTTTAAAAACTAAATGCACTTGAAAGATTGTTTTTCATTTAAAATTTTCTATGCGGATTATTGATTTTCTAATAGGAATATTATAAAAAAATTACACGTGCATTGCATTCAGGTAATGAGAAAATATTTCTAAGGGATTTTAAAATAAAAGATGAAAGATGAATACACACAATGGAATGGCAAGTATCATAAATTGAAAATGGTCTTAATTAGAAAAACTGTTTTATTGATTTCTTGGATATATGTACATATAAATAAAATTTATAAAGAGAATTATCTCTGAATGTATCTTCTGAACTTGAAAAAATTAATTTTTATCATATGCAATGATTTAGTAACAGAATAATATTCAGAGATGCCTACTTTTACATCAAACGCTTTTTACCATTGTTCATTTAAGAAGTATTTATTCTGCAGATAAACATTGGGTTCAATGAATTTTTATTAGTCAATAGTTTTGACGGTCAAAAAAAACGAGCAAAAACTTGGTAATGTGTTGCAATTACCAAACAACATACTTTTCAAAACAAACGACATGCCGTCTGCATTACTTTACAGTAGTTAGATCAGTTACTTAATATTAAATAAAGAACTCATTTATTCTCTTATTAGCACAGTAGTAGTGTCTGCATTTGTCATACAGATGATCAGCAGTTCAACCCCTGATAAAGCAACGTGGATTTAAAAAAAACAACTTTTAAGCCCATAACAAAATGTTTATATAGTAGATCAGTGAGTAAAATACTTGACATAAAACACAATAATAACTTAAAATTTCAAGGGCTCAATGCTCAGTCGAGTCTTTAACTTTTATTATGTTTTACATATTCAATGACTTTTAAATATTAAAATTTTTAAGTTGTAATTTATTAGCAGGGCTCGAACTTTCATGCAACTAAAAATTGTTTTTAAGCGCTTAACACATGCACTTAAAAATTATATGCATTTACCTACGAACAAAGAAAGTACCAAAACTAAAATAATACGAAAATATTTTAGTTTTTTTAATTTTTTATTATTATTAGAGAAAAAGCAGCTCATAGTCATCAGTAGTATCATTTTCAATAACTGGCAACTCAACTGAGGCTCGGTTGCCATCTATAATCGGCCTATTAATATAAAAATATGCAAAAAAATGCACTTACCACTAAAATATGCAAAAATATGCAATTACAAATTGATGCCAAACTACTTAAAATTTGATAATGAAAATACCTCTTAATCTATCCCCACAAAAACATGCACTTGCATGAAAGTTCGAGCCCTGTTTATTAGTTAAGGTGGTATGTATTTGCCTCTAATAGAATCGCCATGATAAAGTAATTTTTTAAAATGGCAATGTAGAAGTAGTGAACGGTATGTTTATTGGCATTTTAACTCCATAATTTTTTGCCAACAAAATCTTTGCTGGGAAAATTAAAAAAAGCAATAGCTGCCATATCCCGGAAATTAATGCTTCTGTGTGCCTAATTTTAATTTTTTATTGCATATTTGTGGTACTGTTATAACTGTCAATAAATACGGAAAATTTTCGTAACAAACTATAAAATTTAATTGAACTTTTTTTCAATTAATTTAAAATATAACTAAAAACGTTGTTGCCTTGTTTTATTTTCACTGAAATTAAAAAAGAGCGCTAAACTAAAGTGAGTTTTTCAAATTCTACTCAACAAATATGGAGTTTTTTTTTTTGCTTCAATCCCAAAAAAAAGCAAAATAAATAACTAACATTTTTGCAATAAAACATGTCAAAGTCAGTTTTTATTTTTATAAAAACATTTACTTGAATAAATTCTATGGGTATGTGTGTGTATTTCTATATTCACACGAATACATGCATCCATTCACACCGTGTTTTAGGGGAAACAAAAAAAATCACAGTGCTACAAAAAAGCTCCTGCAAAAATGGAAATTTTTCAATTAAAGTTCTTGCATGTTTCCAATTTAAAGTTGCATAAAAATTGGTTCTGAACTGCAAGCGGTATTTTGTGAAATTACACCGAAGTTTGTATATGAGCAAGAGGTTAGTTTGTGTTTAAGGTGTCAAGCGAATTTTGTGTTGGCATCAAGAACATCTACATAAATATATTACGAATTGTATAGACTATAACAATTGTGAACTTTTCATGGTGAAGAGATTTTCCGACCCAATGTGCAAAATCACACATCAGCACATGTATTTATAGTCCTGAATACAACAGAGTATTATATTGTATCTACAATACATGAGCAATACGTTACAATTAGCAAATGTCAGCTAAAATAGCTTAAAAAAACAAATTTATAAATACAAAAATATGAATTCAATCTCATAGAACTACGAACACGCTGAGAAAACTAACAACAGCACACAATCAAATTAATATATTTATTTCATTGTTGCAATATTAAATACACATTTTGTTTTGTTTTCCCGTTTTTTTATTTATCATATTAATAAATTAAATTATTTAGTTGTGTGCTATTTTTTTTTATACCACTTTCATTGCTTACCATTTTTGGGCGGGTGGCGAGACTGCTTGGTGAGCATAACGCGTTACAAAACTCCGTTATTATTGCTGCTGTGAGATAGCTTTTGTTAACAACAACAATAAAATTAAAACATTTTAAAAATGTTCTTTGTTTAATTTTCAATGACAAGCCGTCGTTGTATGTGACTATTAAATGTTTTTATGAGACATACGTGTACAGTGTGTAGCATAAGTTTTCGTATTTTAACTATGGATATTATGGCATAGAAGGTGTCATAAAGTCTATGAATATTATGACACATGAATATTACGACACAGCAATTGTTCATTTTTTTAACATAAAGAGAAGTAACACAATCAGACAATTAATTTCTACCAGTTAATTAATTAATGCGCTACCTTCATTGGGAAAGGGATAGTGTAGAGAGAACAGATGGTGAAGTGGGAGAGAGATAGAAATCTTAATTCATATACAACTCTGCTATTGCGCGTTTTTTGCAGAGCAATATTGGAGCCCTTCTCGTGTCAAGTAGAGGAATTAATTTTTTTAAGTTGTGTAGCCATTTTTATTACTTCAGACGAAGGAGGCTGCTGTGAAGTGCATTAGGATATGTCAGTAATAATCGCTGCCGATACTGCCAAAGTGATCAGTGCTATTGCCCTCATCACTTTAGCAGACCAACAACAACTAACACAATAACACACCAATGAACATCAGAGAAATGCATGATGTTGTTGGCTTGCCTGAAACTAGTCTTGAACCCAAGACCTCAGGGTTTGTAGTCAAACGCTCTAGCCATTCAGCCAACAGCACCCTTATGAATGATCATCGACATGTCTGCTCTAAAGATTTAAGACTTAAAGATTTTATTTTCTGCGCATGCCACGCATAGATTTGCTTCTATCAAACCATGGACTTGATGACATTTGTTTAGAACGTGTAACTATTTTTAGACAAATTGTTTTATATATTCAGAGAAGTATATTATTTGGTATATTACAGAAAATCCAGTAAATATTTTGGTTTGATTCAGTAAATTATTTTATTTAGAATTTGTAAATAGCTTTAGACAAAAAGCGAGGTTTTCAATGAAATTGTTGATACATTTTTGTCTGTATTTACAAATTTGTTTGTAGGTTCGTTTATAGACAAAATATTTGCTTTTGCATTGATTTTCAGAAAATGAAATTAATATTTTTCTGTGTATTCTGTAGCTTGTCCAATTTTTTTTATTGTAGACGAACATTTTCAAATATAATTCAATGAATAATTTTAGTCAGAATAGAGTTTGTTTTTCAATTCTCTATTAAGAACAAGCAATTTTTTTCTAAAATTTAAAAAACACAGATTTTTAAAAACGTTTTTATTTTTAAATTTAATTTTTAATTTAGTGTTCATTTTTTGTGCTAGTGGCAACTTTGAAATTTGACAGCTGTCAGATATGTTTATTCCGATTATTAAAAATGGGGCGTTTTACGAAAGAATGACGCGCTATAATTATGAAAACTGATTTAAAAAAATTGGAAAGTTATGCTGAGACCGCTCGCAAACTTTGAAGAATCTTCAGTCGAGTAAGTGCACCTAATGTGTCAACGAACAGGAGTCTTACTGTCCATAACCGACCCAGTTTCTTCAAATTTTTTGACTACTTTTCAAATGGTTGACACATTAGGTGCACTTTCTGAATTGAAAATTCTTCGAAGTTTGCGAGCGGTCTCAGCATAATTTTCTAAATGTTTTTAATAAGTTTTCAGAATCAAAACGCGTTGTTCTTTCGTAAAACGCTCAATTTTTAATAATCGGAATAAGCATACGTGATAGCTGCCAATCTTCAAAGTTGCCACTTGCACAAAAAAAAAATTAACACTAAATAGCTACTGAGACACCCTTTAGTAGAGTATGTATAACTAAATTCGAAAACTTGTGTGAGTCATTGTATCCTTTTGTATTAGCCGTTGTTTTGTTAATTTTTTACTTATATGAACAAAAATAATATAAAAATATCTTGTTTTATTGTTTTATGTCATTTTTGTTCAAACGAAATAAATAATAAATAATTTGGTTTTCAACTAAAAACTTTTGGTAAAAACCACTTATTCCACAGCTGAAATAGTCAATTTTTAATAAAAAGCCGCCAAAAAAATCCTGTTTCATTTAAAATTATTTGTTTCATATTTGGAAAGAGCAGTCTGTGTATAATGGCACACAGCATGAAATAAATTAAAAACGAATTTGACATTGATCTCCTTTTAATTTTGGCGTAAAAATTGTCTTTAAATCAATTTCTAGTTTCTTTGAAAACAGAAGGAAATTTCAACTGAAAATGAAATTAAAATTATATCAATTCATACATATTTAGTACACATACATGTGTGTATGTATGTAAAAATGTGTTTTTTATATGGGCGTTTGTTTGTACTTACCGGGCAACTTGAGTGGCGTTGGACTGGCCATATACTCTTTGTGAGCCAAAAGCAACACTGTGGCCACAATAATCCAATTCATATTGCTGCCTTAACAATTTCGTTTTGGCTCGTTTCGTTACGTTAATTATTTTAATTTCTGTCTGCTACCAACAGCTGATGTTGCTGTTGTTTTGTGAAATAAATCATAAACTTGTTTCAATTTTTTTTCACACCTCCTTTTTGTTGTTGGAATTTTTTACTTTACTTGACTATTGACATTTTGTGATTGAAACTTTTTATCTTTCAGCTTTTTTCACTTGCAATCAAATATTACTTTTTTTTGCTTTTTTATATTTATGGCAATTTTAGTAGAGTTGTTGGTCTAAAGACCAACATTTTAATAAATTTTCATTTTTTGCTTCTGCTTTTGCTATAACTGAAATAATTTTTCTTATAAACTTGTTGTTAAGTGTTTTTATAATGTTAAATTAATTTCATCATTTTAAGACTGCTGAGATACTTGTGTAGGTGTAAGATTCACACTAAAGAAATCTGGAAAGAGTAATAAAAATGAGTTAAAAAAATGAAATTAATTCGTGTTAATACTTAAAAATACTGTGTATACTTATTTTACATGTGGGATAAAAAACGTGTCTGTACATTAGGGCCGTTCAAAAATGTTGTTTGTTAAATGCTTCTATAGATTTTTGGATTAATTAAAAAAATTTTCATTTAACCGACTAAAATTTTCAACACTCGTGCCACACTTTTTCGAGTCCGTTTCGACAACGATCGAAACGGACTCGAACGGATTAATGGATTTTATAGAAAATTTTTAATAATCGACGTTGTTTTTTTGAGGTCAAGCTAATTATATTTTGGTATCGATCGGTACTGTAGCTTAAAATTTATTTTAAAAAATTTTTTTATGTTTCATTTTCAATTGTTCGTAAAAGCAGCCAGAATAAATCAGCTTATCACGAAATATAAATGAAGGCAAACTATTTAAAATAATGCAAGTTTTAAGCCGATCGATTCTGCCGTTCAAAAGTTATCAGAGGCATACATACATATACACACATACATACTTGCATGCATACAACATTAATCATGTACATAGAAAAAATTATCACCAAAAAAATTTTAAACAAAAGTTTGTCTAAAATAAAATTTCATTTTCAGTAAATGTTTTTTACTGAATCAGTGAATTTTTTGCTTGACTTTTATTTAAAACGCAAACAGCAAGAACAACAACAAAAACCAGTTTTCTGTGTCGTGAAAAAACGACATACACGTAAATAAGAACAACAACAATGATTAGTATCAAACGTAAATTTCGAACAAGTTTGTTTACTGAAGATTTCTGAGTGAATCAATTCGTTTATATTGTTGCGTTGATATTCATTTTTTAGGGACTTTAGATAAACCAAAACTTGACAGAAACTTAGGATAAGTGACGAAATTTAACTGGGTTTTAAAGAGTTTTTTCCATACAATTGGACATTAAAAATCAGTGTATCTTGTAGTCCTGACTCATCACTATATTGAACAGTGACTTTTAATGTCAAATATTCCAATAGAACTAGTTAAGAGCGAGTTCAATTTCATCGGTTATGCTATCTTCATGTCAAATTTTCATTATGCATATGACACACAGAGTTTAACATATTTAACATAGTGAAATTTCATAAATGCTTAATTATTATATTATTATTTAAAATTTTAAAATATTGAAAAAAAGTTTTTACTGACTCAGATAAAAAGTTTGTTTGATATATTACGATTGAAAGAGTATCCGTAACTATGCCAAATATATTCATTCCAGTGCAGTTAAAATGGTTTTAGCGGGGCTCAACTTAAATAAGTCTCCTGGGCCGGATGGTATTCTAGTACTGGTCTTGAAGCAGTGCTCTTCGACGCTAGCGCGTCCTTTGGCAACCCCCTTCAGCATTTTGTACCATGCTGGTGAATGTCCAAGGTGTTGGAAGGTTGCCAATGTAACGCCAATCTCCAAAAATGGAGAGGCTAGTAACCCTAAAAATTACCGCCCAATCGCGATTTGCTCTGCGCTTTCCAAAGTGATGAAAAGTATGGTGAATTTCCATCTTGTGGGATATTTGGAGTACAATAGTTTACTCAGCGACTGGCAGTATGGCTTCCGTAGGGGACGCTCTACGGGTGACTTTCGGAAAAGTGGTGCCGCTCCATACACCATTTCGGCGAAAGGACGGTGGTGGCTCTAGATATTTCCAAGGCGTTTGATAGAGGGTGGCATGGGTCACTTTGTCAAAACTTGTTACTTTTGGTGCCGGTGATGACTTCTATTGATTTATATCAAGCTTTCTGAGAGATCGTATGCCCTCAGATTCATCGTCTTGGATTATTTGTCTACTTCTTCAGGGGATCGTCTATTTAAATAATATAAACATTACATTTACAAAATTGTCAAAATGTAATAAATATAACTCACAATTTTTTTAATTTTTGAAACTTCATACATGAGAATACAGCTAACATCAACACTAGCTACAAAGTGGTTCTGAACTAAAAAATTTTCACTGTGATATTAGAATAAGATGTGTTTAAATGTCGTAAATTGTTTTTTACACAAATGTTTATTTAAATTTATTTCAATTTCAAAAAAATATTTATGTAGTTTTATAAATTAAGAAATTGTAAGTTATATTTATTATGTTTTGACAATTTTGTATATGTAATGTTTTTATTATTTAAATAGACGATCCTCTGAAGAAGTAGACAAAATTAAGTAAAATAAAGTAAACAATACTGATTTTTTTTCTGCATTCTCAGGATGACCTTCTAGAAGGCCTCTACGCTCCTATATAAAAAATTCGGTACATGCGTTGCACCCTTCGAGAGAAAAATATAAGAAAAAAAAATATAACAGAGAAAGAAATAAAACATAAAATGAAAATATTGGAAATTGTTTACCAAATGTCTTCAACGTACTTTTTTGATGTAAGACCAGCACTCAGTGGATGAACCCTACTCATTAAATGCATTGTGCCGGAATTAGTAAAATTGGTTATGGGAAGTAGGCTAGACGGAGTAGTGTTTATGGACATTGGATTTGAGCCTTCTAATACTCAAAGTGGCCGCAAAGACCTCTGCAGGAAACTTGTTCCACATGCGAATCGTTCCGCCAAAGAACAAACTCTATCTGTAATGCATTTTGCGATTCAATGGCGTAGCGACCACAAAGGGATGTGCTCTTAGTGAAGAACCTGTTATTCGCAGAAAAGAGTGGGTGTTAAGAACAAGTTCCCTGATTTCATAAGATGCAGTGTGTAAAAAACTGCAAGGATTTTCCTTTCATTTGATTTTGCTTCTGCTTATGATTTTGAAAAATACGGCAGTTCCTCTCAAAGCAAAATCACAAAACGATTTATGAACAATTGCACAGCCCTTTCAACAGTCGACGATTTTAAAACTTTGTTTTTTTTAGGTTTTGGTTAGTATCGCAAGTAAGGGCAAAAGAAGTATATATGCTTTTGCAAGTCACAGTCGCAAAAGCAAAAAATCTCACTTTTAGAAGAGTTGAGACTGCTGTTTTTTCATAAGCGTAAGAAAAAGCATTGGCTCACTTTAAACACTTAGAAAAAGCCAAAGCAGCAAAAAGTAAAAGTTTTACGACTTTTGCTACTTCGCTTTAAGTTATTTAAACACGTTTAGAGCACATACCATTGTAGTAACGACAAAACAACAAAATACTCCCCACATGTTATAGAGTGGGCTACCCTACCGTCGCCGATGAGCTTCTTCGCCCTCTCTTATACGCTCCTGTACGCGATCGAGTAACTTCAAAATAGACTTTGAAGCATCGACCTGGCTGCTAATCCTTTGGAACCAGTCACTTGAATTGTCTTGTAACAGATTCTCTTCCTTCTAAGGAGGCCTTCCATAAGGTCGGTTACAGAAAGCCTGCTGTCAGGCCTGCTGAGTAAGGAGTCGATGAAGGCCTTGGTCGGCAATGACATTGCATGTAAAAAAAAATAAATGAGCATATAATGGGATTGGTAGTGCCTATGCCTGCTAAATAAGGCCTTATATAAGACCTCTTTACTATATCTTTTTATCGCTAGGTATTTGTGTATGCAAATGTCGGTATGTTTCAGTTGCAAAAAGTTTTATTTTCAATTTCTTTAGCCCCTTGTTACACAATATTATAATAATAGTCGTATTCTTTAGTTCTCTTCACTACTATTTTCCTTTTATAACTATAATTTTGTTGTAATCGTTAGTGTAGTAGTAGTGTAGTAGTAGTAGTAGAAGTTTTGTTGCACTTATTACCCTCGCATTTGTGGTGCGGTGCTTGTCATCTTACATTTTAACTCACAATTACCCAAAGTCTGATTATAGAAAATTTAACTAAATAATGACTAAAGTGCCGTGTCTTTTTCTACTCATACTTAAATAGCTATTGTTATTTTTATCTTCTTTAGCTTCGCAGTTTTTCTTTGAAGTTTGTTACTGTTATTTTTAACAATATTAGAAATTGTTACTGTCGTTGCCAATGCAAATGTTGCTTCCGTCACATACAATAAGTATTTATAGGTCTCATCTATTAAAAAGAAGAATAAAAAAAGCAAAAAAATATAATAATAATAAAAATAATTATTAGAATTACGAAACCATTATAAAGGGAAAAAGCTGAAAGCTAAAGAATAGCAAAGGCATGTTAGTACATACATACTGCCTGACAGATGGGCATAATGTCTCTAATTGTTTATTAAAATTGCAATTTATTTTTAACACAACAAACGTGATCAATATTGATAAGAAAACATATTGGAATTGAAGAAAATGTTAACTAACTTACGGTATAAAAAACAGAAAAGCTATTGCCCATTTTTTTCAATTAACTGGTTACTAGTGTTGTCATTCCTATAAGAATTATTCGAATATTCGAACAACTTATTTTGATTTTTGTTCGAACGAACAAAATTTTTCAATTTAGTATAAAAAATTATTAAACTACTTTTTATAAAAATTAGTTAACTTTTGCGAATGTAAAATAGCGTTTTAAATTAATTACTTCTTTAAGTTGTTAACAAAAAGATGTGTTAAGTAAGCAAATTACATCAAATTATAAATACTTGTGTAAGGGGTTGTAAAGCTTTCGTATTCAATTACATCATGATCTTAGCTTGGAAGTATTTTGACGAAGGCAATTAGAAAAACCAAATTGTTTTCAAAAAGTGTTCTAAGGCTTACAAATGTCATAGATCAACAACTGCTCCACTTTTGCTCCATTTTCGTAAAGTACACAATATACAAATTGAAAGTTTCAGAGAAGTTCCAAACATATCTGACATGAATAATATTGGCCCCAGACAAAATATGTAAAGAAAATGTATCTTAATTCAATCGAAGAAATAGTATGTTTATAGGAAGGAGTTTGGATGGAGATGGAATGTCGAAACTACACTAGAGGGAAGAGAACCTGTCACAAGACAAGTCACGTGACTAGTTCCCAGGTACTAACAATGGTTTCGAGTTTCGGAACATTTTTACCATTCTCATTTTCACCAGTCATAGGACAAGTACATTTAACACAATTGGTACAACATTTGCCGCAGGGTTGTGGTAGAAAATATTAAAAATCGTGGTTTTAAAGTGGTTATTCGAGTGAACATTTTTATTCATTATTCGTTGAATAATCGAATTTTTTAAATTATTTTAAATTATTCAATTAAATTTAACTGGACCCTTTTTTGAGTTTAAGTTCTTAACTGAAGAAATTATTGACATTTGAAAATAAATAAATTGTTTGTTATTCTGAAAATATTTAACATAAATTTTCACGAATAATAGCAAATTCGAAGCTTCGAAGCTTTATGCAGTGGTCGTGCTCAGATGCTGTTGAACCATGATATTATTTATATAAATTGCTAAAATTTTTGCATTTCCCAAAAATAGTTTATCTCAGGCAATCAAAAAAGTTGATTACACAAGTTAACAAAATTTTTTTATTGTTAACGAAAATTGTTAACTTCCAGTTAAAATTTAAGTTTAGACTTTGTCTTAATGGGGGTAAGAAAGTGAAGTTAATTTAAATAATTTCAAGGAAAATTCATAACTAAAATACGAAACCTTCATATTGCTTGTGCGTTCGTATGAAATACCGCTGTTTGCATATTTATTTCACTGCCTTTTTCTCTAAACAACAAAAACATAATAGAGATAAAATTACAAATTCATTTCAAATAATTAATTGCTACATCTAATTCTCACACTTGTAGTAATTATAAGTGTATTAATACAGAAACAACAATCCATGCACGATAAGCAACAATAACAGAAGACCTTGATGGAGAGAATATAAATTTTTCATAGGAAACTTTTTAATAGTTTAACTTAAGAAGCTGAAGAAGTTTTCGTTCGGATGACCATGAGTCATCCCGTCCCGTTTTCAAGCTATCCATCCCGGTGTCCCCGAAGAAAGGTTCGCGACGCCAAATTGTCCCTATTATACAAATTGGAAAACATATACTTATTTTTTTAGGCGACTTTAAAGAAAGAAGAAAGGTTATCAATTCGTCATGTATATTTATTTTTTTTTTTATGGATGTTCCCTCAAAACTCGGCCATTTATAAACCGATTACAGATTTTTTTCTTTATTTAATAGGATGTACTTCCAGATTGGTTCCGTTGAAAAGTGGGCGAGGTCACGCCCATACGAATTAAATACACATGTCTTTTCATGTACTTCTAGTCAACCGATGCCTATGTAACTTTGCACACACACTAAACTTCTCTTTAAATACTATATCATGATTGAAAAAGTGGGCAGTGCCACTCCCATGCAAAGTAAATACCCTTTTTAACGGCTTCTACTAAACCGATTCTTGTGAAACTTTGCATACACATTTAGTTATTGTTACAATACAACAAAAAAGAGTGGGCAGCGGCACGCCCATGAAAAGTAAATATTCATTTATACTACTTCTACTTATCCGATTCGTATGAAACTACGTACACAATTAGTGAAAGTACAGCATTATGATAAAAATTATGGGCAGTGTCATGCCTATTTAGTAGTCGGTTTTTTTGCATGAATTATTATAGTTTAAATTTATGTTTATGCATTTTTGCAGGTGTGCATCAATAATTTGATTGTATGAATTTTTGTCCTGAAACCGATATCATGATATACGGCCATGTCACAGAGTTCAAGTCCGTTCGGAAACGGAATTCAACCTACCCCATTTTTGTAGCAGCTGGTGTCTAAAAAAGAAAACTAAAATACGAAAATTTGTCAGGTGTGTCCAGACTATTGCCGGTGCTTGCAGTATGATCCAACTAGGGCTTGACATATTAGGGTCGATTGAATTCCGTTTCCGAACAGAATAAAACTCTGTGACATGGCCGATAATGACAAAAATGAATCCCGTATAGACTCGCAGTAATAACGTCTTTATAGAAAAATGTGCGAAACAGAGAACAGTCCATCGTAAAAGTCGGGTGCGGACTGTTTTATTTCATTTTAGATATGTACATTAGGGTGGCAATATAATCTATGGAGGAATCTTAGCCTTGGATTTTCATGAAAGCGCGGACGGATTTAACGTAAAGTAAAATAAAAATTTAGAACGACTGTGCAAGCGAGTCAGATGGAACAACACATTGTGTCACTTCTGTGCAGTGATGTTAACCGTACAGTAATTACCGTTTTGTACGGCAATTTCAGGCCCCCAAAAGGTAGCAAGGAAATTTCATTAAAAATACGGTAATTTCAAAAAATTCTCAAGTTTGGAAACTCAACTAACAAAAATTCGTATAGCACACACACAAATGGAGTTTTTGTTGCTGCATGAAAATCGTGATTTTTATCAATTCAGTTTCCTCATTTAATTGTGATTAAAATCAGATCGATGTTTACTAAAACAGGGCTTGTTTTGTCGTACACTTTTAAGTATCTTAATGCTCACCAATATGGATGCAACATATCGCCAGCTTATTATTGGTTTGACCCATCGACCATTTAAAAATAAATAGTCAGGAGTTGATTATGGTAAAAATTACAACAACAAAAATCTATCGCATATATTTTCAGAAACCTTGCTGTAAGCCTTCTTTGTCATTCCTGTCTATTCCGAGTTTGTGGCATATGCGCTAAGCCAATACTAAAAAACCGGTTGCAAATAAACCCGGTTACGGATAAAGGTTAGAATTTGCAAAAGTTAAGTAATGCATAAATAAAAGTTAACATCACTGCTTCTGCATATTTTGTGCTTAGATATCGTGTGAATATGACTAACTCGACTTGGAAGAATTCGAGAATTATCAAAAATGCAATATCCGAAGATTTTTTTATTTAATTTATTAATTTTTTAGCTTTAAAAACATCGATTGCTGCAATTTTTATTAAAATCGAATGCTTAGTTCGACAACTATTGCTGCTGAAAGTTTTTCAAAATAATGATTTTTTTTTATTTATGTACTCTAAAAACTCCTGTCAAATCGATGTTCTAGATTCGGTCATTACTTCAACCTTTGAAAAAAGATTCAACTGCAACAAATTTTGATCAAAATCTGTTTGTTAGATCGCCAGATATCGTTCACAAAAAATTTCGGAAACGGTGTTTTTCAATAACTTCGAAAATTTGTATCAAAAATATGAAAATACTTTGAGTTTAAGGGGAAGTTAAAGGCATGACCAGCAAAATCAACCATATTTTTTACATATTAAGTTTTATTTGAAGTAGACATTTTATATACGTATTTACTTTTTTCATCAAATATTTTCCTAGTCTGACTATATGCACACATACCTACTTACATAAGTGCGTGATGTGTATTCCTCATCTAGGATACACTAGAAAAACAGGGAGAAGTATAGATGCCCTCAATTCTTGGTTACTTCAGCTAAAGAGTTTTCTTAATTGGCGGGGATATGACACAAATGTTTGTTGCTTGTATTAAAGATAATGACTAAGGAATTTCTTGATGATTATGAGGAAAAATTATAAACAAAAAAAAAATATACAAACGCCAAGAAAAGCAACAAATTATCTCTTATTTAACGCATTAATTTGCTGATTTAATTTCTCTTGCATTGAAACACAAACCCCACTCCAAACAAAAAGTCTCTTCGCATTTTCAAATTTAAGAGAGTAAAATCTGTTATTGTTTTGAAATTGCCTCAAAAACAAACAAAAAACCAAACAACTTGGCTAAAACCATAAACCAGCTGTTTTTTCTACAACAATATTCTCTGTAGAAACTAGTTTTATTATAGAGTCTTAATGCCGTAAAAAATGCACAAAATAAAACAATAGCAAAAACAATATTACTGTGGAAAACTATTCTTAAAAAAGCTAAAAACATGCGCAGTCTTCAAGAAAAAATGAAACTAAATTTGAAAAGAAACGAAGAAACACATAAAAAAACTGGTTAAGGAAGAGCGTATGGGTGAAGTTATTGTTTATAGAAAAAATAAAGGAAAATGAAATAAAAATAACTTTTGGAAATACGAACTACTAATAAACTTTGATAATTCTGTTATTTATTTGAGCCAATTTTTTTATAATAAGAGATACATTTGTAAGTTATTTGATGCAACAAACGATTTTGTAATAATTAATCAATTGTTAATTTTTGTAGTTGTTCGAGCAAAAAGACTATAGAATTTCATAATAATATTTAGCTTTTGCTTTGATAGCACAGCACAAAAAAATGGAGGCTTTTATGTTGTTTAAATAAAAATAGCTGATCCTTATATATGTCTATCTCCTGATTACGATGGCGTCATTAGTTTTTCCCTATGAGCTCTAGTTTTAAAGATATAGTGACATTTAGCATTTGCATAATTTATACCACTTTTTGTATTAGTCGCTTAATATTTCACAAATTAAAAATTCTTTGTGGTTTATTAATCTACACAAAAATCTCTTTCATTTGGATAGAGTCCCATTGATGAGTATACCAGGATTTTTTACTGTTATTGCAAGGATGTTAAAGGTCGTGTGTTTTTAGTTCAGTCCTTAAAACTTTTTTTTATCCGCTGATTATGAAAATAGCTTTCTCATTTTTCTAGCACTCGAGTTTCAGAAAAAAATACTTTACATTTTTCTTTTCTTACGTCACCCTAAAAATTCATTTTTTGTAATATGTTGCTGATTTTAGATCTAGCCTCTATTTTTTATACGTTTTGATTATATTCTATTAATTTTTTATTAACATTTAAAATTTTTATTTAAAATTGCTCTTTTTTTATTTCGTAAAGCTACAAATTTCACATATACGATAACTACAAATAACACAAACATTTTCTGGACTGGGCCATACAATATTTTTTATACGTAATAATTGTATTAATGACTTGTAAATTGACAAATGTGATATTAAAAACAAATTTTCTTTTGATGTCGTAAGAAAGGAAAAGTTTAAAGTATTTTTTTATTATACTCGTAGTGCACAACATAGATTATACGTAGATAGTCAACTAAAACTTCAAAAACCTAAGACTTCTGTCAAAAACCTAAGTCTAAGAATGTGTTAGTAGAACATTTTGTATTAGTATTGGTTTAAAATAAAATGTTCCCCACAGCACTAAAATTATACTTAGTTGTACAAAAAGTATTTTATAAAATTTATATTTTTTAAACACGAATTTATAGTTGCTATATGCAATTAATTTAATGAAAATATGAACTTAGAATCATTTTTAATGCATTTGAGCTCAAAAAATTTGGATTCGCTAAACATTTTTTTGCATTTTTTCTATTTGGCACTAAAAAATTGTCCTAAATAGTAACAAAAATGCAATACTGTTGAATGAAAAAAAACGGTTGAAAACTTTGATAAATTTCAACACACAAATGTCAACAAAATTAAAAAATATTTTAAAATTACAGCAAGAAGAAACATAAAATTTATTAAAACACAAATAAAAAAATTAAATAATATAAAAATAGTGTTTGTGTGTGCAAAACAAATAAATTTTAGTGCATTTTCAAGTGCAAAAATTACGCTCTCTGATGAGTGTTGAGTTGCCTCTCTCAGTGTGTTGGATAACAAAATACCCATGGGTGTGAAGAGAGTTGTCAATTTTTTTTTTTTTGACAGGAGAACAGTTGACTACGTATAATCTATAATCTACTTAAAAACTATGGTGCACAATGTCTCTGAAACTCGAGCTGCTAGAAAAATGGGAAAACTAATCAGCGGACAAAAATACATAAGGATCAGACATTTTAATTCCATAAATTTTAAATTTAAAAAAAAAGTTTTAAGGACTAAACCAAAAATAAATAATAATACAAACAAAATAATAGATTCGTATAACTAATTGGTAAATTATTAGTTCTCTCGGGAATTTTCTTTATGCTATAAGCACAACTGAAACGAACGACGAATTTGTGTATATGAAAATACACACAATCAGTACGTTGGGCGAAAGTTGCCGTGTGTAACCAACTTTCGATAGTTTTATTTCTATTTCTTGCGTCGTGGAAGGACGACTATCTAAATGAATTTTTTGTTTCTAATTCGAAAATATTAAAAAATGGACATTGCACGTAGAGGAAAAATTTTTTTTGCCACGCCTTAAAAGACTACTTTTTATTTTTTATTTATAGCGCTGAAGTCCGATTTCATCATATTGCATATCGTTATTTATGGCTTGACTTTGGCTTAATTTTTGGTTCTGATGACTTTTTTGTCCGTCATCAAATTCTGGGCGCCATTTATATCATCTCGGATCCTTCCCGCCTAATGTCCAATTTTTTGTACGTGGCAAGAAAGCCCTTCTGAAACTTTGTATGTCTTGCTTTTAATACACTCATTTTCATTTTAAACATAAATTATTACAAAAATTTTTATAATTAAAATTTTTTCTTAATATTTTTATGACTTTTAATTTTCTTTTCAAATACTCTGTGCAAGTTTACACCCCGTCTTCACGAGACATAATTTTGTTCTAACATTTGTCAAACTTCATACATAAAAATATCAGAAAAATGTTAGTGTAATTTTTTCATATCGACTTTGACTTTTGTCAACACAAATCAATAAATAAATTGTCTCGCATATTTATGTTAGTTGTGCAAATGAATTTTCAAAAAATTTTTGACAGTTTATTTACGAGAGTGGAAACATGCACAGTTTGCTTTAAAATTTGTTTTTGCTTTAAATGTATTTGTACGAAAGAAAGAACTCTTTCGACATCATGAAATAGCCAGTAAGTTAAAGTTTGTAATATTGTATTTAGAGTTGGAAATGATCCATATTCCAAGGAAAAAGGGAAAAATAGCATCAATTTAATTTTCAATCTATATGGCAGAACAGAACAACAACGTTCTTTTCGGAAAACACCAACTCGTCACTATGAGCACTGCATTACCTGTCTATCACCACTACATAAGAAACCCTGCAAAAATTATTGGTCTACATGGTCCATTTTAGCTGATATGGACTAGTTACAACATGGTCCTATGTAATGCAGCTATGGACCACTTTCAAACAAATGTTCGTGTTTTAGCACGAAATGTAGTGTTGCCAAGAATGTTATTTCATAAAATATAATCAATTACCAGCAATATGATAGCCCTGATGGCACAAAAGCTTATTTGTGGTTATAATGAATATTTGTAATTAAAAGTTTATTTTTTTGGTAAAAGCGAAAAAATAAATAAAAGTGACTTTTGTTTATAAGATATCAAAAATGCACTGTATCTCCCATCATAAAAGGAGACTTATTAAAGCAGAGGGAAAATCATTTGCGTAGATTACAAAATGAAAACTAGTTTTCTGTTTGTGAACCACGGATTAGTGACATAGAGTAGTTTTAAAACTAGCCTCTGTAGGTGCTCCATGGAGTAGTTACATGGTCTAGTTTTTGGGTTAGTCCGATGTAATGCAAAGCTGGACCACGTGGTCCAGTACTAGGACATCGCAATGTTAAATGGACCACGACTAAAGCATACGTTTGGGGCAGTTTGGGACTTGTCCTGGTCCATTATGGAGTAGTCCTTACACGTATGTATGGACTAGTCGCGATTTTTGCAGGGAAACAGCCTTATGCACGTCCTTTAGACACTCTTCTAGTTGTTGAATTTTTTATTTAAATGTCATGAACACGATAATCTTGCATTCGGCACAAAAAATTCACCACCAATACTATTTTCGGTTGTGCCCATCGGTAAATCATCTCTTTGATTGGCAAACGAAATATTCTGCTCGCTTCTAGGCCTAACCGGAGTAGTGTCATTAAAACTCCTGCCAAACTGAAGTTCACAATTGATTATGCGTCCTTCATGCCACTGCGTATGTAATGTATGTATATATGGGCATTTCCCCAGAAATTTTCACTTTTTGTCAGATAACGTTTACTAAATCCATGAGCTAAAATTGCTAAATATAAAAATTAAAGTAGCTAAAAACTTTTCAAAAATTTGCTAAATAATACCGAGTATTAATGCATTAGTATTTAACAAAAATAATAGATGTAATTCATATCTTGACCATATTTTACAATAAATTGACAATAGACGATCAATTCTTAATTCAATAATGTCACTTACACCTATAAAAACAATTACAGGTTTTTAGTCCAAGCATACAAAAATCTGCAATATAATAATTTGTACTAGGATATTCATTTTAGTCAATTGTTCAATTAATCGATTAATCAAAATTGAAGATTTTAAATGATAACCCTAATTTTTGGCTATTTGATTTTGTGAATACATACTTTTTTTAATTCCGACATTACAATACGTTCGACCGTTTGAACCAACTCTTTGATAATCGCATCATTCGTTAAGTTATCGGTAATTATAATACGAAACAGTTCAGTTTATTGCTTGGTCTCGAAATGTCTCTTTTTTTGCTTGATTGAAATGTTTCTGAATTTCGATAAAAGATATTTAAGTATATTAAAATTGCTTCCTTCGTCTCTATTATTGTTGCTGTATAATTTATTTAATTCCTTAATATAAATCGAACCTTTGCTGTAATAGAGTCATTACTCAAAAAGCGTGATTTTTGAGTTATGACTCAGGTGGAATTAATTAATCGTCATATTGTGTAAAAATTTCATACAAATATCTTGTACACTCAGCTCTTGGAAGAAGATTAAAATTTGCATTTACCATTAACTGTTTAATAAATTACAAAATTTAAATCCGTTTTCTGTAAAACGAGTTTTTTTTTAGTTATGACTATATTGCGCCAAAGGCTCGATATCTACATTAAGCGATTAAATAAAAAGTTAAATTTCAGAAATTGTAAAAATTTTGCAAGATTTTGTAAAGAAATCTACAAGAATGTATTTGAAAAAAAATAAAATTCACATAGAATTTTTTCCTCAAGTTATTCGATTCGAGGAAGTTCTTACTTGGTCGAACATTATTTGACCCCAATTTTCGTACTATTCGAGCAAGCATTATTCGATTGAATACCACAATTTTTACTTTATTGCTAAATTGAATTAAATTTAAGTAAATGTAGTTTATTTCTTAAGTTATTCTGAAAGGGACCAGAGATGTATTTAAATGTTTTATGGTCCAAGTAATCACTTCCTTTCAAAAAGCATTTGTATATGCACCCCTATCGCGAATGTTATGGGAATAAGTTATTTGGGAGCAAACCTATATTCCCATTAATCAAGTATCGCGAATATTTTGGGAGTAAAATTGTCTATTGTGAATTATTTGGGAGAATAGTTTCTATTGTGATATATTTATCAGCGCTTTATAAATAATTTGTGTACATACTTGTAAAATGAAAATATACACATTTTGAAGAAATTAATAAAGTTTAACTGCGTTGTGTGGTGCTGGAAGAGAAGAAGCAATCCGTAGATTGCGAAGATACATATGCGATTAGTCGTTGGAGGAAAATTTGCCTGCTAGCAGCAAGATGTTCGCGGTACCACCCGTAGTAAAAATAGCTGGCAGTTTGACTAGCGCACATCTCCTCCAACAGACAATTAATTTGCTATTTATTAACACTTGCGCTCTTTTAATAAAATAAAAGAGTAATTTAATACAGCCCTAGCTTAAATACAAATTACAACTTACATGTTCCCCTCTCGTTCCCATCGACACTTGTTGTGAACTTATTTTGTAAAATTATTCGCGGGAGTAAACATTGGCGATGCCACATTTTTTGAGTTGGTGAATTCGCTCCTAAAAATTTTGTCATAGGAAACATTTACGATAGCAAATCAGAAAGTTTTGGAGTTTTTTCATGGGAATAGGTATTCGCGATAAGGGTGATTATTAAATTTTTTATATATGAGTAATGGTGTTATAGTTTTGATGCTACACACAGAAAAAAAAGGAATGTAAAATCCACATGCCGCAATTTTGATTGCAAATCATATTAAATTTACAAGAAATAATTTGTCGTTTGAGTTTGCTTTGTTCATTGCCACAATTCACTGTTCTCCTTAGTTGTGTGACTTGTTGTTGTTTATTCTTACATGTGTCGTATATGTATACAACAAAAAACGAATTACCAGCGAATATTTACTGCTGCTGGCTTAAAATTACCATTGTTTCATATTAATTTTAAATGGAAAATAATTAATCTAACCTTAAATCACCGTTAAAACAATTTTGTTACAAACGCTAAGTTTCATTTTCAATCGACATGACTATAACTTTAATTTCAAATAAGTTTTATGTTAAATCATCATTTAAATCATGTTGGATTAAAATGAAATGCATTTTACATACGATGGTATTTATTTTGTGTATAAGTAAAGAAAAGTTTGAAGCTGTTGTGGCTGCAGTGGTTAGCGCGTGGACTATCATGCAGGTGGCACGAGTTCAAATCTTGGCTGGGGCAGTCAGCTACAACGAAAAGTTTTCTGATGACTATCACGTAAGTAAAATAATTAATAAAATAGCTACATTAAAGTCATGTTGTTTCAGCTTGATATAATTTTAATTCAACATGATTCTTCGTGTTGTTCCAATATCAAATTTACATTGTTTCAACTTGAAATAACTTTGATTCAACATGATTCTTCGTGTTGTTCCAATATCAAATTCACGTTGTTTCAACTTGAAATAACTTTGATTCAACATGATTCTTCGTGTTGCTCCAATATCAAATTCACGTTGTTTCAACTTGAAATAACTTTGATTTAACATGATGCTTCGTGTTGTTCCAATATCAAATTCACGTTGTTTCAACTCGAAATTACTTTGATTCAATATGAATTTTCGTATTATTTCAGTATCAACTTTATTTTGATTTAACTGTACTGGAATATTAAATCAACGTGAAATATAGTTAATTCAAAAGGAAAAAATTTTTTCAAGATTATTGTAAATCAAGTTGATTTAACATGAAACACCTATGAAGCAAAATCACTACCGAAAAATGTTAAGTTAACCTGGTTTTCGACCATTTTACATGGAAATTTTTCTGTGTGTACCTACTTATCAATGACTTTAATAACTATGTATATAGAAGCAGGTGCTGATTCAGCTTGAGCTCTGTGGGAAGGGGGAGGGGTGAGGGGACACGTCTAACTGAAACATATTATTTCACAAAACTTTTTTTAGAAACTCAATAGAAGTTGGGTATATTTTACGTGCTTTGGGGGAGGGGGGAATATCCCGTTTCCCCTCCCCTTGTATCCGCGCCTGATAGAAGTCATATGTCACTGGTTTTATTCACGATAATCTCTCAAACATTCTTCCGGTTTCAATTGATTTTTTAATGAAAAATAAATATCGCATAAAATGTTCCGTTGGTGAAATGGCTGATAGTATATAGATTTAAATGAAAAATTGCTAAAAACAATGGCTAATAGCTAAATTTAGCAAAAAAAAAAATGGCTCTGCGAGCGTTTCATAATCGCCATCCCCAGTAGAGTGTTCGGCTACAATACATGATAGCAACGTAAGTAATGATCGCTTTGATTATCAGTTTTTTTTTTGTCATGACATCTGAGAAAACATTAACGAATTTTTCGGTTGTTGTTACAACCAGTCGTATGCGTAACCAATCACTTAATGCTCCATTTTACACAGAAGATTCTGAAGTTGTTCATGCACCCCATTTTCAATTAAACATATTAACAAAAACAATTTTTTTGGTCTAAAATTACCATAAAATCAATTTGCAATATGATTTTTCGATACTAGTATTTGATAATTGAGACCTTTTGTTTTTTCATTGTGATGAGATGGACACCTTAAAAACGCATCCATTTGTAGAGATTTTTTTGTAATAAAAGTTAAAATTTTCTGCTCAATTGTAACAGTTCTAATTCAAAACTCTCAAAAACATACTTAACGTGTAAATAAAATAAGACCTTTATACATGAATATAAGAAACAACAATAAAAAGATTGTATATGTACATGGAATAAATGAATACATATTTGTATCTATGAATGAATGAATGAATATGAAAATACTGGATGGATGGATGCTTGGATGGTTTGATGATTGAACGAAAATATATAAAGCAGAGCTAGAGAAATAATACAAAAGATGAATAAGAAGAAAACTAAGTAAGTTGTTTTAAGTCAACCATCCATGTCAGACAAACAACACAAGATTTAAATGCAAATTTGTCTACATACATACAAACGAACAACAGTGAGTTTTATTGTTTTGTATGTTTTAAAAGATGTGTATGTATGCATGAAAATAATACAGAAAGATACCCAGCGGGGAATAGAAGGCATCTGTCTATACTCCTTCTTTTGGATATACAAGGCCTGCTCGCTCCAATCCATACTTATATTTTTTAACACACGTTGTCATTGCGGGGAAGGTCTTCCGTTTGATAGTTCTGGAAGGCCTGACAAAAGACCTTCTAAAAAGGTAATTTTGAAGGGTTTCTAAGGAAGGTTTGCCAAAAAGCAAATAGAGGTACATTTTTTTAATATCGGTATTTTTATAGCGGCTTCTTTATTTTTCATTAATACGATTTTTTTATTGGAGTTATATCCTTTCACCTAAAGTAATTTTTATACGAATGTATTTATTAAGAAGAAATTGGACGTGAATAGTTTCGCCATAACGGCATAATAGCAGCATGTATGATGTCTCTTGCGAAAAAAGAATATGAAAGTTTGTTGTTGCTTTGGCCTTATTTTACCTTTCTGAGCGGGCTTTTAAAGTCATAAAATAAAGTATAAAAATTATTATTTATTTACTTTAACATCCGACGTTTCGTTGGATAATCCCAGCTTCATCAGGGAGTTTTGTTTATAAAGTCTGGTAACACGGCTACTCCTTCTCTTTTCGTAAATTTAACTTTATATTAATTAATTAATATTAAGTTTTCAATAAATAAATAAATAAAAAAATGTCTAAGCAGGCCTTTAATAAGACCTGAAGTAAGAAGATATTCTGAGTTTTCCCGCTGCGTATAGTATGTACAATGTTGTATGTATATGTACGTTGTACATATGTACATATGTATATAAGCCCTCAAGGAAATGTCGATAGTAAAACTGTACTGATTCACTATTGACTTTGCCACCAGTACTACTGACTAACTATAATCCAGGCAATGTGCTGTGCTATAAACATTTTGCATTTTCATGTCATTGAGATTCTATTAGTGACCTCGGAGCTATTGACTTACTATTGACTAGGTGGTTCTTATAAGACCACATTGAGACATTGGAACCAGAGATTCACTAGTACATTTTATTTGATTCTAGTCAAAACATATGAAGTTAAGGGAATTACTTTCGATTTTTTATGAAAATTTTTAATTTTGCGGGCAGCTACATGTACATATTTTCATTACAAAGAAATAAGACAATAATAATAAGACGTTTTTTAGCTGTCAAAAACTTCGCTTTCCATTAAAGTGTAGACGAATCGTTGACAATGTCCCCAAAAAGTCAACAAACTTGTCGGCAAAAGTGGAAACTTGGAGACACCTGGCCCCAGGGTTCCTTCAGGGAAGTTTTAGCAACCTCACGAAATTCCATCTAAACTTAACACAAATAAAAGAAAATAATATGACTTTTGTTTTTGACACCCGCCACAATTGTTTGGTGTTTAAATATGACAATGGGAAATCTATGTAAAGTACACACAATATAATAGATGAAACATAGCTGACAAAGATACGTACATATGTATGTACATAGATTCATGTATACAAATCTGTATCTACGTAATAACTCAACTATGTCTAACAACTTTATCGAGGTTTGAAGGTAAACTGCTCTCCTTACAACAAAACAAGTATCATGCAAAAAAATTACATACACTCGCAACTTTTGTAAATCTTCAACAAAACTTACTCACCTTAAAAATATTTTACGAGTAATAAACAATTGTAGCTTCAAGTTACATTTAAAAGTATTATGTTCTTAAATATAATGCGAAATTTGAAAGAGGAATATGTTATTCAGAAGAAAAGACCAATCAATCTTTATTGAATGAATGCTAGCTACTAGTATTAAAATATTTTGGAATAAAATAAAAATTTATTTGTTGAGGGTTAAGCAATGTTTATATGCACTTCATTGCATTTCATATGAAATATAAATTCTTTGTTGGGCTTGTATAAGTTTCTAAGCCTACTACGCTTGATTTATTCTTTAGTGATATTCAAAAATTATTATTTGTAAATTCTCAAGTAGTGTCTCAAGGAATGTCTGTGCATAAGATAAAAGGTTTGAAACTTTTCAAAAGTATGGTTAAAGTCTACTGACGATTTGGTAAAGCACCAATGAAATGCATATGGACATTGCTTAACCCTCATCAAATAAATCTTTATTTTAAATAAAATTGGAAGAATATCTCGAATAGTAAATTTAATAAATTTTGGAATAATAATAAAAATAAACTTTTATTAAAAATTAGTTTTTCAAAAAGTACCTTTTGCAAAAAGTATGTTTTCGACAAAGTACCTTTTCCGAAATTACCTTTGCAAAACTCGATTTGTTGATCTAAATTGCAGAAAATGCTATAAAATAATACAATTTTTAAGACTCAAGGGACGCAACAACAATTCTGGTGTGGGTAACTCATTTATATGCCATTCTCGTGAATTTTCTATGATTGTTAGTATAAACAAAAGTAAATGAAATTGAAAAAAGTTTTATTGGTATACAACACTGTTCCAAGCGCTTAAGATTGTTGAACAATCATTGTTATAATTTCAGATTTGCACTAACGCTAAAGCCTCTGGTTCGATCGAGCAAGTCAGTACATTTGATTACTATCTTGTCAAGTCATTTTCAGAGACCAGCACTATAGACATTTTTGAGGATAGTCTGCCCGCAATTGGGGCCCTTAATTCAAAGGTGAAGTCAAAGTGTGTACTGGCATGCGTTCAATCTCTGAATAGTTTGGGTTCTAAAGCATGAAGGTTTTCAGAAAACGAAATTGTTTATGAATGCGCAATAGCAGTCCTGGCGTAGAAAACTCACAAAAAGTATCAATATCTCTTAATTGAGGTATGAAATGAGAATAAGGAGTGGGCACTGAGGAACTGAGGTGGTCACCAATGACGTATGTCGAAACATTTTGGCTTTCCATATAGTGGCCACTATAGCAGAAGCTTTTATGAAGAGGATTCTGTCCAACATATTCTCCCTGTGTCTGTCCGACTTTGTTGTTATCTTGGCAATCGATTCCTGCAGTACCTGAACTGCTTGCAACTGTAGCTGGATCCCTGACCTCCGACTGACCATTAGAGGCTTTATGAAAATTTTTGGTTGACTTTAAAGAGCTGGAACTGCATATCTTTATACGAATGTTTAGGGCGTATATCCCTAATACTATTACACTTTGCGCTAGTATGGTAACTCTCGCTTTTTTTTTAATTTGGAACGATTTTCCGTCATCCCACGTCAAATTTGATTTGTAAACAGACCGGTTTCGGCTATGTGCCATCTTCAGTGTTCTATTGAATACTAAATTTAGTATTCAATAGAACACTGAAGATGGCACACAGCCGAAACCGGTCTGTTTACAAACCAAATTTGACGTGGGATGACGGAAAATCGTTCCAAGTTCAAAAAACCCCTTCGGAAGAAAAACACAACACGTAACTCTCGCTCTTGCAAAGTTTTTGTTAGTGTATATCAAGCAATAGCAAGAAACAAGCGACAACACAACCTACCGTTCTGCTAATCTGATCCGTTCTGCTAATCTGATTTGAATATTCCAACACTCCACTCTTAATAAAAATAATTTGAATTTACATTAATTCAAATATTGAACTAAAAAGCCGAAATAATAAAATTTGAGACAACCTATTTGTTTGAATGTTCATGCCAAACTGGTTGATTTTATTTCATTTTAGTTAATACGTGTGAGTACGTACGTGTTTGAGTAAAAGAGTAAAAAGCCCCATGTGATACGTTTTGCGGATTGATGGTGTAAATAGTCCTCTGGGCATAACAGTGCGCGTAATGGGCTCCGAGTATACTTGATAGGATTCGGGCTGCCTAGCTAGCTTAACCTAACCTTTTTAAGACTTTTTCAGGTCAGTCTGCCTGATTTTTTGATATTTAAGTTATAATAATTCTATACACTTTTAACCGTCGACCAAAACATAGGGGCGTTTTCGTTTAAAGTGTACCTCTGTGTATTTTTGTGTTTGCCTGAGTCATCGTAGCGCACAATGGGCTGAACCGATTTTCAAAATTTTTTTTAAATGTAATTTGATCAAGGATGATTTTAGCTATGTTTTAAGAAATTCGATCCAGCCATTGGGGAGTTACAACGTCACAAAACAGATGCCGGGGGCTTAAAATTAAAAATGTATTATTTTATTGGTGGCATGTCATAATGTCCAGTGACATAATGTTCATGGACATTATGTCCTGTCACTCCAAAAAGTCTCATAACGTCCATGGACATTATAATACATTTGAAAGGGAGTACATTGTCGTAAGGTCCATGGAGCTTCGCTGAGCTAAGATTTTCTGCTTAGCCCGAAGCAAATCCTTAAGCCCTGCCTAAGGCTGGCTATGTAAAAATATTTAGTCAGCGAAGCCGCTTTTCCATATACAAAAGAGGAAGAAACTGTTAAGCCCGGCCGAAGACCGGCTACGCAGACGATCTTTAGTAATAAAAGTAAAATTTTAAAAAATTTTAAATGAAATTTATTTGCAAATATATTTCATTTAAAATAAAATTATGACAATATGTCAAATAATAAATTTCTTAAATTGTTAAAATCCAAATATTTCTTTGAATTTGTTTTCATTTTTAAAACTATGGACATTATGACACATTTAAAAGTGTCATAATATCCATATTAGTAGCCTCATAAAGTCCATGGACATTATGACACTTTCAAAAGTGTCATAATGTCCATGGATGTTATGACACTTTTTGGAGTGACATAATGTCCGTGGATATTATGTCACTGGACATTATGACATGACACCACTTCATTCTATAACGTTGACCGTTATAGAAATATTCCATTCTGTCACAAAATCTATGTATGCACATATTTATATATTGTTAAATATTTATGTATGTAAGTATATGATTTTATAACTGCGTTGTATGGTTGTGTCTGGTGTTTGTTTGTAATAAATTTTTTTCTCGTGGCCGTTGTCATTAACGACGACTTGATGCTGTATTTGTTTACATTGTTTTGTTTATTATTGTGGCTAAATTGTGCAAAACTCGATTAGTGTGAAAATGAACACAAAGCACAATATCCAATTGGAAGTTTGCGTGAAATTCAATTTTGTTCCTAATTGGATTCAAGTACTGTCAATAAAAAGAATAAACACACTCAGATACTCTCTAATACACAGACAGATCCACACACACCCACACACACACACAGACTGACACTGTTCTGCCATCTACACCATTACAAATACATACATAAATATTACAACAACAAACATCAAATCCAACTGGATGCCAACAAGTTCTAAAATGATGAGACCATAAAGTGGTTCATGAATATCTGACTGACTGACAGACGAAGTAAACGTCTGAGCAAGAGAGTGTTTCCATCCTACCTATTTAACATATGTAAGATATCTTACAGTCTGTCTCTTTGTCATTATAGACCTTTAACGTTGGCCCCCAATTGAACTCACTTACACCTCACATTGACTTTTAACCATAGAAATATAAAAAAAAGAACATCAACGAGCACAGCCAAATCAAACGACAACAGCGAATAGAAATAAAAATTGTGTAAAAAATTAAATGAAATACATTTGACTCTACCTTGAAAATGAGAGAAGGAAGAGTTTTTTTTAGTTATTCAGAATTATTTGGAAAAATATCAAGAAAGGGGGTTGGTTCCCTTTCATTCAAATAAACAAATATAAAATAAAATTTAACAAGTAAAAATGTAATAAGCAGCAGTGGTGAACCGTGTATATACAATACCGAAGACAAAAGGTATTTTTTGGAAATGACGTAGTATTGTTTATTAGAATACATACTAATTTGTTTCTTCTATTTTAGTATTTACGTGAACTTGTTTCCAGTTAAACGTTTGATATTAAAATTTAAAGGGATATTGTCCAGAATAGGTTTTATAGGTATAAGCTACACAAAGTTAATTCTTTTTTTATGGATTTGTTTATAATTCTAAGGCTATGCTATCAAACTTTTTCGACAGCAGAGTTTTACAATTATGTACTACTGTTATTCCAATAAACAATGACATTTTTTCAAAACCTCCAGAACGCATGGGCATCCATTAGAATTCAATTGGTTACAAACGAAATATCAATCAGTATATGTAAATGTAAAAATATTTTAGCCCTTTTGTTTGAACAACCGCAACAAGAATTTGTTTGTACAAACACAAGAAACTCGATGTTGGGTTAATCTGCCTGCTGCCCTACCCGCCTGCTTTAAGCCCGATGTTTAGCTGAATGATTTTGGCTTATGAACTCACCTTTTTTGTTTCTATTCTTGCTAATATGGACGTTATTGTTGTTGTTGCTATTACTTATAACTTCTATATTCATTTTCTACTTCTAACAATGTCACCGTTGTTGCTTTTGTTGCAGTTGTCTCCGCCGTATTCGTAGTTGTCTTCTAACTAACTAAACCAGTTTTATTCAAACACAAAACACTCGCATACACTCACATTCTTCTACCTTAATTATTACTTTTTTCACGTAAACTACATTTTTTATTTAAATGTTCATGTGTGTGTGTGTATGTACGAGAATGTGAACTGGTGTGTATGTATGAGTGTAGTTAGGCACAGGCACGCAAACACTCTGGCATTCGCAGCCACTTACATATTTATACTAGAGAAGAAGAAGAAAAAAAAACAACAATACAAATATTACTTTTTCAGCTTCTTCTTCTCCATCTTATTGAAATTTTTTAATAAATGTTATTATTCTTCTTTTTTATTTAATTTCGCACGAATTTTTTTCTTTTTTTAATTTGTTTAATAATTTTTTTGTTATTATTTCCATGTGCAAATGATTAAGATTATTTTGTATAATTTTTGTTAATACCTTGCTTATTTTTACATTTAATTATTTTAAAGCATTTATTTCTTCTTTCAATTAGAATTTCTTAACTTATTTATTTACAAACACACACAAACAAGCACGACTTCCGCCGCGTTTAACTTATACGTATTCGCACGAACTGCACCGTTACACATTCAACCGTCGACTGTTTTTGATTATTTGGTTTAATGGTTGAAAACTGGTTTCTGTGCGATTGTTAACTTGTTTTTAATTTGCTTTTTAACAGTTTTTGCTTCTAACACCAACCCACACGCACACACAGACTCGTATAGCAGCAGTAGTGGCCGTATATCATGTTCTCTTAAACTCTTATTCATGTTTTCTCTTTGGTTTCCTGTCCAGCTGTTTTTATTACAGAGATGAATTACTTTGTACAAATATCTAGTGTTGCATTATTATGTAACTGATTTTTATTTTCAAATTTAAAAAGCAAAATTGGTTTGGTGCAGTAAAAATATATGGAATATACCGTTTTGAAAAACACTACTTTTTTTGTAAAGCTCTAGTTCTTCGCTTAATTTTTGAAAACTATACTTTAAAAACTGCCTTTTAGTTCACTAGTTTACACAATCTTCTTCTTTTATTTGCAAATCCGGTTTTCGGATGTAAGCGATCATACAAATACAATTTTGAATAACAATATACATTTTAACAAAACTTTTAGATATAATTTTTTATTTTTTTTAATTTTATAATTCAGAAATTAATCAGTTGTCTATTTGTTGCAGCATTTAGTAGATTTAGTTCATCACGATATCCTGTCCATTCTTGAATATTTTGCAACCAGGTGAGTTCTCTTCTGCCTCTCGGACGTCTTCCTTCAATTTTGGCTCTGAGAATTTTTTGAAGAAGTTTATATTTATCGTTCCTCATTATATGCCCTAAATACGAGATTTTCCTATTCTTCACAGTTTTCACTAGTTGTCGGACCTGTTTCATTCTTCTCAATATTTCGGTATTTGAAACGCGGTCAGTCTATGATATCTTCAATATACGTCTGTATATCCACATTTCAAAAGCTTCTAATCTTTTCTCATCCGCTGCTTTAATTGTCCATACTTCTACTGCATATAATAACACGGACCACACGTAGCATTTGATAAACCGTGACTTTGTTGCCAGACTAATATCATGGCTGGTCAATATCTTGCTGTATTTAAAAAATGCATCTCTTGCCATCTCTATTCGACATCTTATTTCCTTTGATGCGTTCCATCGATCATTTATTAGGGTTCCGAGATATTTAAAATTTTTCACTCGTTCGATTTCTACGTTTTTTATTTTCAGTATCGTGCTGTCGTGTAAATCTTTTCTGCTAACAACCATATATTTTGTTTTTTTAATATTGATTCTAAGGCCATATGATTCACTTACAGAGGTAAGTTTGTCTATCAGTTTCTGTAGGCCAGTTATAGTGCTTGCCAATAACGTGGTGTCGTCAGCATATCGTATGTTATTGATAAACAGTCCACGTAATTTTACTCCTATTCTTTCTCTTTCAATTGATTCTTGGAATATTTTTTCTGAGTATATGTTGAAAAACAAGGGCGACAGTATACACCCCTGTCTTACTCCCTTTGAGATGGAAATTTCTTCAGTGAATTCACCATTTATTGAAATTCGTGCTGACTGGTTCCAGTAAAGATTTTTTATACATCGTTTTTCCTTCTCGTCTATTCCAATGGATGTTAAAGTTTCCATTAGCTTGTCATATTGAACAGTATCGAAGGCTTTTTCATAGTCAATAAAGCAGAGGAAGACATCTTTCTGGACATCGCGACAGTTTTGGATAAGTACCTGAATACCGAGTAGCGCTTCTCGAGTGCCCATTCCCTCCTTGAAGCCAAATTGTAACTCGCCCATTGTTACTTCGCATTTGGCGTATATTCTCTTGTGTATTATTCTGAGAAATATTTTTAACGCATGGCACATTAGGCTAATCAGTCTATATTCACCACACTTTCTTGCGTTGTTCTTCTTTGGTATGGTAATAAATGTAGATTTGAGCCATTCGTGTGGGTATAGGCCTGTAACATAAATGTAGTTAAAAAGTGTCACAAGTAAAAGTGTATTATCACCATCTATAAGTTTTAAGAATTCGGAGGGGATTTCATCTGGACCTGTTACTTTTTTGTCTTTTAGCGAGTTGATCGCGTACTCAACTTCACATCTAGTGATTGGTGTTCCAGATATAGAGGTATCTGCGTTACAATTATAAACCGACCTTTCATCATCAGTAAATAACTTCGCTACATAATCTCTCCAAATTCGTTTTTTGTCCGTTTTATCCGTAGGGTAGTTTGCACAATAATGATATATTAATTCTTTCGGTGTACGTTCCAAGACATCCTGATAAAACCGCAAGTAGAACTTTCAACTTGAAAATGCATAATAACACAGCACAACAAAATGGATTTTTTTTACTGTTTAAATAAATATAGCTGATCTTTATGTATGCGCTAGTTTTAAAGATATAGTCACATGTACCATTTAGCCGGGTGTGACCATTTTACACACAGTTTTTATTATAAATCAAGAACATAAAACTGTTTACTTAGAACAAGGTTGCGACTCGCAAGGACATTAAGCTTAAAGTCGTTGAACAACGGCTAGGCACTGAAAGAACCCGATTTCTACTCAGAATGAGCGACAGAAAGCTGCGACGGGTGTGACCTTACAATTCTTTGTTTTAAAGAATTATGACTTTCAATATAAATTTTATAAAATTGTTACTATATCGTACACAATAATTTTGGTATAGCTATCTGTTCAAAGTGTTTTTAATTGTATTATGCATTTACTGTTTGACATTGTTTTTCTATAGATGTATCAAACATCTTATTTCCTGAAGCAAACAAACATCATTATCAGCAAATCACCTACTTATATTTCACAGTTAAGGAAAGCGAGCAACCTTTTCTCTGAGGGGATCGATACCGCCAACTGTTTGACACAACAATTATTTTTATTAATAAAACTATTTTTAAAATAAGACGGGTGTGACCGACGGGTGTGACCTAGTACGAAAGTTTAAGAAATTCGAAGAAATAAAAGTTTTTATTGATTTCATTAATATAAAGATAAAATCATAAGAAAATAATAAGACATTAAATTATTTGCTATCCGTTCTATTATAGACAGCAGAATACTCTAGCTGAGTATATTTTTACATTCAATGAAAAGCAAAAACAGTATATTATTCGCCGGTTTATATTAATAACGGTTTATATTAATAATGAGAAAGGAAATAAAAGAAAATCTGAAATAAATATTAAACATACAAAGGGGGAGAGCAAAATGTTTCGTGCATGATCATTTAAAAGTGCCTCAAATTAATTAAAAAATAATAAATATTGTATATTTTTTGTTTTTCTATAATTGTCAATCATCAATTGAGAGATTTTTATTAAAAATAAGAAAATTATTTTTTCCTTGCATAGGGCCGTTTTACGTGGAATCACTAATTTCCATTATTTAAACCACTTTTTGTATTATTCGCTTAATATTTCACGAATGGTCCTCCAAACTTTAAAATACTTTTTCTGGATTATTAATCTACACAAAGTTCCCTTTCATTTTGCTAGAGTCACATTGATGAGTAGATATCCTACTGTTATTGCAATTATGTTAAAAATCGTGTGTTTTTGGTTTAGTCCTTAAAAATTTCAATTTATTTTATTTTAATGTTTTAAATTAAAATAACTGGTTCTCATGTATTTTTGTCCGCTGATTAAGAAATGAGCTTTATTATTTATCTAGCAGCTCTAGTTTCAGAGATATTGGGCATTATAAAAAAAAATAAGTTCAAATTCAAAAAAATTAGGTTTTTATAATATGGGGTCCCTGATTTTAAATCTAGCCTCTATTTTTTGATACGTTGTGATTATATTCTAATAATTTTGTATTAAAAATTTTTATTTTTCTTTAAAATAGTTTTTTTTTTATTTCGTAAAAGCTACAAATTTCAAATATACGATATACAATGAAGGCTCCCATAAGCGGACACTTATCGTCGGGGAAGCTTTTGTCCGTTATGTGGAGATGTCCGTTAAGAATAAATCAACAAAACATTTTTTTATTATTTACTAAATAAATGTCACTAAAGCCTTTTGCTTGGATACAGAGAGGTGTTTTTGTCAATATTTCCGAGTTCACGAGGACTTGCCGCCTTTCCAATCACTAACATTGTTGGACATTCGCTGATGAGTCGAGTCACGTGTGAGTTTTTAACACTCAATTCATTTCCTGGAACACTTCAAACTACCCTGCGGAAAATTTTGGTGACAAATGAACCAAAATTACTCGTCCTATGACTTGAGAAAATTAGACTGCTACCAAAAATAAGAAGTAGTGAATGGTGAAAAAAGACATATTGTGTAAATGGTCACATATTAACCATTTTCAGTCAATTTAGTTGGTACTCCGGCTAGTATTGTAGTAAACGGCACTGAACAACTTCGATGCACCTGGATCTAAGGCCTATCACATAGTATCTACATAATATTAATTGTCTCCATTCAATCAGACTGTCATGCTACTCAGGAACCTGTTCCGTAACTATATTCAGATATTAACTCCAGCTTAACTGGTATTTATAACATGGAAATATAAGTTCCCCTGTGGTGGAGTGGGTAGTGTACTAGCCTGTCATGCCGGAGGTTGTCGGTTCGAATCCCATCAAAGACGCCGCTTAAAAATAAAATACAGTTTCTACTTGAATTTGTAACAATACAAAAATAAATTAATCGATTATTACAGATGAATTTTGGAATAATATTTCTATATAATCTATATTATTCTACACCGATTAGAACTCCATAAGATAGTTCAGAGACAAGTTACAAGGTGCATACAAAGTATCAATTAAACCCATCCTTGGCCATCCGCATGTAAAAGTGGCTGGTCCGCTTCATAGGAAGTGTTAGAACTCGGACTGGTCCCTACCACCTGGGGACCGGGGAAATAATTTAGCATACTTTTCGTGTCCGTTGAAAGTATGCTAAAATATTTCATAAACCCATACCATGGTAGAATAATATAATAGGTAGCCGCATAACTAATACAAATGTACATTTGGGGTACGAAATGTCAAACATTAATAGAGAGGGTATGTGTGTGTTTGTAGAACATAAGCAGCAAACATACGTGTGGTATTGTGTGTGCAACGTAGTTATTTCACATATACACAAGATTTGATAGATACCATGAAAAAAGCAAATAAAAAACTAATCAGCTGGCGTTCCAGGGCTACCTTGTATATTATTCTACCATGACCCATGCATTTTAAAATGAAAATTGCTTTACGGCCCTTTTCACAATGTACGATTAAAAATTAACGTATACTTTAACGACTGGTTCTGTGTACAAAACTTGTCGTTAACGTTCACGTTAACTCCCATTCATACATTGTGAAAAGGGCCGTTAAAGCGGCCTTCAGACTATTAGATTTAGTATTAATACTTGTCAAAAACTCAAATCTTAAGTAAAAATCCAACAGTGTGAAAACAAATTGTTATGATTTGTCAAATAATACGTAAAGAAATTTGACAGTATTATGGTATTCGTCATTTTTAGGAAATTTTCTAAACAATCACATTTTTCATTTTATCAGGGTTGTCTTTTGCACAAACGAGTATAGGAATAACAAAAACGGCTGTGTATTTGTTTGCCGGCATAAATAAAGAAAAAGAAGAACGAAAAAATTTCAGTTTTTGCAAATTATTTATGTTACGTTTTATTTGGAATGTGATAGTGTAGAAACAAAATGTAATGAGCAAATTTTCTTTAAGTTTTTTTTGGCAGTTATACTGATTTTGATTTGATTTTCGTCTTACAAAATCTAATAAAAATCTCAAAGCTTGTATTACAATGTGAAATGGCCTTAAGCTGTTTTTAGACTGTTACACAAGCTGTTCGACTTCTGCACAAAATGCAACCATGATACAATGTGCTGTTATTGCTTTTTTAAAACTTTCCATAAACTCATTAGATCAGGGTTGCATTTTCCAGATAATGTAAAACGGGCATTAAGTATGATTTAATAGATTATAAATAAATTTATATGTTTTTTTTGTGTAAGGGTGTACATTATGTGTTAAAAACAAAAAACCAAAAAATACTGTTTTCCCCTCTTTATACAAAATGGCGTTGCCGTAATGCACGATGTTGATTTTCAACATTAAAAAACTATGCATTTCTTCAAAAACGAGATTAAATTTATAACGGCTTTAGAAAATTTGCATTTGATTCTCCTATTTCATACATCAAATTTTTGTAAAATATTAGAAACTATATTTTTTTCTAAATTTTCGGTGTCCGCAGTCATGTGTATTGAGCATTACTCTACGTCTCCACCTAACTTGAAACGCTGTTGTAACTTGAAGTTATAACTGCGTTGTTAAAACAATTGCACTAACAATTATGTTATAACCTGAAAAAAGCATTAGCTTGAGCGGTCTACACTTAACATTAACTTGAAGTTAATGTTAAGTTAGGTGTAGACTGAAATATATGAGTTTTTAGTACGCTTCATTACTCAGTTTAATTATTAAAATTGCATTAACAACATACACTAAAATAACAGCGTAGATTTGTACTTCTAAATAATTAAAACTTTTGTGAACTTTGTTAAATAGTATTAAATTGCAAAACGTTTCATCACTCAATCATCGTTTGTATCCAAAAAAAATGTATTGAGCGTTATCCATATTTTTAATATTATTGAAATTTTAGTGAATTCCTAAGTAGGTTATGTTAAAATACATCGAAGATTACACATATGAATGGTATTGAATTCAAAATAAAGTATGTTTTCTGAAAAAAATATTGAGATCCTATAAAAATGTATTGAGCGTTACGTAAAACTTTTAAATATAATTTATCTATAAATTTTAGGACGTTAAAAGTAAGTTTACAGCAGCTGAAGGGTAGAAACGATGTAACGAACATTCTCTTTTTTCTGGTTTTCTTTTAAAAAATTTTTGCTTCTTTCCCCCTGTGGGTTGTTATATTTTCGAAGAATGTACTGGGTCGGTCGTATTTTGCAACAAAAAAGTTATTTCAAATTACCATAACTTTTGACATTGTTGGTTGATTGAATTAAAATAAGTTTTATTAGAAAGAAGAGCTAGCCTACTTTTTGCTCATGTATAAATGTTTGTAAAGTATTATTTTAAAACATAAAAATTTTTTATTTTCCCATGTGAACCCAACTTAAAATTGAAAAAGTGGTCTTAACTTTAAATTTCGTCCTGCGAGTACGTATTTTCTGTGATGCAACACACTTCATCAGCGTTCAGGTGTTTTTGGTTTCGTTAAAACTTAAACATGGCGCCCGCCATACACTGATGTAATTTCGTCAGGTGGTTACTGGTCTTCCGCATGGCACATTCTTACAAAAAATGAGTTATTTATCATTTCTATATGATTAGTATGTCCTCTTTTCAAATCCGCAATCCGTTTATCGATATCTTGAATATATTAAGAGATATAGAGCCCTAATATTGCCTCATATGCACAATTTTAAAGTTTAATGAACTTTGTTTTGCTTCATTCCTCACTATTGTGCTATGAAGCAAATTTCCAATATCAAAATAAATATATTATTGCTTGCAATTGTTATGCTGCATGTCCTATTCAAAGAACGTTGATCATTGAAATACACATTATTTAAAAATAAAACTATGTATTTATATGTAAAGTTACATTAAGAAATAATTTCGAATGCTTTATAATATATTTGAGCATATCAAAAACTTTCCAATAAGTTTATTTGCTTGATAACGATAAAATTTATGTAATGGTATAAATAAATTTTTTATTATATATATTCAGAACATTACAATTTTTTAAGTTTATTGCATTAAAACGTGTCGTTACTAACGCTGCTCTGTGGTCTCAAATCAAATTTTTTGTGGCAGAAATTAAAAAAAAATTATGAAAATTAAAAAACGAAAACATCTTCTAAAGGCTGAGGCCAATGGCAACATTCCAAGCAATCAAGACATGCAATTTAAAAAAATTAGTTGGTCACAATGTCAGTGTGGCATGCTTTCAAACTTGAAAGCGTAAAATTTTTGTAAATAAATAAAAATAAAAAATGATTAAAACTAGATATAATGGAAATTGAGTCCCAATGTAAATAGATAATAATCATTAACTACAATTGCACGCCTCATATGCGAAGCCTTGAGGTGCGTACTACTCTCACTTCACGCGAAACTACTGATGTTTCAAATTTAAAATGGCTCTATTATTATCATTGTAAAAAATATATACACACACATATTAAGAAAAAATACTATTTTTAACAGTGTTCGAAAATTTACCTTATATAATGTACTTTAATGTTCTGTACGGTAGAATATTGTAATACACAAACGCAAATCACAGGCTAAAAGCAGCACAACAATGCATGGAGAATTTTAAACGACATTTCTGATAATTTTCTAATTTTAGCTCCGACTTTTCTCTGATATTAATACGCCAGGACGTAAAACGTATCAGATAAATCGGAAAATTTTCTGATGTTTTATCAGAAATTTTTCCGACAACTATAAGACATGTCGAAAATTCATTTATAATTTCCCTAGCAAATTCGTCGGAATTCGTACAGAATTCTGTTAAACCTTTCGGTATAGTTTTTAGAATTTCCTCAGACAAAGAGATCCGGTTTCTTGTCAACCACTCATATGATTTTCGGTACGTTTTCTGACCGACATCGGATACGAATTCGGCATCTTATGCAGACTTTCTGACCGACTTCGAACCGAAATCGGCAAAAATTGTTTGCTGGGAAGTTTCATAAGAATATTAATCAGGTATGTGATGGAAATCGATTTTGAAAACGAAGCAATTTTAAAAGGTGTTATTTAATAAGATTTCTTTATTAAAAAGAGTTTTCGCACAAACATTATACAGATATAGCTTTATTAAAAAAATTTTATCATAAAAATTATAAAGATTGGACGAAAAGTATATTAAAAACGGCTTGTAAAACTGCTTCGTTTTCAAAATCGATTTCCATCACATACCTGATTAATATTCTTTTTCAACTACGTTCATTTAACCAACTCATGAAACTTCCCAGCAAACAATTTTTTGCCGATTCGGTCCGAAGTCGGTCAGAAAGTCTGCATAAGATGCCGAATTCGTATCCGATGTCGGTCAGAAAACGTACCGAAAATCATATGAGTGGTTGACAAGAAACCGAATCTCTTTGTCTGAGGAAATTCTAAAAACTATACCGAAAGGTTTAACAGAATTCTGTACTAATTCCGAGAAAGGCTTGCAACCCTCTTATTATTATTTTTGATTCAATATCTTCAAAATCGTCTATATTCGATTTTGAGGAAAATCACTTTTTGATGACAAAGTATTGCGTAAAATAAGCCGCATCTATGGTATAAATTTAAAAGTAAAAAATTTTTTTTTTGCAATTTGATCGTCATTTTTTATTTCTGTATCTGATTTGCTTAAAATCGAGTTCGATTTCATTTTTTATTTTGTTCTATGAAAATATCAACAAAAAATAACTGTGATAGAAAACGAAATTTCTATTGTTTTACTGTTTTCAAATCGAGTAGAATATGTTTAACGATTTCAAAAGTTTCGTATGATATGTATGTATGTATTGTACACATATTTTTGCAAGAATTTTTGTTAAAATGTTAAATTAGTTTGTCACTGGAGTGTTTTTAACATTTAAACATATTTTTTGCTGATATATAATTTTTGGATGTCTTAATAAATATTCACTAGCACTTTAGCAAAATTTCCGTAGGTTTTTTCTATTTTTAGAAATTTGTAATACATTTTAGAGCTTGCTCCCAATTTGTTCGCGAATTATTTTCGCGCAAATTTTAATTTTAGTTTTTACTCTTTTTACGATTTTCAATCAATTTTAGTACTTTTTTCTATTTTGCAATCTTTCAGGGATTTTCGCCTCTTTTGTGGAACTGGTGATTTTTGCAAGCTTTCACATTTTTTATAGTTTTACCGATTTTTAATCAATATTAGATATTGCTATTTTTCGATGCTGGCAAAATTTTGCGAATTTACGCCACTAGCGGTTTTTAATAAATTTTAGGTCTATTTGTCATAAATGTATTCTTCGCGAATTTTCGGCGTAGAAGCAATTTGTTCCGAACTTTTATAATTTTTACAGTATTATCGGTTTTTAGTCACTAACCGTTGATTTTGGACTTTCGCAATATTTTTTGCGAGTTTTCGTGCTACTAATTTTCTAAGTTTTAACTGTTTATCGGCATTTTTATATAAGCAAGTTTTTGGGTTACGCAACTTGAAGCTCATTTTGACTTTAGGAAAAACCGTGAAATTACAAATATTCGCAAAAAACTTGCTTATATATGAATGATTACAATGTTACGATTGATTAAAAGCCCAAAATATTGAAGAAAACCAACAACTTTGGAAAACTTACGCGTATCGCCGAAAATTGCAAAATTTTAAACGAGCCATAATTTTAATTAAAAATCGCAAAAACCGTAAGAAATGCCAAACATTCGGAAAAAACCGCAAAAATTTGCTAACAGCGGCAAGATAACGTGTGAACTATAAAGAGGTTAAAAAATTGCAAAAAAAAACGCTTCTATCCCGAACGTTGCTAAAAATTTGCGTGAAGTTGCAATATCGGAAAAACCCCTAACATTGATTAGAAACCGCCAAAGCCGCATGTTCACGAAAAATCGCTAACTTTTTTGAAATAAATACCCAAAAAAGTAATATACTCATATATCGGGTAAATATTGGGTAGAGTGCCATCTATAAATATCTACCATATATGTAAGTGATTTCCTTGGACCCATCTGAAGTTACGTATATTAAAATCTGCTGAAGACTAATTAAATAACATAAGATTTTTTTTTTAAGAAAGAGTGTAAAACAAGAATTAATGCCAGCAATGTACCAACAAGCTAAGAGATTTGTAGATTACTTATTGCATACTCATCGTAAACTTTTATAAGACATACATATTAGGGCATGTAACCTTGTTTAAGATTATGCGGTTGCGTATAGGAATTTCCAAGTTTTGTTATAAAAAAAATTATAATACTTTTATGTCAAAAAAGTTTTTATATAAAGAAATATGTACATGGAACAGAATCAAAAGTGGAAAATGAAATCGATACGATTTCCATCACACCTAATAGCCCATTCAGACTGCACCGAAAATTCTTAATTTCGAGCCGAAATTACTTACGAAATTAAAAACTTTCATACTGTTGTAAATTCGCATTTGAATTGATTTCGGTTGACAATTTGCAGTTAGTACTTCATGTATTTGAAACAATTCGTAAGAAATTCACACTTATTTGGGCACAACACTTTCTTTTTAATTAATTTAGGGCCATTATTATAACTTGCCAATAGCTAAAGTTAAGATGTTATCGGACAGATAACTCGTTTTTCATTATTATAAGTAGACTTTAGGCAAAATCTTTCCAATAAGCTAAAGGAAAGTTCTTCTTGTGTTTAAATTTAATGTGAGGTTTATGCTATTGGAGCTGCCATAGTTTTTGAAAGTATTCAAATAAAAGAAACATTGAAACAATTTTCGAGCATAGTTTTAGGAGGAAAAATAAACATTTTATTCCTTTGCTGTGTGTATTAAAAGTATTTTAAAGTGACGCCTAAAGGTAGTAATCGATGTTTGCTCTGGTATTGCCATGTTTTGAAATAAGATAAATTTTATTTTACAGGGAAGTTGTAATAACGAAAATAGTTACAGGTCACTGTATTCCTCATTTTAGCTATGGCTAACTTTTACAAATCCGTACTTTACAGGCAAGTTGTAATAACGGCCCTTAAAGTCTTTTTATAGATTTATACAATAAATAATAATTTTTAATGATACAAACGCCAACCTATATATTTTTTACTACACACAGTTGTATATATTTTGTTTCAAAAAAGGAACTTTAAAGCAAAAACAGGGATGTAAATTGTAATTTCAAGATAATTTCGCCGAAATTAACAAAAATAACTTAATTTGGGATATGAAAAAACATATGGGAAACTACTTTGTTGATTTCGGCTGAAATCAAGAAAAACTTCATTTGGCTGCAGTCTGAATGGGATATAAAACTATTTCATTCGTTTTCAACTTTCGATTTGATTTGAAATTGAGTCGATTAGTATCACATCCTGTATATATAAATTTTTTATGAGAATACTTTCCCTTCACATTGAATTAATTTTTCACAGCTCGCAGCTTCCATGTATGACCGAAAGTCAACCAATTGTTCATTGTTGAATATGTCAATAGTATTTATTGTTATCCCACTCTTCTATATATGAAAATGGGACGCTTCATTATATACTTATCTCTATCTAGCTGTTATATCAAAAGAACAACAACAAGGAACGAAAAGGGGCACAAATAAAATATAATCAGAAAATTTACTTCAAAGAAAAAATGTTATAAAAACGGCGCGGAAATTTTACAAAAAAATCAACATATTAATTAAATTTTATATACCAATTAAATTGCCTTACCATTTTTTATAAATATTTTATAAAATAAAACTTAACAAAGTCGTTAGGCCGAAGTTTACGTCGAAAGAAATTACCTTCAAAACCGAAAGATTTTTTCTGTTCCATATATTCCTCTTCTAGTGCAAATACAGTTTTTTTGATTGGGTATGTTCGATGGTGGGGTTAGCAACGAGGCAGGTCAGGCTAAATCGAAAGATTTTCTACAGAAAAGTGTTAAAACAGAAGAAAACATGACTTATTTTAAATGTTAAAGTTATATATTAAAAATAATATAGAGTTTGGCAATAATATCAAATTAATGTTATTCTAGGTAGATGTGGCAAACCGGTGACTGACGTTGAGACCCATCACATTATAGCTTTAAAGAAGAAGTTAAAAGGCCAAAACACAATTGAATGTGCCACTGCTTACCAAAAGTCCTAGGAAAGGGTTCACCTTTATTAATAAATGAGAAACTATAGATGAAGTGAAAATTCAACAGACAATGAACTAAATGTCTTTCTTTTATTACTTTTTGTGGATTAAAATAAAACGCGCGCTGTTTTGCTGACCAATTGACTGCCTTATTGAGAGAGTGTATGCCGACAGTTCTTTAAATTCAATTTATATCTTATTTAGTCACAAATATGGTGCGTCGGAGAACGCGAGCTACTACAGCTCCTAAAGTTGCTGCTGATAATGGAGTAATAGAAAGTAATGAATCCACAGTTGCATTCGCAAATGCTCCACTTCTCGAAGATCAATATTTTGCAAGTCCGAAAAGAAAAGACTGCAAAATCGAAGAGAGTTCTTCAGACAATAATGGATTGAATAATGCTTCAGAAGAAGAGGTTGCTGTAAAACGCGAGATAAATTCGCCGAATCCAAGCAAAATGAAAGGAGAACGTAGTGTTTTAAATGGCAAAATTATTGGTATGTCTTAATTTATACTCAAACACATACACACATTGTAGGTATTAGACTGACCTCAATAAAATAACCAAATATTGGTACTGAATTAAACAATTATACTCAAAACGTAATTATATATCTATAACGTCATGTTCACGGTACTTATTATTATGTAGCGTGTGACCGATAAACCGTCGTCATATTAGATAAAAATTTTGGCTGAAAAATTAATACACCTGCCAGAATAAATATTCGTGCAAGCTTAAAAAATAACTAAATGTTTTTAGTGAAGAAAAAATTAAAAATTTTCTGTGATGTATTTGTTTTTTTTTTTTTTTTTTAAGATGTATTGACATCTTCACTTTTCTTTTAAGATGTATACGAAACTTGACTGCATAAATGGTCTGCAAAGAACTTCATCTTCTTTGGGGTTACTGCTTTAGTTAAAACATCAGCTATCATCTCGTTTGTGTTAAGATACTTCAATACAATTTCCTTATCTTCGATATTTTGTTGGATAAATTTTGCTCTGATGTCCACATGCTTTGTTCGGTTTGAATAGTTATTATTTAACGCTGCTTGTATAGCGGCTTTAATATCACAAAATAGAGTCAAGCTTCTTTGCGATCGGGATTAATTTCAGTTTCCAAACGCTTTAACCAAATCGATTCTTGAATTGCAACAGTTACTTACATGCATTCAGATTCCGTAGAAGATAATGCTACTCTGTTTTGTCCTTTAGTAGCCCATGCTAATGCACCGGACTGAAAAATAAAAACAGCCAGTTGTTGATTTACGATCGTCTACATTTCCGGCCCAATCAGCATCACAAAAGCCTTTTCTTTTTCATCATCTCGTTTTTTATATACTATACCTTCATCGTTCTTGCATATATCTCAATACTCAACGGCTTTCCAATGAGGTTTCAAGGATTCGAACTAAATCTACTTAAAAAACTTACCGCCAGATATCTGTGGCCACAAGCCTTAACCGCCTAATTCTGTTTTCCAAGGTTTTCAGGAGAGCAGTTTAATGTTTAAAACCCTCATTGCAAATCAGGGATTGCTTTTTTGTTGTTTATTTTTTTACAGATTCCAAGGAAGCGTATTCTTTTAATTATCTCTTTAAAAAAAATAGTTCTTTAGCGTTGCAGTCAAGAGATAATAGCGAAAAATACACTTAGGCTCTTATGGCTTATTGAGTACAAAAAATTCAAAAGGCTAACGTTGAGTTAGGCTTCTGTGCCATAAGAAAAAACTAACTTTTAGTGCAGCTAAGTCAACTTAAGTCTTTATTTTATGTCAACATTTGTATAATTGTATCTCTCATGTTGAGTTAAGTTCTTATTCCTTACTGATAATTCATAATTTTTCGACTTATGTTATATTTTCACATTGGATTCCTTGAACATAAAAAATTTGTCTAAGATATTTAGTTTAAAAAACAGCTCTTATTTAATTTAAAAATAAAAGTTCTACAAGGATTTTTTGTCGTAAGAGGTATGTTATTGCCGTGATGCTCTCGGGCACGTCCTCCCCTCGTCAAGGGGACGTGCTGGAGATTTACGCGGACGGATCTAAATCGGACTTTGGAGTGGGTGGCGGCGTCTTTATTCCCCGTTATCAACAGAGAATAAAGTTTAAGCTACAGGATAAACGTAACGTCCTACAGGCCGAAATGTCAGCCATAAAAAGAGCAGCTAAATGGATGAGGTACTACAGGATATACAATGAGGACATCCAAATTTGTACGGACAGCAAAGCTGCGATCAAGTCTATCGGATGTTTACACGACATCCAATTTGGTGTATGAATGCCGGATGTCTCTAAACGAGATAGCAAGACATTCAAACCTAGAGATACTCTGGGTCCCAGAGCACAGCAACGTGCCCGGAAATATTGGTGCGGACGAACTAGCCAAATCCGGGGCTCGAATGCACAATCGAGACGGATCAAATGGTTGACGTACCGCTAAACTGCTGTAAGTCTCATATCAGCAGGAACTATTTCGGATCGCGCAGCATCTGGTCACGTGCTCGAGTTCGAGGTTAATATGGCCCCAATACGATTGTAGTAGATCTGCAATTCTGGAGGGTACCCCTCGTGGGCAAATACGGACACTTGTGGCGGTAATTACAGGACACTGTTTTATTGGTGCGCATGCTAGGAGATTGAATCTACCGTATAATGACTTCTGTAGAAGTTGTCATAATGAGGAGGAGGAAGAAAATGTAGAGCACCTCCTCTGTCTATGGCCCGCTCTCTCTGAGCAAAGGGTGGTTTCACTGGGCAGCTCGCTGTTTCAGGACCTATCAGCCCTATCAAGCTGCGACATTAGACGGATAAATTCTTTCATTCGATCGTCGGGTCGGTTCAACACTGATCCGAATAGGGAAACGTAAAAGGAGGTTTTACTTACCTGCACGTTCCCGCTTCAGGTAACACAACGGGACCCAAGTGGGCTGGTTTTAATCTTTAATCTGGCAACCTGTACAACCTAACCTAACCTAAGAGGTATGTGACATCAGTATATATTTTACAGATCAATAATATCCACTTACGTAACATACTCGTTTTTAAATAAAGATTACATTTAAAAAAATCTAAAAATACCAACAAACTAACTTTTATCCACTTCCTTCTTTCCTTAGGACGTTCTTCCTAAAGCTTTTCCAATTCTATCTTCTTGAATGCTCTGTCAGACATTTTGCATATAATTTTTTACAAAAATTGTTAAAAACTTTTAAATCAATCACTAATATTCAGAACACTCCTAATGGTCTATCTCGACTTAGTGACTAATTTTTTAAAAATTTTCAATATTCATAGTTTGAAATAAAGACTAAAGTCAACTTAAACAAAAATTTTTTTTAAATTCAAATATGGAATAAGAATTTAACTTGAAATAATATTTTCGTAAAGTGATTTTTTAGTTTGGAAAAAGAACTCAACTCAATTTATGCCTATCAAAACTCGATGTTGTAATTCGGAATAACAAAGTAACTCAACTTGGGAAAATAAAATGTTTTCTTTTTACTGCGGAATAACGACATAAGTTTGATTTAGGCAATAATAAAAACTGTATGTTTCTAATTATCATATCTTAAATTGATTTAGGCCATTATTCCAAAGTAAGAATATAGAATTATGAAACACCTAACTTGAGTTAGGAAACTAACGTCGGTGAATTATGAGTTAAGCTGTTAATCCAAAACAATAATATAAAAAAATTACTTAAGGTATTAGGACTTTTATGGATAGATGTTATATCAAATAAGATGCAATTACCAAAATTTTATAGCAAGTAGATTCATACATACCGAACACGATAGCACCAATAACTCAGTTTCGTCCTAACTCGACTTAGGCGGTTAAGGCATGTGATCACAGATATATGCCTTGAGATTTGTACGGCAAATAAGCACCCTATAGCTTCCATATATGGTATCTGTTTACCTTCTTCATCTGTAGAACACATGTTGAAACCGGATTGCAATCATTCATGCCAAATCGGACTAAAACATCTGATATGTAGTTTGACTAATCAATTTTTTTTATGAGTTATCTTCATACCAAGGAAAGATGATATTTCACCTACATCTTTCATTTTAAATTTAGATGAGAGTGTATTCTTTAGTGATTGGATACATGCCAGATCATTTGATAATAATAAAACGTCATCAAGATATAAAGCAACATATATTATCTGGCGTTTGGTCACTTTGTAGTAAATACACTGATCAATTTCACTTCTCACGAGTCCCATTTCAAGAAAAACTTTGTTAATTGTCTGGTTCCATTTTCTTCCAGATTGCTTGACACCATAAATTGATTTCTTCAATTTACTAACTTTACCAGAGCTGTCATCAAACATATCAGGTTGTTCCATGAAAAGCTCTTCAATTAAAGTTCCGTTTAGATATGCGGTTACAGCATCCATTTGATGTATTTTCAAATAGAATTTAACAGCCAGAGTAAATAAAAATCTAATTGACTCATATCTCACAACCGGAGCAACACTTTCATTAAAATATACATATACATTGACGTTGACGTTGTGAGAAACCTTTCGCTACCAATCTCGCTTTCAATTTGGATTGGCAACAATTTTTAGCTTGCTTTGATTTGAAAACCTATTTTGATTTTATTGCCCTCTTTTCTTTTGGAAGTATTGATAATACCCATGAATTGTTAGCGTACAAGCTGTTTTTTGTTCCTTGGAATATTAAGCATGCCAAATTCTTTCTGAATATAACGTTACAAACCTTAGCCTAATAATCAATTTGGATTTACAAAGCAAATACGTTCGAAATATTCATATTAATGCACAAGTTCTAGTTTACCAAAGGCTCGTTCTGGACACCTCTCTAAACTTTGTTCTCGTGAAAACGCTTTATTTTTGGCTCTGTAAAAGGAAATCTCTAAATTTCCGCTTCTTAAATCTGCATTAATATCATCGAATTTTTCGGCAACGACATCCATGAAGATACAGTTAGAAAAATATTAAAAACAAGCTGACATCTACGGCCGTGTGGCGCGTAGAAAATCCAGTATATATGACATCAATAGAAAATAGCGTTGAAGCTTGCAATTGAGTACGTATGTAAATAATCTATCAGAGTTCTAGGAAAATGTTTTGTTTTCGGACGAAAGCAAATTCTGCATTTTTTGGTATCAAAGTTAGAAAGCTAGTGCGGCGGAAAAATGGCACTGCGATAAATAAGGATAATTTTGTTCCAACAGTTAAACATTATGGAGTAATCATTGTGTTTCTTGTGTTTAAAACGGACCAGATTAGATACTTAAGCATTCTAAAATAAAATGGATGTTAAAGTGTGGAGCAACTTGATCTATGAGATGTATTTTGGTTCCAACGGGACGGGACAATGATCCTAAGCATACGGCCCATAATGTACAGCTTTGGTTGCTTTAAAACACCAAAAACCAACTGTAATCACCACCTTAACAACCGGATGTAAGCCCCATTGAGCATATCTCGGACTTACTGGAGCGTAAAATTCTACAACACGATATAACTTCCAAGGTAATGATAAAAGTGTTCATCATGGAAGAGTGTTCTCGAATAAGTAGGGAAGATACATCTAATTTTGAGAAACTAATTTTGTTATTATTTACAGGTTTAGTGATATCTTTAATACATTTAGCAATTTTTCGCTAATTTGCGATTTTTTCGCTATTTTTCCGAATGTTTTCGTTTTTAACGGTGTTGGCGATTTCTAATCAATTAGGGCTTGTTTCCGATTTTGGAATTTTTCGCGAATTTTCACTTTTTACGCGACAGGCTTATTTTCCCAATTTTTTGGCTTTCTTGCATTTTTAGGGTGTTTTAATCAATATTGCGCTTTGTAATCTTTAAAATTTTAGCAAGTTTTTGCAAATTTTCATAATTTTCACGTTCTTCCCGAGTGTTTGATTTCCCTTACAATTTTGGGGCTAGTTTCCAATATTGCAATTTTTCGCGAATTTTCGACATTTTCTCTCGCTATAGCTTGATTTACTCCAAGTTTTTGGTGTTTTTATAGCTCGAGTCACTTTTAATCTATTTCAAGCCTTGATATCGATGTTTGCATTTATTTACTTTCGATTTTGCAAATAATCATAATGTTGCGAAGTTTTTTTAACAACTCTTCTACAAGCTGTTATAGCTGGCTCCCATTCTATACCTTATATTTGTTTACAAATTAATCTAGCAAATGAAATATTCCCAGGCAATACAACTATTTAGAAAACGTATAAAAATCAATCGTATAATTATAACGCACTTTTGTATGAAAATTGCTAACAACAAAAATACAATAAATTAGACGATTACACAACACATACGACGTTAATACGAGCTTGTGAATCGAACAATTGTAAATTTATTTTATTAAATAAACGTTCAAATTAATTGATAAATAACAGAGAATACTCTAATAATTTATAATTAGAGATATAAGTAAATTTGTATGAGGTATTCCTATAATTTTAATAGTCCAAAGTTTTTTTTGTTAAATGTACGGATATTTTTTCTTGCAAGTGTATGTATATTTCTTAAATATTTTTGTGCTGTTGGCTGAGTAGTTAGCGCGTTTGACTACAAACCCTGGGGTCTTGTGTTCGAGACTAGTTTCAGGCAAGCCAACAACATCATGCATTTTTCTCATGTGCATTGGTGTGTTATTGTTCTGGTTGTTGTTGGACTGTTAAAGTGATGAAGGCATAGAACTGATCACTTTGCCAGTACCGGCAGCGAGTAATACTAACATATCCTAATGCACTTCGCAGCACCCTCCTTCGTCGGTATTGTAGCAAAACCGTCGGCGAAGCAAAAGAACTAATAAAATGTCTACACAGCTTAAACAACTCAATGCCTCTACTTGATACCAGAGGGGCTCGCAACACTGCTCTACAAAAAAACGCGCAATAACAGGGTTGTAAATGAATTAAGCTTTCTATCTCTCTCCCACTTCACCGCCTGTTCTCTCTACACTATACCTTTCCCAAAGAAGTTAACACGTTAATTAATTAACTGGTAGGCATTAATTGCCTGATTGTGTTACTTCTCTTTAAAAATAATTTAAATTTATTGATTTTTTTATTATTTAAAACATCTCCTGAATAATAATTTGTTTTCATCTTAATATTAGTTTATGTATTTGTATGTTTGTCTTTATTCATTACAAATAAAGGTATCTTTACATGGTAATATGTATAAAGTATTAATACTGTGTAGAATCAAGATATTCCTCCTTATCATGGTTGACGTTTTTGTGGCGAAAATGAGGCGTTTTGTACTAGATTAAAGAAAAATGTCGCTTATTTTCTTTAATCTACTACAAATTGTCGAATTTGAAGTCGAAAAACGCCAACCACGATAAGGCCCATTATGAAACTCTCTTCGTGCTTAAAAAAAGAGAACAAAAGTCTGACTGCCTTCCAAAACATATCAGTACAAAGCAGTGTTGCCATTCTATAAATGAAGAAAAGCGCCAAGTGTGTAGTAACAACGGGTAAAAAGGGTAAAAAATTAAGAAAAAAAGGATAAAAAGCGTCAAGAGAAAAAAAATGAAAATTATAACAGAAAATTTTTAAATGTGTTGTTTTGCTTCACAAATGACACATTAAAAAATTTTAAAATTTAATGTCAAAAAAGCACATAAAAAGCATATTAAAATGTGAAAATAAATGATCTATTTTATTATCAATTTATTCAATTTATAAAAGTTTCATTTGTTGTGGGCTTACCATGTCTATATGCCTCCATTTCATTGGTGCATTACCAAACCATCCGTAGCCTTTAACCATACTTTTGGAAATAAATTTTATTTAAAAATTAAACACATTTTAAATTCCGAAGAAAATTTATGATAACTGGACCAATTTTCTTCAAACATAGGTTGGAAGATTTTAGAGTGAGCCACCCTTCAAACAAAATAAAATTGATCCATGCCTTTGGGCGCTACGGTGCCACTGACACACAGATTCAAGAAAATATGTATGTTCTTCAAACTTAGCTAAAGCAGAGCATGCACTACTCCAGCATACTGGCGCAAACAAGTTATGTTGAATCGTGCTCGAAACATATACCATACATGCATACTGAATCGCACCAAATGCCCATATACGACCAAACCACTGGCGGCAATACTTGATTGCGCTTGCATACTGGTGTAGTATATAGGGCCCTTAAGAACACTCTCGATCAGGTCACCATTCAAGCAAAAAATAATAATAATAAATCAAAATCGGTTAATCCGATCAGATACACGGGCACACACTACAAACTTATAACACCTCTCTTTTTTGACGTGGGTTAATAAACAAAGTAAAAATATTTTATTTATACATATATCGCGACCTCAGTCTTGTTTTGGCCCACCGACCATTTTAAAAACCTGTTTCGCGAAATTGTTGCTAGTTTCTGAGATATCAAGCATTCATTGTGCTCGATATAATCATTTTTGATAAATTTTTTGTAAAAAAAAAAAATTTCAAATAAAAAAATAAAAACCAGAAATCAAGTAAAAAAAATACCAAGTTTCATCAATATTTACTTTTTATTCCATGTAAATATCTCTTCTAATAACATTTATACGCTTATTTTCAATCAACAGTAGAAAATACTTTGTGTTGTTGTTGCAACAGCTCTGCTGTTATTGTCGGGAGCTCTTTCCTGTAATTAAATAGAGATTAATTATTTGTGTTATGGGTGTCATTAGATGGGAGTGGGAGCTGGAGAAACCTTGCCACCTCAGTTGGTCTTAGCCATAGGTCTATGGGGTTAAGGGATGTGGGCCTATTGGGGCAATTGAACAAGTGTTAAGTGTCGTGCGGGCTTTGGAGACAATCCGGGCATGTGCCGGGGACTATACGTTCTTGGTAGCAGTTCAGTATACTGCTCCAGCAGGCTCTTAGTTGTGCCAGGGTTGAGCGAGATTGTCTAGGGAGTTGCCGCTCACTGTCCGAAATCGCGGGTGGGTGGGTATTAAGGACTATTGCATCTATGGCTATTCACAGTTTCGGTGACCGTTTGTTGATGCATATCCTTCAAGGCGTTCGTGATGGACATCCTGTTAACGTCGGGTGGAATGGCGTTTCGAATGTCATCACGGTAGTGCCTGAAGTCTCGGGAGAGGGTCCTGCATCAGGATTTGATGATTAGGGTGGGTTGGCAGGTGACATACCATCAGGAACTGCTTTGTGAGCCGTACATTATGCTGCCTAACAGGTAGCATTAATGTCTCCTCATGTAGGTGGTCAATGTTGCTCATTTTTACACATCCTGTAGCGATTCGGAGTGCATTGTTCTGGGTTGTTTGCAATACTCGCCATTGGGTGTCGCTGAGGAATGAGGTCTATATTGGGGCAGCGTAATTTAAGAGAGAGCGACCGATGGCTTTATAAGTGGTTATTCATGCCCCAGGAGGTGTCAGCGAGAGCTTTAAGGACCTTGTTCCGGGATTTCACTTTTTGGTTGATATATATGCGAAGTAAAGGAGGCTGTCGAATACTACGCCCAGGAACTTAGGGTTACGCAAGGTAGGTATGCGCCTGCCCTCGACAGAGATGTCTAACTCCAACCTTACTTCCTTAGTCCAAGAAGTGAAAACGGACACTGACGACTTTGAGGGTGATAGCCTCAAGTTACGCTCCTTCAGGATGGTATCCAAATAATTGGTTATTTTGGCGCTTGGTGAGACTTCCGGAGGGGGGTAGGAAATTTTGGCAAGATAAATATTGAAGAGTATGGGTGACAGTACTCCTCCTTGTGGCTCACCCATTTTTATGTTGCGGTAACTTGATTTTTGGCCTCTGAACTCCACAAACGCTAGTCTTTCATTGAGGTAGTTGGCAATAAAGCGTTTTGTGTCGTTGGGAAGACCGGAGTCCATGATGTCATTAATCAGTATCGAGTGATCGACCGTGTCAAAGACAAGTCCAGAGCAGTCACAATTGTGCGTCGGCACGGTCTGTGCTGATTAAGGCCATTGGCGATCTGGGTAGCTATCAGGTTCAGTGCCGTCGTGGTGCTATGGGCTTCCCTGAAACCGTGTTGGTGTGTGGCGAGCGGGAAATGCTCCTACAGGGATGGCAGCAGTAATGCTTCCAAAACCTTTGCTACGAGTGACGAGAGGGAGATAGGGCGGTAGGAATCTCCCTGATTAGCGGGTTTGTCTGGTTTTGGAATCGGGATGATCCTTGCAACTTTCCAGTATCTGGAATCGCCAATTGGCGGATCGAGAGTTCTAGTATTCTCGTGCGGAAAACCAGAGCTACTGTGCCAAGTTTTTTTTAACATTAGCATGGAGATGCCATCTGGTCCGAGGGCCTTAGAGGGTTTCGCTTTGGAGATTATGTTCTCAACTTCAGTAGGGGTGAAGGAGTATGACTCAGAGTCGCGCTTTAGACTCTTGGCTCTCCGTACTATAGACCTTTTGGACCGGTTCTGCGATGTTTGACAAACTGTCGGCAGAACAAGGTAGCTATTTTTTTTTGCATCTGTATGCTGCGTGTTATTGAAGCCAATAGCAGCGAGATTTTTCTGATTGTTCGAACCAGATAGACTTTTTATTGTTGACCATAGCTTTTTTGGGTCTATAGAACAATGGTTGAGATGGGCTAACCATTTTTCACGGCGGTGTTCATTAACAAGAGATGTTATTTGTGCCGTGAGCTGTTCTACACGTTCATCAGCCGGGTTGCAGGCGCGTAGGAGATCGCGTTCTTGTGCCAGGCGCGCTGCACTGGATGGAAAATGTGGTCGGATGTTCGGTATCTTCCTGCCGGGATGAAACGCTTAGCCGTCCTGAGAATTGAGAGTCTCAGAGTTTTTTTCCCGTTTCCTGGCACAAGTAGGGAGGGGTAGGTGACGGAGGGAATCGTCAACAAAGCTTGTGAAACTATTCCAGTTGGCTTTTTTATAGTTCACAAACGTGCGTTTATCAGGCTCCACAAAGTCGCTAGGCTTCTCTACGTTGACCAAGATGGGAATGTGGTCTGAGTTAAATGCTGCATGAGTTTGCCAGGTTGTGTAGGCAAGTAGCGACGAGCAGACAATATAGATGTCTGGGGAGCTTGAGTATCTAGCTGTAACTCTAGTAGAGAAGTGTTCATTAATGGCATCGAAGTCAGATTCGTCTATCTGGTCGGCAATGAGAATGCCGCGAGGGTCGTTGGATAGCTGTGAGAACCAGCTATCGTGGTGAGCATTGAAGTCGCGAAGTATTATACTGTCATCACCTTGCAGGAGGTGGGAAATGCTTGGGTGATAATTAGCCCCTATGCTGTTGACGGGCGCACTGTGTTGCGGCTAGTGGAAAAGTAACTTTTTTCCGATTATTTTTTTCAGTTTTTTTAATGATGCAATTTTGTCACAGACATTCCAAGTAAACAAAAAACACATAAAGCTTATTTTTATGTTGGCCCGTTGATTTTTAATTGATTTTAGTCAAATATACAAAATTTTCACGAAATGAGGGGATTTCAGGGCTGTATTCAAAATGATCTCATTTGATTTTGGTGACAGATATTTTGATTCGGAAAAAAAATCTGCCTTCGGACAAGTATCTTCTGTAAAAAAAAAGGAATGTTGTTTGAGACATTTTCATATGCACCCTTTTTAGAGCGAAAACCCGACTAAAGGTCCATTTTTCCTTAAAATTTGGGTTAGGTAAGCAATATCTAAAAAGTCCCAGAGAGTCCCAGTTCCAAACCACTACAGAAATGTTACATAATTTGTTTTCAACGAACTGTGAAAAAATCAGCTGCTCATACCTGCCCTCCTGGGAGTTATAGCGATTTTAGTATATCACTCTCAGTATTTATTCCATAGAAATAGAATATTACATCAGAAGAAGTGTTTATTTGCTCATTTATTATCATTTATTATTATTATATTATTATAATTTTTATTGTTAGAACCAGGTAGTTAATGCTGTTGTTCTCTTGTTTCTCCATTGTGAATACGATGTTTTTGTGTTGTTTGTTCAATAAGTTCATGATCTCCTCCTCGTTATCTTTCCCCACTATGCATATAAAAGTGCAATGAAGTTCACTGTGGTTTCCATTATAATGTTGACAGTCAAGAATTATGGAATTCATTAAAATTTCCTATCAGGAACTGCATGAGTTGATGCAACAGAGTAAAACTAGAAACGTGGAGGATGTTTTGGAATTGCTTGATCATGAGCATGGAGTGAAAAGTAGTTTAATATTTCCAAACATAAAAGATAAATTGAAAAAGTTCGTCAATAAGTACAATACACGTCTTCAAGAGTTTAACAGGATGTATGAACGGCTTGGAGCTACGGACTGGATTCAAGAGGGCTATATTGAAGTTGGAAATCATCCAACTACTTCAAAACGAAAACCCGAACCTAAGGAATTTACATTATGCTGTGAGAAAACAAAGAAGAAAAGAAGTATGGAACTAATGGAAACAGAAGAGGTTTCTGCAGATTTAATTAAATACACAGCTGAAGAATTGAGAAAAGAGGAAGAAGGTGATATAAAGGCAGCTTTGGCTTTCTTCATGGACATGAAACTCAGCGTTTATCAGTGGCAAAAGTTAAAAGAATATCATGAAAAATACAATTACTTTCCTAGTTACAGAAAACTTTTAGAGGAGAAAAAGAAATGTTATCCAGAGCATGTCGAGGTAACTGAAAAGTCTGCTTCAGTCAAACTACAATCTCTTTTGGATCACACCGCGAATAGAATACTGGAATCCCAATCAATTGATCACCTTCAAGCATATGCAGAGAAAGAAATGTTATTGATTAGCAAATGGGGTATGGGTGGATCTTCAGGACATAGCCAGTATAAACAAAACTTTACTGATAATACAGCAACTGATAGTAGCTTGTTCAGTATATCTATGGTTCCTTTAGTTCTTTCATGCAATAAAGAACAAGTATGGGAGAATCCAACACCATCATCAACCAGATATTGCAGATCAATCAAGTTTGAATATGCTAAGGAGAAAGAACAAATAAATAGTATACACGAAACGAGTATCAACATAAGCGGAATACAATTTAAAGTAGAACATAAACTGGAGGAAACAATTGTTGATGGAAAAGTCTGTAATTCTTTATCTGATAACAAGTCTGCAGCAACGTGTTACATTTGCCACGCAAAGCCCAGTGAAATGAATCAGTTGGACAGAATTGTTAAAAGGACACCCAATCAGGAAGCTTATAGATTTGGATTATCAATATTACATTGTAGAATAAGATTTATGGAAACCCTACTGAATATTGCTTATCACTGTGCGCAAGGCAGGGGAAACAAAGAGAACTAAGCTCAGTAAAGATGAGAAGATTATTAGAGATCAAAGAAAAAAGGAAGTTCAACAAAATCTGAAAGATCAGCTCCAAATAACTGTTGATGTTGTGAAACAAGGAAGTGGAACAACTAATGATGGTAACACAGCAATGAAATTCTTTAGTGATCCTGAGAAAAGCGCTCTGGTCACAGGAGTAGATACCGAACTTATAAGAAGGTTTTCTAGTATTCTTCAAGCTATAACTTCTGGATATAAGATAGACTGCGATAAGTTCTCGAAGTACGGAAAAGAAACTGCTGGTCTCTATCTAAAGAAATATTCGTGGCATTATATGCCACCAACTGTCCACAAGGTTCTTATTCATGGAGCTGAAATAATTCGTTCATTTTTGGTCCCCATTGGCCAACTATCAGAAGAAGCATTGGAAGCAGGAAACAAGGACTTCAGAAACACAAGGCTTTACCATGCGAGGAAAACATCAAGAAAAGACAATTGTGAAGACATATTACATTATCTGCTCGCCAATTCTGATCCCGCAATCACAAGTAGGAGAATACTGAAGGAGAAGAAACACCTGGAATTATCAGAGGAAGCAATGAACTTATTGGTAGATGACTGATAATTTGTAATTTTTCTGTAGAATGCAATAAAATATGCCTGTGTTATAAAATAGTATCTTCAAAGTTTTTTTTTTATTCTACATCTATTCTAGCACTCCATAAAAATGAGCATAACTCTCTTAAAACTGAAGCTATTGACTTCAAACCGGTATCAAATTAAAGCTTTTATTGCCACCTTTCAAATAAGAAATGAAATAGATTTTGGTTTTATATAAAATTTCAGAGTTTTTCAACAAATATCGAAAATTCATGAAAATTTGACGTTTATAATTCTTGTTCGGACCACCCTATAATTTATTTTAAAAACTAATCATAGGGTATTTATCAGAAATAAAAGAAGAATTAAAATTTTTTTTAAATTTTTCGAAAAAAATTTTTTTTTTTTACTTTTGTTGACAATTTGACCCAACAATTTTTTTCGGTGTAAATTTTTTTCACTCATTCTGTTTGGGATTTCATTCTGACCAATCTGTAGAAGTTTCTCATCGATACAATTAAAATTACAGTTTAGGCAATATGATTTCCAAAAAATTCCGGTTTCGCAACACTGTGGGGCGGGATGTACACATTGACGATCTCCAATTATGTAAATCTTCTTTGTTGTTTTTCTCCATTCCGACGTTTTTGCATATGGGCTAAACCAATACTGAGGTCGCGATATGTATATCGTTTTATAGAAAATGAATTTGATTTTCAAATATATCTGCTTCATAATCGTTATCAGCAAGCCGGTTTTAATGAAATATGTGCTCACATCTTTTATAAGTTTGATTTGAATTCATTTTTAGGCAAACACTTAAAGGCAATTTGGAATTGCAACAATAATCTTTTTCTTGTTTCATACCTTATTTAAAATGGAATAATGTATTAGATGAGTTTAAAAAAGTCGATTTCTAAAAATTCATTAAGCTAAATGTTCCTTCGACTTCAGCATTTGATTAAAAAAATACTTAAATTGAAAAAAAAACAAAAATCACAAAAAATGGAAAAAGCGTCAAAAATACCCTTTTTTAAAAAAGTGTAATCGGAATAAATAAAAGGGTAACAAGACCAAAAAAGCGTCATAAAATACTAGAAAAGCGTCAAAATGGCAACACTGGTACAAAGTTTGTATACAGGGGCCGAATCGTCGGTTTCGATATCGAGCTGATTCGATCGAGTTTTCTTAGTTTGAGATTATGGCATTCGCTATCGAACAATATAAACACATTGTTCGATATCGAATGTCATAATCTCAAACTAAGAAAACTCGATCGAATCAGCTCGATATCAAAAGCGACAATTCGGCCCCAGTTCTGCTGCAGTATTTAGATCGTGCACATATGCGAAGTTGCTAACCATTGCATCAATTTTAAAACCGATTATTTTTCAACAACTTCTACTAAACCGATTCTTATGAATCTTTGCATACACCTTTAGTTACCGTTACAATACAACACTATATTTAGAAAAGTGGGCAGTGCCACGCCAATGAAAAGTAAATAAGCATTTTAACTACATCTATTCTATTAGGCCGATTCTTATGAAACTTCGCACACACAATTAGTTCTCGTAAAAGTACATGATGATAAAATATGGGGGCGGTACCACGCCTATTTTGTAGTCGTTTTTTTTTACAAGAATTATGTATAGAAGTAGATTTTTGTAAAAAAATGTTTAGTTTAAAAAAATTTATTGAACAAAATCCACCTAAATTGGGGTTTTAATAATAATTAATGAAAATTAAAATAATATTGTAAGTTTTATATTGAAAAAACGTGCAATGATAAGAATATTAATAAAATGTTTTTAACAAATAAATAGATTTCCCATCCCTTGATAAAGTCAACAAATAATTGACGAAACGTCGGGAAAAATGAAATAAAATAATTTGTTTTATTTGCATTATGAATCTTTAGGCCTTATTAGCTCATTTCAAAATATACAAAATACAAATTTACATTGGCCATACAACAAAAATAATTAGATTTATTATTATTTTTTTAAATAAAAGGGTTGAAAGTTGTTGATTGTTAATTACTTTCTCAAGTGTTGCAATTTTAATTTGGTCTTTCATTTAATCACGTGGCCGTATGTGGGCGTGAATTTTAAAAAGCTAGATATGCGCGAGCGTGCCTAAGTAGAATTCCGTGTATTATCAACATGTACAAATAGACTGAATGAATGAAAATCTTATACAAATTTACTCTTTCGATTTTAGGTGTTCCATTGGCAACACGTTCACAAACACGCACTATTGAAAACTTTTTCAAAGCAAAGCAGCAGATCAATTTAAATAAATATTCATCCGAACCTCAAAAGATAATACAACCTACGTTGTCTGCCTCTGTGACACCGCCACAAATTGTTAATTATAAAGCAAGCTTAACAGAACAAAATGATACTGATCATGAGCAAAACGATCAAGACGAAGATGAAAAAATCTACCAACAACAATACCAGCTGCAACTTGAACAATATACAACTCAAAATCAATCGATTATAAATCGCCGCAGTCTCGAAAATGTGATTGTACCGCAGGAATTCATCTTTGATCTCAGTGAGGATACCAATGAAAGTGAACGCACTGATTTATCGGAGGAGACACCGATTGAACAAATCCAGGAGACATTTATGATGACAAATGGTTTTGATTTCACCAATCATCGTTCTTCTCAACGGGCTGACAGTAACTCGTCTTCCCACAGCAGTTCAAACACAAGTGGCACCGAAAATATATTCTTACAAGAACCGGTCTTGACATTAAATGTCGATAAATCCCCTAATCAAGCATCATCAATAAAAATAAATAAAACTCTAGAAGTAGAACCGAAATTTTCTTCGCCCACCTCATTGACTGCGTCAGTTTTGAACGGTCGTTTTAATCAAATCGTTTCGCTTAACAATTTACCCTCCAAAAGAGACTCTTTTGGCTATGAAAAAAAACCTCTCGAGATGCTTAATGGTCACGAATATGCTCTTATGATGTTGCCTGAAAATGACAATAGTTCCTGTGATAGTGGTGTGGCGCTAACTAGTACTGCTGCTGCATTATTGGATGACTCAGTACAAGCTTCTCCAGCACCAGCTGTAGCACAATCAAATCGTAGACGTAAACCGGCTACACCGCATCGCATTGTTTGTTGTTCACCAATTAAAGCCCCTCCTAGAGTGGTTTCGCCGGTCGGTTCACCATCAACCAGAAAAATGGCTTCAGCTGTGTCCCCTCGCAAGTCTCAAAGACATTTGAATACCACAACTATTGCCGCAGCAACGGCTGGTGGGGGTATTATAAGTGCAGCTGCCGCTTGTAAAACTAGACGGAGGCTAAATGCAAGTCCTACAGATATTTCTGCAGAGCATCAACTACAGCAGCAGCATGAGGTGGCTCAACTAACTCTCGATAAAAAGCACTTCGTTCATGATCACGATGAGGATGATGATCCTGTTGTTGTTTTAGTTAACGATGAAGACGACGAAGACATTGATGAACATGATCAGGAGTGCGAAAATATGGCTACCAATATTTCTGCACCAGAAAATAAATCTAATCAGCACCAGGTGAATAATATATCCAAATTAATTTTAAATTCGTCAAAACATCCAACAAATCAACAGAATGCAACTAATAATCGAGGAGAAAAACAGAAAAGTCAACAGAGCAGAACAAAATACACAGTCCAGAGGCCACAACATGTGCCACTCAAATATCAAGCTCCTCAACCTTTGGCTGCTACGAATGGTAATCGCGAAATTAATGAATTCTTTCCGGTAAGAAGAAGTGTGCGCAAGACAAAGACTGCTGTAAAAGAAGAAATGATGCGTAATCTCGAGCACGCCATATTAGAAGAACGTTCAGATGGGCTTAAAATTGCAAACTTTGAGGGCAAAGGACGTGGTATTATCGCCGAACGACGCTTTGAACGTGGTGAATTTGTAATTGAATATGTTGGTGATTTGATTTCCACTACAGAGGCTGCTGAACGTGAGAAACGTTACGCTTTAGATGAAAACGCTGGCTGTTATATGTACTATTTTAAGCATAAGAACCAGCAGTATTGTATAGATGCGACTGAGGATACTGGTAAATTAGGACGCTTAGTTAATCATTCACGCAATGGCAACTTGATGACTAAAGTTGTGGTGGTTAAACAAAAACCTCATTTAGTTTTAATAGCCAAAGATGACATAGAACCCGGCGAGGAACTTTGCTACGATTATGGAGATCGCTCTAAGGAATCACTCTTACACCATCCTTGGTTGGCTTTTTAGAATTAGATGACTAAAGTTAACAATTTATACACTTAGGAAATAAATCACTAAACACTCAATCTGACACATCCTTACTCTCACACAGATACTTACACACACAATCAATTTTAAAAGTTTTTGTTTTCCTTCTCTAAACATTATTTAATTTTTACATACATATAAAACAGTCGAGTTTTCAATTTAAGTCTGTAGAAGGGACGGATTTTAAAATTCAAATATTTTAACCACGGAAAGGGAAAAGTCTTTAGTTTGTAAAAACCAAAACTTTAATTGAAATCAAACAAGCACTATATAAGGCTTAAGATATTTGAGATTCGCTCAACTTTATTATAACAATTATGTAGTTGCTTCTCATTATCTTAAACAATCAATCATAATAATTACGTACTGAGCAATTTAAATCCAGTTTCGAATACTTGGTATGTATGGCAGTCAGTCAGTCCAGTCTTCTTGTTCAAAGACTTGAGAAAATCTCATTCTATGACCTTTTCAGAATTGAATTACATACATATATACATTGATTATTGATAAACAAATGAAAAATGGTTCTCTTATAAGATGCCTATGCCTGATATAAAACATATATTATTAAAAAACATATATATAAAATAGACAACAAAGAAGAATTGATTAAACAGAATAATAAAATTTAAGTTTCATTAAGGAAGAGATACAAAACAATTAAATATAATGTAGTCTTAGTAATATGAAATGAAGTTTAATATGGTTTAATACAAATATAATAATTTTATGTTTAACTAGAAAATATATTTAATTGTTAATGTGATTTTTCGAATTAGATGTAAGCTTAAAAAAACAAATGCATACATATTTGATTTTCGAAACTCATTCAAAAGCTAAATTATTCAAATTATCAAAAACAAACAGTTATTTTTAGTCTAAAACCCGCCAAAAAATTATATTGTTACAATTCGGTCTGGCACCTATTGATACTAGAGTTATAGAAAAAATTTGGGTTAAAATCGTTACTTTCGATAACGTGTTGACTTGAGTCGATCGAGTGTTGAGATTGTTTACATTGTTCGATAGCGAATGGCATATAATCTCAAACTAAGAAAACTCGATCAAATCAACTAGATATCGAAAGCGACGATTAGACCCCTGAACTCTTTCAATAACTACATATTTTCTCCTCAAACAAGATATCTTATTAATTTCTAATTTCAACTATTAAAATTTTATAGGTTAAAGGTTTAGTATTTTTCTTTCAAAAATTTTACTATTATTTAATCTATAACTAGTTACACAATTATACAAACAAATTTCCTTTATTAAACATATTTACTACTTCACTATGCAACAGTGTAACTAGTTTTATTTATTTATTTAAGTAGTTAAACATTTGATTGTTTATTTTATTTTCAACTTATTTAACCCAACTTGAATGTACTATAAACTCAAATATTATATTACATACTTCTTAATTATTTAATTCAATTTTAATATAATTTCGTATACATACATATATTAATGACAATGACAAAACAAACAAAACCACTTATTTTTGCGTATAAAATCGTTATTTTTATTTAAAAATTGTTTAAGTTCTTAATATAAAATAAAACAAAATAAATATATTTAAATAACATACTAATATCGATTTATTTTGCTATTAATATTAAGGTATGTGATGGAAATCGATTTGGAAAACGAAGCAATTTTAAAAGGCGCTTTTTAATATATATGTGTTTATTAAAAAGAATTTTATCACAAAAATTTATAAACAAAAATATTTATAAATCAAAATATTGAATAAAGCGACTTTAAATTTTAAACAAAATTTCAAATTGTATGGTTTTTGGAATTTTCTACTGTAAATACGCAGCATAATTTAGTGCAAAATACTAGAATTTATCCAAACATTTTTGTATGATGCAAAGTTATCGCACCTAGCAAGGGAATGAGCACAATTGTTGATTGTATGTAGCTTACTGAGTTTTTGCACTAAGCCCTTCAATTGAAAAATTCGATTATTTTGAACTTGGTTGTTATGAACTTTTTTATTCCAAAAATACTGTTACACTCTTAATATCACCTGAACTTATTTAGAAAATCCCGTGTTTTGATTGTGGTGAGTTTTTAGTACCACGCGATTTGCAGTGCTGCAAACTATTTATTTAATTTGAAATCCTCCAAATCCGGTATAAACATACGTCGGATAAAAATACATACATGCTTAGACCGCGTTAAATCAAATCAAATAAAAAACAGAATTAGGTATATTTACTTTTCATGGGCGTGGCACTGCCCAGTTTTGTAACCATAAAGTTTCACAAGAATCGATTTAGTAGAAGTTGTTTTTAATCATGATTTACTACATATTCAAACAGAAGCTTTGACGGACTGATAACCTTTCTCCTTTTTTCTAACTAAGTTGGTTAAAAATTTATCGAAGAGGATATTAAAAAGGGATTTTCAGATAGCTTCGTTTTCAAAATCGATTTCCATCACATACCTGATTGATATGTACAATAATTAAGCTTACAGTTTTTCTTCATTTCCAAACACTCCCCCGTTTCACAAATTATATACACAACTTTTTTGCAAAATAAAATAATTTTCTCTATAATTTAAGTTATAATTTTTTTGCTAATTATAAGCACAAAAAAATAAAGTGAAAATTATATTAATACCTACGTAATAAAGCAAAACCGGAAAATTTAATATATACATATATAATAAAAATTACACAGATTCAAAAAGCTTTTCTGTTATTTATATCGACTTTTTAATTCGTATCGAGCGAGAATGTCTTTTTTGAATAGGGATGTAATCGTTGGTTTCGATATCGAACTGATACGATAGTTTTCTATAACCAGTTTATCGATGTCGAGCGAAAATTTCTTTCTTACAATTTCATTCAAAACAACAAATTAAAAAAAAAATTTGTTTTAAATGCAATTGTAAGAAAAAAGAATTTCTTCGAAATGATAAACAGGCAGTTAATTTGAGAGCATGGTATTGGCTTTCGGACAATGTTCATTATATTGTTCGATAGCAAGTACCATAATCTCAAACTAAGAAAACTATCGAATCAACTCGTTATTGAAAGCGTCGATTAATACTAGGACCGCCACCGTCCCATTTTTGTCCCGCACGTGACTTTATTGGACCATAATTTCTTTATTTTTTATTTAGACTTCTGAAACTTTGCGATTTTTTTTAATTTTATGAACTTATTAAGTTAAAAACGTATTACATTTTTTACTACGCAGACACAGGCTAAAACGCAGATTTAATAAAACATAACATTAAATTAAAAATTTTAAAAACCCCCGATAACTTCAAAACGGCTGGACCAATTTTCTTTAAACATAGGTTGGAAGATTTTGTATCAAGTCACCTTTCAAACACTAACTAAACTAAATTAAAATCGGGCTAGCCGTTTGGGAGCTACGATGAAAAAAATGCACAGATTCAACAGGTTACATCTAGAAAAGATGTGATATCTTCTAAACGGCTGTACCAATTTTCTTCAACCATAGCTAAGAACACTCTCGATCAAGTCAGCTTTCAAACAAACAAAAAATAATCAAAATCGGTCCAGCCGTTTGGTCTGTACGAGTGTTCGTACATCCACACAGACACACACTACAAACTTATAACACCCCTTTTTTTTAGTCGGGGGTTAAAAATGGAATGTACTGCGTAAAGAAAAACAATTTTGAAATTTTATTTTCAGACAAGCATTTATTTTAAATTAGCTTCAAAATGTAATAAAAAGCTTGTCTGGATTTACTAATGTTTCATTTTGAGCTCTTTCATAAAACCTGTTTTATTTTCAGTAAATATGTTGTTTGATTTTACAAAAATCTTTCACTGGTCCATTTTGTCAAAAATTTTTCTGAATTTGTTATTAAAGTAATGTAAATGAGTAATAAATGTATTTCAAAAAGTTTACATTTAATTTTCATCATAACTTTTATACCAGTTATTAATGAAAGATGCAATAAATATAGGTTGGACAATTTTGTCCCGGCGGCGGTTGTAACTTTCGGCGGCTCTAAATCTCATAGTTAGTAGAATAAATATAAAATTTACAAACATCAGTTGTTCAATTCCGATATCATTGTCAAAAAATTTCGAGAAAAAATTGCGATTTTGTAATTAGTACTCCAAAATTGTTATAAAATCCATTTTTCATATTCAAGAAGTGTTAGCACTTAAAAAATGCGTCGATTACAGCAAGTATGATCAAAATCGTGGTTCGAAAATTTGAATTTTTTTTAATTACATACTCCGATTTTTGATAGTAGTGAGAAGTTCCAGGAATGGCCTGTAACGGTAACCATACTTAATTTTTATATTGACATTCGAAAACATAGTTTTTCAGTTCAAATTTCAGACAAGTAGCTTAAAAGAATTAAGGCCAGAATTTTAGGCATGGGGGTTATTATGTATTTCGATTCGAAAAGGAAATCATTCCTATTTGTATGCATTACTCATTGTATTTCGCAAATGTTTGCTTTCGAATTGAAATAAATTGTATGAAAAATAACTCAAATACGTTAAAAAACCATAAAAATTTCAAAACGAAAAAAACGTTTCTATATACAAAATCTGGTTTCGCATAATCACCCTGTACACATAATCCAATACGGATTGTTTTGGCATCATTTTCTCTACGAAACCGGTTGATTGCGTTCATGAAATCCGTTTGTACTTGAATTGGTGAAATTTCCGTTGAGAAACGGAATTAATTGTTCATGAATTGGAGTTCAGGAGCCCTTTAATTTATGCATTTAGCAGGTAGAACAAATTTTTCCTACCCTCTAACTAATAAATACACAACTTAGTAAACGATATTTTTAATTTTGAACACTTTTTGAACAAAGCAATTTCGTTACGATTTCATGAACGCATTCAGAATTGAAGTTCCGTTTCCAATCCAATTCCGTATCGGATTCTATGAACAGGTAGAATAATACAGTCTGCTTATAGAATCTAATAAAAATTGGTTTGGCATCATTTTTGGTGTGAAACCAGCTGATTGCTCCAGCAATCCGTTCGTGCTTAAATATGCGAAATTTTGTTTTGGGAACGAAATTAAATATGAATTTGACTTCGTGAACCTTTTTAACCCAAATTTGTAAACGACATTTTTAATTTTTAAAGAAAATATAAAATTCACGTTGTCATGAACTCAATCACAATTGGAATTGCGTTTCCAATCTAATTCCGTAACGGATAATTTCAATTTTAAATCAGAACTTTTTTAAACCTTTTTTTGACTACTTCCCTAATTGTAATTCGAAAATTTGTATATAAAAGCGAATTGATTTTTAACTTATCAGCAAACGAAAAGAAAACGTTTTACACTTGTAAAATATTCCTTTAGATAAATTTTAATAGTAGATCTAATGAAGACGTCGCGAATCCAGCGGTAAATGACCAAAATGTAAACGTAACTGTTCCATTATAAGAAACGTTAGTATTGTATGTGGTCCAATGCGAGCAAAAGCTGGTATGAAACCCTTGAAAAATCCCGCTGGTCCAAGTCCGGCTATGTCCTTTGCAACAGCCATTAGTCCAGAATACTGACCAGGCCGGGCATTCATTAGACGGGTCTTCATTACATCCAAAGGTTGAGTAAGCAGAGTGCCAAGTACTCCCGACATTAGAGATGTAACAAAATGTGTGATGGAATTGTCATTGAAATATTTGGTTTTTAAAAGAAAACGTTTTATCTGCAAAGAATGGAAATAAATTTTAAACAATTTAGAATACTAGAGCAGATTATCTACATGGTCGTAGGTAGCATTTTGACCGATTGTCATCATTACACCTCTCAATACGGCCATTGAACCACCTCTGAAAAGTGATGGAATCCCCTCCTCTTTAATAACTCGATGTAAACCATCAAATACATGCTTGTAACTGTAGACAAAAAATAATAATAATAATAATGTAAAGGGTCAGCTTTAACGCAAAAAGTTATTTATTCCATCTGATTTTTGGTATGAAATGAAATTTCAGATAGTTTTTCTTAAATTTTCTATACCCCATATGATTTTTCATAAAAGGTAAGAAATCTAAAAACTAAGAAACTGACAATATGAAATTCATGAACATAATTTCATAAAATATTTCATCGTGTAAATTTACTGTCTGTCCCACAATATCGAAATTTTGTACAATTACATTTAAAACAAAAACAAATTTTGTTTTTGTTTTAAATGTATTGTGCGAAAGAAGTAATTCTTTCGACATCGTGGTTCAGGCAGTTGGTCTTACTGTATTTGTAGCTTTTTAATTCTCAATCCCACAACGAATTCTATGAACAGGCTGAATGTATCAAATAATTTTAAAGAAGTTTTACAAAATTAACGGAGAATAAATTAAAAAAATATTCTTACCGTCTCTGCTGTTCCTTGGGCAATTTTGAATCATTCTGCATTCTAACATTTACCATATCGGATGGTACGCCCATAAAACCTCCACATAGACCAGCGCTAGCGGCTAAAGCTAATGTTTGACTAAAACTATAGACATTAATATGTTGTTTACCAGACTCATAGATACCAAAACGCGTGGTGGTGTAGGTAAGTTGTCGTAGTAGAGATGCAGACATTCCACGATAAAGACCCTGTAAGCCTTTAATATTATTATTGGGATTAATTTTCAATGTGAATTTTATTACTCAGATACCTCCAGTCCTATAAATGTGTTCTGCTGTTTCAAGTATTGTCTTTTTTGGCAGTTGCTGCGTTTGCAAGTGAACTTTTATCAAGTCCAAAGGATGCGTAGCGCACACCGCCGCTGCACTGGATATACCGCCAAAATACCAACGATTTGCTCTCTTTTCATTTCTCATGACGAATTTTATTAATATATATTTATCATTTTGATTTTTAAAATTATAGAAAAAAAATTGTGTATTAGAAAAACAATGAAAGAAAAAAATATCGAAAACTATCAGGTCATGCCATCAGATATGTAACGGAAATCGTACGATTTTTAATATAATAATATATACTTAGAGAGATTTTAAAAATGAGTTTTCAACTGATCTCAGATTATTGGCTTGTAAAATCCAGGATTAACAAAAATTATAAAATAACTTATATTATAAAACTGATAAAGAAGAGTTTTAAACTAATTTATGCGCCTCTTTGTCTGGAATCAAAAGGGATAATCTGATGTAAGAGAAAAATGTTGGAACTCTACGTAAACCTTAATTTTCCTGTATATGTAGTTATGTAGAATGTAGGGACAGGATTGTTCGAAAATGCATCCTGTGCTGCACAGTATGCTCAGAAAAGAATCAACTGGCAAACCGGAAATGTGAGGTTCTAAAATACATCTTTAGCTTTTAGTGTACAATTTGTTTATAATTGAGGAGGTCCATAACAAAACGCAACAATTCCAATATAGCAATTTTTTGATAAACGAATAATACTAATTAAAGTCAGTAGGATATATATATATATTTTTCTAAACACTTGGTGTGGTATAATAGTTGTCTACTATTAATAAAAATCATAAATAAATTTATATATCTGCCCGTTAGTTTTTAAGCTATTTAGAAAACAAATTTGGAATTGTTGCGTTTTGATCCGATTCATATTAATAAATTCGTTTTGATATGAACCCAATGGAAATGTTGCGTTTTGACATGAACTAGGCTTAGAATTATGACTTTCATTTCAATAATGTTGTAATTTTACCTTTTTGTTTTTAATTTCATAAGTTTTATAGAAAAATTAACTACACGTTTATTATATAAGCAATATTTATTATTCATTCAAATTTTAAATAAAAAATTAACATTCCCCCTTATTCCGTAACATCTGTCGACGTCATGTCAAGACAATAGCGAAAAATCGGCACTAAGTGACAAGTCTTGTCTACTCGCTGTCGACAAAAATGTACTACTATTAACAGCCTCTTCCGATTTTCTATGCTGTGTGCTGTGGCTGTCAGCAATAGTAAAGTGTTGTCGCTGACGAAGAGAAATGTACCAATTTTTTGTATTGTCTTGACGTGACGTCAACAAATAGTTACGGAATAAAGGGGATTGTGTTACAGTCTCGTTCCAATGTCCTCCTCCAAACAATTACATAAGGTTATGTCACCTATTTCATAGGCACTATTCCCTTGTTGGTCTAAAATTATATTTCTATAGTATTCTAGCTCGGACATGTTTGACCCCTGTTGGCCATAATGTTTAACCAACACTTTAACAACGTCTGTTTTCTTTTCTAACTTGATTGCAACACCAAGAGGAAGTTCTTCAGGCTAACAGGGAGGTCTTTTGTATTTTTTTAAATAGTTTGTAAATTTTTCATGCCTTCAAACTTGTAATTTTCAAAAGTTTTCACTACGCATTGCCTTTAGTGTTGTATAGAGAGTTTAAAATAAATTATTAATAATAAATTAAAATAAACCAAATTTGACGTGGGATGACGGAAAATCGTTCCAAATTTAAAATAAATTCTTTTCAGATTCTGTATACCACTTACGGGACGGTAATATCCTGCCAACATTTTTAAGTTTTTAAGGTGCCAATATTTTCATAAAATCGACTGTTTTATGTTTTCTTAACTTTCAGTGAATTATCTATTGAATAGTTATAAATCCCCCATAACCTTTTGATAGCGAAAAACGCCAGCCACGATAATGTCCATTGTTTCCCCTATTTCATTGCACACTAGAATTGAAATTGCAGAACTCTTGATTTTTTCGTTTTCTAGAGAAGCTAAAGTGCTCAAATTTCTGAGAGATTTTCATACATATTTTTTACTCAAGTCGACCGTCTGGATTGTGCACACCATGCATAATGTGTAGTTTTAACTTTCACTTTCGTACGAATTTAGTTACTGTGCCGGCTCACTTGGGAAACTTTTTAAAACATGCAAAGAAATAGTTTAGAGGAGTAATAGTGTCCCTCATAACGGATTCTAGAAGGCGTTGTAACATGTATGCCTTATAATATATTAATAAATAAAATGTTATCTACTAAACTTTTCGCTACATTGATAAAAGTTAATAACAATCTAAACTTTTTATAACTTCCTTAGAGTGGATCTAAATTGATTATTATGCTAAATTTCGTAACGTTTAATTCAGAAAGAATTGGGCTTGATTAATATTCCAAGGAACAGGGGAAATGGGCAAAGTAGGTTTTTAAATACGAGATTAGAGATTAAGTTAACTTTGTTTAATTTGTTGCTAGTTTAGCGGCCAATATAGGTGATTTAATCATAAACTAGCAAAAAAGTCAACTCAAAGCGTATATACAAATGTTCAATTTAGCTTAGTCTCCTTTCTCGTATTCAAATACGCATTTTTAAAGAAATCTTTGTGAGGCTTCCTGCAATAACTCGGTAAGCCACAAAAACAAAATATTGAATAAATCGACTTTTAAGTTTAAACAAAATTTAAAATTGCATGACTTTTGGAACTTATCCAAAAATTACTCTAGGATGCAAAGCTATGATATTACCTAGCAAGAGAATGAGCACATGAAACCAATTTGTAATTTCATGTGACTTACCGAGCTATTGCACTAAGCCCTTCAATTAATCATCAACTCATTTCAGAGATGTAAATAAACTCATTTATTTTTTGCTATTTGAAATAAAACAATATTGATTTTAACAATTTTAGCTTTTCCATATTTCAAAAAGCAGTCTATTTTGCAAACGAAAGTTAGCATTTCAATAGTTATAAATATTTTTATAAAAAAAACGAACATAAAAATAAAACACTTTTAATAGACAACAACAATTGGCAATATTAAATAAAATATTTTCGTTATGATTTAACAAAGGTAGATAGATCAATTCGCCTTGGATTTAACAAAAAAAAAAAAAAAAAGATGACTACAATAAAAATGATGTGCGCGCAATTCGGAATAGTTTTAATAAATCTAAATTATATATGTATATACAAAGTTGTCATTGAAACTTTTTTCTAACTTCTTACAAATCTAAAACACATATTAGTACTCGTTTTAGCAGGAATGTTAAATATCATTGTTATATTATCATAAATAAGCTTTCTGTTTAACTATTTACTTAGGAAAAACAATTACATTCTTATTCGTATATTGTCACAGAAAATGCAAAAATCCCTATCTAACATTATAAAAGTTTTAGGGGAGAAACATAGAACTTGTTTTAATAAAAACTATATTGACAATTAGTCAGGGACCGAAAATAATAGTTATCAAAATTTCAGGATCTAGAAATACTTTTATTTTTCTACTTTATTCAAAAAAGTCAAAATATGACTGTTATTTTTTGACTCATACTTTAGTGAGCAGGAACATCAACTATTGAACCAATTTATTTACGAAATTGTATATAAGAGCTATTGATGCTCCTTATATTCACTTACAAGTTAAATCGATGTTGATTGGCTGGATATTCAGCATGTGAGATTAGCTTCAAATATTACTTGCTCTTTTTTGAAATTTTAACTTTTATTTTTGACCAAAAAATATCGGTCAAATTTTAACTTTTATTTTTGACCTAAAAAATAATAGTAAAAAAATAACCATTATTTTTTGACCGAAAACATCGATCAAAAAATAACTTTTTTTCGAAAAAAGTCATAACAGTTTACGGTCCCTGCAATTAGTGCAAAATCTTACAACACAAATAAAAAAGGGTCCACAAATTTATATATTTATTGTAAAATTTTGAACTAATTGTCAATATATTTTTTCATATAAACAAGTTTTATGCTTCTCCTGTTAAATTTTTAAAATGTTAGATAGGGCCTTTTGCATTTTCTGTGGTGATATATACTATATACATATGTATATGTATGCATATAAAAAACATATTAAATATTTGTGTGCTTGATTTTTTATATCTTTTGTAAATTTACTCTAAAAATGCTATGTACAAATACGAATAGTACGTATATTATATTAGCATTTATGCAAAAATTTGTTCATTATAAAATTAAATCAAAAAATTTGTATCTTGTCCTGCTGAATTTGGAAAAATATGTATGTTTCAGTTTCCGATCCGTTCAGATCCGAATTGTAAACCAAATTTTTTTAATTGGATATCTTGAAGATTCATTGTTTGCTTACTGGTAGCGCTCCAAAATTCAAACGTAATTGCTCCAGAAATACGAATGTTATGATCGTATGTGGACCTAAACGCACAAAGGCTGGTATGTAGCCCTTGAAGAAGCCCAATGGACCCAAACGAGCTGTGAATTTTATGATACCCCAGAGACCATTGAATTCGCCGGGTTTGGCATTCATCGAGCGTGTCTTTAAGACATCCAAGGGCTGTGTAAGTGTTGTGGCAATAGCACCTGCAGCCAAAGATGCTGTGAAATGTGTGAGTAAGTTATCGTCAAAATGAGGAGTTTCCAATAACATTGTCTTAATCTGAAATTACAATTAATTAATTTGTATCAATTGTGGATGTTTATTGAAATACATACCTGATCATAGAAAGCAACTTGACCAATTGTCATAAGAACACCTCTACCAGTGGCAGTTGTAGCACCTGAGAACAAACGCTTGAAGCCTTCCTGGCGATAGACTTTAAAAAGACCATCCAAGGCATTCTTGTAACTAAATAAATTTATAAAGTTAACTAATTAGAAATTTTGATAAATTAAAAATTGTGCCAACAAACCTACTTTCTTCTTTGTTCTGGTGGCAATTTGACGTCATTTTGCATACGAACATTAACCATATCAGCTGGAGTTCCCACAATACCACCGATTGTGCCAGCCAAACCGGCCAAAGTGATTTTTCCAAGGAATGTATCGGTATTAATATAAGGCTTACCCACTTCATAAATGCCAAAACGTGTCATGGAATAGGTCATTTGACGCAGCACGGATGCCGATAAACCATTGTAAAGTGCAAATACGCCCTGTTCTCTTACTACTTTAGCCGTTAATTGTATTACAGACAATTTTCCTTGTTGTGTTTGTAGGGTAACTTTAATCAAGTCCAGAGGATGGGTGCAACAGGCAGCGCCAGCGCTCGCCAAACCGCCAAAATACCAGCGACCAAGACGCGTGGACTTTTCAACGTTTACAGCAGACATTATTATTAATTAAATACTTCAATGGGAAAATAGCCTAGGAGTATTTGTTGGTTGATATTGAACTGTGCGAATAAAACTGACTGCATTCAACACGAAATGGAAAGAAAAATGAAACCGTTTGTAAGTACAAGTTAAAATAGTAAACATACAATTTTATCAATAAATTATTAAAGTGTACATACATATGTACATGTGTATGTAAATACATAATTTTTTTTTCAATGACGTCACATGTACATAATATATATGTACATTGATTTATTAAATACACATTTTTATATATTTTGCTTAATACACGTCATCATAGTCATTATGTGTGCCTGTTCGACAACTTTAACGCCTGCAGTAAAGGTATGCCCTTGGCCTTGACAGAACAGAATTTATATTTGCATTACATCGAACAGCAATAAGTTGAATACTTACTTCCATTAATTATTTTTAATATAAAAAGTGTAATAAACTATGGACGGACGTTCTAAATTGAAAATGTTATTAAATTTATATGTAGAACTTGTGCAACATTGTGGGAATTGGGATTTCGTATGGAATGTTGTTTCAAGTATAGAAACTTTTTTTCGTTCACTTTTGTGAAAACTTGCAGCTAAAAAATTTTTCTTATGTGGCTTTAACCACCGGATGTAGAAAGTTTGTCACCAACAAATTCCCTATTTTACATATAAACCGTTGTTGGCTTCAAAAAGTTCATTTATTGCTTTTCGTTTTGCTCGAATTTTACGAAATGTCAAATATTGTATTTGTTTACAAAAATAAGGCAAAAAAGAATGAAAGCAGGGAACGAAGCCGACTGGCTGTGAGTCGACTAACAGCCGCCGTCGGTGATTTTTGAAGAATCGCAGCCGCCGCCGACATACACGGCTTATTTTCGGCTGAGCCGATTTTTGAAAAAGCCCCTTTAAAAATAAAATCCCATTTTTTTAATTGAACGGCAAAATATCAAAGGCAACGTCAGAGATTTTGTTGACATTTGCCAAATTGAGCCGAAATACACTAGCCGCCGATGACTTAATTTGTCGGCAGCCGCCGCCGATGATATATGTGATCAGCCGCCGGCGCCGACAAATCAGGGTCGGCTTCGTTCCCTGAATGAAAGTAAATATGCCAAACAAAGTATAAAGCAACTGCGAAGTAGTGCTATTCGATCAGCTGATTATTGTTTCTACTTAATTTTACAAGTGGGCCAAGATAGCGTCGACGAAATAGTTTAATTTTGGGTATTCAAAAAATGGGTATTTTCTATGTGACCAAAAAAATAAAAACGGGAAAAGCGCGTTAACTATCTACGAATGAATATGTGTGTATATATATGTACATAAAAAAAACATTGACACAAAGTAAGAATGCGACGTGTGAATAGTTCGATTCGCTGTCGTAATTGAGAGACTGAAGCAAGTGCTTCACTTCGTCGTGTGAATCGTAGATAATACGTACTGCCATACCTAAATAAGAGCGCCAAGCGTCGCGTTGGCAGCAGGGTACGTACTTACAAAACATTCAGAGCAAATTTGTTTTGTAGAATGTACTGTAAATACGTGCCCTGTTGCTAACGCTTTGCTTGCCGCTCTTATTTAGGTATGGCAGATAGTCAACTGGCCTTCTGTCAAAAAAATTTTACAACTCTATTCACACCTATGGGTATTTTGTTCTCCAGCACACTGAGAGGCAATTCAACACTCATCAGAGAGCGTAATTTTTGCACAATATCTGTGGCAATAAGGAATAAGTGCTTAAGTAGAGATAAGCAAATTTTGAGTTAATATAACTATTCAAAAGTACCTTTGGTCAAATTTTATTTATTTCGTACGATTTTTAGAAAGTTATAGCATGATGACTTGCAGCTTATCTTTTTTCAACTCGTTATCTCATATAATAAGAATAATTTCTTAATTCGGCTTATAGTAATTAAATTTAAAATTGAATATCTTTATTATAGTAGAAAGATATTCCTTATATTCCTAAATTAAAAGAATCGAAGAACGAAAAGTCATCATTAGGTGCATTAGGAATAAATTTCTAAAAACCCACTTGAATGTTTAAAGGTTCTGTCCTACAAAACTATAAAATATTACTTAAGCTCTTTTTCCTTTTTGCCACAGATATATTGGGAAAAATCACGACTTCTGATTTTTATTGCACAATAATGGAAATTGTGTAATGTGGTGGCAGCATTGTTTAGTCTTAAGGTGGGCCCACAACTAAAAATATTTGCGCCGAACGTGTTCGCCGAAAATATTTGCGGGACATATTTTAGCTTGTAGATGTGGACGAGCTTTTAAATATTTATCACACAAATATTTATTCACGAAAATGTTTACGTCCTCCCGCTCAAGCAAATGAAATAGAAATAAAATTAGCACTATTTCTACAAATGCGTCCATATTAGAACAGCATGCAGCGCAAATTTTTGTGTTGTTCGTCAGAAACCAACAAGCCATGGTTCGTGTGCATTGAATGTGACGAAAATTCTTGGTTCGTTTCTGTGCGCCGCACATATTTGCGGCGAACGCGTTCGGCGCAAATATATATAGATGTGGACCCACCTTTATGTTTACTTTTTCACTGTCAGGAAAATTTGGCAATATTTACTTTGAAAATATGCTGCCATTTATTGCATAGTATATATAGATCAAGACGACAATAATATGTGCAACAACATCTGCAACAATATTGTACAATGGATGGGCCGCTTTACAATTAGGTTTTTGACAGAAGACTTGAAAGGTGAAGGTACAAACAGAAGGTAAGATACAAACAGAACTTTGCGACGCGCGTAACTCGCAAAAAGTTGAACATTCTTCAGCTTTCACGCGTCGTATACAAAATGACAGGTAGTGCTGCCAGATTCATATGCTGAAATGTTTGTTTAATGGAAATAAATTATTAGAAATTAATTTTTTTATTAAAAAATGGATGAAAACTGCATTAAATATATAAAGAAAAATAAAATTTAAAGGCAAGAAAAAATATAGCCGGTAAAGGCTTGAAATTGTATCAGCAGAAGAGTATCAAAAGCGTGGTGTGTAGCTTGCCATTCTTAAAGCGTTAAAAGTTCGAAAAGTAAGAAAAGCGATGCCGCGTAACGCGTGGTATGTACCTCCACCTTTAGTTTTTTGAAGTTTTAGTTGACTATCTACATACCTACGGTGTGAACATCGTTTAAAAAACATTATTTTAAAATTGAGTTATACATCCCTGGTCTTAGTACATATGCAAAATACTATCCAACACTTAACATATAAATGTCAGAATTGACAAAACTATCGCAAACCAACTCCAAAGAAACAAGCCGAGGCAAAATTATAGGCGGCGGCGGCTGGGTAGATTTTGGTTCGGCGGCGACGCGCCGACAGAATTTTCGGTGCCTCACCTATATACAGATATATTGGGAAAATAAAGGTAGTAAACAAATTGCGAAAAAAGTTCGCAAATTTGCAACCCTGCCGTGAACAAATTAACACGAATTAAGTGGTTGGTTTTGAGCCGAGGTAACCTCGCCTTTACACATGCAAGTACAAATTCGAAAAACTCAATACACTCAAACTTTTCATTTCATTTTCATTTATTATTCCATTGTAATACATGTAGCCTTTTGGCCAATAAAATTATATTACAGTATAGTATGAACAGCCATTTAAAAATAAACAATAAAAAATTTAAAACATAACAAATATTTATAATACTTATATGGTTAACAATAAGATAAAATAAAAACATCCTGACAACTTCATAGTTGAAAAAAAAAACCAATAGTAAAAATAATATAAGCCGAAGTAGTATAGGTTTCCCAAAAGTTCAAGGTTTTTTAAGTTTCAAATATTTTAGAAATTGTTTTAAAATTTTGGACCAGATTATTAGTGATATACGCTAAATAACAACATAAGCTTACGTTTAAAAAGCTCTAGAGAAAAAGCAAAAGTGCGAAACATTATAGGCAATGCATTCCATAACCGCGCCACTCGCACAACAAAAGATAACTCAAATAGATTATTATAAATACGTGGGATAAAAATTTGGGGGTTTCTAGTAGATCTTAGAAAAGATATCCTTTGTACCAAGTTCGCCGGACATTGAAATTTAATAGTTCTGTAGAGATATATTAACAAACGGAATTTAAGATAATCATCAAATTTAAGATTTAAGAATTGTTTCAGATGATTAGATACATGTGCTCTTATTCTAAGTCCGTAAACAAATCTCACCGCTTTGTGAACCACAGATTTGATTTTATTTCTATTTCCCAAGTTACAACCGGAGTACACCTCTAAGCAATAGTTTATTTGTGACATAATAAGGGCATTTGTCACGGTTTTCCTGGTATGGAGAGGTAAATATAAATTCAATCGATATAGCCGACGTAAAGTTGTAACTACTTTGGATGTTATGCTATCAATGTGGGGTCCAAAAGATAGCTTGTCATCGATAATGACACCAAGACATTTTAAATTATTGACTACTTCAATTACTGAATCAGAAATCCTCAATTCAAAACTTAGACGGTCCGCACAGGAGGCACCAAAAACCAAAGCCTTGGTTTTATCTGGGTTAATATGAAGATGATTTCTTGTCATCCAGAGACTGACAGCAGAAAGCTCATGATTTATAGTGTAATGAAACAAATCAGAATTTAGATTTACTCCACTCCAAAGTAATTGTATATCATCCGCAAAAGCCAGAGCCCTACAATTATAATCGACAAGATAATCGAAAAAGTCATTAAGGAACATAGTGAACAGAATCGGACCGAGCACAGAACCTTGAGGAACGCCGGATTTGACATATTTTATATTTGAAATCGTACCCTTTACAGAAACGTATTGTTTGCGATTACTCAGATACGACCAGATTAAGCGACATGCAGTTTTTGAGAATCTATAATTCGTGTTTAGTTTATTCACAAGATGGGAGTGTTTAACCTGGTCAAAAGCCTTAGAAAGGTCAATTGAAACAACTACACTCACATTTCCTCTATTCAAGTCATCTCTGATGGAGTCAGTCAGTTCAGTTAAAAAATAGCTGGTATTTCTTCCAGGAAGAAACCCATATTGACAGCCACTAAGCAATCTATTCCTATCTAAAAAACTCACCATTTGCACCTTCATAACATTTTCAACCACCTTGGACAAAGTAGGCAGGATACTAATCGGCCTCAAGTTATCTATAGTCGTGTGCCCTCTTTTCTTGGGAATGGGAACAATGCGAGAGCTTTTCCAATCAGTGGGAAAATTGCAGAAGGTCAAGATATTATTGACCAAATAGAGTAGATGTCTGCTTATGTATGGGTAGACAATTTTAAGCAAGTTCAAGGATAAACCATCAGCTCCAATAGCAGCAGATTTGACTTTATACAAAGAGCTAAATAATTCACATTCAGTGATATTCGAAAAGGTAAAACTATCAGAGACAGAAAAGTTGTTGACGGGAATAGGCTCATTATCAACAGCATGAAGTTGATTATTAATGAAGTAGTCATTAATATCATTGGCGTCAATATTAATAGGAGCTGAAGTTACAGCTACTAACACACTTTTGATTCAGCTATGAGAAAGATAGAGAATCGAATAAAAATTTCTCTTTCGTTGATAATACGTACACAGAACTTGCATGCAAGTACTTGCAAGTCTAAACGTAGGGTAATCGGCGGCGGCGCGATAGAAAAAAGCGACCGTCGGCGGTGCACCGTCGGCTCGAAATCGACTGGCTTGTTTCTCTGACTAAGTCAGCTGTGTTTTGTGTTGCTGCGCGCTTTTGTTCGTAAATTGTGTTTTTGTTAAGTTTATTCTCTAAATAAATTTAAATTTTCTTGAAACATAAAACAAGTGTCAAGCTCATAAGTAAGTTATCTTAATGTTGTTTCTAGTGAACTTTTATGTAAACAAAAGGAACAAATCTAGTTTGGCCAAGTTGGTCTAAATGAAAAAAATTAGCCTATGTTATAGAAATTGAAAAATAAGAAGAAAATATTAAATAAAAAAGTTGGCTGATGCCCATATTTTCCGAGTTATGAGCATCTGAAGTTTTCATATAAAACTGATTTGGAACAAACCAAGTTTTCATACAATGCGGTCAATATTGGTATCATTTAAAAGCTTTTAAGAAGATCTGTTAGAAAATGCCAAAGTTTTCACTACATAACCGGCCTTCGGCCGGACTTAAAGATTTTCTCCTCTATGAATGTCGAATAGTGGCTTCGCTGAATAAATATATGCTGTATAGCCGGCCTTCGGCCGGACTTAAGTGTTTTGTCCTCTATGAATGTCGATTTTGTCTATGCATGTCGAGTAGTGGCTTCGCTGAATAAATATGTTCTGTATAGCCGGCCTCGGCCGGACTTACGAATTTTCTCCTCTATGTATGTCGAATAGTGGCTTCGCTGAATAAATATTTTCTGTATAGCCGGACTTAAGGATTTTCTCCTCTATGTATGTCGAATAGTAGCTTCGCTGAAAATTGAATAAATTTTGTTGTTGTTTTTAATAAAATTTTAAAAGTTTTAGCATTTCCTAACATCTTCGCAAAAGCTTTTAAATGATACCAATATTGACCGCATTGTATGAAAAATACACCATGAAATCACAATTTCTACTGGAACTTCAGAGGCCCATAACTCGGAAACCAAGCCTCGCCGACAATTTTTTTATTTAATTTGTTTTTCTTATTTTTTTTTTTCTCTACCGGATAGGATACTTTTTTTGAGCTAAACTTGATTTAAGCCACTGATTTATACGTTTTATTTTCAAATATATGCATTCAATATTGGCATTATTTAAAAGCTTTAGAAAATATCTTTTAGGAGGTGGTAAAGGGCTTACGGATTTTCTCCTCTATGTATGTAAAAAGTGGATTCGCTAAGTAAAGATTTTCTGAATAGCCGGCCTTAAGGAGTTTTTCCGACTTAAATCTAGTTTAGCCAAGTAGGTGCAAATGAAATAATAAAAAAGTTGGCGGCAACCTATATTTTCTGAGTTATGGGCCTCTGAAGTTTTCATATAAATCAAAGTACGCATCACATTTCTCAAAAAAAAAGGAAAAATGCACTATCCGTCGAATAGCGGCATCGATAAGAAAAGCTCGAAAAGTGACCACATTCGTTCGAAAATGTTACGTATAACCACAATTTTGTACTAGAACATAAGAGGTCCATAACTCGGAAACTAAGACTCGCCACCAATTTTATTTTATCTATTTTTTATTTTCTATCGGATAGGGATTTTTTATTTTTTTGAGAAATGTGATTAGTATTCAAAGTTTTATATGAAAATTTAAGAGGGGCATAACTTGGACTGCCAACTTTTTTATTTTCTATTTTCTTCTTGTTTTTTAATTTTCTATAATATGGGCTAATTTTTTTCACTTGGACCAACTTGGATAATTAAGATTTAAGCCATGGAAAAATGAAAAATACTGAAAAATGTTGTTATTAGCGTACTAGTTTTATAAAATCGACTCGATTTAAATCCATTCGATTTACAGAAACAATTTGCAATTTTCTTTTTAATCCAAAGTGATTGTATAAATAGAATGAGGTTCGTAGCTTTTTACTAACAAATAATTAAACATGATCAATATTCCAAGGAACTAGGGAAAATCAATATCAATTAAGTTCTTAACGTACAGGAGAAGGTAAAAACATAATAGAAACTGTAATTTTCAAAATGCAACTTTATTTTAAATGCATGGTTTTAACGAAAATCAAACACAAATTTGATGTTCAGTTTTTTTAATATTTATATATATTTATACTGAAAAACTTCGTAAAAATACGAGTTAGGGCCTTTCTACTTGAGACCATCGATCGATTAAAACAAACAGAGATCCATTTTGCACATACTATATACACACCACTCATTTACTTCAATAGTGTCATAACTAAAAAAACTACTTTTGCAGAACATAACTTTAAAGTTTTCATTTTACATACAAATTAATGGAAAAATAAAAGTACATTCACAAGATGTGAGTTTATAATATAAAGAACGATATGATTGTTAATTCTGCGTCATTAACTCAAAATTTTGCGTTGTGATACTATAAAAGAAAACGAGCGATATGTAAATATGTATTTACAAGAATTTCAATAAGAATTTAAGTTTGGCTCTTAAATTATTAAAATGCACTAGTCGTGCTTTTTTTATACATAAGTTTTGAAAATTATTCAATTAGACGTTCTAACAATCAAATGGACTTCAATGTAGGTGCTGATCCAGCTTTTTGGGGAAATATTCCCATATTGAATATGGAGGAGAAGAGGGCGAATATCATTTTTTCCCGTTACTCCATTAGATGCTGATTTAAAAGACCTTTCAAAAGTTATAAGATTAATGTATGTGTACCTGTTTTTTGTAAATACGTATATGTACCTTTTTAGCCAGTGCGCAGCTCATTAGCGGTCTTCACTAGAGCCCTAAACTATTTTGGGAGGTAACGAAAATTTGTTTCTCCCGGAGTTGCTAAAAAGCACATATGTACATAGAATCAGTAATGTAGAATTAAACGACAACTATGTACATACTAAACATGGATTACCAACAGCTAATAAAATAAAATCCGCTTTGACCTATGCTTTTTTTAAATTTGATTCCTATTATATAAAAATAAATCATAAATATGTATGTATGTATGTATGTTTGCATGCGCATATTAATGTGTATATAAAATATATGTGTACATAAAATACGTATGTACATAAAATATATTTATATATGGTTATACATATTGGTCTTTGGCTGCCGAAAAAGGGGCTCGTTTTATACATTTGAATGTTTCCATGTTCCATATTATTAGAAGCGTGTATGAAATAAATGTCGCTGAATAAAATTAAAATTTATTAATTTTTCCAACCAATTTCTAGAGGTGGTATTTAGATTTGGCATTATTTATGTATGTATATGTGTGTATGTTTTCTTTTCTTTGACATTGACCACAAATGTCTTCGGTTTTCGCATTCACAAATTTAGATGGAAGAAGAGAACTCACAAGTAAAGTGCTTAAAATTGGAATAAACAAATAAAAGCATATTTCTGTCGATTTGGAGTTATTGATGCCAAATTGCATTATTTTGTATGCTCTTCCGATTTTTTTTTCAAAAACAAAATAACTTCTTGATTTTTTCAAATATTTTTCAGCTCTAATGAACTAAATCGACTTACAATTGCGTCATGGCAATTTATTGCTGTTGAAAAAAACACATAGCCACATGCCAGAGCTGTAAAAAATTGCAATCAATTTTGATTGCAATCAAAATGATTTCAACCAAATTAATTTCATTCTTTGATTTCAAAACGATTTCAGATTTCAAATTGAAATCATGTCAAGATTGCAATCTTTTGTGATTGCAATCATTTTTAAATAATTTATTTTGAAGTCATTGATTGCAATAAAATTTTGTTGAAATCATGTGATTTCAATTAATTTAACTAAAATCACTACTATAGTGTAAGTCCAACAAAATAGTATAAAAAACGTACCAAAACGTAGGTTTGTTAGCTATTTCATGCATTTTTTTTAATTATCATAGTAAGCTTTACTTCTAGAGAACGATGATTTTAATCCTGATTTAAATCTTGATTGCAATCACTGGATTTCATTGCAATCAATTAATATAGAAATTAATTTAAAAAAATTGATTGCAATCATTTTTATTGAAATGATTTCATGATTTCAAATTGAAATCATGAAATCAAATTTACGATTTTGATTGCAATCAAAAACTAGCAATTATCAACATAAAATCATGTGATTGCAATTAAATTAATTGCAATCTTTCACAGCTCTGCCACATGCGTTGTTACTTGTGAACACAATTCCAAAAATATTTTTTGATTATTGTTCAGTTAATAAAAACTTTGTTACTTGTGCGCAAGCATTTTTCAGTTAAATAAATCTTGTGTGCTTGAAATAGTTCAATGTAAACAACTGTTATCGACATAAGCTTTTTTTCTGCACACACTTTTAGTGCCCTTGGCAAATTGTTTTTTTTTTAATTATTCTCTAGGATCTTACCCTTAGGGAATGTTTGCCTGAAATTTTTACACAAATTTCTAACAACATACTTATGTTTACATGACTACAAAGAAAAAGTTTGATAAAAATCACACAGTGTTCGTAGTATGAAGAATAAAGTATTTCGGCTCTCCTGAAAAAATTGGTTCTTAGACATACGCTCTTATTCAAGAAAACCACAGATTTGTTATTGTATAAAAAATACATTTTTAGATAGAAAAGTACGGAAGGAAGATATGTATAAAGACCATGATTGAGATGAAAAACAATAAAGATGTTGCGTCATGTTTTGGATGCTCATGCATATACATACGTGAGTATGTTTGGATGCCAAAAATTATCACGTGGCTTAAACAATTTTGAATATGTATTCACATACATACATATATGTATATACATATGTATATTTTATTTGGAATACCGAATTATCACACATACATACATATGTATATTGTTTCTATTGTTGTTTGTTGTTTTCAGTTATTAATTGAAGGGTATAAAAGCAAAGGGGTACAAGTGCAGAAAATATAATTCTGAGTAATTAAGCTTCAAAGTTTTTTTCCCATGCATTTCATACATAATATTTTTGGTTTCTAATACATACCGTCTATTGTGCAGATTTTGAAAATTTTCCATTTTAATTTTCTAATCTAAATTTTTCTATATTAATTCCAATTTCTGAAGCCACAGTCTTACAGCAAGAGGGAATTCACGCACACATATACATATGTAGGTCACTGAAAGCTCTGTTTTTCTATATGGAGCTTGCCATTATTGTTTCCAAGTAAAAACAAAATATTGTGCTTTTAATACGTGCTGTATTAACATTAATTCGCCTGCCTTAGTAAAAAAAAACAAGTTGTACACGTTCTTCATTGAAATAATTCGATCTCTTATAGAATGAATATGAGACAAATCTTAACAAAATACATATATACCAAATTAAAAGGTAGACCCCATAGAATTTGAGTCATACAAATTATTTCAGAACTCTCTTAGCGAAATTTTAGTAATTCGCAGAAAAAAAACAACATTTTCTTTTGCATAAGAAAGTGTATTAAATAAATAAATAATTGTAAACTTCAAATAAAAGAAAATCTTAAAAAACAGAAACAAGAATGTTAATTACTTTATTTATTGAATTTTGCTCCCCTTACGTCTTTAGGTGGATTCGGAACAAACTAATTTCCCTGTGTAATATTAGTAATTTTATGCGAAATATCTTATAGTGCAACTCAAACGCTTCATTTTCAATTAATTTAAAAATTTATAAATTTGGAGAGGCATATGCTCTTAACTGTTGCCGATGAGGCTTCCGATATGGTAAACGTACCAACCTGACATTATTTTCATCCGGTCCTTAGCATTTGGGACTATATGCTGCATATCGTTATAATTAGGGATGTAGCGATACGCCGTTTTGCCGATCCGATACCGATACCGATATTTAAAAATAAATATCGCCGATACCGATTCCGATACCGATACGAATATTGAAATTGAGTTCAAGTTTAGATCAACAAAACTCAACTGCAATTTTTTTATTATACAAAATTACATTGTAAGAGAAAATATTTAAAATTGATTTTAACCCAGTATAAAAAATTGGAAGTAATTTTTAAGGAGCTACATTTTCTTTGCTTCAAAAAAGTCTATATTAAAAATATGCAGATAATTAGTAGAAAAGCAAGAAAAAATTTTTAATTCCTTTGTAATTTTAAAAAATACTCGCTATGCTTTTTAAAAAATCGATTTTTTAAAAAACATTTATCAAATAATATTGTTATAAATAACTTAATAGCTTAATTATTAAAAGTCTTCTAAAAGTTTATATTTATTCACTTAAATTTACATGAAAATAAAGTTTTGAGTTTAAATTCGCATAAAAAAAATTTTGAAAATGGGTAATTTTTTATCCTTTTTCCATGAGGAAAAACAATTACATATAGAACACCGAAAAAGAAATTTGTCCTAGCATCGCTTCCAATTCGGTGATTGGTAATCGAAAAACAGAACTTCTTGCAATGGCAAGGATATGTAAAACTAATTAGAAATTATCCAAATTTGCAATACTTCCGGATCGCGAATTCTACATTTTCATGACTTCTTTAGAGTGTCGTTTTTTGCTCGAATAAGATTTAAAAAACAACGACTTGAATTTGCATTCATGGAAAAATTAACAAAAAATAAATAATTTTTTACAAAATAACAGCATAAAATATTTTTAATTTTTAAAATTGATATTAATAAGATTTAAAAAATAACGAAGTAAATTTAATTCATGGTAAAATTGAACAAAAATAAATTATTTGTTAAAAAAAACTCTGAAAAAAATTTTAAAGTATCGTCGTATCGACAGTAAAATATCGGCCGATACCGATGTATCGGAAAATCTGAAGTATCGCCGATATATCGGTATCGGTATCGGTATTCGTTACATCCCTAGTTATAATGATTCAACGCAATAGCGTGACCCGAGTTCGTTTTCATAGTTAGATTCTCCGGATTTCTTATCAAAATTATTAAATAGTCTGTTAACTTTAAATGGGAACTTGAATTCAAGCAGAACATTGCAGCAGTAAAAAAGTTCAATTCAAGCCTTGAATTATAGTTTATTTCCAGCCTTAATTTAAGTTTAATTCAACCCTTGAAATATAGTTAAATCAAGGATTGAGTAAAAGTGTGATTCAAGTTGAAATTACAGTTCATTTCAAGCTTTATTAGAAAATTATTTAGTACAAACAATGATTAAATTAATAAGTTAATGGTGGCTGTTCTGGAAAGCGCGTCATAGAAGTGAAGGTTTCCATGCGTTACAAAAAGCAAATCAACGTATTTGTATGCATTTCACTCACTTCTATGAACACATACTATGTAGGTGCATCCTTATATATTTTTGAAATTTTTGCAATTTCTTATTTTGCATGTTTCTTTCACAGCTCGATTCTAGAATATCCACCGCTGATACATATGTCACATAATTGCTCATTTTTTATAATTTCTCACTGAATTTTAGAAAAATTTTCAATTTAGTTATATTTTTAAATTCTGGTTAGGTTTGGTAGTTTTTAAGTTACGCTACTATTTGTAGCGAATTATTTGGACCGGAAATTTCCATATCGCCATGAGTAATTACGGCTTTCGCCTAAGGAGCCTCCTCCAAGAAACTCGTGCCGATCTGTACCGTTGTACAGAAAGCCGGAATCCTCAAATTCCTCTCCTGTTTTGTTCAAATGAGTTTTGTTTGGTGCTCCACCACGATTTCAAAGTACGCTTTCTTAGAAAGCTAGGTAAGGTTATTAAAATAAGTTTTTGCATGCGGTTAATAACCAACTACACGAAACAGAAACTCGGCACCGTTTTCTGCCACCAACTTGCTAATCACACGCGGGGGTTCAGACGCAAAACTCTCGAAGGCCAATAAGTGAATAGTGGCCTGGTTGCATTTACGAAGTATTGCCAACGACGCGTGATGTTAACTCGTCCAGAGCTGCTTTACGACAGTTTTTTTTACTTCTGAAAAATTGTTTAACTTTTTATTATTTGACACAAACAAAAGAAAGTTTGAGCATACATTTTTGCTGATTTTAAATTATTTTCAAACTTGAAAAGAACTTGAAGCAAAGCTTGAACTGAAGTTTACTTCCAGTTGAACTTCAAGTACTGGAAGTTTACGTTTTTGGGTGCTTATTGGGTAATCTATAGTCTCGTATTCAAAAAGTGACCCTTTAAGATGCTTCGTGCACATAGGACATTTCTTTTGTTGTCATTTTGTGGCGTCATATTTCAAATTAACAACTCAATACGACAAAATGACAACATGCTGTCATTTTGTTTTTGTGACTGCAATATTGTCGCATTATTGTCACAACCGTACAAATTAGACGCGAAAATAGTTTGCCACACACCGAAAAAATCGGAAGTGGCAAACGTTGGCGCTAGTACACACTATCATGTTTGCTTGCGATGTCATAAAATGACATGGTGTATACGTATCATTGTGCTTTACAAATTCATTTCTAAATAATATGTCCGTTCGAGTACCCAAAAGTTTTTACAATATTTTACTGAACTTTACTGCATTTTACTAAATTGCGTTCGTTTACACAAAATACAGTAAATGAGAACACAAATTGAGAGAGTAAAGTGACAGTTCATGACTGAGTATTTACAAATTTCTACTGCAGAAATTTTTGTTAGTAAGATTTAGTAAAACGGAAACATATGATTTAAAAGGTAAACAAACAAAAGTAAGCAAAAAAAAAAGGAATACAAATTTTGAAAAAATTTGCGAAAAAATAAAAAACTGGAACAAAAATAAAAAGTGAACAATTTTTATGAAACTTTTCGCTTGTTTATTCAATCAAGCACATATCATTAAAAAGGAAATAAAAGTTTTAGAAATCATTTGATTTGTTTTGTTTGTATTACTTTAATTTGGTGGTGTTGTGAAAGTGCTAAATACTTGACTATTTAGTACTGCACTTGTTTTTAATGATCCGTCTGTCTGTACGTGAAATCGGTTTTTCAAAACACCAGAAAAGTTACAAACTTGGACTAGTATGTCAGGATTTGTCTGAAATGGATTGGTAATGAAAATCACCAAAAACGTCCTCACCTGATATTAGATTTGAATCAATCTACCTGACCCACAATGTCGACAAAAACAAGTTTAAACAAACACACATTTAAATTTTTTATTATTGTTTTCAATATAAATATTAGACCGAACTCGACTTTTCAACATCGTGGAACAGCCAGAATGTTTATTGGTGAAGGGCTTATAAAATTCGACATAGCCGGCCGAATATATCGCTTTTACTTGTTTTTTTATTTTTTTATTTAAATTGTTTGGAAGCTGTGACGTTACAAGGACAGATGTAGAGACTTTTTTAAATTAAAATTTTATTATGGCATTTTTATTTAAAAAATTAAAGGGCAGTTCCCTGTAAAATATTAATTTGTATAATAAATATTAAAAAAAGATTTCCGAATACTCTTTGTAATCAAAACAAAGCAAATTATTAAGGTATTTAAAATAAAAATCTTTGCACTAAAAATGGCTCCCAGACTAATATTTACACAGTTTGTTTAGTTTTAAAAAGTAATCGTTTTACAATCGAGCTTGTCGCATTTCTATGTCATTTTTGTGGGTTACGTGTGTAATTTTAGTAAAGTATTTAAATCTAAATATCGGAAGAATATACTGGCATGTGATGGAAATCGATAGTATTGCTTTATTGGAAAGAACTTTATCACAAATATCATAAAATCATTTCTTTACTAAAGAGAATTTCATCACAAAAGTTTTAAAATTTAGATGAAAAGTGTTTTAAAAAATGCCTTTAAAAAGCATTCAATAGTTGTTTCTAATCATAGTTGACACCAAACACGTGACTATTTTGTGCAAACAATTTCACACTTATAAAAAAATCCAAATTTTTAAATTTATGTTTTTATTGTTAACCTTTGGAGCTATTTTTTGTTTAGTTGCTTTATAATAAAATATATATGTATGTATGTATATATTTTTTGTTTTAAACTTTACCTTCGAAATGCGTTTGCAATTTCAAGTCAGCTTGTTTTAAATTTAATGGAATTCTTTTTATTATTTATGTTTTAATAATTATTTATTTTCTTTAACCACTTATTTATTTATTTGTGCTATATAAACACAATATGTAAGTTAAAACACTTGAAGTCTGTTACTAATTTTCCCTACAAACTACTACAAAAAACTGAAATGAATTGAATCATACGACCTGCCACCGCAAACTAATGTTAGTTCTAACCATTCGTATTTTGAATCTCACGAATACTCGAGCCCTCTAACCGTTTATCGTTAGAGACAGACAAACAACAAACAAACAAATAGCCGGCATGTACAGTGGAAGAAATTTAGCTAAAAGCAATTTATTTCTAATACTGCACACATACATTAACCTACATCTTCCGCCAAAAGGCTGCTTAATTTTTCCTCTCCCAGTTTTATAAAAAAAACTATATATAATTAATAGGCGAGACGGTTTTTTTTTAAATTTGCTCTCACATTATACAGTCGATTTTGACAAAACTTATACAATTTTAAAGATATTTATTGATAGATGTGCAGGCGGTTAAACTTGCTACTAATTAGGGATGGGCAAAAATATCACTATATCGATATTTTCTTAAAAATATATCGATATATATCGTCGATATTTTTAATTTCGATATATCGATATATCGATATTTATTTCCAAATATATCGACAGAATCAAATTCGATATTTTTTAGTTTTGGTTTTGTTTTGCGTGCAATTTTTAAAAACATTTCGGCACACTCTTCATCAAATAGAATATTGGGCCTGATTGTGTAAGGAGCTGTCGTTTTTTGTAATAGATTAAAGCAACATTCAACCCGTGTTATTTTAAAAAAAATTTGGGGACTACATATGAATTATCATTGTAAAAAAAATATCGATGTTTCGATATATCGATATTTTTTATTCGATATATATCGATGCCGACCGATATTTAAAAATATATCGATATCAATATATATGTTTTTCACTTGCACATCCATACTACTAATACATGAGCACATAGTGCACATGCATTAGGGTTGACAGGTGGACTGGTCTTGGCTGGATTGTCCAGCTTTTTGATGCTTGTCCAGTTTCAAGCTAAAATTAAATTTGTCCAGCTAAATATAAATTTTCGAAAAAATAGCCATTTTATTTATTACTTTAAATTATAATAACTCTTATTAGTTAGTACATACACAACAATACTCTTGTCATCATCGTCATTTTCGTTTTCTCTTTGAACTGAAAACATTTACTCCCAGGCCAGGCCCGCTTGTCGACACGATTCTTTATTTCATACAATTAAATTCTAAAATTTAGTTTTTGTTTTAAATTTAATTGTGTGAAAGAAAGAATCGTGTCGATATACTGGGACTCGTAGTTTAATTAAATTGTGTACTTGTTTTGTAAATCCCATTAAAAAAATGAATTGAAAAACTTTATCTACCTATTTCACGATGCCGAATGAGTTCTTTCTTTCGTACAAATGTATTTAAAAGAAAACAAATTAAAAACAACACCAAATTTACACGATGAAATATTCCATGAAATTTTCTTCATGAAACTTTTTGTATTGCAAGCGCGGAGAAGGAAATGGGTTAAAGGAAATTTGCAAAAAAGAAGCAGTCTGAAATTTTATTTCCTATGACTTTTTCAACACAAATTGTTTCCTTGTCCATTCTATTAGCAAATAAAGAAAGTTTCATGCCACAAATTTCATGAAATATTTCATAATGTAAATTTGGTATAAGAAAGAAAAACATTTTTCAACATCGTAAAATAGGCAGTATTTTCATTGGATTGTAGTATTAGAAATATCTTTACCTTAATATCGAAACGCCTTAACTCATTATTATTTTCAAATGGAATTTTTTGCGTATTTCGATGGATGAACTCTATTAAAAAGAACGAGTTTGGGCATTTCTATATTGAGGGTGCTGTTGGCTGAGTAGTTAGCGCGTTTGACTACAAACCCTGAGGTCTTGAGTTCAAGACTAGTTTCATGCAATCCAACAATATCATACATTTCTCTCATGTGCATTGGTGTGTTATTATGTTGGTTGTTGTTGGACTGTTAAGGTGATGAAGGCATATCACTGATTACTTTGGCAGTACCGGTAGCGATTAATACTAGCATATCCTAATGCACTTTACAGCACCCTACTTCGTCGGTATTGCATCAGAACCGTCGGCGAAGTAAAATAACTAATAAAATGGCTACACAGCTTAAACAACTCAATGCCTCTACTCAAACACCAGAGGGGCTTGCAATACTGCTCTACAAAAAAAAGCACGCAATAGCAGACTTGTAAATTAATTAAGCTCTCTATCTCTCTCACTTCACCACCTGTTCTCTCTACACTATCCCTTTCCCAAAGAAGGTAACACATTAATTAATTAACTGGTAGGCATTAATTGCCTGATTTTGTTACTTCTCTAAAAAAAAGGTAACGATATGTATGTTGATAAAAATTCGGGAGCCATCCCTTACCGATATATGTACATATCTGCATACTTCGGAATTGCCGATATATCCATATCGCCGATATTTTTATTGTCAATACAACGATAGCAGTAGTAAGTTTTTGAAACTGCTTAACTAATTTCAAGGCTTATTTTTCTGCTTAACAACAACTGAGAACAGTTTGCTACAAAAAAGGAAGGGAAAATGTGGTTAAAATTTGGCGTTAGTTCGAAGAGGCTACACACAGAAAAATTTCCGTGTAAAATTGTCGAAAACCAGGTTAACTTAACATTTTTCGGTAGTGAGTTTGCTTCATAGGTGTTTCATGTTAAATCAACATGATTTACAATAATCTTGAAAGAAAATTTACCTTTTGAATTAACTATATTTCATGTTGATTTAATATTCCAGTACAGTTAAATCAAAATGAAGTTGATACTGAAATAATACGAAAAATCATATTGAATTAAAGTAATTTCGAGTTGAAACAACGTGAATTTGATATTGAAACAACACGAAGAATCATGTTGAATCAAAGTTATTTCAAGTTGAAACAACGTGAATTTGATATTGGAACAACACGAAGAATCATGCTGAATCAAAGTTATTTCAAGTTGAAACAACGTGAATTTGATATTGGAACAACACGAAGAATCATGTTGAATTAAAGTTATATCAAAAGCTGAGACAATATGACTTTAATGTAGCTATTTTATTAATTATTTTACTTCCGTAATAGTCATCGTTGTAGCTGTAGCTGCCTGCCCCAGCCAAGATTTGAACTCGTGCCACCTGCATGATAGTCTACGCGCTAACCACTGCAGCCACAACAGCTTCAAACTTTTCTTTACTTATAGACTAAATAAATACCATCGTATGTAAAATGCATTTCATTTTAATTCAACATGATTTAAATGATTATTTAACACAAAACTTATTTGAAATTAAAGTTATAGTCATGTCGATTGAAAATGAAACTTAACGTTTATAACAAAATTGTTTTAACGGTGATTTAAGGTTATTTTCCGTTTAAAGCGTAGTATGCAGATCTGCCTGAAATTCGGGCTGCCATAAGAAGTATGTGTAAAAAAAACAAACTGAAATTCAGGTTGGTAAATTTCTTAAAGAAATTTCCGTTTACTAGTACGCAGTTCCAAAAGAAAAGTACACGGAATTTTGGCATTTATTGTCTATTACAGGCATGTTATAACAATAAGTGGAGAATTTTTTCCGTCAACTGAAACAAAAATTAATGTTCAGACAATTGTTTGGCCACAGAATTTTTTACATTTCTAATTTTTCGTACGATGTAATTAATTTTTAGTGTTTTTGTGTGTTATAAATTAAAAAATATATAATTTGTGTGTATGCAAACAAAATTCTGTATAGAATTCTACACGATTATTTTTTCGTGTAGAAATAAATGCAAAACTCCAAACCTGAATTTCAGTGAGAACTGCATACTACGCTTAAAAATAATATGAAACAATGCTAATTTTAAACCAGCAGCAGTAAATATTCGCTGGTAATTCGTTTTTTGTCGTATACATAGATGACACATATAAGAATAAACAACAACAACTCACACAACTAAGCAGAACAGTGAATTGTGGCAATGAACAAAGCAAGTAAACACTAACACACTCAAACGACAAATTATTTCTTGTAAATTTAATATGATTTGCAATCAAAATTGCGGCATGTGGATTTTACATTCTTTTTTTTCTGTGTATACAAAGTCAATTAGGAAACCCACTTGATTCCCTTCGAAAATTATTAGAAAACATGATAAATCTATGAACAGAAAGGAAGAAAAGATCGAAATCGCGAAAATTAGTGACTGACTTGGTATTGATTCTTAATGAAAGATTTGACGGTTTGGTAATGAAACATATTGTTTATCCACAATGATTGATCCTCGATACAAAGAACGAATATTTCATTTGCAGTCTATATCAAAAAATTGGTTTTCAGTTATTCCGTAACTATCGCAAATACGGTCACCTCTACACCTCGCACAAGTTCTGTTGGAAATAGGCTTTGTGGCGCTTGTGAAATTTTGATAGAGTTCAAGAAAGATGAGCCCCTGTTCATTCTAAGATTTAATACTGCTAAAGAAGAACGCAGATCCGCTTGTTTTCTAGTGCAAATTTGAAAACCTTCGTGCAGCAGTACTTTAGTTTTCAAATGAGTTTTGTCTAAGCTGAGAGACTATTTTCTACTGCAGGTGTAAATCAAATAGACTTCTGAAATCGTCTTTATCCTCAAAATTTGAGAATATGTACTTTGTTTTTCAAATACAAATCGATCTTTTTTTTTTTGAGTATTGGTATCATATCGGCCAAAAGGCGTGTCGATGCATCTCTAATAACAATGCATTAAAATATTTTTTAATAAAATTTGTTTATGTTCGAAAAATATTTATTTGTTAAGCTAACAAAAATAATCGAACATTATTCAAAAATCGTCTAAATATTTTTCAAGCACAACGTTTTTTTTAGATTTTGAATTTTGCAGATGGGTATTTACAGAAAAAAGTCCGCTTTTTGTCATGTACGTCACAAAGCAATTAAGCTCGATTTTATTTAAGTTTTCCTTACTGCTTTAGTTATGTATTTGTGTAGAATGTAAGTAGCTCTACATATAGTAAAAGATAAGGAAAACCGGATTACATGGTTCTGAAATACGAGCTTAATTTCTTGGTGACGTTACGTGACAAAAATTCATATTGTTTTCAAACCGATTTTTGTTGCATATTTCGATAGATGAACTTCTAATCGAAATAAGCAAAAAACGCGATTTCAAAAAAATTATTAGTTAGGATCTTTCTATATTAAGGTATCGATATATAGGTTGCATTATATGTCGTGTGGGCGTTTTTAAAAGACTTTGTGTAATAGCATAGTCAGGGACGTTTGGATAATATTTTTAAGAATCTTAATAAAATTATTTACATCCTTAATAGGGACGGTTGATTATATTACTTGTAACTATAATCACATGTCAATATTGTTAAGTTGAAGAAATCAATTTAATACTGTATGATGCGTGGTAACATTTTAAGTAGGGATGTAACGATACGCCGTTTTGCCGATCCGATACCGATACCGATATTTAAAAATAAATATCGCCGATACCGATTCCGATACCGATACGAATATTGAAATTGAGTTCAAGTTTAGATCAACAAAACTCAAGTGCAATTTTTTTATTATACAAAATTACATTGTAAGAGAGAATATTTAAAATTGATTTTAACCCAGTATAAAAAATTGGACGTAATTTTTAAGGAGCTACATTTTCTTTGCTTCAAAAAATCTATATTAAAAATATGCACATAATTAGTAGAAAAGCAAGAAAAAATTTTTAATTCCTCGCCATGCTTTTTAAAAAATCGATTTTTTAAAGAACATTTATCAACTAATATTCTTCTAAATAACTTAATAGCTTAATTATTAAAAGTCTTCTAAAAGTTTATATTTATTCACTTAAATTTCCATGAAAATAAAGTTTTGAGTTTAAAATCGCATAAAAAAATTGTGAAAATGGGTCATTTTTATCCTTTTTCCTTGAGGAAAAACCATTATAGAACACCGAAAAAGAAATTTGTCCTAGCATCGCTTCCAATTCGGTGATTGGTAATCGAAAAACAGAACTTCTTGCAATGGCAAGGATATGTAAAACTAATTAGAAATTATCCAAATTTGCAATACTTCCGGATCGCGAATTCTACATTTTCTGACTTCTTTGGAGTGTCTTTTTTTGTTGGAATAAGATTTAAAAAACAACGACTTGAATTTGAATTCATAGTAAAATTAACAAAAAAAAAATAATTTTTTTACAAAATAACAGCATAAAATACTATTAATTTTTAAAATTGATATTAATAAGATTTAAAAAATAACGAAGTGAATTTAATTCATGGCAAAATTGAACAAAAATAAATTATTTGTTAAAAAAAAAACTCTGAAAAAAACTTTAAAAGTATCGTCGTATCGACAGTAAAATATCGCCGATACCGATGTATCGGAAAATCTGTAGTATCGCCGATATATCGGTATCGGTATCGGTATTCGTTACATCCCTAATTTTAAGCTAGACATCGAAATAGCACGAAAAAGTTATTTAATTCAGAATGAATTGGCTTTTGCATACATATTGCGTCTTTATTGTTATTTTTTGTTTGCCTACTCCTTAAAACAAAAAAATTATAATTCAAATGCTTTTAAATAAATTTGATCGAATGTAGATTGTTGTGTTGTCAACTCGGTGCTTTTCGCACCATTTTTGGTGCTTTTTCAACTTTTCTACACGAACAATTTTCTTTATATAAATAAAATATTTTGTTATGCCTTGCAGAATGGTAAGAAAAGTAAATTTACATATCTGTGGCTTGGTGCTAAAAGGGCCAATGTCAAAATATTCACTTTTGAAAAAAAGGCAATCTAAGTTTTATATATGAGTTCATAGTGATGTTGGCTAGCAAAACCCTTGCAGAAGGTTAAAAAAAGTAAATTTACATATCTGTGGCTTGGTGCTAAAAGGGCCAATGTCAAAATATATACTTTTGAGAAAAAGCCAATTTAAGTTTTATATATGAGTTCATAGTGACGTTGGCTAGCAAAACCCTTATGAAGCTGTTCTGGGTTACATTAGACATTGGCTGTTTCTGCAAAATAAAAAATCAAGACCAGAAACCTAATGGAATGATTAACTCAAAACAAAAAAGTATATACATTGGCCCTTTTATCCACAGATATATGAAATACATATCAGAAAGCTATTGCGCTTTATCTTTTGTCTTTTAAAAGCGCCAGTCCCCATATAGAAAAGTATTTTTGTACGGACATATTTAGTTTGCCTGATACTTTGGACTAACTTCATAAATTTTCTCATTTTATACCCGTCTAACCTTGTTAATCTCGACCATTTTTGAGAAAAGCTCGTCATATTCAAGATTAAATAATTTTAAAGAATGTCATCAGATATTAACGAATTTTTTATCATTTGAAAGGTTTCAGACATCTCTTAATAATAATTGATTAAAAAGTGCATAGCTTCCTGATACAGCAGGTGCATCTAAAAGCCAAAGTACGTATCCTTTATCTTTAAATGTCCAGAATTATTTTTTTAATACAACACGCGAAGCGATTTAGTTTGTCTGCGGAAAACACCCAGGTGCTGTGGCGGGAATCGAACACACGACTTCTGGACTGACAGGCTAGCATCGCTACCAATCAGCCACAGCGACATTTTTATTTTTAATTTCTTTATTTTTTTACAGAATGCAGCTAACTGACCGGTCTTTATTGTGAAAAGTTTTCAAGTTAGGATGAAATAAAACTGATTCAAAAGTTACAGTTGTTTCTATGAAAGACATGTAAGCAATAACAATAAAAATAAATAAAACTGTGTTCTGAAACAATAAAGAAAATTAAAATACCATTTTTGAAGAGGCACGAAGCTATGTATGTCCTTTTTAATCAATTATTTCGAATGACAAAATTATCAATATATGACAACGTATATTCAATCTTGAATATGACGAACTTTTCTCAAAAATGGCCAAGATGCCCAAGTTTAGACTGCTATCAAATAGGAACCAAGGAATAATTTTTGAGCCATCTGATGCGCATGTAAGAGTGGAATTTACTTACACATATGCATGTCGAATTTCATTATAATCGGACAGAGTAAAAATCCAGACCTTGTTGAAAAATTTTGAAATTACTCATAAGAATTTTTGTAAACAAAATGAAAAAATCAAGTTTAGTGCTTTTCCCTTGTTTCAGTGCTTTTTGAAATTTAAAAGTTGACAACGCTGTTAATCATTGATAACCTCCAGAGAAAAAATAATATTTAAATCAGAGATGGATATAATTTTTACTTTGTCAAAACGGAATCTAATGGATTATATTTGATTACTTGCGTGCAGTAGGCAGCCACGTTTACCCAACTTCCCGAGTATAGTGGGGTAAAAATTAACAAACTAGAAGGAAGGCAACATTTTAATTCTCATTTTATTAAAAGTTTCTGAATGGAAAAAAAATTGAAATTTTTATGTTGTGGTTGTACTGCCGCGGTATTTCAATAGTACTGACATTACCATCACTGATACAACTATGAGTATCTTATCATTTTTTCTCTGGATTTATTTCGGAAATTTTTTGAATATTTGCTTGTCATATTGATCGCTAATTTTAGTTAAAAGTTTGCGTTTTTGTGTAAAAGTGCGTTTATGTGAGTTGTGCTAAATTTTTGTTATCAGTTAATAACACAAATACATTAGAGAATAAATTTCTGTGTTTCGTATAGAGCAAGTACGTTTCATTTTCACATGTCTATATAATTTTCCACAAACTATCTACATATGTAATATCAATCCGGATTAAACGAAGTAGCTAATGTTGTAACAAAACCGGTGCATATTCACCGTATAAAAAGCAAATAAGCAGTGCATTAAAGAATTTAAAATAATTTCGATTTTGATTTCAATGTACAATATTAAAAATTTTGTTGGAATTCAAAAAAAGTCGAAATCGTGCCGAAATCATGTAACATTTCTCATATAAAAATACATGGGAATTTCTTACTTGGACAAAACTTTAAACCTAAATAACTTTCCACACCAGGGTTGTCAGATTTTTTTCGACCTATTTCGCCAAATTGGTTTTAAAAATCGCCAAAAGTCGTCAAAAACAATTTTATGTAGTTTTTCTTAATATATATGTGATAATAAATTTGTTTTTATATAGTATTTTTTAATATAAATTTTTATAAAATGATCGTATAAAAATTTAGCAAAAACCATTTGACTTAAATAAAGTTAACTTTAAGTTAGTTGGAAAGTAATGCAGAGTCGGACAATTGACTACCGCCTAGGACATCGCAATGTTAAAATAGTCAGTTGACTCCATTTAAAGCAATTCAGTCATCAACCACCATTAGTTGAGAAATAATTAGATTAAAGTGCGTTAAAAGTTAACTAAGTTGCTTATAGGGTATCAATCGAACGCGTGGATAAATTTTGATGATTCTAACGTCAATCGATTTGTCTTAATCCTGAGAGTGTCACTAAAAATATTACTGTAGTCAAAATTCAATATGGCGGTCAACAGACTCCATTTTGTGAATACGAAAAAAATAAAAAGCCGGCGAACTATATTAAAATGGGTATCATTCGACAGGTATTTGAAAATAATCGTTTTCATTTGGAATGACCATTTCGAATCTGTGACGGTTTAAAGTTATTTAACAACAAAAAAATCCAATTGCGTAAAAAGTGAACTTCTAACAAACAATCTAAAAGCAAGCTGTCTGTGTACGAAAACTAAAATACAGCGTACAAAGTAAAAGAAAAAAAACAATTCCAGTGTACGGAACAGCGAATTTTACAGTCGGAAGTAAGTGAGTCCGTTGGATTTGCCTTGCTCTTGTCTTTAAAAACTAAATTAAACAATGAAGAAAGGGCAATGTGATTAACCATTCGAAAATAAACAAACAAAAAAAAAGACGCCAAGTAAGGAATAGTGAACAGAAAATATGCATACCTGCTTGTAGGTCTTAGGATTTTGTAACATTAAAATAAAAATAGACTTTTGAGTTCGTTGCTCAGAGATAATCACTCTTATTTGAATGTCGACGTCGACGTCAACACAATACATTCGTCGCTCTCAATTCGATATGTCGTCGTTGTCACTTCAATGCTAAATCGGCATTTACTAAAAGTATTGTTTTGACGTTGACTTGTTATCGATAATGTGAAGGAGACAAATATCATCGCTATCATTTTGACGTTTATTCAATTTGTTTACTGCCTTGGTTTATTAAAATTTTTTAATGTTGTATTCAAGTAAAAGTTTTAGTGATGAAGCAAACAAATAAAGACTTCTTCTCTTTTGAAAAGTTCTTCTCATTGGTGTTATCTTTCCATCTTTTTCTTTTCTTCATTTTCCATCATTTTCTTTTCTGCATTAAAAACATCCTTTTGGTTGGTATTGTGTTTAGCAAATATGTAATGCGTTTCCAGAAGTTTCTTCTTCCACTCGAATAGCATATATGGAAGTTAACGGGCATCGCCGTCATCCCCAAAGATTTTGGAGCGCTTGCTAGATGCATCATATATATCGTCATATAAAATGCAAAAGTGCCTATCATCAATTTTTAAAAATTTCCAGACAATAAAAACCTTAATAAAAACTATTGTGATTATGTTTTTTCAACATAGTATTATTAATTCAGACTTTATTAATGAGACTATCCAGAAAAAAATCATTTTTATATTCACAATAGTTTCCTTTTTATTAAGTTACCTATCTTTCCTGAAACATTTTTAAAAATTATGATAGGCCGCCACTTTTACATTTTATATGGCTATATATTTTCTGGTGCTTACCGTTTGCCAACCATTGCTATGTCTAATTAGTGATCCAATGGATTTAATTTCGTCGCAATTTATTCCAATCCTTCCTTAAAATTATTACGAGTTCTGCTCCTATGAAATCCTTTTACTAGGCTTGGTTTACTTTCAAGCCGCTGAACTAATTTCTCAAATTGTTTGTTGGTTGTTATTTTAATTTTTTTCTATTTTAAATACTTTTTCAAATAAATAACCGTGACAGCTAAAACTTTCTATCGAGTCGTTGGCAAAAATTGTGTCGACAAAAACAGAGCCAATTTAACACAATGTTGTCTTAAAGTCGCCTATTAAAATGCGAAGCAGCTATCAATTGTTATCGAAATCCGTCAATATTGACAAAGGCAATGCCATTATTGCACCGTCAACGTCACTTGTGGCGACGTTGACATTCGCAATAAGGGTGAATATGAGGATTATGGGAATTTAAATATTTTTACTTTCGGCCTAAAAGATATCTTTGAAAAAATGACAGCTATTTGCTGACTGCTTTGAAAAAAAATCGTTACAATAAATAAAACATAACTAAAATAGTTATTTGATTGCAGTTCTAGATAAAACCAATTTTTTTAATATTCGTTTCCATAGTTTCTTTTCATAATAACTTTTTGTTTATTTAAAAAGGTTCTAATGAAAACACACATAAATATATGACAATACATATTATTTAATTATTTATTATTTTTTTCTGATATTCGTTAAATTCACACAAGTACAGGGTGGCTGATAAAACGCGACATTCAAAAATTAATCCATTCAAAAACTTGGAGTTTTATGTCAATAGATCTAAAAGGAAAAGGCAGAACTATTGCACTAAGCCGCCCTTCAATTATAATTATAAAAAAATACTAAATACTTTGAATTTTTTTATAGGTACTTAAAAGAAAAACAAAAATTCAAAACTTCATCGTGTTTGGTGCGGGAACTTTTTCAACGAATACAGTGACCATTCGTACTTTTTTTTAAAGAGGACAGCTCTTTTTTTGACACAATGTCCTTTCAGATTTTTTTCAATAAAAGTGTCCTTTTTTAATCGAATTGTCCTTTTTTAAACTGAATTGTCCTTTTTTTCGATCACTAATTTTTTTCCTTTAAACTCCAAAATATAAGTATGTTAATCTTTCTAAATTTAAACAATATTTATATTAGTAAAATTGCGTATTTTCGCTCTTTTTCTATTTGAACTTCAAAATGAGATATTTTATCGCGGTAAAAAATACCCTAAGTTTGAACTCTAGAACTCTAAGGTACCTCCATGCCAAATTCATGAACATTCGTTCAGTGATTTTAACGTGATGCATGATCGTACAGACAGACAGACATAATTCCAAAAGTTGGTGTTTTGTGTTCTACATCGATTACTATTGATGCCACGATAAAAATTTTCTAAAAATATTTCATGTACAGACACGCCCCTTTTACAGTTTTATTATACATATGTATAGATTATATACATATAATATATCCAATAAACTTAATACTAATTAAAATATTTATTACATTTCTAAATATCCTTTTTTTTAATATGGTCACCGTAGGTATATCACATCTTTATATATTTCACGGTCTATAACGGCTATGCGATGAAGAATTTGATATTTGCAAAAAATGCAAAAATGTGTAACATTAATGTAACACTAATAAGCCACCCTGTGTTGTATATCGATGGTCATACGTTTTTTTCACTTTTTACGTTTTTCAGTTAAAGATACATATTACATTATAATTAGGCTGGAAGTGTTATTAGCCACTAATTAAAATATGTAACTTAAAATTATTTAGCAGATACTCTTAACTAATTTCGGTTTTTATTATTTTGAGCATAGGAATGCTGTTTTTATCGATTTATATGTATAACGATTTCTGCGATTTGTGAAAAACAATAAAAAATCAGTAACGTGTTGTAAACGTATGACCATCGATATGTACTTGTGTTTGCTTTAAAGTATTTTAAAAGAGTTTGAAATTTTAATTAAAATTGTTTTTTTTAGTGCATAATGCAAAAAACACAGTTTTACTTTTTCAAAGTAAAAATATGCTCTTGAAATTATGCATATATGTCGATACATACATATCGTCATATAAAATGCAGAAGGTCCTATCATCGTTTTTAACAAATTTTCAGAAGAGACAAAAAATGCAATAAAAAGTAAACTATTGTAATTATAAAAATGTTTATTTGGTATCATTAATAAAATCTGAACTAATTTACTATCCTTAAAAACTGGGTTTGTAATCACAATTATTTGCTTTTTACTAAGTTTCTTATCAGTCCTGAAAATTTGTTAAACATGATAGCCCCTTTTGCATTTAATATGACGATATGTATGTACATATGCATTTATATATAAACATTTGTGGTTTAATTTGCAAGTATCATTTTATTTTATAGGTATATACAAATTTATTTATTGAATTAATTAAACTATGAATTGTTTATTTGTTAAGAACATTTCAATTTCAAATATGTATTTAACGAATTTGTTTTTGTGTCAAAGTCGTGTTTTAAAAATTACATCCATGTGTATGTATGTAGCTACATTCATATATAAATTGAACTTCTATAACTTGAATCCTTCTACAGTGTAACCCGTTTAATTACCCCACGTTTAATTACCTTTAACGCTTATTTGCATCGATATTTGAATCATCGTTTTATTTAATCTCTTTCTCTAACAAAATCCCGCGCTTAATTAATTTTCGCTTAATTACCAATTTCGTATAATTACCTTGAAAATTTTATTCCGAAAATCGAATTTTTCTTTAATATCCATCGTTTATTTACCCAAGACACATGTTGGCTACGAGATTGCAACCGCACTACACCTTTATATAGAAACTTGTCAGGTCAAACGCTTATCAAAGAGCAAGAAAAAAGGGCCTTTCATCGCTTTGCTATCTTTTCGTTTCTTGAGTTGCGTTTTTACCTTTATTACATATGTATGTATGTATATTAGAGGTCTTCAAAAATAATTTATTTTGATTTTTTTCAAGTGCTATAATCTCAAAAGTTTCTAGTAGGTATAAAATAAGCTCTCACACAAGATCAGCTCCATATTTTGATTCCAGGCGACGCTTCACGACTTTCAGTTTTTCCATACAAATGACATGGAACAATTTCTTTTTTCGTATTTGTCAAACAAAACTACTTAAATGATTATGTACATTTGCTTTTTCTATTGATTACCTTAAAAACCAGTGCGGCACCCAGTAGTCAAGTACTTAGCATTTTCTCAACACAAAATAATTATAGTAATACAAATAAAAAACAATTGGTTATAAAAATTTGATTTCCTATTTAAAGGTATATAATTGTGTTAACAAGAGACACATTTTATAATAATTATTCATTCACTTTTTATTTTTGTTCCAGTTTTAATTTTTCGATAATTTTTTTCGAACAGAGCTAATATTGAAAGAAAACCTTGCATTGAATTTGTAAACAAAAAACAGCTGACTAAATAGCACACTGAAAAAACATAGGTAAAAAATATGTATTGCCATAAATTATTTTAATATGAAAAATATCAACAACATTTTTATGAGAGTCATAAAATTTTATGCAATACTACAAATAGGACGCAATAGAACAGTTTGTGAATTGGCTAAATATGCTAATTTTACTACGAATAATTTCTAATATATCTTTGTCTAATTATGGTATGAAACAAAGTGGTTTATTAGCTAATAAATCAGTATTGCCATCAAAGAAACTAAAAACAGTACAGAGGCTAAGCAAAAATAGTACACAACCAAATGAAATACATAGTAAAAAAAAAAAAACTTTTTCGATAAAAAGAACTAGCTAATACCCTCCATAATCAATGCAACCCTTTACACAGACATTAACACTACGTCTTTTTGTTTGTATAATTTTTTGTTATAACAATGAACAAAACGTCTGCAGAGCTGTTAACAAAAATTTGTTAAGGTCTTTGTTGTGGAGAGTACGTACAATGTTTTTGTTAGGCCTAGTCATATTATTTTAAGGTGGTGCGGCAGAGGTAGCAAATTTCTTTTGTTTGTTGTTTCTTTTTTCGTATTGAAAACATTGTTTGCTGTTAAGAAATCGTTGTTATAACAATTGTTTTAACAACGATGTCATAACAATGACAAAACAGTAACAACAGCGGTTCAGACGTGACAAATTCTTTTGCTAACAATTGTTATAACAAATAATTTGCTCGTCAAGACGCCCTGTTACAGTCTTGTTCTGTTAGTCATAATCGCTGTCGTCTTACAGCATGTTTACAGAACGCGTTGCAATCAAGACGTGCGCGAATGGCATATTGGCGATTACGTAATAATTTGCGTCTGTAGACGTTAATTACGTTTCGTTTCGACTTACTTACTTATTTTGAAAAAGCGCAAAAAAGGGGCTAACTTTAAAGCACGTTTAAATTTGTTAACCAACTTAAAATCACATCCAATTTTTAAAAATATAGAACATTGTTCTAGACTCTTCTTCTTATTATTACTGGTATAGCGAACTAACAAAAGAAAATGAGTAAAAACGAAGTTAGCATCTTAATTCACAAGAATAAAAGAAGAAAAAGTTCGCAAAAACGAAAAATGTACCCATATTGACCAAAAAGTAAAAAGGGCCAAAAGATAATTGTAAAAAGTGCTAAATTTGCGCGTTATTTTGTTTGGGGGTAGACATTTTTTTCGCTGCTTGGCAGTTCAGATTTCAAAAGCTTTCCGTTTTCAACGAAATTTGACATACATATGTATATTCTACTATTCCGATACTTTTTATGGTTTCTTTTTATATCCGTCTAAACTTGGGCATCTCGTCCATTTTTTGATAAATGTTCGTCATATTCAAGATAGAATAACTTTAGAGCGCGTCATCGGATATTAATAAATTTGGTGTCAAAGGCTTCAGTCTCCTCTTAATAATGATTAATGATTAAAAAGGACATAGCTTCCCGCTGCAAGATCCTCTAAAATTCCGAAATATACTGAAAAAGGTAATTTTATTTATTTTTTACAGAGTACAACTGCCAGGTCTTTATTGTACAAAGTCTTTAATTAGGGATGAAAGCAGATTCAAAAGTTACAGTTTTTTCTCTATGATAATCCGATCATTTCTATGAAAAACATGTAGCAATAACTATGATGATCATATATAATCAATTAATATCGGATATGATATATTAAGCTTTAAAAAATAGAAAACTACAAAAAGACTGGAATATTTTTGTTTTTAGTGGATTTAATTTTTCTAAATTAATTCGTTTTAAATCGGCTCGATTTACAGAATAGGCAAATATATAAAAAAAATATAAATGAAACTAAAAAATTTAAATTTAGTGCGTTTTTTCAAGAATTACGCGTTTTGAAATCTAAAAGTTGACAACGCTGGCAAAATGTTCTCAATGCTGAGAAATGGAATGTTATTAGCACCAGTACTCTAAAATGTAAATAATAAAGTAGGTTTTAAAAATGTATCTTTTCAAGCAAAAGTTTATGAAACGTTCGGAAAAATTTGCTGTTTCCTTTATTTGTTTTTATTTTTCAGCAATTACTTAATAGTACAATAATTGTACAAAAATTTCGTGGTACAAGAATAGTACAAAGATTTTTAAACAGTACAGTTTTTGTTACAAATAGTACAGAAAGTGACAACGCTGTAATAAATAAAACTGTAAAAGCTTAACACGGCTCGCTAAAGCAAAAAGCTTTTTATTTTATTTATTAGTGAGCTTTTCAAAGCAACTAGTAGATAATGCTTGAAATACAACTTTTGTGCAATATGTATCAAGTGGCCCATTAGCTCAGTTGGTTAGAGCGTCGTGCTAATAACGCGAAGGTCGCGGGTTCGATCCCCCCATGGGCCAGAGAATCTTTTTTCTTATTATTTATTAGACGCTAAAGTCTAGTGTTTGACCTCAAGTTATTATTAACAAGATGATGATTTTGCACTTTGTAAAATATATGTATTTGGTTTTCCATATTTATTACTATTTAATTCGTGTGCACTGTTCTATCTATCAAAAACAATAAACGTTAAAAGAAGAAGTATCGAAATGAAAAGTTGTGAGTAAACAGTTGCAGAGTCATATATTGGAAATATAGGAAGATATGAATGACTGTATATCGAAAACAGTTGAAGATAACTAAGCAAACTTTTAAAGTTTTTCTTTTTGTGAAAAAATAATAGTGGACATTCAGGCGATTATGCGATTCCTGCCATATTCTCGTGATTATCTCTGGCAAATATCATACATATACATATCGAGCCTTTGCTGCAATAGTCATAACTCAAAAAACTTGTTTTGCAGAAAACAAGTTTAAAGTTTTGAATTTACTAACAACTTAATGGTAAAAGAAAATTTTATTCTTGTCTGAAGATTTGAGTACACAAGATATTTGTGTGAAATTTTTACACAATATGAAGATTAATTCTGCATTATTAACTCCAAAATCACGAGGCAGCAAAGCCTCGATATGTACAATACATATCCCACACATATGTATTTAATTACATTGTACATTCTTTGAGTGTAATTTTGTTATGTAGACTACACCAATTAACACCGATATTTAAAACAATAAAAATTAAAGGGTGTTCTATCAGTCAATGTAATTTTACTATGTAATTTAGACAATCTGCTCTATCTTCGGAACCATAAGAGGTACGGACCTGAAATTTTCACAGAACATGTAAAACTTCGGCCGCTACAACAACAAATATATGACAGTTCTAAAGCGAGCAACGCAACATGTTGAAATACTAATGTAATATACAGACACTTATAGTTATATAGACACTTTAAATTTTCAAAGTGAGTGCTAATTGGTGTAGTCTGTAGAATAGACTACACCAATTAACATCGATATTTAAAACAATAAAAATTAAAGGGTATTCTATTAGTTATTGTAATTTTGACTATGTAATTGAGACAATATGCTGTATCTTGGAAACCGTAAGATGTAAAATCTTGAAATTTTAAAACACGCTAAATCTAAAAAAATCCAAAATTAAAAAAATTTCAAAACGAAAAAACCGCTAAAATGAAAAAAGCGCTTGAAAGAAAAAAGCGCAAAAATTAAAAAAATCGCTAAAACGCAATATATCACCAAAATTAAAAAGATCGCCAAAAAAATCACAAATCACAAAAACGAAAAAAAAACGCAAAACCCAAAAAAGCGCCAAAACTAAAAAAGCGCCAAAAACCAAAAAAAAATCCCCAAATACGAAAAAAGTGTCAAAATAAAAAAAAAATAGCTAAAACTAAAAAAACACAAAAAACCGAAAAAATCCCAAAAACGAAAAAAGCGCCAAAACTGAAAAAATCGCCACAACTAAAATAAATCGCTAAAACTATAAATAAATCGTCAGAAAGTGAAAACGTTAAATAAATGCCATATCGGCAAAAAACAAAAAAATTGTAAAAAACGAAAAATCGCCAGAAAAAAATTGAAAAAAAATCACGAAAAGCGCCAAAATAAAAAAACCCAAAAAACAACAAAAAAATACTTAAAAATATAAAAAACTAAAATTAAACAAGAAAACACAACGAAAAAACTGCCAAAATGACAAACGGGGCAAAAACAAAAAGGGATATACATATGTGTATTCGTACGGAACCCTTCGTGTGCGAGCCAAAGTCGCACTTTACTTAATTTATTTATTATTAATATATGTATGCAAATTCTTGCAAACACGTCAGTTAATAATTTTAGTTGCTTTAAATGCCTGTTGCTTAAAGTGTAATCTATACAATTAATAGGCAAACACGTTTTTTTAGATCCCTTTTACTACCGTAATACTGAACCGATTTTGGAAAGAGTGATGTTTTTTTTAAAGGGTGTTTTACATAGAACCGGACAATCTTAACTTTACTTAAATTGTTTCAGTACTTTAGGAGTAATATGACTATCAAGTTCTTAATAATACCAATAAACAAATACATGCACATATGTTCCTTTCTCAGCTACAACTAAAACACACAAGTAAATATTCGATTGTTTTTGCACAAATAAAAAGCACAAATAAAAAAAATTTAGTAAATCAAGTATAGAGTTTTTTCCTCTTTAAAAGAGAATTAAAATGAAGTTCTGGCGTACATAGTACATATTTACGTACTTACATATCTGTGGCTTGGTGCTAAAAGGGCCAATATCAAAATATTTAGTTTTGCGAAAAAGGTAATTTAAGTTTAAGTTTTACATATGAGTTCATAGTGACATTGGCTTGCCAACCCCTTATGAAGCTGGGTTACATTAGACATGGGCTGTTTCAGAAAATAAAAGAGAGTAAGAACAGAAACCTAATGCAATCATTAATTAACACAAAGCAGTAAAATATTTACATTCGCCTTTTTAACACCAAGCCACAGATATATACATTTGTATATATGTATTATTTTTTTAAATATTTCTAGAATGCGGTCGATTGAGTCGACCGTTGGCTACACTAGTAATAGTTATTGTTTAAAAAAAATTTACGTTGCTCATTAATTTTATTTTCAACATTTATTTAATTTTGACATTCCTTACAATTTTAGCGAATTCTAATCAATTTTAGAACTTGATTCCAATTTAAAGTTTTTTTTGCGAAATTTCGCAATTTTGCTATTTTTCCGATTTTAACAAGACTGCGATTTTTCGTAATTTTCGCAATTTTTTCACAATTTTTGACAAACAAAATGTTGCATATACTCTCTCGTTACAACTGTTTAAAAGCAAACGAACGCAGTACAAATAAGTAATAACTTGTACAAATTATCGAGTACTCAAACACACCTAATAACTATTATCACACAACGTAAAAAATAAAAACTGAAAATAAAATTATAAGCAACGTATAAATATAAATTTTATAAATAATTATTATCAGCACTGAAATGAAAATATTTGTTGCTGTATTAAAATTTTTTCAACTCAAAAATAATTTTAATAGATATTTTTGGTCTCTGGTTAAAAGGCCACAGATGCTGTTTAAAAAATTTCTTTCGGTTTTGACTCGATATGTTTACAAAAAGATGACTTCAAAAAACCTTATTTCAGAGTTAAATATACATTTTGTCAATTAATTGACATCGGCCCATTAGCTCAGTTGGTTAGAGCGTCGTGCTAATAACGCGAAAGTCGCGGGTTCGATCCCCTCATGGGCCAAACTTTTTATAAAATGTTTTTTCTTCATGCCTCTCATTTACATCAATAGTGTCTTGACTCAAAAACCTTGATTTTTGCGTTAATAGCGCAGAATTCATAATCATATCGTTCTTTATATTATGTACAAATATCTTGTAAATTCACATATTGTTAGAAGAATTTACTTTTATTTGTTTGCGTTATGAAGTACAAGGATAGGGGCTACTCACATGTTACGTAACGCTATTTACTACCAGAAAATTTAAAAACACGATTTCGAAAAATGATCAAGATACGCCTTTCTTGTATTAAGTCATCAATATAATTCGGACATGTAACTTTAATTGCGAAAATGATGAAAATTTGCAGAAAAATTTAAATTCGAAAATCAAACTAAAAAATTGGATCCAGATTTTCAGAAAATGTTTATGTATGTATATCGAAAACTGTTACATATTAAATTTATTTAATAATTTATTGTGCCTTATTTGATTTCAGTGTTGTTCTAATGTTAAAATAATTTATAGCCTGACGATAATAAAAATTGAACACAAATATTTGTAATGAAGAGCTTTTTAACCGCCGGCCAAAAAAGAGGGATGTTATAAATTTGTAGGGTGTGTCTGTGTATCTGTGTGTCTGTTTTTGTCGTCATAGAGCCCAAAAGGTGACTTGATCGAGAGTGTTCTTAGTAGAGTTGTAAAAGTATTTAGTATTTGGGTATTGAGTAGTCAATACCGGTTGATTTTTGAAGTACTCGATACTCAAAAGCAGTTACTCAATACTTTCAGAGTTGGTTTTTTTTCAGAATCAAACTGATCAAAAATACTAAAATTTAAGCTACAAAATATTACAGAATTACAAATATAACATTTATATAAGTAAAACTCGTTAAACATAATAAAACTGTAAATGTCAATGTAAAAATTAATAAACTATAATTTTCGTGAATAAGATTGCACTTGCTTAAATTTTTATTTGATTTCATTCATGATTTCAAGAAAACCATTAAAGTATTGAGTAGTATTGAGTCAATACTTAATAACTATCGAGTATTCAAAAGTATCGAAATTTTTCAACTCTAGTTCTTAGCTATGTTTGAAGAATATTGGCCTACATGTTTAAAAGGTCGATATGTCGCTACCTCAAAATACGGAAGTCGTATGTCAAAATTTCCGATTTTGGGATTATTATATATTCATAATAAAATTAGCACGCTCTTTCTAATGGTGTTATCAGTTTCTTTCTAAGCCTTATATGTTCGCAGATGTGCATTATGCATTATATTGTACGTCACAAAATTATATGTTCTTTTTTTAAATTAATTAATAAACGTTTTCAATAGATATCCATTGGTTTCCATAAAGTTTTTTTTAACGGTTTTATCATAAAATTTCCAATTTTACTTTGGCAGATTAAATGCTTCCACTATGCTTTTTGTCGTATGTTCAAAGAAGAAATTTACAAGTTGTTAAAAAACGTGATATACGACAAATGTATTCTGAAGCAAAAGGCTAATAACGCCTTTCTCAATATGACGATAGTAAATTTGACTCATGCTAATGAAAACAAAAGACTCAGGTTATATTCACTACAAAACTGGAGTGAATCCTTTAGGCCATTTTAAAGATATTTGATGTTAAACATTAAAAACCGTCTCCTGAAAAGTAAAGTTTTGTTACATACGACATCCGTATTTTGAGGTAACGATGTGTATTCAAAAATTATCCAAAGAACTTGGGGTTCTATTTAGTTTAAATTCACAATTTATCAAAATCTGCACAAGGGCCCATTAGCTCAGTTGGTTAGAGCGTCGTGCTAATAACGCGAAGGTCGCGGGTTCGATCCCCTCATGGGCCAATTTTCTTTTTATTTTTATAATATAAAATTTTTACTGATAAATAAGAAATGAAATTAACTGCTAGAGAGAGGCCCACTATATCGACACGATTCTTTCTTTCGTACAATTACATGTAAAACAGAAAAAACACTTTAGAATTTTTTTAAAGCAATTGTACAGTAAGTTTTTTTTTCGTTGTAAGTAAAAACTCCGAAAATAGCGTTACGTAATATGTGAATAGTCCCTTATAAAAAAATTTTGCTAAACATAAAAATAACAAAAAATTCACATTTTGGCCTTTGCCAAGATAACGGTACGTTTGTGCATACTCGAGCTACACAAATGTGCACTGTTGCACGGTCGTGTATTTATCTTTTGACAACTGAAAAAATGTTTGTGGTTGTTAATCGTTTGTTTAAAATTTACAATTGTATATTTTAACATTTTCTTTATCAATTAATTTTTTTGATTTTTTTCTGGGTAAAGTGAAAAGGTTCATTGAATCGTGAGATAAATTAGATAAATTATGTATAGACACAGTAAGCTATTTCATTTATTTTTTGTTGGAATATTTATTAAACAATATTTATTTTTCAATATATTTCAAGGTTGTCTGTATTAATAAGTATCATAAGTGTTCGTTTAATAGGGTATTTGTATTTAAATATGTATGTATGTATTACTGAAAATGGAAAATTTGTTTGTAAAAGATAACAATTTCTACGGTTTGGAAAAAGACTAAAATAATTTTGTAGCAAAATATGAAGAATAAAGAGGTTCGTTTTTAAGATATTAAAAACAAGCGTCGAACAATTTTGTATAACAATTTTTACGAAATTTTTTTTTAATATTTTAGCCATTTTTAAGCAACTTAAAAAATTCCAACTTGTAAAACTCCAAAAAATTACTTTTATTTCTGCTCGGAAATATATAAATCAGAAAATAATTGTTAATTCTGCCCAAAATAATAAAATTCAGAAAATAATAATAATTTCTGCAAAAAAGAAATCAGAAAAAAAAATTATTTTCTTATTTTTATGAAAAAACTCATACTTATTACGGCCTCTGATTTTAAAACGGTTTGATTAAATAAATTCGTTTTTCTACTTTATTTTTAGACAATATGGCTGCATCTGTCTTATTTGCTTGCGGTTTAAATGAGCAAAAATTGCCCTCATTCATTCACATCAGTGAAGAGTCCGACATTGATGGTAGCTTTTTAATAAGTTCCATTTTGGGCCAACGTCTACGTATTTCGAATGCTGGCACTCTACTTGTGTGCTTACAAAACAACTATCAGCACTATTTCAATGCTGGCATGCGTTTGGGCTACAGCTGCAATATATTTTTGGGAAAAACTCTTAGTGTTATTGACACTCTTACTGATATGGCAAAAGATTTCCTCAGCAGCAAATGGTTGACGAAAGAAAATCGCGTTACCGATATACTATTGGCCGACATTAGGGAACAAGTAGCAAGCCAAAATTTTACGTCACGCATTAACACCACCGTCATAATTGACAACTTGGCAATATTGTACAATTTAGGTGCCACCAAAGACGACATACACAAATTCTGTCATGGTCTGGTTAATCTATCGCAAGAGTTTAATAACTTGACGGTTATCACTAAGATGAGCAATTGTGATATTTACAATCTGGATGATAATAATGTGGCCAAATTGGGTTCTCTACATATTCGAGTTGTTAAATTGAAAAGTGGCGTGTTCCGTGAAGTTGACGGTAAATTGCAAATTAAAAAGTTTCTAGATGAAGCTGATAACAGTTACGAGTGCAACTATTCCTCGAAGGAGATTTTGTACAAGGTTAACGATAGAAATATTAAAATTTTCAATCCTGGAGAAATTGGATTAAAAGCCTAACAAAATTATATTTCGTTGTGCTATTAAAGGTATATAAATATGTTGCCTTAAATTATTATTACATATCGTACATATTTGTTTAACAATACCATACTAACTCAAAATTTTTATTTGATCACTTTTTACCAAATATAGACAATATTTATCCATATCTATCATCTGTAAAAATTTTGTATTGTTCTGACCAATACTTCACTACAAAAAAGCGAGTTGTGATCGTTTTCGTTAAATAAATTGTTTAAAAGTACATACATACTTACCTCAAGTACATATTTTGAGATGTGACTGTTTAAAATATTTAAAACTGCTAATAATATTTCAATTTATTCATTATTATTATGAGTTGATACTTTCTTGTTAAAAATTTTCGAAATAATTTTCAAATAATACCTACTGTTTTTCTTGAAATAATTTTTTTAAATCGATGGTAGTAACTCAAAATCTCATATTTTCTCTGAAAGAAAACTAGTATGTACCTATTTTATAATAATTTCCATATATACTTAAGAGTGGCATATTTATTTTATCGTCATTTGCTTCAAATAATAATATAAACAGTTTTTTGTCTCTACTGAAAATTTCGAGTTAATACAATATGTATTGTTAAACAAGTGCGATATACCTATATATTATTTTTTAAAACACTCTTTCTATATTTTTAGGTTCAAATTTTATATCCTCAAATACTTTAAAATAAAGAATCTAAATTAAATACATGCGTTGTAATTTCATCCTTCAATCAAATAAATAAAAGGTTTTTAATACTACATTATTTATAGATAAAAGATACATATTTTTAATCACCTCTCTAATTCATAGGTAAGAATTCCCAAATTACATATTTTACAAAATTCAAGATTCACTATTTCACAATTCATTGATTCAAGTTCTTATTAAGTTTGTGGCATCAAGTAAGTAAAATATTTCATGGCAATTCATCTGAACGAATGAATACAAGAGGAAAAATAAGCAACGACTGATTGATTGACAAAAGCATTTTTTTCATTTTGCTGATAAAAAAAGCAAAAATTTATTTTAAAGGGGACACCCGGGTTTGAACCGGGGACCTCTCGATCTGCAGTCGAATGCTCTACCACTGAGCTATATCCCCATATTGAGATTGTTGACCATACGGTCATTTCACCACTTATAGTTTCATTTAGTTTGAGTGTTTTTAACAAAAATGGTTGCCAGACTTGACGGTTTTGAGAAGTTAAATTAAACAGCAGACCAGTGTTGCCAATGAAGAATTCGGAAATTACGCATGACCGGGTTCCAAATTACACATATGAACAAAAATTACACACACTTTTTTCTATTTATTTACCCATATATGACTATAATTTGAATAATAAGTTTGCTTTATATATTAAACTTCGCTTTCAGTTTATACAAAGTACAATTTTTAGATTGAAAAAGTTTCTTAAATGAAACCAAAATACTTAAAGCATATCGACTGCTTATATTCAAAATTCTCTATATTGAAAATCACAACTTTTTAGGAGAGCATAAAAACTGTTGACTTTCATATATTTTAAAATCTTTATTCTGTAGTATAATTTAAAATCCAGGAATCAATCTTAGGTGTAATTAATATTTTTTTTAATATTGCATTATTAGCAATTTTATGAAATATAGAGGGTTTGGTTATTCAAAAATAGTCAATAAATAGAAGCTTTGTACAGTGGAAAAAATTATTTAATAAATAATATGATAATTTTTTATTGCGACATAAAAAAAACGTTTATTATACATTAAATGGATATCTGATATTTTGTTATTATTTACAATATTATATAGAAGCGATTTTTTGCAAGTTTTTAGTTCAAAGTTTTTAAATACAAAGTGTAAACAGAAAAGCATGATTTTTAAACCATATTAGACTTTGTTATCATGCCGTTGTTAGTAAGATTTTGCGCATTTTCACATTTCTTACAGTTTGAACGAGTTTTGATCACACCAGATTATCAAAAATAAAAAAACATGATTTCAATATTATATTGAGTTTATTTAAATAATATTTTAAAAGATGGAGGGTTTTTTATTCGTAAAAATTAACTGTTGTAAGAAAGAGAAATAAGCAATTATGAAAAAATTGCAAAACAAAATTTTGCATATAAAATTTATGTATTTTGCCATAAAAAACGGCTTATTTTACGCAGCACCTTTTCATCAAAAAGTTATTTTTGTCAAATTCTAATATAGCGGCTTTTGAATACAAACCGTTAATATGAAAAAAACCTGCTAGCATTGAACTTGTGACTTTTGAAGCATATTTTAGAACTTCAAGTCTTAAAAAGCTTCTCAAGGTGGGTCCACTCTTGTAAATATATGCGAGCAAAGCGTTCGAAAATGTTTACGTCAATTCAGTGCGCACTCGTTCGTCGCAAATTTTTACAGATGTGGACCCATCTTGAGAGATTCAGATTCAGATTGAAATATTTGTGATATTATTTTGTGCATATCAGTCTTACAGCACTCTTGAAATTCTTGTAGCTTTCTTTTGACGAATGGCGCTTCTACACAATAAATCTTCTAAATACGTCCACCTATTTGTTAAATTCACTCAGAATTACTCGTGGGTAATTTTAGGAAAGATTTATATTAATAAAATACAGATCCAACCAAATGTATGAATACAATACCATTTTCTACAATAGAATTTTTCAAAAGATTAACGGCATTATGCTGCAGACGAATTATCTAAACTCAACGATTTTTTGTTATCGACTTTATCGGATGTATTCATAATGAAAAATTTTGCACTGCATATTCACTGGCTTATTCATAACCAGAGCTGCCGTTTTGGTTACTTTTAACTAAAACTGGTTACTTTTTTCCATTTTATTTTTTTAAACTAAAACTGAGTACAATTTTTTTCTAATAAAATAGCTGCGTTTGCGCAATTGATAATCTATAATAATTTTTAGAAACTATTACTGAATTTTACTGGATTGCATTCGTTTATTTTTATATACGAAAAATTTTTTTTACCATCTATCCAAAAGTTGCTGGATATTTATTACTGGAAAAGTACTCAAACGCCCCTAGTATAGAAAATAATTGGGCAATTCAAAGCGAGCTTGCGTATTGTTCTATCCCGTATTTTGCATTTAAATACTACCTGATATATTGAACAGCTTATATCTCGTAACGGCTATAATTTCTTTAATTTTTCCCCAAAAGTTTATTTTAAAATCGTTACGTATTAATTCGCGATGTCTTTCACAATTTTATTTTTCACACACACTTTTGTATATTTATTTTATACAATTTAGGCCCTTTTCACAATGTATGATTAAGAGCTAACGTGGACTTTAACAACGAATTTTGTATGCCCAAGTTGCCGCTAAAGCGAACGTTAACGTTTAATCGTACATTGTGAAAACGGCCGTTAATTTATTTTATTTTAAACATAAAAATTTGAATGAAAATTATAAAATTGAAATACAAATTTTTTTAAAACATGGTATCATGTGTAAAATTTTATGAATTTTTTGTTTGAAAATTTTTAATACAATTTTACGCATGCATAAAAAAATATGAAATATGAAAAATAAGACTGATATGGCACCACTTTGAATTGCCCAAATATAATTTTTTTAAGTAATTAAAAGTTTTAAACTTATTGATATTAATTTCTTGGAAAAAATTTAAGATTTTATTGTTTTTATGCAATAAATAGGGTTTGGGATTTCCCGGGACTTTGCACTTCCCGGGAAACGGGAATAGAAAAATCGCGGAAACTCCCGGGAAAATTTGATTTTCTTCACGGACAAAAAAGATTTTCATTGTGTTATCTCGGCACTGAGTTTTGATTTTTAAACGTTGTCGGATAGAGGAGGACTTAAGCTTTCCGTGTATGTTTAAAATATTTTATTTTGGGTATTATATGAAAGCGCGTGGCTGCTATAATGCAGTACACCACGAAAAAAATACAAATCCAGGTAACAGTCCGAAACAAAATGCCACATCATAGAGTTTACATAGGACATAAAGTACAAAACTAAAAAACTTATAAATAAAATAAGTAAAAGAAATTGAAAATAAAATCACGGGGCGCGTCGAATTTCCATTATCGATAGTCAATACCGCCCACGATTTTATTTTAGTCTGATCAATGCCCTATGTTGGTGAGGAGAGTGGTGTGGTAGCTGGTACCACGTAATAATTTTTTTAGCTTTTAGTGCATTATCTGCATCATTATTATATTTCATTACAATAAAACCATTTAACTTCAAATTTGTTTTACTTATTTTATTTATTCATCTTTTATTTATATGTATTTTGAGCCAAAATGTTAATTTGAATAAAATTTGTGTATGTATGTATATAAGTCGAAAGGCAACAGCACTCACTCTCAAATTATTTAAAAACATCGTCTTGCACAGCGCGAGTAACAAATAAGGATAAATAAATTATCATCACTAAAACTACAATTAAAGATGCAAGCCTACGAAATTGGAACATCAATTTACAATCAATTACTTTAGTTAGAAAAAGGTCTGCTACCAGTTAAGAAATTAAAAAAAAAGAAAATCTTTTTAGTAGCGAAAAAAAACTGATTAAAATAAAATTATAGTAAAATGCTGATGACTTTAATGAAACATTTTATCTCTCATATCTTCTATGTTCTTATAAGAAAGAAGGCTCATTTTGCAAAATATATCTAGATTAAACAAAAGACAGGAAAATATGAATATATAAAAAACACTTCCTCTTCCTGTAAAAGTAATTTCATGTCGTCGTTACGTGTGTCACAAATATATATTGCGTTTGTTTTACATTTGAGTTTTTATCATCATCGCATTACAACATCAAGGATTGTCTTGTCATGGCTTCAAATTTTACCACATTTATGTAGCTTGAGTTTTTACATTTGAATTTTTATACGAATATTTGCCATGCTATTTCATACCACATAAACAGGTTCCTTTTTCTAAAGACAGAATAAAAAGGCATATTGTTTAAATATTCTTTATGCCTCTGTCATTTGCCCAAAATATCCTGTTGTTCTGCCAGTCAGCTGTCTAGGAGGAAAAATGGATAAAACTTTTTATTTGACTAATTTATGCCACAACATAAATTTATGCTTTAAGTGAGTAAGAAAATAATCCACAAATCAAGAGAATTGTCAGTATTCAAGTCTGCAACAGCTTGTATTCGGATCAACACGTGCTGCGTAAAGTTCAATGGCATTTATTTTAAAGGGCGGAAAATTATTCAAGAACTTAGAGTAGATATTCTATGAAATATGTTCTATAAATTATAAAAATACAAATAGAATGCTCTTAACTTCTTTCCTTTTATTCGCACAATTGTTATAATTTCAAAACTTCTACCTAAATATCATAAGAAAAACAAACAACAAAATAACAATTTCTAATGTTATACAATGTCTTCATAATATGCATATACATATCATGTATACTAGAGTAATCGACTCGGTTTTTAAACCGGATTTTTCCGCAATACGGTTGTCGGTGTTTTCAAAATGGTTTTGAAATTAATAAAAAAAACCGGCCCATTCGAAAACTTTTCGATTTGTATATTTTATTAATTTGTACTATATTAAAACTTAAACGAACTTTTACGTTTGATTTCCTGAGAATTTTTTTCCAATAGCATTTACTGATAGTTACAATTAAGATGAATTAATGTTATAGTGCGCTAGCAGGGGCGAATTAAATTGGCCTTGTGATGTAGAATGGATGTCAAACTACATATTTTGAACGGAGTTTGACATCCATAGTAGAGAAAAACTGCTTGTTTACAGAAAGAAATATCATCAAACTGCAACCAACAATTCGAAATTTAAATTCAAAAATATATTTAGTTAATATAACAAATTAACTTGTTGATACGACAAACACAGAAATTTTTTTCAACAAACTGAACTAACAAAATTTTTTGTTATGTATGGTTCAAAAATTCAACAATTTTTGAATATTTGTTTTTAACCAAAGTTTTTGTTGAAATTGATATAACAATTAAAAATTTTTCTTGTCAATTAAATTACTCAAATTATATTATAACGGAAGGCACACACGTAAATGTAGCAAAGCAAATCAAGTTTTGTATTCATTATTTGCGTATTTAGTAACGGATTGCTCTGCAGCTGAGAGGTAAGAACGTTAGTCTGTTAGTCCAGAGGTCGCCGCATAGAAGGAAAAACAGCCAATCTAGCACCGGAAAAATAAAAAAAATTTGTCAAACTTGAAAAAAAATTTAAACGCATTTTCAAAGCGGACAAATCAGTTTATTTAAAATCAAACTTATTTATCGCTATGTTACCTGGTTCGGAAAATATGGCCTTTTAATGTTCTTTTAGTGGTTTTCGCAGATATAAAAAATATGGTTAATATAACAATAATGAAAATCAAAATTTGACGTCGTCGTACCTATCAAGAATTTGATCCTCATTTTGATCCCAGTACTTTTAACGACCGAAATTTTCGGATAGGTACTAGGTCCCATTTGCGCAATTATGTTTTTGTGCGGATAGTATTTACTTCGACTGTGAAAAGCAAATTAAAATTAAAACTTTTGTATAATAAGCTTCTCACTAAAAAATCCGGTTGACCGGTTCTTTCTGAATTTTAAAAACCGGTTACGGTTTTTTTAAATTTCAAATAGTTGAACTATCCGAAAACCGGTTTCGGGAAAATGTCGAATAATCGATCACCCTAATGCATACTTAATTGTAAGCTAAATCGACTTTTGTCCATCGATTTTAATGATTTATGGTTCATTCTATTCCTAATATATCTAGCTTTCTGGTAAATGATAAAAATGTAAAATTTTTGACCTCTTAATTTTTCTTTTATGAGTTTTTGAAAACGAAAAAATGTTTAATTTGCATCTTCTGGTGGTTTATTTTGTTCAAATCGGACAAACTGGTCGCGTGTCATGATGAAATATATTAGCATGACCGCCCAATGTTATTAGTACTAAGTACTCTTACATGGAAAATAAATTGTGAAATTACGATGAATAGCTTTCATTATGAGCTACTTTCGCTCAGGGGTAGTGTGACTTAAGTTGAATTTGATATCACAAAATAAGATTAATTATGCCCCAAAAAGCTTTTTTTTAATATTATTTTTAATAAATGCGAACCCATATTTAAAAAAAATATTGGAATTAAAAGAAATAAAACTTTAACTGTACTCTACACTCTGAATATCTCGAGATCAGTGAAAGATATTTAAATAATATTTCTTTTACATAATATAAAGATTCATATAAAGTGATTTCAGAAATTTTCGACACGATTTGAATTTTTATCCCCTGTGATTTAAATGAAATTCGAAATCCATTTGCTACATTCTGTAAAAAAATAAAGAAAATTAAAATACCATTTTCAGGATATTTATGGATAAAGGATACTTTGGCATTTTTGAGGAACTTGTCGCAAGAAGCTGTATCTCGAAAATGACCGAGATGCCCAAGTTTATCTTATACATATTATGTCGAATTTCATAAAAATCGTAGATGATAAAAATCCAACCCCTTGTTTTTGAAATTACTTTATAAAGGTCGAAAATGTGAATTAAAAAAAAACTATTTTACTACATATTTTTTATGGCACAAAACTTTATTTTCCCTTAATTTTTATTTTTTTCAAAAAATCTGCGCGTGTGTTCACATTTATGGACAGGCTGTCTTAATTTTTTTTTTGCCAGGAATATTAGAACCATCTAATCCTAATCGATTGATTTTCATGATATGTAATTTGCAAAATGAAAAATAATGAAGATACTCTTTTGGAAAAAAAATTTGTTTTTTCATATCAATTTCAAAATTTTGATATTTTACCCCTTTTCCGACTTAAAGAATACAGACAATAAACAATATTTTTTTTTTTAATTTATATAGAATTTTATCAAAAATCGAACAGCGCCTTTTAAATTAAATTCGAGCAATAAACTTGAAAGTTATATGCAAAAAACTAAAAAAAGTCAAGACAAAATAGTTTTTTTGTTAAACTATGGGAGATACAGAAACAAATTTAAGGATTTATTAATATGATTATTCAGAACGTATTTGGTTGTGAATCCAAATTGATTATTAGGTTAAGGTTCGTAACGTTATATTCAGAAAGAATCGGGCATGATTAATATTCCAAGGAGAAAATTAAAATAAATTAATTTTAAATTTTAACATTTAAGAAAGTTAAAAGCCTCAGAAGCTTTTTTTTTAATTCCGCAGTGGTCAACTTTGGCCCACTGTAGCTCTGTTCCAGCTTCAGTTACGATGACGCCAAGACACTTAGTATAAAGCATGAATCCTTCTCTAAAAATGTTTCAAAATCCAACCAGAAGTTTACAATGTCCAGATTTATTGTAATTTATTTTGCGAAAGTCCCCACTGTACTTTGTTAAGTGATTTTGCTTGATACTTTTGTATCGGGCTTATGCGAAGTTTTTGAAAATGTTTATAACCAGGGCTCGGACTTTCATGCAACTAAAAATTGATTTTAAGCGCTTAATAAATGCACCTAAAAATGAAAAATATGCGCAAAAATATGCATTTACCTACGAACAAAGTACCAAAACTAAAATAATATGAAAATATATATTTTCAACTTTTTATTATTATTAGCGAAAAAAAAAACATAAAGCAAACATAAATCGGTATATTATTTAATGCAACCGAACTGTAGTTGCGTTGCCGGCCGGCAACTGAAAATTAATGGTTGCCAGAAAGGTACTAAATAGCAATTGAAATTGAGAGCTCTCAGTTGCCTCTTGCCATCAGTAGTATCATTTTCAGCAACTGGCAACCCAACTGAGGCTCAGTTGCCATCCATAATCGCCCTATTAAAATTTTTTCGAAAATTGAGAAATATGCATTAAAAAACTTGTATTACTCTAAAAATATGCATTTTATTGCCAAAATATACACTTACCACCAACATATGCAACTAAAAATCGATACCAAACTACTTAAAATTTTATGATTATGAATGATAGATAATTAGTCAATACTCCTTTATCTATCACCACAAAAAACATCAATTTGCATGACGGCCCGAGTCCTGGTTATAACTAATAAATATTAGTTTTTGTATAGGCATTTAACTATTTAAATTTTCAGCATTATTTTAAAATTTTGTGAGCCTTGGTATTAAGTTTTAGAAATTTAAGGTTTTATTTTATATTAAAGTTTGCCTTTTGTTCTACCAAAACCACTTGCAGCGTCATTAAAAGGTAATAAAATGAAAGTTTGTAAAAATTCAACTTTAAAAACGTTAACTTTTTCTCTTTTCATTCCCACACTTGCAAAAGATATTCGCTTGATATAGAGAATAGGAATTTCTTTATATATAAGGCAGAGTGCAATTTATAGATATTTTTGAAAGTTTTTAAATTTAAAAAATCAAAGATAAAATATGCTAGGAAGGCAATCAGAAATAGTTCTTGCTAAAAATCGGTGTTTGGGTAAAATTTCGATTCTTTTGAAAAACCTTTCTTCTCTATCTCTGATATTTTGGAAATATTTAAAATTTTTTTTGTAATATTTTCATATTTGGTAATTTTGGATTGGTTGGCTAGGAAACCCTCATGTACTTTTTCCCATGAAATTTCCATTTTGATTTGTATACCTCTGTTAATTATACACTTACAATGTAGTTATCTTAGAGCTTTTGGCAGTGCAAGAGAGAAAATGAAATTATTTTGCTCAGTACATTTCTATAAAATGCTTAAAACAATTGTCCAAAAGCAAAGCCATGAGATAAAGTACTTAGATTTAATATTATAAAAAGTACTTTCACCTTTTTTCGAAAAACTTTGTGAAATAAATACTTGAAGCATAAAAACATTTAAGAGACTTAAAAGCCTTTGTTATATAGAACTCCAGAAAGAACAATAAATATTGTAAAATATATTTACAAAACAAATGAAAACTTTTTCGAGTAGAACTTGGTTGTATGTATACAGTTCTTATATTTTCGCAACTTTCGACCAACAATCACATAGTCTTAATAAATTGGTTCGCTGGCTGGTTGGTTGGTTGGTTGACAGACACCCAACCAACACAAGTTCAAGCATTTGAAGTATTATCGAGCATTTGTTCCAATATAGTCATAACTCAAAAGAACTTTTTTTTACAAAAAACGAGTTAAAAGTCTTGAATATGCATACTTACAACTTAATTTCAAAAGCAAATTGTACTCTTCTCTCAAGAGTTGAGTAGGTATACAAGAAGATATTTGTATGAACTTTTTATAAATACAATATAAAGTACGAAATTACGATTAATTCTGCAATATTAACTCCAAAATCAATTTTTTTGAGTTACGACTCTATATTATGACTTAATCTTAAAACATTTGAGAATGGCTTTCTAGCATAAATAATTTTCCCTATTTAAGAAAAGGTTGGTCCCTAGAGTAGGGCTGTCATACGTCCTGGTTTTCCATTATTGTCCTGGTTTTAGACAAATTGTCCTGGTGTCCTGGTCCACTCTTAAATTGTCCTGGTTTTTTGATACAGGTCAATGCAGACAAAAATGTAATTTCTGCTGATTTTTGTTATGAACAGAGGTTAAGCTTCCTGCTATAACGCCGTTTACATGAAGCAATTTGACCATCATTTCGTCACCTTATTATTGGTTTGACCCATATACATAGGAAAAAGCATTAGAAAGCAGTAAACCAATAATAAGCTGACGATTTGTTGCCTGGGGCCAGGGCTGCCAAATGATTTTGATCAAAAATTATTAATAAGAAAACAAAAAATTTAGTTACCCGCGTACTGAAGAGTATGCTAAGCTGAGAGGTCGCAGGTTTGATTCCTAGCAAGACTCGGGTGTTTCTGCAGAAAAGCTCCAAAAAGGCTTAATCAGTATGTGCGTTTGTTAAATTGACGGAGCTAAATATTTGTCCGATATTTGCAGACAAATGAGGGAGAACCATATTTTCTTAAAAAAAATTCTGCTAAAACTGGAAAAGCCTTTGTGGAATCGCCTCGCTTTATTTTAGAAATTGTTTGCCAAAAATTGTATAAATATCAGTCTTTTTAAATATTTGTTCAAATGCAAGAGCTTTCAATCTATAAAATTCTGAAATTTCTTGGCAAATATTTGCTGAAAAAAACGTGACCAACAGACAAGCTAAAATTGTGTTTCCTTTTAAATCCAATAATTTTTTATATATGGATTCGCATTTTTTAAAAATAATACAAAAATAGCTTTTTGCAGCATAATTAACTTTATTGTGTGATATAAAAATCAAGTTAAATCACACTAACCCTTAGCAAAAGTAGTGGTTACGTTTATTTGGGCCAATATTTTCCAAGTGTAAACGTACCTTAATAATTTCAAAAATAGTGGTGATCTTTTTCTTCATTACGACATTTGGATTTATTAAACGTAGTGATTTACAGTTACCATCAAAATTAAAGTTTTCGTATGAAAGTGAGCATTTCTATATAAAAATTTACACAAAGCCTGGGGCTTACGTCTTTCAACTACTCGATGAAATAAACAGAGGTCGCCTCGCCAGCCCATGTATTTATTTTCGCGCCTCGTAATTTTAAATGAATTTTTTATTTTTGTTTATTGTTTTTTATGTATGAATTACATATTAGGTTTTGTATCTATTGTTTAATTGTTGGACTTCAATTTGAAATATATGGTTGATACATGTATCAAAATAAAAATTTGTTGCGGTTCATTTTTATGTGATTAGTTCTTGGAATATATAAGCTTTTGTTGTACATTCGTTTGTGATATGTATTATAATTGACCTGCCTCCCTATTCTGTAACTCGCTAAAGATAAATCTATCGCTAAAAATCTATACAGTCGATTTATCAATTTTTGGCTACGAATACAATTTTGCAACGTGTATTACTAAATTATGGAGTGTCTTAAAAATTGAATCCACCAAAATTTTAGTGTTTTATGTCATCGCCAAAAATGTCAAATTTTGTATTTGTTCAGCATTTTAGCGATCGAGATTTAGCTTTAGCTTTAGCGAATTACGAAATAAGGCGGCTGGTCGACGGGTTCAGACTTCTGGTAGCCCTACCCTAGAAGGAAGAGAACCTGCCACAAGACAAGTCACGGGACCTGTCACTTATAGGGAGTTATAATTGGAGGTGCTCAATTGACATAATTAAGATACCCAGTTTTATGCTCTACATAGATCCAAACTTAAGATACTTATCCTATTGATTTGGAAAAAATCAGCTCGTACAGTGACGGTATTTTCTTTCTTAACCTTCCTTTCAAATGTAGTCAAGTTATGCTGTTTTTTAAAAGGCTGAAAGTCAATAAAATTAATGAAATTAAAGATATTGTTCGGTATAATTTTGTTGATTGCATCTTAAAGTTTAACAAAAAAATATTATGTATCTATATAGTTTTCGGTAGGAAAAGCTATCGGTCTGTGAGACCGCGAGCGGGTATAGGTGTTACAAAAACTAGCGCAGGTATAGGAAGGTTAACATTTTTGTTCTAGTTAATTGATGTATTCTTTTTTTCCAACTCACGACATATTGTACCGCTCCCATTTTAGCCAGTCATAGGACAAGTATGTTCAAGACTTGGTACCAAATTTCCTGCAGAGGTCTTTTTGTTGCGAATACTATGTTTGTCAAATTACTTTTAATTCATTCCCAAACGTTTGAAAATTGAAGAAATACATAGTTGATATTATTCATTAATATTAACTTTAAATTGAAGTTACTTGTTTGCTGGACATAAATAAATAATATAAAATAAATAATACCTATTCCTTTAGTAGTTATAAAAGTAATCTGATGAATACATTTGACTTTTAATTAGAACAGTTAAGATCAACTTTTCTAATTAAAAAGAGATTTTATAATTTATAGGAAAACAAGTATTAAATACACATAAACAATAATAACGTATCTACCTTGACTGTGGCAAATAATTAAAAAATTATAGATATAAAAGAAATTTATAAAATTCGCTATTATGCTTGCATAACTTTTTCTTTAACACTTCATAAGAACGAAACTAAAACTTTATAGGTGTTCTTTAGTAGGGATAGGCAAATGAAAAAATATGTATATCGGATACATATCGACATATTTTTAAATATTGATCGGCATCGATATATCTGTAGCAATAAGGAATAAATGCTTAAGTCGAGATAAGCAAATTTGGAGTTAATATAACCATTGTATTCTTTATATTCAAAAATAACTGAGAAAATAATTGCTTAATTCAGCTTATAATATATTAAATCTTTATTATAGTAGAAAGAACCATCTATTCCTAACTTAAAAGAATCGAAGAACGAAAAGTCAACATTAAGTGCAATAGGAATTAATTTCTAAAAATCCACTTGAACGTTTAAAAGTAGGGATGTAACGAATACCGATACCGATACCGATACCGATATATCGGCGATACTTCAGATTTTCCGATACATCGGTATCGGCGATATTTTACTGTCGATACGACGATACTTTTAAAAATTTTTCAGAGTTTTTTTTCTGACAAATTATTTATTTTTTGTTAATTTTACCATGAACTAAACTCATTTCGTTATTTTTTTAAATCTTATTAATATCAATTTTAAAAATTAATAATATATTATACTATTATTTTGTAAAAAAAATATTTATTTTTTAATAATTTTACCATGAATTCAAATTCAATTCGTTGTTTTTTAAATCTTATTCGAGCAAAAAAAGACACACCAAAGAAGTCATGAAAATGTGGAACTCGCGATCCGGAAGTATTACAAATTTGAATCATTTCTAATTAGTTTTACATATCCTTGCCATTGCAAGAAGTTCTGTTTTTCGATTAACAATCACCGAATTGGAAGCGATGCTCGGACAAATTTATTTTTCGGTGTTCCATAATGATTTTTCCTCAAGAAAAAAGGATAAAAAATTACCCATTTTCACAATTATTTTTATGAGAGTATGGCGAGTATTTTTTAAAATTATAAAGGAACCAAAATTATTTTCTTGCTTTTCTACTAATTACACTATGCGACAAATAAAGACTTTTGGAAAAACACAAGAACTGGACAGTACAGGTTCGATTGTCCTACAATGGGGTAGTAAAACCCTTTACTCAGTTTGGCGAATTTGGTGACCAATTTTTTTTTGTGGACCTCCAAAGTTTCTGCAAATCAGTGGGCCCTCAAAAAACGGTGTCAGCAGTATTTGGCCAACAGCTAATTTAAATTTTACAATACCGCTTAACTATATATGGCAATAATGTAGCTAAGAGCCTGTTTAAGAGATTTTTTTTAACATTTGATGCCAAAAAAATTTTTTCCTGAACTTTTTGTTGACAAAATTAAGGAAAAAATTGTTTTTTTCACTTTTTTCAGAATAACTTACAGGGACTTGTAATTTTTAACTAACGATATTTGGCAAACTTATAGTTACGGTAGAGCTGAACAACTTTTGTGAACATATCAATACAATCTGCACGTACATATCTCGGCACTCTAATAGCTCACACAGACCACTTTTTACCTTAAACATTGTAGTTTTTCACTATTTTTTTATGCTAAAAAAATGTTTTTTTTTTTAAATTTTAAAAAATTATTTTATTCACTTTTTTCAGTATAACTTATAGGGACTCCAAATTTTTCATTACCATTATTTGGCAAAACAACAACAAACAATAAAAAATAGTAAATACTAAAATCAGCAACATAAGAAGTGGAACAATAACAAAGAAAGCAAAAAAATGCAATAAAAATATAGCCTAACTCGTAAAAACGAAAACTTTTAAGGTAGAAATTAGTTTTTCTGGGCTGTTTAGGGTGCCTAGATACATTCAGATTGTATTGACATGTTCACAAAAGTTGTTCAGCTTTATCGTAGCAAATATTGTTAATAAAAAATTACGAGTCCATGTAAGTTATTCTGGAAAAAGTGAAAACAAAACTTTTTTTCCTTAATTTAAAAAAAAGTGCACGAAAAATAATTTGTTTGCATAAAATGGTAATAAAATCTGTTTAGCGAACTCTTAGCTACATTATTGCTATATATAGTTAAGCGGTATCACCAAGTTTGAATTTTCTGTTGGCCAAAAGTTGATGACACCTTTTTTTGAGGGCCCGCTGATTTTCCAAAACTTTGGAGGTCCATAAAACGAAATTGGTCACCAAATTCGCCAAGCTAAGTATAGGGTTTTACTACCCCGTGGTAGTACAATCGAATCTATACTGTCAACTCCGTGAGTTTTTTGGACTGTTGCACTGTGTTATCTGCATATTTTTAATATAGATTTTTTGGAAGCAAAGAAAATGTAGCTCCTTTAATATCAATTTTAAATATTAGTAGTCTTTTACACTGTAATTTTGTATAATAAAAAAATTGCACTTTAGTTTTGTTAATCTAAGCTTGAACTCAATTTCAATATTCGTATCGGTATCGGAATCGGTATCGGCGATATTTATTTTTAAGTATCGGTATCGGTATCGGATCGGCAAAACGGCGTATCGTTACATCCCTATTTAAAAGTGCTCTCCTACATAACTATAAGCAGTTTTTCCTTATTGCCACAGATATGTATATTAGTGTGTTGCTGTTAGGAGTTTCTTTATACAAAAAGCATATAAAATAGGTTTATTGTAAGAAAACTTAAGCTATTTGAGTTTTAAATTTGTCTAATTTATTTTCATTTAAATGGCGCTTAAATAATCCAGGCAGGCGGTGACTTTTATAAAAATTATGGAGACTTATCAACTGTCTGGATTGTGGAAAACCCACTTTCATATTTTCTATATTCAAATAAGTAGTACCTATCATCACATCGACTAGATATCAATCCACTGAAAATTTTGATATGTATTTAGAAGTTTTTTTTCAATATATCTTCACTGCTATTTTTTTTTATTTGAAAGAGTTTGCTATTATTATAATAATTGAATAAACGTAAAATAGCTTTTTATCTAAAAATTTAATATAAATTATTACTTTAACATTCGAATCCTTTTTAAGGCTGTATGAGCACTACCTGCTACCATTCCTTAGTTATTTATTATTTACATAGGTACATAGGTATTTATATTTCTTCATGTGAGATACATAAATTATTCAACCTTTTAGCTCCTTGTTTTATTAACTTGATCATAAAGGCTCAGTAAGCCGACCGTAACGTTGATGTAGTTGCATGTGCTGATCGTTTCTGTTACATTGCAAAGCTATGCAAAGCTAACTGAGCCTTTAAGGTCTATTTAGTAAAAACGTATCGCGTAACGCTAGAACGTTCAGTGCCGCTTAACTTAAGGTGTTAGTTATAGTAAACGTCTCAACCGAATCAATTTTGTCAGCTGTTAGTTAGTTAACATTGTAATGCCTTTGGTATTAGTTTGACATTTGCTACGTAAAAATCTACTTTCTGTAGATTTTCTACGTGACAAAAGCAACGATACGTTTTTAGTAAACAGCAACGAGCTTTGTTTATGTTACAGATTTTGCCAGCTGATCCCCACGAACCCGATACGTTTTTACTAACTAGACCTTAACTAAGTAATAGTATGTTTCCAGCGGCATGATTTCGACAAATCATGGTGATTTGAGCAAATCATGTTGATTTATACTAGGGATGTAACGAATACCGATACCGATACCGATATATCGGCGATACTTCAGATTTTCCGATACATCGGTATCGGCGATATTTTACTGTCGATACGACGATACTTTTAAAAAAAATTTCAGAGTTTTTTTCTGACAAATTATTTATCTTTTGTTAATTTTACCATGAACTAAATTCATTTCGTTATTTTTTAAATCTTATTAATATCAATTTTAGAAATTAATAATATTTTATGCTGTTATTTTGTAAAAAAATTATTTATTTTTGTTAATTTTACCACGAATTCAAATTCAATTCGTTGTTTTTTAAATCTTATTCCAGCAAAAAAAGACACTCCAAAGAAGTCATGACAATGTAGAATTCGCGATCCGGAAGTTTTGCGAATTTGGACAATTTCTAATTAGTTGTACATATCCTTGCCATTGCAAGAACTTCTCTTTTTCGATTACCAATCACCCAATTGGAAGCGATGCTAGGACAAATTTCTTTATCCGTGTTCTATAATGATTTTTCCTCAAGGAAAAAGGATAAAAAATTACCCATTTTCATAATTTTTTTTAATGCGAATTTAAATTGAAAACTGTATTTTCATGTAAATTTAAGTGAATAAATATAAACTTTTAGAAGACTTTTAATAATTAAGCCATTAAGTTATTTAGAAGACTATTAGATGATAAATGTCCTTTAAAAATCGATTTTTTAAAAAGCATGGAGATTATTTTTTAAAATTATAAAGGAATTAAAAATTTGTTCTTGCTTTTTTAACTAATTATCTGCATATTTTTAATACAGATTTTTTGGAAGCAAAGAAAATGTAGCTCCTTAAAAATTACTTCCAATTTTTTATACTGCGTTAATATCAATTTTAAATATTAATAATCTCTTACACTGTAAGAAAAAAAAATTGCACTTGAGTTTTGTTAATCCAAACTTGAACTCAATTTCAATATTCGTATCGGTATCGGCGATATTTATTTTTAAATATCGGTATCGGTATCGGATCGGCAAAACGGCGTATCGTTACATCCCTAATTTATACATGATTTACCATACATTTTAAATACGAGCAAATTACCTCAAAGTGGGTGATTTATTTTTCGTTTTTTCGCCTAATCTTTGTCGACAAAAATATAGCTAGTAGTAATTCTTCTAAAAATAGTCGGCTTCAGCCGGCTAACAGCCATCGCCGCCGACTGTTACGTATCGGCTTTGCTCTCTTGTTATATATTTGTTTACATTTTACCAAAATACACACGTTGTTGTAGACAGACAGCTGTTTTTGACATGTCTACGATTGCTATACACAAACAAAATGCCTTTTGTTTTTTGCATTGTTGTACTGGTGCATAGACCTGTATTATTAGATCTTGGCCTATACCAAGGTGTATCTAACAGGTGGGATCACTAGGTCAGCTGACTCGCCCGATTAAACGTCAAACTTAGTAGTGCTCATGAAATGCTCATGATATCACCACTAAATTCAAACTATCAAATACCATATACAGACTTCCTTCTGTGTGGTGTTTGACATTTATTTCAAGAGAAATCTGCGCTGGTAATACCACCCGTTTTTTGACATCTGTTAAGGTAGTCTTACAGCAAATTTTCTATTATTTTAGTAATGCCCGTACCTGTTCAATATGCCTTGGTCTATACACCATAATCATCTGAAAAAGGTTAACAACCCTGTTAAATAGTATTTGTAATTTATTATTCACAGATACCCATAAATACGCCAATACTCACGAAAACTTACAACTCCTTCAACATTTTTTACAACCACATTTTATTGCAGCAAACCGAAAACTTTTTGATTGTTTAATGAGATTCTTTATGAGCAGGGATAGTTCAAAATATGTGATAGAAATCCCACACTTCAAAAAAAAATTTTTAATTAAATTGGTTTAAATGTTTAAATTATATCTTTTTGTGGTTATAAGGAAATCAGTTTTATGGCTTTTCATATTTGCATCAGTATATTATTTATTTATGTACCCTATAAGCAAATCTGTAGTCGACTACAAAAATAATCAACTTATAGTTAACTTTTCTAGACTAACTAAAAGCTAACTACAATGTAATCCAGAATTGACCAAAAATCAATTCTTAAGGCTTCATTAGTCTTGACTTTCTGTTGCTGTTCTGTGCTGTGACGTTCTGTAGAAAATATTTTGTAATTACTTGTTCTGTGAATGGAATCAGCTGTTTTTAAAAGCAAAAGGTAATCAAAACAAATAAATTGAAATTGTGAAAATAAAGTTTTGTGAAAAAATGTGAAATAAACACAAAGCCACAAAACCACAAACACCAAAAAAAAAACACCACAAAAACTAATACATACGCACTGTTGGCTGTCACTTAACGTTGAATTCTATTTTCTACAGGTTTGTCCGCAACAGAACAGAACGAAAAAGGAACAACAAACCACTCATACAGATTTTCAATTGAACAGAAACGAAACAGCTGATTCAGAACAGAACAGCACGTACAAACTAATTCTGCCTTTAAGTTGAGTGCATAATGGGATTTGGTGAGAGCTAACAATTTTACTCTCTCAGCTACTTTGAAACTCATTTCGAGTCTATATTAACTTCTTGCTGTCATTATTTTAAAAGGTACCTTAGCTGGATGGTCAGTGCGTTCACTATAAAACGTGTGATACATAGCTCGAACACCAACATAATCTTTTTGCATACTAACTACCAGTTGACTTATGGCGTTTTCTTTTCTACAAAAGTGTGTTGCAATATTTGCCCTTTTTAATGAAAATTTGCAATATAATCATGTTTCGAAGAAGTGACTTTATTATAAATTATTGTATCATCCATTACGAAGGGAAATTTTTCCTTTAAAGGAATGTTAAATTGCAATTTTTTTAATAAAAAGTAAAAAATATCACATATTTTTGTAGAATAGAAAACGCCATTAAATAAAGTTAACTTTAAGTTAGTTGGAAAGTAATGCAGAGTCGGACAATTGACTACCGCCTAGGACATCGCAATGTTAAAATAGTCAGTTGACTCCATTAAAAGTAATCCAGGCATCAACCACCATTAATTGTGAAATATTTAGCTTAAAGTGCGTTTGAAGTTAACTGAGTTGCTTATAGGGTATTTATTTGTTTAATTACACACATACACACATGCATATGTATGTAAGTACATATTGATGTAAGTGAAGCTTCCCTACGGTAAATGGAACTGACACAAAACAAGTCACGTGACCGGTCCCCAGGTGGTAGGGACCAGTCCGAGTTCTAACACTTCCTATGAAGCGGACCAGCCACTTTTACATGGGAATGGCCTAGGATGGGGTTAATTGACACTTTGTAAGCACCTTGTAACTTGTCTCGGAACTATCTTGTAGAGTCCCAATCGGTGTGGAATAATATAGATTATATATAAATATTATTCCAAAATTCAGCTGTAACTATCGATTAATTTATTTTTTTATTGTTACAAATCCAAGCAGAAATTGTATTTTATTTTTAAGCGGTGTCTTTGATAAGATTCGAACCGGCAACCTCCGGCATGACAGGCTAGTACACTACCCACTCGACCACAGGGGAACTTATACCAGTTAAGCTCTCATTGAAGGGAGACAATATTATATAGATACTATGTGATGATAGGCCTTAGATCCAGGTGCATCGAATTTGTTCAGTGCCGTTTACTACAATACTAGCCGGAGTCCCAAATAAATTGACTGAAAATGGTTAATATGTCACCATTTACACAATATGTCTTTTTTCACCATTCGCTACTCCTTATTTTTGGTACCAGTCTCATTTTCTCAAGTCAAAGGACGAGTACTTTTGGATCATTTGTCACCAAATTTTCCGCAGGGTTACTAAATCAAGTTGGAGTTAATTAATTTAAATTATTTTTATCAAGGCACAAATAAAGCAACAGTTAATTTAGTTCTGACAACACTAGAGCAGAACGCAACAAGCATGCTGCTTAGGGGGCTGCAGCAAGCCCTCATCAGGCTCATGACTTCATTTCTACAACTTTTTATGTGGCTGTAGATTATGTGAAAGAAAGAAAAAAGAAAAGATTTAATTACGCCGAACAGGAAAATCAGTTTTTTTCTAAATTGACAAGGTTTTAACGACTGAAACGGCGTTTTGAAATTTTAAGTCTGGATACATTTTAGGGAGATATAAATTTCCCCTGTTGCACATATGTAGTTATACATATACATATAGAATTGGAAGTTTGACAGAGAAGGTCATTAAGAAATGTAAAAAAAATAGGGGAGGGGAAAGAACGGAACCTGCAAGTTACCCGCAGATCATCCAATGCGAAAGTAAACCGTTGTAATCTAAATACCTCAAGAGATGGAAATTCACCATACTTTCCATTACTTTGGAAAGGGCAAAGCCGAATTTCCGTCTCCCACGATGGAACATCACCACTATTAGTCGAATTTTTTTTGTAACTGGAATAAAAGTTTACATTCCCAGCGAAATAATGTTTACGACCATTTCTTCAAGGATTTGTTACTTATTAGGTAATTTATACAGAAAATTTTTTAAAAAGCGTTACGCAGATGGGTATAAAAACTCTTAAAATACCCTAACGTAATATGTGAATAGCCCTTAATAGTGCGTTTCCATATACGTAATGGCGGCCAAAATATTTGATTTGCCAAAATTAAGTAATTTGCGACACGATTTCCCATATATTTTTCATATTGGGAAATTATCTCAAATGACTTAATTTGCTCAAAATTATGTCGAAAATACCCTATGCAACCCTGCGTTGCTTCTAAAATTACAAACTCCATCCCTGGGTCATTCATCAATTGTGATTGACAATTTCGAAAAAATGACATTAAAGACCATTTCATTAATTTTAAATGTCAAACTATATATGGAAAAAAATCAATTACACCTGCTGCGTACACCTTATAAAGTAAATGCATCATTAGTCTACGAAAACTCCAACTCCAAATCACTCACAAGCTAAATGGAAACACTTCGAAGTAATTTCCAAAATCTACGTAATTTGCTCATAATGGAAACGTACTATAAGAAATATATTTGAACAAATTTAACTTGTATATCCTTTTTTTGCCATTCTTGTGATATCGATATGTGTTTTCTGATGCTCATTAAAAGATTATTACCAAAATACCTAAATACCTTTATTGTACAGAAGTTCATAGCAATGAATTAAGTATGAACGTCAGTCAGTCAGTCAGTCAGTCAGTCAACGTTTAAGGATTAAATAAATAAAGTCTTTATTGTACAGAAATTCATAGCAGAGATATAAATGTACGAGTAACTATAAATTGCTTTAAACAAAATACAAATATTTTTTGAATTTATTTTTAATATTGAATATTGAACTTATATTTCAATAAATGAAAAGGTTGACCTCAGCCAGTTGAACTGTTATTAAATTTATTAAATCCTAAATTATTTTATTTTTGCTCCTAAATATGTAAAAAATGAGTTTATTTGCTTTTATAAATATTTACGCAGCATTAAGTAAAGTATTGATGTTTATTATATGAGTTTTTTTCGCAGTGAGAAAATAATCAAACGATTTGTATTTATTTCCATTTAATAGAATTCAATGTAATTTTATTTGGTTTAATTCCAAAAATTCAGGCTTTTCCAGACATAAACTTTCAACACGCCGTTAAACATACATACGTACATATCGTCACAGAAAATGCAAAACGGTCTATCTGACATTTTAAAAGTTTTACAGAAAACTATATTGACAACTAGTGCAAAATCTTACAATACAAGTAAAAAAGGACCCAAAAATGTATATATTTATTGTGAAATTTTGTAAAAAATTTCAATATATTTTTTCGTGTAAACAAGTTTTATGCTTCTCCTGTTAAACTTATTATTTTGAAAAATTTTGATTTTGTTGCACAGTGGACTTAATGTGATCAGAAAATCTTTATGCCGATTGCCGCGGTATAAGTTTTGATTTCAGACCCATATTTTCTTGGATTTTTTTTAGAACTTTCTGTAGATTATGTTTCTCCTATAGCATTTTTGACGAAAAAAATTAAAATTTATTTTGTTGTCACGCTCGTGGCCAGTGCCACGCAGACACAGCGTGAATATTATTTTTCAACTACTTCTACTTAACCGGTTCTTATAAAACTTTAGACACACATTGAGTTCCCGTAACAATGTGTTATTATGATGCGAACAGTGGGCAGTACCACACCCATTACATACTACTGCGCGTTAGATCTTTTTATAAAGCTTTCCATATATATTTTTGAATTAAAACTTTCGATTTAATCTTAAGAAACAATATGTCAGCATTTAAAAGCCACAATTTCAATAAATGAAAAGGTCAATGTCTCTTTAAATTTTTCGACTTGTGTCCTTTATTTGTAAGTTCTTATTTAAAAGAATAAAAATAAATGAAAAAATATTTAACTTGTATGTACATTTTCATTTTATTTCCGTTTAGTTTCACACTACATTTATATTTGTTGTTCATTTTGTCTAATGACTAACTAACATACCTTGAGGTAAAATATATCAAATAGAAAAGAAAACAACGAAAATAAATTTTACATTTCTTAACACTCATACAATATTGTTTGCTTAAGGTGGTTTTAGACTATCTGTGTTTTACATTTGACTTGTCAGTTTTGCGACCCACATGTAACTTCGCGTGTCTGTCAAAATTGTCCATTTACATGCATTAAACACATTCGCCACAGCAGGCTACCGACTACAACCTTTCAAAAATAGAATACATGTGTGTATATGAGAATGATTATTTTCACGACTGCACGGCTACACGACTGCAGGTTGTTGTCCATGCTACTTCTGTCGTGTAGTCAAATTAAACTAATTTCTATTTTTGTTGGCTACAAAACAAAAACAGTGTTGACAGTATAACAAAATATGTAAAGCAAATTAGTGATTAGAAATATTTTTTATTGAAAACTAAAAAAGAAAATTACAAAACTTAAATGTTATAATATAATGGGTGATTTTATAAGAACTATCGGAAAGTAAAAAAAAAACACATAAAATTCAGAAAAATGCATGAAATATTTATTTGGATCGATAGTTGGGTCGATATAATTTAATGTTTGAAGATTATTTCATGCAAATGTTGGCCGCGGCTGCGCCTCAAATGGTCCATCCGCTTAGTCCAATTTTGGCATACTCTTTCCAACATTTCGGCCGGTATCTCACGAATAATGTTGGCAATGTTGGCTTCCAGTGCGTCAATCGAAGCGGGCTTGTCGCTATAGACATTAGCCTTAACATAGCCCCACAAAAAATAGTCTAGAGGCGTTAAATCGCACGATCTGGGCGGCCAATTGACTGGTCCCAAGCGTGAAATAAACTGTTCACCGAACTCGCCTCTCAATTGGTCCATTGTTTCGCGTGCTGTGTGGCATGTGGCACCGTCTTGTTGAAATGCAAATAAAACTGTAAATTGTTGCCATATAATTGTTTTATTGCGACTTATTAACTTACGAAAACTATTCACGATTAACGCACTATTTGCAAATAAAATGATTGGTGCTGGCTGCCCCGCTTTGTTAATAAAAAGCAATAAATAGAAAAATATTTCGCGAAAAATATTTATAGAAGAAAATAATGACAATTAAAACAAATAATTGTTTGTTCTTTTAAACATTTCAACTATTTTTTTTTGTAAAATACAAACGTCTTCTATAAAAGTGCTACCAAGTTTTTGTATTTTGATATGCCATATAAACAGTGAATTAACTTATTTGCAAATATTTTTATTTGCGAGTAGTCCGCGTATAAAATTTCAAAATGCTTTAAAATACCTTCCTACTGGTATATAAAATTTTTAAATCCATTAACACATTGCGAGCAAAATGGAATTTAAAACATTTTTTATATGACTTCTCACGTAAAAGCACCATTATCTTAAAAACTGGCCGATACAATCGTACTTAAATATGTATTTAGTTTAATAGAAAACATTCCAAGCTTTCATTTGATGTATACTTGAAAGCTACCATCGATGAAATTCATCAGTTATGGCACTTTGAAAATAAATTAACTCATTTAACTCTTAAACTCATCTTTAAAGTACCATAACCTACGTACCAGTTTTTGCGATAACGGAGTTTCTGCGTGAAAAGACAGGTAAAAAAAATTAATTGTTTTAAAAAATTTGTGTACAAGTAGAAAGGCATTTTAGAGAAGTTTAAAGTGATATCCATATGGCTTATATCCGTTCTATATTCTAGGAGTTATGGGTAATAAAAAATAAAAGTTTTGAACCCCGTAACTCCGGATCCAAAAGAGACCAAACAAAATTACACTAAAATTATAAGGTTAAAAAAAGCTACTGCCTCATGAGTTTTTTTTTAATTTTCAACGATCCTGGTATTATTGACTTAAGTCAATATTCTATTTTATTAAACAGAAAAAAACATCAAAAAATTTAAGTATGAAACGTGCCATAACAATCAATAGGTTTTAAAGAAATAAATTGATTTGTTTTTACATTTTGCGAGATGTAAGAACATTTTGAATAAGCAATTTTTTTATACAAGTAAAACTTTTAAAGTGGCACCACTGAAATATGCACTGCAACAACAACATGTCAGCTGGTTACGATGTAGCTGCCGTGTTCAAAATAATTAAGTAGCTGACTACACGACGACGATTGCTGCCAACAGCATTTGTAGTCGTGTAGCCGTGTAGCCTGCTGTGGCGAATGTGTTTATAGCAACAGACGATTTTTAATTTTTTGCTTTCACACGCACATGTATAATTACATCTGACATAATCTCTAAGTGACGCCAACACATACTTGTTAATTCAAAACTGCTGATGTTAGATGAAAACAGAGCACGTTCTAATTGAAAATTTTGTCACCTGATTGACTTTGGTTCTGTAAATTTCAAATGACAATGGTTCACACTCACAAGGTTCACACTCACAATGCATGTATAGCTTTTGCAGTGGGAAATTTGACAAGTCAGATGCAAAACACAGATAGTATTAAACCATTAAACCATTAAATATATTTCGAGTATTTGAAAAAAGTAAAGGTTAAAATTTCGCAAGGTACAGCGTATTATGTTCAATTGGCAGCAGTCGGTTTTTATTATACTAAAAATAACCCTACGTCTATACCTGATATATTTTTATCATGACAAAAGTCAAACTTTATATTGAAAAATAATTTGTTTTATGTTAGCTGTTTTTTCTATATGGAATTTGACATTTCTCATGATAAAAATATATCAGGTATAGACGTAGGGTAAATCAGCTGACAAAAGGAGCAATAAAAACCAGGGACCGAAAATAGCAGCTAACAAAATTTAAGTTCAAAAAGTCTGACAGAAAGAGTTTGTCTATACGATATTTGAGTATAGCAATGTGATGGTCGTGAGCTAAGGAAGAAAAATCTAAAAATACTTATAATTTTTGACTTTTTTCAAAAAAGTCTAAATATAACTGTTATTTTTTGACTAACTGTACTTTTTCGGGCAAAAATAAAAGTTAAAATTTGACTGATAGTGTTTTGATAAAAAATAAAAGTTAAAATTTAAACGATATTTTTGCGGTCAAAAATAAAAGCTAAAATTATTAGTGAGCAGAAGCATCAACTATTGAACCAATTTGCTTAAGAAAATCGAATACAAAAGCTATTGCTGCTCCTTATATTCATTTAAAAGTTAAATCGATATTGGTTAAGGCCGTTTCAGACTATAATTAATACAACTATTAATACTTTTGAAGTAAATGCCTCCCTCATATAATTGTTGTTTGAAAATTTTCAAAAAACAATAACAAATTATCATGTCAGAGTTTCATTTTCCTCAAATGTATTAATACTTGTATTATAGTCTGAAACGGCCTTTAGTAGGAAATTCCCCATGTCTGATTATTAGTTCCAAATATTACTTGCTCTTTTTTCAAATTTCTAACTTATTTCTGACCGAAAAATTATCGATAAAATTTTAACTTGTATTTTTTATCAAAAAAATATCAGCTATATTTCAAATTTTATTTTTAACCGAAAAAAAATATTTCTTTACCGAAAACGTATTGGTCAAAAAATAATTATTATTAATTGACTTTTTTTTTAAAAAAAGTCATAACATCAAAAAAAAAAAAGTAAAAGAAAAACAATTGGGAAAACGTAGTGGTGTTTGGACACAATTTTTATGCATTCGCATTTTATAGATTTTCCATATATTTCACTTTATTATTTTTGTATTTATAAAAATTTTATGAATACAATTAAAATATTTTGTTTATTTGCTTTATTTCTTCTTTTTTCCATAAAAACAAACAAATTACACAGAAACCACTACATACATACTAAATTTGACAGTTTGTGTCCTAACATAATTGCTCTGTCTTGTGTTTGACATCAATTTCCAAACATGTGTCCGAACACTAACAGTAATTTTTTGTGTTAGCAACAGATTTTGACAATTGCGAACACAAAAATTTCCAAACTTATGTCTCGCCAAGACCCGGCGTAAAGTCAAGTGTTTTGTGGGTGTAAAAGGTCTCACATTATTTCCGACAACGTTGGATATTATTCACAAAAATACAATTGAAATACCACAAAAATGTTTCTGTTACATGAATTTTAAATACAGAACTTAAAAAAAAAGAAATGAATAAAAGCAAAAATTCTAAATAGCAACAACGTAATTTATGGCTGTTGAAAATCACAATTGTAAAAGATTAGTTGTTTAAAAATATAATTTAACTGCTTGGTTAAGTGAAAATAGTCACATTTCATTTCTTATCGCAGGTCTAAGTTATAAATATTTATACAAAATGAAAAAACGAAACAAAGGTCAATATGTAGCAATAAACAGAAATTGAAAGAAAAAGTTGCTAACATTTGCTAAATGAATTCAAGTCCAAAAACATTGACAGGATATACTACAAGTATGTGTGTGTGTGTGTGTTTCCTGTCTACTTAAAAATGCTTTATATAACTTTAACAAAATATGTACATAGTTGTAAGACCCAGCGGTAAAAAGAAAGCAGTATGGATGCCTTATAGAAGGCATATTTACACCTTCTTTTGGAAGAAGAAGTACTTCGCGCTCCATTCCATCTTCATATCTTTTTACACCGTTTGCTTTTTCTGGAAGGGCTGACAAAAGACCTTCTATATAGATAATTTTGAAGGCTTTCTAAGGAATGCTTTCTAAGGAAGCAAATGGAGGTTTATTTGTAATTTTTTTTTTTAATTTTTACTCTCGATATTTTTAGAGCGGCTTCTATATTTTTGATTTATGTGATTTTTTATTTCGAATTGTTTCCTTTCATCTAAAGTAACTTTTCATACGTATGAGAGTAGTTGTGAGACTACTCCGATGTAATGCAAAGCTGGGCTATGTGGTCCAACCCTAAGACATCGTAATGTTAAATCGTCCATGTTTTCTCCATACATTTGGGTTATCTTTGGACTAGTCCTAGTCCTCTATGGAATATACTTAACGTGACCAGAAGGTTTTTGCAAAAAGCGGTACAAGAGCTATTGAAAAGCGGGATTTTAAAGGAAGTAGCTGGATATAAAACAAACATCTTGTTGCAAGCGGGATGTTGTAAATATTTACACTCCATTTCTATGATTATATATCATCATACATCGGCAAATTGCGGCTCGCAAGGCGCACTTACGACAAAATACTCATATATGCAGATTTTATCTGAGCATATTTTTTTTATTTATTTACAAGTAATTATTTAAGCTCAAATAAAATACGATATCTTATAAACAAGAAAACCGCAAATAAGCAATTGCATTTTTTTCCTGTACGATATATGTCGGCACAAATAACATATTTATACGTTTCAGAACTTTTTAAGAATTTTGGCATCGATTTGATAGTGCATATTTTTGCATATTTTAGCCTTTACAGCATGTTTGTGCATATTTTACACTTGGTCGCATATTTATGAAATTTTTTCTATTTTTTGTGTCATATTTGGCTGTTTTCCTGCATTTTTTGTTTTTTAAATTTTAACATGTATATTTACAAAAAAAAAAAGATAAAATTCTGTTTTACCATCGAAAATTTAAAACTTTTTCTTTTAAGATTTCAAATTTACTGCTATTTATGCGATTATGCTGATTTGTTCCTAATAGGAACCACTAAATATGTCTTGGTGTCTTGCTGCCCAACATTTTATATTCGGGCAGATGAAAGGCCATGCTGGCATTGTTAAATCGACTGCCGTACCCATAGGGAACCACAATATATGGGTGGCAAGCATTATCGTCCAATAAAATAGTATCCATGGACGTTATTTCAACGTTGAAAAGAAAATAATGACCATAAAAAATGCAAATAAAATTCATACAAATAGTACTGCAGAGTAAAGATTGACTGCATACCCGGGCTTTGGACGGGATTAATTGTTTTCTTCTCTGGGTATGTCGAATAGTGGCTTCGCACAGCTCAGATTTTCGATTAGGGAGAAAACCCTTGCTCTGCGAAGTCACTATTCGAAATTCCCATGGACACTATTTCCTTTTTGAAGTGGAAATAATGTTCGTGAACGTTATCTTCTTGGATATTATTGCATGTCACCACCAGTTTATGTACATAATTCGTGGTGTCAGAAATGAATATAATATAATTATAAACGAAATAATGAAGTTTCAAGAGTATATTTTTGTAAATTTTTGGAGCATATTTGTTTAAGTTTTTAGTTCATATTTAATGCGCATATAACCCATTTTTATGGCATATTTCCGGTTTCCCTGCTTATAAATATGTATAAGTGTAACTAACAGGCCTTACAATTAAAAAAGTGCATTTTTAGATTTTTTAATTCATCACTTTTATTTTCTCCATTAAGTTGGAATACAAATTTAATAAATTGTTTAAAGCCTACAAGTTAAAGATAATTTTGTGCCGAACTACGAAACATAAAGTCGTTAAGATCTGACTAAAATAAGAAAGTTATAAGCCAGTTAAGGCTCGTTTGCGTAGACGCTTTTTCGTTGCTAATGTATGGAATTTCGTTTTCGTCGACGATTACGGGAAAAAAGAGCCTTAAATGAAAAAATCCAAAGTTATCTTTCATACAAAATTGCTTAAATTTAGTTTGTAGTCAAAATAATATTTTCAATCAAAATCTATTTTGTATTAAAAAAATCGTCTTTTTTCACTTATTGGATTGTAACTTTGCTTTTTTGTCGAATATTAACAATGTTTCATGTATTCGGCACAAAATTATCTTTAACTTTTTTTGACTTTTAAATCTTAATGAAGAAATTTTTAAGTAATGAATGTTGAATACTTTTTCAAATTTTAAAGGTCCTTAACTCAATGAGTTTTAATCCGGTCAATGCAATCGTTATAAGAAGAAAAATGTCTACGAAACAATGTAAAATATTTTTTATTCCGTTGAAAATTTGTCGATATTTTTGACAATAAGTAAAAAAGAGGAAAAACACATTTTCGCGATTATATCTGAAACGTTTGTTGATAAAAAATAAATGCATGAATGAATGAATTCATATTCGTCTTCAGTGAACTCAAATAATTTTTAAAAAATCCATTTTTAAGGTTCATTTGTTTTTGTAAACTAGTGTATTTCAATCACTTTTTTTGGCTTCTAAAAGATTATTTAGTTTTGAGTTTCTTGCTATTTTCAGCAAAGCTTTCTTATGTCTCGCATTTTTTATATGTTTTTCTACATTAAATTATACATTTTAAACTCGACCTCTTAAAAGTGGGATAATCCGGGATGTCTGGTCACGTTAAGTATACTTTACACGTGTGTATGGACTAGTCGCGGTATTTGCAGGGATCAGACGATGGTTATTAAATTGGGCAGTGCCCAATAAAAAGCTATTTTCGAAGAAATAATCGATTTTTGTGCAAAATTCAAAACAAATGTCTCTTTAATACAAACTACTTTTGCTCAGCGATGCCAACTTTGCGATATTCGTGCGAGAGATACTTATACAACTTTCTTTTGTACGGTGAGTTATAGTGAAATCTTAAATAAGAAATATTTTAATACAAACTAGCCAAATCCAGTTTTGTGGGAAAGTAACCCATAAGCACTCTTTAAGTTTTGAATGATATCTTTCGGTTAAGTTGAATTTGAAGCTTTGGTGTCTTTGAAGACTTTTAATAGAATTTAATGACAAATATTTTTTAAGGACATTTCAGCCTGCATTATCGCTTCTTAAAGGGAGCCTTTTGTCCTTTTTTCAAGAAAGAGACAAAAAGACCAACAAAGCGAAGAATTAAAAAGAGTTAAAATGTTCCGCCAAAATTTTACTGTCAGTGCTCTACATCCCTTAAACGTAGGGATTACATGATTTCCCAGGCCCATGTACTGTAACATTGTGCAACTCCCCCTTAAATGAATCCCATAATTAAAGCCCAACAACAACAGTTTCTTAAATGAATGTGGCCACAAGCCGCCTCCTATTAATAGTTTCTTATGCCACATTACAGAATTTCATGTATCCTGCTGTGCTGTTGATTGCTTCTCATTTACAAAATCTCTGAATACTTACAAAAAAAATTAAGTGATGCAAATGTTACTGATAAGCTTTGAAGGGCAGATACATTTAATTTTTTGTAGATAGTATTTGACATATCCCTATATCTTTTCCATAGACAAATTAGTAGTGGGTTTGTTGATATTTTATTCGCAAGGATGCCTTTATAACGGTATGTGATGATTATAAAAAAATTTTATGCAAAGATACTTAACTTAATTTTGTTGCTTTCAGTTCTTTGAACTCGCTGGCTCAATTTTTATTTTGAATTTCATTTAAACTTTGTCAAACAAATTTAATAAAAATATATTAAGAATCATGATACCTATAAAAAAAACATCGCTGTGAAAATTTCACCGGAAGGTGGTCGGAAAAACAGCAAAACACCGCGTGTTGTAAATGACTTTTTTTTTTGGCGCAGGACATGAAATCTTAAGTTGAACAGAAACAAAAACAAATTGAGTTTACAAGTGTTAAATAGAAAAAAATGTTTGCCATTATTACGTTCGTGTTTAGTAACTAAAACAGTTTGCCATTTCTTTTCACACACAAAAAAATTCCAAAACCATTTGCAGTTTTTAAGACTTTGGCTCAGTGGTTTAAGGTGGTTGTATTGTTTTGGATTGTTCATTTTATTCAATGGCCATTTTCAACTCTATTTTTTTATAGACATGAGTGAATTAATAAGCCTGTGGTTTCCGTTAAGTTTTGTGTAATTTTCTTTATTAAGTTATTTAAAAACTTTTAAAAGACAAACAACAAACTTGCACGCATAATTAGTTGTTTGTAGAATAATAGAGTTGTAAAATTACCGAGTATTTGGGTATTGAGTACTCAATACCGGTAATTTTTTTTTGAGTACTCGATACTCAAAAGTACTTATTCAATGCTTTCAGAGTTGTGCTTTCCGTCAAAATAGATTGCCAAGTGGGAATGAAACTGATCAAAAAATTTAAAGTACAAAAATTACTGAATTACAAATATAACTTTTGCTGAATTAAAATCAAGTAAAATATAATATAAGCGTATATTTTAATATTAAAAAATTATTAAACTCTAATTTTCACGTACAAGATTGCAAGTTTTAAATTTTTATTTAATTTCATTCATCAATTCAAGAAAACCGTTAAAGTATTAAATAGTATTGAGTCAATACTGAATAAGTATCGAGTGGTATCGAGTATTCAAAAGTATCGATATTTTACAACTCTATAAAACAGCCACAGCGAACAATTAGCAACATTTGAGATGTCAAAAATAAATAAACAGCTTTTTCAAATTACAAAAGCGCTAAAAAAAATGGTGTGTACATTTGGCAGCAGACCCATCTACCTACATGCATCGTCAAAATGCTGCTGTTGCCGGGAGTTCCTTCACGGGGAAAAAACTTTCGGTTTGTACAGCTGTTGCTGAGTTAAAATCGTTGGCCGAGTTGAACTCGGGTCTTTCCGGAACGTAGATCCAGCGCCGGCCCTAGCCTTTGATCAGGGTAGAGAGAGATTGTCTTTCGGCGCCCCACAGTGGTTCCAATTGGAAAAAAGGGTAATAAATGTCGATGTCAGGCAATTAATGCCTATCAGTTAATTAATTAATATGTTACCTTCTTTGGGAAAGGGATAGTGTAGAGAGAACAGGTGGTGAAGTGGGAGAGAGATAGAAATCTTAATTCATATACAACACTGCTATTGCGCGTTTTTTGTAGACCAGTGTTACAAGACCCTCTGGTGTCAAGTAGAGGCATTGAGTTGTTTAAGCTGTGCAGCCAATTTATTAGTTCTTTTACTTCGCCGACGGTTTTGCTACAATACAGACGAAGGAGGGTGTTGTGAAGTGCATTAGCCATTTCAGACCTGCCGCTAAACTAATTACTAGGAATTTTATCATATTTTTTTTTTTGGAATATATGGTCTCTATATCATATGAAAATATAATTAATGTTTAGGTTTTACTATTTGCATATCCTTTTATGATGTTAGGACACGCACAATAGATGCATCTCGGTCTAATTTCATTTTGAAATAACCAAAGCCCCACATTTCTTTCAGACCTGACGCTAAACTACTGGAAATTGTTTTATAATTTTTGGAATATAAGGTCTCTATATCGTATGAAAATATAATCAATGTTTAGGTCTTACGATTTTTATATCCCTAAAGGATTTTCAGGACACGCACAATTGATGCATTTCGGTATAATTTCTAATAATTAATTTTGAGATAACCAAAGCCCCATATGATATCTATTTTCACACTTTTTTTATTTTTTAGTATGAATAATGCGAATAAAGTGAGAAACAAACATAAAGAACAATCAGCCCAATCGATGCATGCCGGTCTATTTGACATTGGTGAAATAGAAACGAAAATATTGAGACCGAAACTCACCCGCACAATTGATGCATCACGGTCTGAAAGGGTTAGGATATGTTAGTATTACTCGTAATCAGTGCTATGCCTTCAACACTTTAACAGTCCAGCAACAACCAACACGATAACACACCAATGCACATGAGAAAAATGCATGATGTTGTTGGCTTGCCTGAAACTAGTCTCGAACTGAAGACCTTAGGGTTTGTAGTCAAACGCGCTAACTACTCAGCCAACAGCAACCTCAAATGATGAGGATAGGAACGTTTTTCAGTGATTTATATTACGCTTTCTGCGGTTTGTGAAAAATAATAAAAAAATCAGTTATCTTTGAAACTTGTGATCGGATTATAGACGAGAACCTAACCTTCAAGAATGTTGAGACTTGAACCACGTTGAGCTACAGTGTGTAAAAACTCACTACCTCTGGCATGAGAAATCTTGTCGGTCTTATAACTTTTACAAATCGTATCCGATTTTAATGAATTTAAACTTGTTATAAAGTCTATAACTAAATAAAGAAAGTACAATTTACTTTATTAAGATATCTTTAATATTTTAAAAGATATTTATTCTTGAATTTTAAAATTTTGGTTTTAGGCCTTGACTTTGTTCTCTATTTCGCAAATGCGCTGAATATTGTTTTTCGCATTGGCTATTTGGCGCCCTTCCCATCTGGCGCGTAGAGTGACCGCTCCACTCGCTCCACGCTAGGTCCTACGCTGCATAGATCCAATTGTCGTGGGAACAACAGCAACCTACAAGCATTTTCACTCGCTAAATCCAAATCTGAGGTCCGTTTGGCTCGTGCATCCTCAAAATGTCCAGTAAATTGCGAAAAAGCGCTAAAAATATTAAAAACTTTAGTTTTTCGCAATTTACTTCCAATACCGTCGAAAGTGTGTGCCAGTGTTATTATTCGAATCCTTAAAATCTCTTTCAGTTGTGGTTCTACAAGGCAGCATCTTGGACGCATATTTGATTCATATGAAATTGAAAGCTGTCGGCTATTTACTAAGAGTTTTGATTGCCAAGCTTTTTTAAGTTGTAGGTACATATATGTTAGATTTTCGTGATTTGTATATAAAACTGAAATTCGATAACTGTGAAATATCAATAAACACATTTGAGGGGCTTGGCGTCCTCGAAATATAACATGCTATGTTATGCTATGTTATGAATTAATTAACTTTAAAAAACAAACTCTAATTAACTTTTGCTTATTTCATAGAAATTATCTCATGTGCAATTCTTTATTAATAAAGATAAGAACTTTGGCCTCATAAAAACGATACATTGAACTAAATTTTTATTTTGTGGGTAAAGCTTTTAAGGCTTAAAAATCGTATACTCCTAAACAATAAACATTTAGAAAAGTAATCTCAACCAAATATATGAAACGAAAAATGTTCGAGCGATTAGTATACATGAAAGCATAAACATATTAAAACAATAGATTTTATTCATCCTTGAGTATTGATTGCTTTAATATGTGGCATGGGAAATAATACATATGAAAAAGCTTTTTTTTTAATTAGTTAAGTAAAAATATAAATTGCGAAAAAGTCATAAAAACATCGCTGTAGTAATTTGTAAATATTTGCTAAAAAAAAAATTAGTAAATAAATCTCTTTTACCCATACGTTAAAGTGTACGCATTTTCTCCATTTACCCGTATTAAGTACGAGCGAATATTGTCTATTTATTTTCATTTTTCCATATTTTAGTATTTTTAAAAGCTCTAAATTCATATTGAAGTGGCGCTAGTTTATGGCAGCGGCATAAAAAACATTTCTGTACGTTTTCTCTGATGAGATAAACGACCGACCGTCAGGCCAATGACTATCAAGTTTGTAAGTGTTTGTATGACGTTACTAAAGAGCAATTCATAGTTCATGTCTATTTTATGAAAAATACAGATTTATGACCACAATTTCCATAAATTTACTGAAGAATATCATAAACAAGAAATAATATTTATTAGAAATCGAAAATAAAACTAAAAACTAAATTTAAAAGCAATGGCCAAGATTGAAATACAAAATTAATCTAAAATTTCTTATTAGTAAAATACAATAAAAATATTAAATAAATCAAAAAATCGTTTTCAATAAAACTCGAAAAATTTTTTTTAAATAATTAAACAATTTATGCTAATGCTGTATGGAAAAGCAATTAACATTATTTTTCTGTACTCCATTTTGGATTAATAAGTGAAACTCATTTGTTGCAACGTTGTCATAACTCCAAAAAACTAGTTTTACGGAAAACGAATTTAAAGTTTTCAATTTACTTAAACAAAGCATACATTACTCCAGTATACTGGCACTGGTACCATCAGCAAAATATCAAACTCTGTTTGACATCGCTACAGCAAAGCGTATAATCGCACCAAATGTCCATACACGACCAAACCACTGGTGCCACCACTTGATTGCGCGTGCATAGTGGTGTAGTATATGAGTATGCAAGATATTTGTATGAAATTTGTAAAACTACATTATGAAGAAAAATATGCCGATTAATTCTACACTGTTAACTAAAAAATCAAATTTTTTCAGCTATGATGTTGTTGCAGCAAATGAAACATTTTTTGACATAGTGAACATTTTAAACATGTATGTATATTGATTAAACTTTTAGGTTTGTACACACACCAGTACAGGCAGTATACCCTTTCTAACTGTCAGTAAGCTAATCACGTGATCTCTTCCGAATTTCTGACGCCCGGTTCTACTTTTAGAGCTCGTTATGAAGTGCATTTGTCAAAATTATATGGCGCTTGTATTCTACGGGTTTAATTGACATAATTAAGATACTCTATAAGAGGTCCCAGGTCTAACCTTAATGTGCTTGCTTATTGAAAGATGCTATCTACTACGTAAGATTTTACTCTCTTGATGTTTTTGGAAAACACATTTTAAGCCTAGTACGCAATTCTGCCTGAATTTCAGGCTGTCATAAGAAGTGTGTGTTAAATAAAAACAAATTGGAATTTGGTTTTGAACTTTTTTCAGACAACTTTTCGTTTGGTAGTACGCAGCTGAAAAGAAAATTCAATCAGAATTTTTGCCTAATACACGGATGTTATATCAATTAGTGGATATTTTTTCCGTCAACTGAAACAAAAATTAATGTTCAGCCAATTGTTTGGTCAATAACTTTTTATGTTTTTCACGGTATAATTAATAAATTTAAGTGCATTTGTGTGAATAAAAACAAACTTCTCTACACAACTATTTTCCGTGTAGAAATAAATGCCAAATTTTGAACCTGAAATTTAGGTAGAACAGCTTACTAGGCTAGCAAGCGTTAAAAACATTTACATGTCCGAAGTGCCCTACTTTGGGACTCTACAGCTCCGCTTCATCTTTTTAAAGGTATTTTAAGGAATACTCTGCTATGTACATGTGAAATTTTATACTGATCAGATTTTCCGTTTAGAAATGGCTGATTTATTTCTAAAATATTTTGATTCTGACCCACTGTGCTGTGGGGTCTTTTTTTGTCTCATGATCAGAGCTCCAATTCGAGTGGCTGACAGCCGGCTAGCAACCGCCGCCGGCCTTATTTTCATTCATCAAGCTGCCGCCGATGGAGCGGCTGGAATCGACTTATTTTCGTCAGCCGCATTTACAGAATTAACCGGTTGAGCCGACTTTAGCTACAAAAGTTTTTGGTTTATTTGCAAAAAAAAATTATTTTTCCATAAAATTAAAAGATAAAAAACCCGAAACGCTTACAGCTGAAAAAATTTCGTTTTCGTGTTCAGCGGACCCAAATTAAGTTTTAGTCAGCTCCTAAAAACTTTAAGCTTCATTTGTTCTTCATGAAATTCGCGTTCACTTAAAGGCTAAAAATATTAATAAAATAATTTTTCTCATCTTAATTGAGCCGAAAACATCGGGAAATGAATTTTTTTAATTTCAACGTCTGTAGCTCAATAGATTTTGGTCCGATCAATATAAAATATGTCTTGAAAGAAAGAATGAAAGAGCAGATCAATGGCGTTAGCACAATGTAACATTTGTGGCATTCAGATAAGACATTCTCGAGATATTTGCCAATAACTGAATAATATTCCAAAAAAATTTTTTTTACGGATATCTCGAAAATTGTTACAGTAATAAAAAATAATTTCATATTTGTCTTCAGTTGACCCAAATTAAGTTGTTTAAGCCGCTTTATTAAAATTTTATTAAAGCTCCATAAAATTTGAGCTTTACAGAGCAAAGGATAATTTTACTCATATATTAAGTGTGTTCGCGTACTCAAAAGCACGAAAAACGTTCCCGTACTCGAATTTTGGGTAAATGAGAGCGCTTTTGAGAACATAACATTCTTCTTCTTCTAGCACGAAACAGCCCAGACTTTTTCTTCGGGCAGATTGTGTAAAGTGCAAAATAATCAGCTGTTTGAAAATGGACATTATTACACTTTTTAGAGTGTAAAGATATTTGCACAGCCGGCCTTCGGCCAGGCTTACGGACTTCCCCTCATGGTATATCGAATAGCGGCTTCGCTAACGTGAGATTTTCTGCTTAGCCGGGAGAAATGTCGATAATGTCCAATGACATAGTGGCCATGGACATTATGTCACTGGACATTATGACATGCCACCATAGGTAGGTACACATAAATATGTATTTTCTTGTTTTATTTTTTTAAATTTAACAATGAAAATTAGCTGGTACATTTTTGTTTTTTGTATTTGTATTAAAAGAAAATTCAGCGTTCATTGGCTTTTCCTAATAGTACTCGAGAATATGTTTTGACACTGATGATGTTGAATTTATTTGACAGGAGTTTTGCACATGTTTTCATATTATAGAAACAGTTTTGTTGGAAAAATAGAAACAAAGTCATTGATGTGTTGCTCAAGATAAAATTGTTAAATTTTGTTTAATATATTAAACAGAAAGGGTGTTTCATCAGAAGTGTGTCTAAAGACATTAAAGCATTTTTGAGGTATTGGGAAAAATTAATACGGCTAGCAAATTTTGTTTTAGGTAACTTCTTTCATTTAAAACAAATTTTCAATATTTTAAATTGCAGATTCAAAAACATTCTATGTTGTTACAAAATATAGCAAATCAGTAATTGATATTGAATTCCTAACAAAAGAAATGTCATCATTGGAATCATTTTTGTCACTTCCAGAATTTTTACAGTTTCCCCGTACTATATATATTTGCTGTAGAGATAAGCCTAGCCATTCTAATGATTTCCAGTAGTTCCTTAAGATATTTAATATATATATAAGTTTTAATTAAAAACTTCTAAGACTTTCCTTTTCTTTTGAAAACCCTAATGAATGCTAACATGTGTTTTCGGTACAATTACATACTTCTTATTGAGTTGCAAATAGTATGAGAGCCGGTGGCATTTTTTGCACACATGAGGCGCTTACACATCATTTGTTTTTCTTTTCACGACATTTAATTTTGGCAGCCTGCTTTCCTTTTTGTTCATCATTTATTTTAAATGGTTTGATTGTTGTTTTCTGTTCGAAGTGACTTTATGTTGTTGCAGTTTTTTATGCTAAGGCTTTTTTCTGTCACTTGAAGTGTAAGAACAAATAATCCTTATACGCCTAGACATTCTATCTTACTTTCATTGTTTTCAGTTTCTTAAATACTTTTTGATGCATGACTTTCATCGAATATTTGTTTGACTAAAGATGCAGACTTTAATCGCTAATCGCTGAACATCAGACTGCGGTATGTTTAACGTACAATATTTATGTTGTTCTTGTCATTATTTTCATCGCATTCGTCGTCGTTATCGTCATACGTTTTCATGGAAGAGATTAATGACAAGGAAAAGTGTTTAAATGGGATTTTCAAGTGCATTATGAAAAAAGCTGACAGCAAAATATGACTATTATTCAGAGACACACATACATACAGCCACTTAATAATAGAAAAAATCATAAGAAAATCATTGAACTCTTGGATTTAAAGTGGGCACTGAATCTATATTTTGTTTTTCTTCTTGGTGTTATTATTGTTGAACAATTAATAATATCCCCAGGAAATAATGTTAGTCAGCGTCACGTCCATATATTAGCAATAGCGTCAAAACTTTAAAAAACACTAGTTTTTTTTAAGTGGACTGAAGCGGTTATTCCATGTTGCCATGTCTATATGTCATTATACTTTCTCAGATAGCCATGTCTCTAAGACACCTTCAAAGATGGGTACAAGACAACAGTAAGTCATAGAAGACATATTCAGGATAGCTCAAACAAATTGTATACGAAATTTGTATACAAATGGCCTCGAGGTCACACAAGCTTATCTTGACGTTGATCTCGTAACAATAATATATTCTTCAACAGTATTGCCGAAGACTGTTGAAGCGACAATTACCAGTGACGATCAAATAAAGTGCTTTTTAAATCAAGAACAAAACGTTTGATTCAAGATAGGATTCGCCAAGTGCTAAATTGTTGATTTTCGCTGACAACTTGGCCAACTGGGCTATTACCATAGTATCCCTGCAGGCAAAGTCTTCGATTCATCACCGATGCATGTGCGCAACAAATATCTATCATCGACGACGATTTGACGACAGTTCAAGGCAATTATTGACGACATTTTCGAACAAAGGACACAGAAGTGGTTAATGACAAAGTTAGTACGATCCTATTAAAATTGTCGTCAATGAATACATATAACAATATTTAAAAATGTTAAATCGAATCGAATCCACAACCTTCATGTGTGTAAAGTTAAATCTTAATATATAAGACCCTAGACAACATTACTCTGTTAACCAATAAAACGTAGTGAATGCTTTAAAAAATTAATCTTTTTTTGAGAAGGAGTCAACGTGGGCGAAACAATTATGAGGATTGGAAATCAAGGAACTCCTCTACTAACGCTCATATTACAAATTTTTAAGAGTTTGAGCTTGCATGAGTTATTCCCGATTTTTAAAATTGTAAGAAATGTGGATTCTTTAAGAGATGACAACATTTTTTTGGGAAGGAGTCAACGTGGTCGAAAAAAATGCAATAAATCGTAATATGATCGTTTGTAGAGGAGTCCCTTGCATTCAAATCCACATCATTTTCTTTCGTCCACGTTGACTCCTTCCCAAAAAAAAAGTTGGTCATCCCTTAGAGAATCCACATTTCTTACAATTTTAAAAATCGGGCACAACTCGTCCAAACTCAAACTGTTAAAAATTCGTAATAAAAGCGTTTGTAGAGGAGACCCTTGCCTTCAAATCCACATCAGTTTTTTCGCCCACGTTGACTCCTTCCCAAAAAAAAAGAAATATGGTCATCCCTTAGAGAATCCGCATTTCTTACAATTTAAAAATTGGGAATGACTCGCCCAAACTCAAACTGTTAAAAATTCGTAATATGAGCATTTGTAGAGGAGTCATTTCCATTCAAATCCACATCATTTTTGTTCATCCACGTTGACTCCTTCCCAAAAAAAAGTTGGTCATCCCTTAGAGAATCCACATTTATTACAATTTAAAAAATCGGGCATAAATCGTCTAAGCTCAAACTGTTAGAAATTCGTAATATGAGCGGTTGTAGAGGAGTTCCCTGCCTTCAAATTTGTTGAACGGTTTTTGAGAAAATTCGATTCTTGTGCAGCAGTCGGCAAAAATCTCGTTTTAAAAAAATATGACTAAAAATTAATCATTTCCAAATTTATATCGTCTAAAAGAGCATTCTTAAAACAATCTAATAAAGTTTATTTGTAGAAAATTAGCTGAACGGTTTTTGTCAACCGATTAAAAAAATGCATATATCATCACTTAACTTGAAACCGATTAAATAAATCATTTCAAAATCAAATAAATCATTTGGAAGAGTGTTCTTAAACCAATATAATAGTTTATTTGGAGAAAATTGGTTGAACGGTTCTTGAGAAAAATGGACTTATGTGCACCAGTCAACAAAAACCTTGTTGACATAAAATATTCCAAAAAATCTGTATATGTCTAAAAATATATATATATAAAAAAAATACAAACTAATTAAATAACTTTGGATAAAAACCATACAGTTCGATTAAAATTCATAACTCAGTTGTTAAAAGGCACTTAGCTAAAAACATGAATGTATACTGTTCCAAAAAAAACTTGGGCAAAATAAACGCAAAAAAAAATCCCAGCATTGAAAATATCGACGATATTTCACGCTGGTAAGACAGAAATCAAAAAACTTAAAATAGTTGAACATGATAAAGAAAAGACAGTTAGTGAAGCTCCGAACCTTTACAAAAAGTTCATTAATAGGTACGACAAAATCTGTTGATTGGGCTTACTAAAGTAATTTGGATTTTCGCTAGGGTGTTGTTGCTGCCGTCGTTGGTAGTGTAGGTAAAATGGCTCTGATGAGAAGACTGTGGTGGTCTCGAAACATCTGATGTCCATTCAACATTCCGTACATCCAAATTTTTCTTTGAATGTAGAATTTCTTTCTTAAATTAAAAATAATTTGATCGAAAGATTAAATTAAAAACGAACTCAAGCCAAACTAATTAAATAACTTTGGATTATTTTTTTGCTTAAAAGGGTTTGCCTAAAGTTTATTCTAATAATTTTTTTCGAATATCGATGGGGAAATTTGCTCCCCCATGCTTAACTTTCTCATTTGTGTACCGATTTTCAAAATTCTTTTTTTGTTTGAATTGTTTTGCTTGCAATTCGGTACCATAATTTCTTTCGAAAAAGGTTGAGGGGGTGATGAGGGAAGTTTGGTCTCCCACGCATAACTCTGTCATTTGTCAACCAATTTTTAAAATTCTTTTTTGGTTTGAAAGGGTTTGCTTGCGGCTTAGTCCCATACTTTTTTTTCGAAAATCGGTGAAGAAATTTTCTCGCCTCCCATGCTTAACTCTGTCATTTTTGAACCGATTTTCAAAATTCTTTTTTTGTTTAAAATGGTTTGCCTGAAGCTTAGTCCCATAATTTGTTTTCGAAAATCGATGGGAAAATTTGTTCCCCCCATAATTAACGCTGTCATATGTGAACTGATTTCCAAAATATTTTTAGTTTGAAATGGTTTGCCTGCAGTTTTCTTCTGTTATATTTTTTTCATAATCGATGGGGAAACTAGCTCCCCCCCCATGTTTAACTCTGTCATTTGTGAACCGATTTTCAAACTATTTTTTTTTTGTTTGAAAGGATTTGCCTGAAGTTTAGTCCCATAATTTTTTTCCAAAATCGGTGGGGACGTTTGCCATCATTAACTGTGTCATATTTGAACCGAATTTCAAAACTATTGTTTTGTTTGAAAGAGTTTGCTTGAAGTTTGGTCCCATAGAAGAGGAAATGGGGCGGAGAAATAGGTAGCCCGATATATTGATTATCGCATAACTATGTCATTTCTTGACCAATATAAAAATTTTTTATTTGAAAGGGCATGAAAGGTTTGGTACTATAAAAAATTGCAGACGAAAACACAATTAGTAGAAGGAAACATTATTTGACCTAACGCATAATTGCGTCCGTGTTGTAATCTGTTCAATGGGATCTTTGTATTGAAATCGTTCTTTTTTTCAGAACTATTTAGTCCATATTGCTAGACTAGATAGGCGATATATAATGCATTAAGGACTTCTCCTCAAAATGTTTTAGCTAGTCCACCGACTGGTCGAAAAAAGCTGGTTTAATAAAATAAAGATGCGAAATAATAAGCCTCTAGCATTTAAAAATAGAGCAAAAATCAATTATTTTTACGGAACTTGGGGTTGATTATTTAACAGTAAAAATAGCAGAAACAAGGAAACCTGTTTTATTTTTTTGCGGAAGCTGCTATTAGTTCTTTTAACAGTTAAATCAAAACAAATAAGGAATCATTAATTTTTTAATGTTAAAATAATTAGACCGGTTTTTAATTGAGTTTCAATTAATTTTATATCGCAATTTCAGTTAATTTTAAGTACAGAATATTTTAAGTGTATGATTAAGTTTTATTGCGACATCTAAATTAAAGAACAAAAACGTTTACTATACATTACGATTTCCGCGATGTTAGCAATTGTTTCTGAAATTTTGTTGTCCTTTACAATATTAGTGATTTCTTCAATATATTTAGCAATTTTCCGTGAACATGCGACCTTGGCGTTTTCTAATCACTGTTAGGGCTTGTTTCCGATTTTGCAAATTGAGAATGGATGTGGTCAAAAATTGAGAACGCTTAGTTGACAATTTGACGGTGGCATGTCATAATGTCTAGTTACATAACGTCCATGGACATTATGACACTTTCAAAAGTGTCATAATGTCCATGAGTGCAGTGTCGTAAGGTCTATGGACATTATGACACTTTTTAGAGTGTAAAGGTCTTTGCCTAGCCGGCCTTCACCCGGGCTGAAGGGTTCTCCCTCTTGTTATATCGAATAGCTGAGCTGATATTTTCTGCTTAGCCAGGAGAAAATACTGAGAGGAGAAAATCCTTAAGCCCGGCCGAAGGCTGCCTATGAAAATATCTTTACCCAGCGAATCCGCTTTTCGATATACCAAGAGGAAGAAATCCTTAAGCCCGGCCGAGGGCCGGCTATGCACATAATCATTAGTAATAAAAGTAAAATTTCCAATTAATTTACAAATATTTTTTGAAGTCGATACACTTTAAATATTGCTGACGCTGTTTCCTAATTTTTGTTGACGTCAATTGACACCATGGTGACCATGGACATTATGTCACTGGACATTATGACATGCCACCAATTTGACACCTGCCCTACACAATTTTAGAACGACGTTTTTCTCTCTGTGTTCGAGCTCTGGAACTTTATATGAGAAGGACCTGTCATTTTTAAGTAGTCTTGTCATTGGAGGTGGTTAATTAACATAATTAAGATACTCTGTGATAGGTTCTAGATTCAAGTTTAAGGTAGTTGTCTTACGGTGGTTTCTTTCATACGAGTCAAATTACTGTACTTTACCCTGCGTTTAGACGTGCAAGTACTTGCATGCAAGTTCTGGGTACGTATTATCAACGAAAATTTCGAAAAAATGCCCAAACTTTTTACGGACTCAAAAAAAGAGCTTATATTCGAATAAAGTATCTGTTTTACATTTATATATTTTTTCGCTTTTATACCCGTATTGCTTGAAAAATTGCATTTAATAAAAACAAAGTTAAATAGGGAAATAAATAATTGGTATTAGATGTCCAGCTTATGTTGTAAATAATACTGTCCATGAGAGTTGTGATGTTATTCTATGACGTATGTACATATGTATTTAAAAAATCAATGGTGTTCCGTAAAAAGGGCCAAATTAATATAGATTTAAACCAGAGTTCATAATTTATTTAATATGATTATTTCGAACTTATTTGCTTGTGATTGCAAATGTATTATTAATATTCCATGATTAATATTCGAAGGAACAAGGAAAAAGTTAACATCAATCTAATTTTTCTACGCACACAGCAGGACGTAGCAGCGCTACTTTCGGAAGCCGATACACTTCCACCATCAGTGCTCATGTGTACTTTGCTTATCACTACTTGTGAGGTGGCTCTAGGCTTGCCAGGCGGGCTTGATTTGGTTTGATTGTCAAGCTTTTTTAAGGCTTGTCAAGATTTAAGCTAAAAAGCTATTTGTCAAGCTAAAACTTATGTTCTATTCTGTGCGCAATTTAATGCACGAGCTTCAATTAGCTATTTTGGCATTAAAAGTCAGTTAATGAATTTAAATACATGATAATTTATATGGATACAAAGTAAAAATTATAATGAAAATCTTTCTCCAAGGGCTTTTCCTTTGCAAATCAGAGAGCCTATAGACGTTTCATTCCAAATATATTTCTAAAGAGTAAATATGGCATAATTAAAAAACAAGACGAAAAGGAAACCGAAAACTTCATGTCGAGCCTTAGCTACCATAGATTCACAACTCAGAAAATAGTTTTGAATTTACTAACAACTTAATGGTTAAGGAAAATGTTATTCTTCTCTCAAAAATTGAGTATACAAAATATTTGTATGAAATTTTCAAACAACATTAAGAATGATATGATGAGTGATTCTACATTATTAACACAAAAATCTCATTTTTCGAGGTATGACTCTATTGCAGCACAGGCTCGATATGTAATTTAATTTCGTTTGTATTTTCAATTCCTCTTAATGCGTTTTGTAAATTAAGAAAATAATGTCATATGCCGAATTAGTGATATGAATTAGTTTTAATGAAAATTTTAAATTTGCGAAAGTTTTTGCAAACAAATTAAGGTACAGAATCAGCCCAAATTTAATCGGAGTGCTGAGGGAATACATAAGAAAGTGCAAACGAATTGATACCTTCTCCAATTTTAGAAGTCGATTAATTAATAGATTTTTATTGCTTTGCACATCATTAAGTTAGTGTCACGATTTTTTCTTAAATCAAGCTTTTTTTCTCTATTTGTCAAGCTTTTTCACAACTTGGATCTGGTAAGCCTAGGTGGCTCTGTTGAGTGTGATTTCGATTCTTATATATACAAACTTTTCATGAAAATTGAGTACGAGAATTAAATCACTTAGGTTGATGGCAACTAACCTGTTTATCAAGCAATTCCCAGTGCTACCGTTGGATTATTTTACTTCATTGTTTTCTGAGTTCTTTAAGGGCAATATACACAGTCAACATGCTGGACAAGCGTGGTAATAGTATGTGTGAAATTTCGTTAGTATTAGTGACACCGACGACGCTTGATGGAAAATCTACTGGGTTTTGATTTTTCGTCAAGCACACGTACAGGAATCTGACATCAAGCTGATTGATTGTGTATTATGCCCTTTAGAGTTCATAATCTTTATTTCATGAGCGAATAAGAAATTTTTACGAAACAATGAAAGTTTATTTAAAGTGGGTAGCCCTACCGTTAGAGATATTTGAAGTGTAATCGATTGAACTCTTAACTAACTTCAGGTTTTCAGTTGAAGAACTACTTTTTATTAAATGCTTGTGCTATTTTTTTTTTAATTATAAACGACGAAACTATAACTTAAAAAAATTTGTTGCTAACAGTTTGAATTATATTTGAAGTCCTGATAAATATATCTTCAGCTGAAACGCCAAACGCCCTAACTAACATTATCATAATTTTAAAATTTTAATATTTTCTTAATTATATCGCTATTTTATATCGGGAAAGTCTGATTTTTATAGTAATTATGTGTGTTGGTCAAATACATCGCAATTTATTAAAAATCCGATAAGAGTTTTTTGTTAGTTAGTTAGTGCTTTTTGCGTTTTATTTAACAGTATGTAGAGCATAAACTTCGATTTATGCAAATATGTATCCTCAAATGTGCACGTATGTATGTATATACTTATGTACAACTTAATAGAAACACATCGATGGTGTTGCGCAAAGTGCGTTAATCTGCTATGTGAAATATTGCGAGATTGGCCCTTTTTGCGCAACACTATCGATATGTATTTAAGATATTATTTGGAGTAAAATTATTGGAAAAAACTAATTTCGTTTTATTTTTAAGTCCTACTTTTTTAAGCAAATGTCCGACTTTTTTTCCTCTGCTGTCCTCTTTTTATAAATTAAGCGATGACAACCCTATGTTTGTCCCATACTTTCATATTTACATTAAAAATTATGTCAACAGAAAATCATCAATATATCAACCAAAAAGAAAATTCATTTAGCTTCTTGATTCGTTTTTTTCTGCAAAACATTTTTGCAAATAAAAATATGTTTGCTGTTGTCATGCGAAAATATTTGTGAATTATGTATGTACCTATTTCCTATCTATGATGACGTACTTTTGTTTAAAGTAAATTAAATTGGGAGTGGCCGACAAAACTCCCATTGACGGATTTTGTTTGTAGTGGTTTGATTTTGCTTGTCATTATTTTTGTGATAAATTGCCCACAAAGAAAAAAACAAATCATTAATACACGTTTGACATCTTACAGTTTTGTTGTCAGTTTGTCACGTTTAATATAATTCGATAATACATTTGTACAAATGATAGTGTTTATTAAACGTGTTGTAATTTAGAATATACGAGGGCTGCTCAATAACTTTTTTAAGTCAAAAACTTCTTATTCTGTAGAATATTATTAAAATTTTATATGAAACACACAATTTTAAAAAAATAATAAAAAGGGTTTCTGGGTGTTCAAATAGCGACTCAGACTAATTGTTTGCGACAAGTACTTAGCTCCGTTTATACACGAGGGATTACATTTTATTGTAAACCACATCGGACCATAAACTCTCATCACGTACGTGGCTAATTTCACTAATTTTTCTTCGTGGTCCGGTTTAGTAGCATATATTCAAAGCTGCCGTTTTTGGTTATTTCTAACCAAAATTGGTAACTTTTTTTTCAATGTGGAGATGCGAATATTTTTTTTCATTTTGGTTACTTTTCTCCTAAAATAATAACACGTGTGAATATTTTTTATATTTAACTTTAAACAAGTAAAAATTGTATTTATTGTAACAGTCTTACTCCAAAAATTTCAATTTATAAACATTCAATAAACATTCTTATAAAATAAAAATAGTTTTTATGAATAAGTGCTCAAATAAATAAAAACTTTTATTTTAATTTAACCTTCTTATTCTGAACTTTGTGACAATTGACAAAATTATAAGAAATAACAATTTTTACCCTAGGTCTCCACGTAGCAAATTTTTTCCAGCAATTGCCAAGCTTCATATAGAAAATACAACCTAAATAAAAGTAATTTAATTTTCAATATGGAATTTGACAATTGCGGGCAATAAAAATTGTTACGTTGAGACGAGCAATTATATTTTAATCAATCTAAAAATTGTCATTTGTTATAATATTTCATTATTTTTGATTTATTAGCAAGAACTTACTAAATGTAAAAGAACTAAATTTCTTGTTTTGTTTTCTTATTTTGTAATTATTATTTATTGCAATCAAGGTTGGCAAACGGTATCGTCAAAATACCGTTACCGACTCTAAACACTCTATTGTTATTAAAAATTTACTAACCTACCAGGTAGGATGAACTTGCCTTTAACTTATCGCTCAGTTTCAGTAAAGTTGTAATAAAGATAAACTGCTTAAACATCCGACAAAATCGTACCTTTAACTATTGCCAAGTTGTAATAATGGTCCTAAATGCGATTGTTATCATCCGAGCAATGTCGGAGTTATTTAAAGTTTGGAAGATAACTTTTTTATATACATACAGACATACATTTCTAGATGTAACTTGTGTACAATATACACAGTATTCACTGTATATCGGTATACAGTAAAATTCGCTTATAGACCACTGCTTCATTTGCACCCTTTTTTTGTGGCTTATAATCGAATCACCATATAATTATTTCTTTTAACAAAGAAAAATAAAACTAACGTTAAGAAATTACTTCCTTATTTAGTCAATTCACGAATATTGCAATTAAGATTGCCAAAATAAAAACAATTTTTACTTCAATATAGTAATATTTTCATAAAATTATGATTACAAAATATATTATTTTGGACGTTTGCATTTTGGATTATATCATCCATAACTTGCATATATTTAAGATATTTCAAACCAAATATTGGTGGCGTATAAGCGCAAATGAACTATAGGACTAATGGACAAAATAAAAAATATTCTGCAGGTATTTTACTTATAGATGACAGAAAAACTAAAATTTTGGAATATATCGCTAATTCTACTATAAGCGGTGTGGCTTATAAATGAATTATACTGTAGTCAAAACGTCTATTTTTATAATATTTTTAATTAACCAAAAAGTATACTTTATAAGTGTGCATTACAAAAACTGCAGTTTCTTTAATTTACTTTTTTATAAATAATAACCCTTATCGTGATTGGCAATTTTCGACTACGACATATTTGTAATAGATTAAAGAAAAATGTAGCGTATTGTCCTTAATCTATTACAAAAATGTCGTAGTCTAAGGCGAAAATCGTTAAACACGATAACGAGGAAAAATCATTTTTTAATATAAGTATGTAAACATATATGTGACGCGCAAAATAAAAAAGGGACCTAAGGGTAAAAACCGGTTTTGTTCAGGAGAGCCATTTTGAAGATTTAAATACGTGTATCTTTGGTGTACAATCACTGAGCGTGTTGGTATTGGTCTCATTTGAAAGCGACACATCTCATGACGTCAGGAACGTGCTAGTCAACCTTGAAAACGCGCGTAGGTCGTCCCTACTTCTTGTTTTGTGTAGATGGTTTTTACTATTTTCTACCTAGCGCGCTGTTTCCATGAGTTTGATATCAATTTTGCTCGCGTTTTTTCGAATCCAGGTTTATTTTATGAAATTATTAATGGTGAATTATAATAAATACTCATTTATAATTCTTTTAAATCGTGAATATCACTCTGTTAGTACGAAAATTTTTTCACATAACCTTATTATGTTATTCGCGAAAATAATTTAAAACTAATAACATTCTTACTGACTGTTTTAGGATGAAATGGTGGACGAATTCGAAGAAGTAGATTTACTTTAACGCTTTATCAATTTCATAAAACGCGCATATCTCTGGGAGGGAACACTTTTGGGGCATGGGATCGGTCTCATTCGATGCTCAGATGTTGTCCACATCAAAAAAAAAGTGAAAATTGATTTTTTTTACACTTAGGTCCCTTTCTCTATGCGCTATCACATATACAAACATATAAGTTTATATGGAAATAATCTTTTTTAAATATATATGTATGTAAAACAAAAAACATAAAAGAATTTTTTTGTTTATATGTTTAAGTTTACGTTATGTAAAAATACTCTCTTTTTGAAATAATTTAATAAAAAATAAATTTTTTGCTATATACACTGTCTGAATTAAAAATCTTAACAGTAATACCGGTATTTTAGACTCGGTAACGAGTGGTATGTACCGGTAATACCGATACCGAAATAAAAAGTACAGTTACCGTTCACGATATCGAAATTTAAAAAATGATTATACCGGTATCAATACCAATACCGTTATTCGATTCCGTTTCCAACCTTGATTACAATGCAACATAAAATACATTTTAATAACGGAGTTCACTGTTTGTTGCAAATAGTCTTGCGAAAATGCAATATATTTTTAGACCTTCTCCCAAAAACTATCATTTTAAATTGTTCTATTAAGATGAAAAAATATACTAAGTATATTTTTTTCGGGCTGTATTTCAAAGATAATTTTGTGACGATCACATGATGGATGCAATCGCTAAATTCTGATAAAAAATAAGAAAGTTATTAGCCCTTAAGCGAAAACAATTAGTTATTTTTCATACAAAATTAATTTAAATCAGTTTGTATTAAAAAAAATTTTTTTATTGAAAATAATTTTGTATGGGAAATAAAATCAGCTTTTTTCACTTAATGGCTTATAACTTTCTTATATTTTCTTAGATCTCCTCGATCTTAAACTTTTTTCATTCGGCACAGAAATGATTTTTACGTGTTGCCTTAAAAAAATTATTAAATTTTTTTCGATATTAATGAAGCAAATTAAAATAAAATTCATATAATTTCTAGAGTCCGACCGAAACCAGTTTTTTGAGGCCGAACCCGAACAGAACCTAATATTCGGCAAAAAGACCGAATATTCGGCCGAATCCGAAACTTGCCGAAACTTTTTAGCATTTATTGACATATTAAAAACTTGACAGAACTGAAAAGTCATTATTTTATCAACGGCCCTTTTCACAATGTGATTAAAAGTTAACGTGGTCTTTAACGGCAAATTCGGCTACAAAACTCTCCGTTAAAGTATACGTTAACTTTTAATTGCACACTGTGAAAAAGGGCGTAAGAGTATTTCTACATACATACAGTGTCAGTCAAAATAATTGCAAATATAAAAGTTAAACATATACGAGCATATGACTAATCAAAACTTGGCACGAAATTAGCTTAAATGATGAATAGAACTGGAATATTGGGTTCGGTACACATACATTGAGGAGTGTGATGTTACAAGAGCACCAATCAAAAAGTTGTGTCGGAATAACCAAAAAGATATAAAGTGGAATATTTTCTTATTTTTGACACTAGATTTATTTAATTTCTACTAAAGTGAAATATTTTGAAATTATTTTAAAAAATCTATTTTAAAAAACAAATAATCAATTTCAGTGCAAAATTGCAGAAGTAAATTCGATTGCGAAAAATTGATTTATAACAAATATAATCGAAATCGGTTTACCACTCCCTAGTTTATGCTATTTATTTTGGCAACAAACAGTTGAATACTTTAGAGGGTGCTGTTGGCTGGGTAGTTAGCGCGTTTGACTACAAACTCTGAGGTCATGAGTTCCAGACTACCTTCAGGCAAGCCAACAACATAATGCATTTTTCTCATGTGCATTGGTGTGTTATTATGTTGGTTGTTGTTGGACTTTTAAAGTGATGAAGGCATAGCACTGATCACTTTTGCAGTACCGGCAGCGATTAATAATAACAAATACTAATGCACTTCACAGCACCCTCCTTCGTCGGTATTGTAACAGAACCGCCGGCGAAGTAAAAGAACTAATAAAATGGCTACACAGCTTAAGAACAACGCAATGTCTCTACTTGACACCAGAGAGGAAAGTTGGCCTAAACCGAATATCAGCCGAAACTGGAACCGAATATTCGGTCGGACTCTAATAATTTCTCTAGCTTCCAGCCGTGGTAGAGGGCTAAAAGATATGTCCCAAAAAATGAAAAAAAAATATTTTTTTATATAATTTAGCTAGATGCAACATTCCGCAGGTTTTCGAAATTTATTGGATGACTTTTTTCTTCATACACCAACGCTCCACTTTAATGTACATGTACCAAACAGCACAATCTGGACCAGACATGGGAAATAACAATTTCCAAATTAAGTTTTTTGAACGTTCAACTTTATAAAAATTGCATAATATATGAGCTTTGTTTAGCAAAAGCTAATTTTACCGATATGTATGTATACCTTTCGAGCAGTCTGACGGGCAATGAATGTACTGTCATATAAGAGTTTCAACCTTACAGGTAAAGTTTTTTATTCAACTTTTTTTGCTTCTTGAAGAGCAGATGGTGCAATGAAGCGGCTAAAGGATACCTGTTAGACCATGGTTTTCGTGCTTACTATGAAATAAATCGCCACTAAAAAAATTCTAGCCTTACAGAAAGACCATTACTCGAAGGGTTGACGAGCTCTCAGTGTAATACTCAAGTATCAAAAGCAAATTATTGATCTATTATCCACAGGAAGAAATATTGGACCTGACTCAGAACGCCTACAGAATCCTAAAGTTCACCGGATAGACAGTAATTTTTACTTCTAAAGCGCTGTTTATACAATTCATTCAAGCAATCACTCATATGGATTCTCAATTTTATTTTTATTTAAATAAAAAAATATGTAAACAACTCCCAGTTGATTTGTAAATTATTCTAAGTAGACTAACCCCCATATTCATAAAAATATTTTAAAGTTAATGTTGGTTTATTGTACGAATTTTGTATGGATAAACTGGTTTTAATCGGTACATTAACTTTACTAATCGTTTATGAATATGGGGATGAAACTTTAACATTCCAAAAGTAAAAACTAATAAAGGTATAAAATCAATTAATTATATCAATAGAAATTAATATTTTAAATTAGGCTGAATACGACAAAATTGTTTTTTGTGACGTATACGACAACAGAACATTAGTTCTTATGAGACCATACGTTTTTTTTATGTGCGTTATAATCATACGAGTGTATTTGACGTATAAGACAAAAACGTTTTGTCTTATTTGTTGTTTTCTGGCTAAGGAAAATAAGTAGACATATTTAATTAATATACAACGTTCCATCCCTGATCGTACTTTGTACACTGCGAGCATGTCATTAAATTTAAAAACAACAACAAAACGAGTTTGTATTTTTAGCTGTTCATTATTTATGTGTACAGCAAGACGCGGTAATAACGAACTAGAACCGCATTGTTGGCAAAATATGTAGTTCGTTACAAGAAAAGAAAATAGCTAAAGAATATATGTACATAAAAAATATGTTTTAAATATTTTAGCTTTTATAAGTACTTCAATATATCAGACATCCTCCCGATTACGCTAAAACCATACCGATTTCCATCGCATCATTTTTAGATTTTTGTATTTTCAAATTGTTAATAATAGGTTTGTTTGAGCTCCTAATAATTTGTAATAGTTTGTAATTTGTAAATTAATGTGCAGGTATACAATAGTGGTTTCCTGCCCAAAAGTGCAGTTAAAGCAAAGCGTTATTTTTTATTATATGTATTTGCGAAAATTCTTTTTGCCGAATTCTGTTCGAACTCGGCCGGAAAATCATTACAACATGGCGAGTTCCAGTCCGTCTATCAGAAAAGGTACTGATAATCATACAACTTTAAATTCTGAAAAATTTGCTGAAAATTCTAAAAGAGTTGTGAACAATTTTCTGGTTATATAGGAAAATATAGGAAAAAATTATGGTGAAACATAGAACAATTTTCCGATTTTTCTGTTACTTTGTACGTCCTGTCGTATTAATGTCGCAGAAAAGTCGGAGATAAAATCAAAAATTTATTAGAAATGTCACATAAAATTCGCAAATGGAATCAAAAAGTACTAAAACTTCAATGCTTTTTTATGTGTCCTGCTGTTTGCTGCTGATGTCAACTAATCCCAAAAATATTTACGCACACACTTATGCATAAACTCTCCAGATATCAATGACAGCTACTTCAAATCGAACAATGTGGATAAGTGATGGATGAAAAGTCGTAGGTCAGACGATCTGCACAACGTACTGCACAACGATCTGTTACAACGTCTTAAATGAAATTAAATTGTCTTCCGATAATGTGCGGACTAGTTTAATATTAATCGGATAACAAACAATTCAGAAAATGTGCCCAAACGTCGTACCATAAAATTGCCGACTAGTCTGCCAAATGTCTAAGGTAATTTTAAACAACTCTCTTGATTGTCTGGTAAAGTTTCAGATTTTTCTGACGTCAGACATGTCGGCAAAATATGTTAAATTATATTATTAAGAAAAAGTGGCCACCACATTTTTTTAATGTGTGCAGCTAACTTTGATTTTTTATATGAAAATAATTTAAAACGTCCAAAAATATGGTAAATGTGAAAGTATACAAAATGCTCTTAAAAAAGGTTTTTGAAGAAAAATTACAAAAAACCATATTTTGTGCAGTTAAGTCAAAGTGCAGCTAACACTGATATTTTGTATGAAAATAATTTTTAAATCCTCAAAATTTTAAGCATTTATCTTAAAAGTGAAGGTACGGAAAGTACGCTTAAAAACGAATTCGTATGGGATTTCAAAGAATAGTGGCACAAATTAATATTTTTGTGCAGTTAAATCAAAAGCACGCGTAAGCAAAAGGCAGGTATATCAAAACTACTGTAATTGTGTTCGTATACGAATGTTTTTAATATATGTATATCCAAAAATTACTGGATAATTATTACTGGAAAAGTACTCAAACACATCTTTTATTGTTCTTGATATCTTTTATTCATTATAAATTCTGATCTATATCAATAATGATACCGTGTGACAGTCAGAAAGATATTTTTAAGTGACCTAGAACAGGCTGTAGGCCAAGTTGCATTGATAATATTGACATTTTTAGCTTACTGCCGGTGCTACATCCAATTTGTTTCTATTTTATCATACACTGTTGTCTAAATTATGTATCAGCTGATTCTGTGGCATTAAGGAATGACTGCTTAAGTCGACTTAAGCAGCTTTTGTGTTAACACTGTTTTATTCCTTAAGCACGGTTGCCAGATTTGACGATTTTGGGCGCCAAAAATGACATTTTGACGACTGGACGATTTTTACCTTAAATATGACGATTTTTAAGAATTATAAGTTGACACCATTTCTTAGAACTTTTAAAACAAATTTGAACTTGATCAAGAACAAGGCGTTTCTAACAGGTGAATTCAGCTGACCTCACGCTCCTAAACGGCAAACGTATTTGAGTGCTGTAATGGTCATAATGTCAGCACCGCCTTGAAACGGTCAAACTCTGTATAGAGCAGTGGTGGTCAAACATACATTATCTTATTTTTTGTTTGAATATGTGCTTCGCGGCTAAATATATAGGCTGTGTGTCTCACACACAGTGTATGTGTGTTGATGGTGAAAAAAACAGCATATACTCGCGAGTATCTGAAATTGAGAGAATGGCCTCAACTGGTATAGAGGTTCCTTTCGTTACGGTATTTGGTATTTCCTTATAGACCTAGCTGCGTTGATAGTTTCATCCTTCTTGCAATGTTTTTGACAACTAGTAAAGTAGTTTTTGCAATAAGATTTCTATTGTTGTAGAATTGGGTGTACCTGTTACTTCTGTCATGATCAAGAGCTTCGCAGCTTTTGCTACAATATGTAATAAAAGTAACGAGCAAAAGTAATTATTTATTGACATTTTAGTATTACAGATTTTTTAAACCTCTTCTCCAAAATTTGTCAGCTGCGGCATACATATGGATGTATATCAAATATAAAAACTTTTAAACACTAGAGAACAATGCTCAAATATTTACAAAGGAATTAAAGGAGTTCACTGTTTGATGGAAATAGTCTAGCAAAAGTGCAAATGGAAATTATGGCCTCATTAGCTTTTTAGCGGCTATAACTTTGGTTTCGATTAAGATTTGTTTGTGAAAAGTTGTTTACGCATAAATAGGGTATTAATAAACACTTTTACTAAATAAACTTTGCATCTTAGAAGAATTTTTCGATAAATTCTGGTATTTTGCAAATAATTATGCGGCGTATTTAAAGTAGAAAAAACTATAAAACTTTACATTTTGTTTAAACTTAATGGTACATTTATTCAATGTGTATTTAGTTTTTGTGGCTTGCTGAGTTATTGTAATAAGCCTCTCCTATATATGTATGTATGTATATTACTTTTCTAAAAAAAATACACTACATATGTGATTATACTGCTTATTTAGATAAAACAACAGTTGATCTTTTTATTGTATGTATAGTACTTTTCTAAAAAAAATACACTACAAATGTGATTTTACTGTTTATTCAGATAAAACAACAGTTGATCTTTTTATTGATAAGAATTTCGTTTATTTTGTGTAAAAACTATGAATTTATTTGTTATGTTATTCATAATAAATTATTATTCTGTTTATAAAGCAGATTTCTATATAAAATTTGTTTTATTAACCTCGAATTTACTTTTGACGATTTCGTACAATTGTTTTGACGTTTTTGACGATTTTTCGCTTGAAATTTGACGAATTCTTCCCTATTTCATCTGGCAACTATGTCCTTAAGTATTATCGCATTTAGGTGAAGGTTTCGGTGGTTACAAACATACCTAAGATAGGAAGGGTCGCAGCGTAAAAACTTTCGGAAAAATTATTTTTCTTAATTCGAATTAAGCACTTATTCCTATTTGCCACAGGATTAAAGATGTTAATATAAAAATTAATATTGACATTGACGCTTATATATTACATTATGAGAAACGAATTATGAGAAACGAATGCATACAAAGTACTTTGTAGCAACCGGAAATTAAAACATTGAAGCTCTTTGTGTATATATAAAGCGTTCGTCATAGAAGCGTTTTACTGTACATTATCCATTCCTTTGCACAGATCAGGGATGATAAACTAATTTCGTACCAATGATTTATTAGAATAGTACTTTTTCGATACCAATAGTACAAAAATCTATTTTTATACATATTTAGTAATTTAAACAAAAACAAAACGTAAATACTTAAAATTCATTTGTACATGTAAAGTATGTGTATAGATAACAATAACAGCGTATAAAATAAATACATATTAATGGTGCAGTTTACACCTCATTCAGTAACCGTTTATTCGTTAAATTGGTAAAAATTTTCATATATTTTGTTGTTTTTTGACAACAAATGTATGTGACATTTACCAATTTAACGAGTACATATTAGTTCTAATTTGAAGCATATTAATATGATAAATAAGTACCAATCATTACTTTCTAACCCATTAATAAAGTACTACCGATTACAAAAATGACAAAGTCTTAAAAACTTAAATAGACATTCTAAAAATATATATGTATATATGTGTGTATGTGTATACAAGCTTATTTTGCCTGCAATTCCAAATTTATTGTATATATAATTTTTAATAAGTACTGCAGAAAGAAGAAAGACATTTTATAAACTGTATCAGAAAATCTAGATATAAAAAATTTAATTATGCATTTGTAAAATCAGCTTTATAATCATTCAGGGTGGAATAATAATGGAGTAGCTCCCACTGTTCCAAAATTCTATTAACCCTAGAACACTAACCCATATACATTTTATGTGTAGTTTTTTTTATTATTGTTGCTACACAAGCATCCAGCTGCCTGAACAAACGCAAAAACATAAACAAAGCATACCTAGTCATTAAACTGCTCTAAGAACGTGAACATTAAAAGGCTATATGTAAAATGTACGTACATATGAGCATTTATTTTATTGCAGCTATGATTTGATCTCAAACATAAATTTTTATTTTGCTTTTAAATTTGTTTTTTTAACTCAATATGAATTATAAGTTAATTTTTATTATTGAATAAACCACAACTAGTAAAATAAAAAAACCTTACAGAAATAAACCGATCAATTGAAGCAGGTTAGAAATACGTAAAATTTTTGTGGCGTTAGTATTAACGTAGTATTACATAGCGTTAGTATTCTAGGGCTAATAACTTCTGACGTGATAACCACCTTGTTGATGCATATTTTAAAATATTATGAGTATCCGTCCCAAAATAAGCTTGAAATGATAGGAAGTCGTCTCTTCTACTAGATCTATCGCAAAAGTGGTTACCTATATCTTTAAAACATATGTCGATATCATCGACTGCTGCTGATACTAAATTTACTATGTAGTATTTGCAACCGTTTTTTAATATATCTATATATATGTGGTACCAAACCCTAAAATGAATTGCCATGCAAGGCGGTGTTGATACTAACCGAATTAAAACATTACAATAAGAAGTGACATCTCAGACCCTATGTCAACATATAAAAATTTTTTCATACGAGACTTATGGATAGTACTTTCCTGTACTCTAAATATAAGATTAACTCTTGTTGTACAGGACTTGAACATACAAATAAATAAAATAAATAAATAATTTACGGAAAAAAAGTAGAACAGCTGTGCTTATAATATCACCTGTATTAATTCGCCTTGTTGCCATGTTATATTAATTAAACACTGTATAATGGGAAATTTAGTAAATAGTACCAAGTGAGTACGGGTGCACCATTGTACTTTATAGGTTTGAATCGTACCAAAAAAAGTAAAAATGTAGCACCTTTATCATCCCTGGTTTAGAAATTTTTTTTTTTTAATTCTCATTCATATTATAAAAACATTTCGTGAAATAGTTATGTTTTGCGTAATAAAAGTTAAGACTATACTTCACAGGATCATTTCTGTAGTCAGTCTTCATTTATTTTCATTGCAAAATGAAAAATACTGCACCCGCGATGAGGAGATATATCGTTTTATCTGTAGCGTGAGGTTTAGAACTTTATCTAAAAGAGCATAGCGCTTCGCGGCGTGTTTGCTTTGAGGCATAGTTTCTTTCGATGATCGCTTGGTTAAAACGGATAAAACGACTTCTGAGTGGTGTAAAAATTATTGAGAATAAATTTCACTTACGTTACCAGGGCTGTCAGCTTCAGGGTTCCCAGTTTTATTTTATGCCTTATCCCCGATTTGCGATTTTGCGTTCCCCAAATTCCCCAAAATAGCTAATTTCTTATCCCCAAAAATCCCCACAGGTCTATAATAAGAATTTGAAAGCTTAAGGTCCAATTTATATATAAACAAATAATAGAAACCTTTATCAAATTCAATATTTCGCAGTCACAATTGATAGATTCTTCTGCAATATTTAACGCTTATTTGTAAACAAATTTTTAACAATATAAAACTTTTTCTTAACAAAATTTGCAAAATATTGAATATAATCAAGCTTTTTGTTAATTTATAAATTGGAACTTAATCTTTTAAATTATTATTACAAATACTAATCAAATGGTCGAAATAATTATAATAATCTCATCCCACATATCATTAAAAATTAAATAATATTATGTCAAGAGGGAAAATATGCATACACTTATTTATTTAATTAATCCATTTGTGTAACATTACTAAAATTAATTTGTACTTTGAGTTGTAAATATTTACGCACAAAAAAAAACAACTATGTATCAATGTTTATCATTTCAAACACTTCAGAATCAAAATCTTCTGATTCTTCAGCCAACGCAATTTTGTTGTACATGTTGCTTGTATTAAAAAGTGTTAGCATTTGAGAAGATGGAATAAGTTCGGCACAGCAAACTGAATTATTTTTAAAATGTGTATTTATTCTAAGAAGAGCTTCTAATAACTCGTACTGCATTCTGTTGCTAATTTTGGTTTTTGTTGTATTCATTATTGAAAAGACTCGTTCAACACAAGCGTTACTTGTTGGTACAGAAAGCATATTTAAAACTATTTCAGCAAGTTCGTGAAATGGTTTCGAACCACCAGCATTAGGCATGCGATAGTGATATATGGAGATTCTTAGTAACAGGAATTGGAAACGCTGGACCCTCCTATTTTGTGAGGTTCGTAAAAAAAATGTATGAGCCAAAAATTTGGAGGGGTAGAGTGGGGGCAAGTGGCTCCTCGTCGGAGTCAAAGTTGGGGGTGAAGTAGGAAAAATCGACATAAAGAGACATAACAGCCCCGGCGTCATCCCTAGTGGGGTCGAATGTATGACCGACCCCACTTAACTTTTTATCCCCGACATTTTTCCCGAAGTAACCTACCACCCATCTCCCCTTCTTAAGGGGGCTCCCCTACAAAAGTTTAATTTTTATAAATTTTCTTCTCACTGCTCTAACTGTCCACCGGGATCCCCCAGTGAAGTCAAATGTATGACCGACCCCCAATATTTTTTCATTACCAACATTTTTTCAGAACATACCTACCCTCTAGCTCCACTCCCTAAGGGGGCTCCCATACAAGATGTCATTTTAGAAATTTACTCCAACCGCTCTAACTGTCCCTAGGGTGACCCTAGGCAAGTAAAATGTATGACCAACCCCCAATATTTTTTCAGCCCCAACATTTTTTTAGAACATACTAGCCCCCTATCTCCACTCCAAAAGGGGGCACCCATATATTATGACATATTTCAAAATTTGATTCCAACGCTCTAACTCTCCCAGCAGGGCCCCTAGAGAAGTAAAATGTATGACTGCCTCCCAATATTTTTTTAATATTAAAATATTTTCAAAACATACATATCCTCTATTTACACTTAATATGATGGCTTTCATAAATTTGTTTATACATTTTAAATGAGAAGTTGGCGTTAAGCCTGGCTTAACGTGCAAAGACATTGTCCATTCAAATCTAAAAAAAAAAAAAAAAAAATAAATAAAAAAAAAAAAAACACACTTTCTAACTTACTAATTTTTAAATATTTTTAAATAGATTCGTGAGTTATTTAAATAAAAATGGCATCAACATCGAGCAGTGCTGTGAGAAATTTAAGATCACGTTCTGAACTTTTTTTAATCGGGCAACCGTGCTCAAATATTATGGGAACGAAATTGCCGTCCCGAAGACAAGTACTCAAAATGTACTTTTATGGCACTGGAAATCGTAAAATGAATGCTAACGACAGTTCGTACTTGGTGACTGACACGGTCATGGTTTTTTGGCGTCAAGCGTTTATTCCAACAAGACATAGAGGCGATGTAAAAAAAAAAGTTCAGTCATTGGTCGCTGAATGGATAGCCTTGCAAAGGAATACTTTGAGAGGGGGTGAAGCACAAAAAAGAAAGGAAGCTGATTTTGTCAACAAATTGGATGACCTATTTGACATCGCACATGCCAATGCCCTCGAAATGGTAGTCAATCCGGAAGACGCTGTGTTTCTGCAAATGCAAAGAGAGAAGGGGCGTAAAGGAACCATTGCCGGCGTTGACACAATTTTTACCAATCAAGTGAAAAGACGATCGGAACGAGAAGAACAAGAAGAAGAACGTCTGAAACGCGCAAAACAACACAACGAAGCAGCAACAGCGGGTAAGTCTTACTATTATAACTTTAAATATATAATAAATAAGCATTATTTTCAGTCACCTATTTTTCATCTACCGATTCGAGTGAGTTAAACACTGAACAAGCAGCTGCCAATGACGAAATGGTTTTGAGAGCACAAGTACCAAAGGGAACTAGGGGCAGTATCGAATGCATCACTCCGGAGCTGGTATCAGTTTTTGACAGGTGCAAGATTTCTGACGGAGCAGCAGTTCGTATACTGATTTCTGCAGCACGCGCATTTCAGCGTGACCCACGAAATTATATTATTAACAGGAAGTCCCTTCAACAAGCCCGTACACAAAATCGGCAGCAGATTGCTCAATGTTTGAAGGAAAACCATCAAGTACGTAATTAAAAATATAATTATAAGGTTTTAAAATTTGTAATGAATATGTTTGAATTACACGTTTTTAGTTGTCTGAAGCCAAGTTTTTCAATGTGCACTGGGATGGAAAAATGTTGGTGGATTTGCAAGGCGGCGGTAAAAAAGTTGATAGACTTCCTGTTATCATCACATATGATAGGACGGAACAGCTCTTGGGAGTGCCTGCAATACCATCGGGTAAAGGAAAAGGCAAACGTATTGCGGAAGCCATTTATAGCCTTTTGCTGGAGTGGAAAATTGCTGACCGCGTTCAAGCTATTTCTTTCGACACCACATCAACGAACACTGGCAAATTCCAGGGTGCGTCACTTATGCTTGAGCAAATGCTGGAACGAGATCTTTTTTATTTGCCATGCAGACATCATATTTATGAACTTCAATTGAAGGAAGTATTCGAAGCCAAATTCGGCAAAACTTCAGGACCAGGAGTGCCAATGTTTTCCAGTTTCAAAGAGAAATGGGAAAATATTAAAGACAAACCATACAGTCCAGGCATTGAAGACGATGAAGTCGCAGCCAAAATATCAGTTGAAGTCCAAACTGACATCAAATCCTTTTGTTTAGCTCAATTGAAAGAAAAACAACCCAGAAACGACTACAAGGAGTTCCTTCAAATCGTATTGTTATTTCTTGGTCAAAATATTCCCAATTATCACTTCAGTCGACCTGGGCCTGTCAGTCATGCTCGATGGATGGCAAAAGGCATATACTGCCCAAAAATGTTCCTGTTTCGAAAACATCTCAATTTAAATACAAATGAATTAAATGGACTTCGTGATGTTTCCATTTTCATCGTTGCGCTTTACGTGAAAGCTTGGTTCAGCAGCACCAAAGCAATCGAAGCTCCAAACAATGATTTGAATTTTTTAAAAGCGATTGCTTGTTATGCTTCAATTGATAAGATCGTATCGCACCAATTGATAAAGAGATTCTGTGGACACCTCTGGTATCTTAGTGGCGAAGCTGTGGCTCTGGGATTATTTGATCCGAATATCCCCAGTGACATTAAGCGCAAAATGGCGAAAGCAATTCTTATATTTGAAGAAGAGAAAGAGGAATACGAGGAAGAGTTATCTGACGATGAGATGGACGAATCATCCGTCGATGCCAGTGAGAAAGAGAGCGACGTTGGCGCAATCGAGGAAGACGATTTGGAGGCTAGCGGCAGCAGTGGAAATCCAGATCGTGCTCGCTCTGTACATGTTTTTGGCTTCCAAGGAGTTAAAAGAATTACATTGGCCTCAAAGCAAATAAATAAAGAGGTAATGCAGAATGATTTGAGCCATTTCGTCACACCTGAGACAGCTAATTTTTTTACCCGCTTCGGATTATCAGCCGATTTTATTAGCACAGATCCAGATGTCTGGAAAGATCGCGAAGACTTCCAGAAGTCTCTAGAAATATTGAGCAACTTACATGTTGTAAACGATGCAGCCGAAAGGGGTGTAAAATTAATAGAAGATTATAGCAACGTGTTGTGCCGTAACGAGGAGGAAAAAATATTTTTGCTACAGGTCGTAGCCGAAAATAGGAAAAATTATGTATCTCATGATAAAAATAAATTAATATAATAAAAATGTTATACCTTAAATATGAATTATAAGAACATATGCCCTTTTATTGATTAAAAATGCATTAAAAATAATAAATTTATATGGGTATCGCCTTAACTATTAAAATAGGTTATAGGTATGTTCTGAAAATATTTTTATAATAAAAAAATATTGGGAAACGGTCATACATTTTACTTCTTTAGGGGCACTGCTGGGAGAGTTAGAGCGTTGGAATCAAATTTTGAAATATGTCATAATATATGGGTGCCCCCTTTTGGAGTGGAGATAGGGGGCTAGTATGTTCTAAAAAAATGTTGGGGCTGAAAAAATATTGGGGGTTGGTCATACATTTTACTTGCCTAGGGTCACCCTAGGGACAGTTAGAGCGGTTGGAGTAAATTTCTAAAATGACATCTTGTATGGGAGCCCCCTTAGGGAGTGGAGCTAGAGGGTAGGTATGTTCTGAAAAAATGTTGGTAATGAAAAAATATTGGGGGTCGGTCATACATTTGACTTCACTGGGGGATCCCGGTGGACAGTTAGAGCAGTGAGAAGAAAATTTATAAAAATTAAACTTTTGTAGGGGAGCCCCCTTAAGAAGGGGAGATGGGTGGTAGGTTACTTCGGGAAAAATGTCGGGGATAAAAAGTTAAGTGGGGTCGGTCATACATTCGACCCCACTAGGGATGACGCCGGGGCTGTTATGTCTCTTTATGTCGATTTTTCCTACTTCACCCCCAACTTTGACTCCGACGAGGAGCCACTTGCCCCCACTCTACCCCTCCAAATTTTTGGCTCATGTATTTTTTTTACGAACCTCACAAAATAGGAGGGTCCAGCGCTTCGAAATCGAAAAATCGCTCACTATCGCATGCCTAACCAGCATCTTGGTATGAAAAAACTTTGGACCAAAAACTACTTAAATCTGTACCCACATCTTGACCAAATACGTCTTGCCATTGCACAAATGGCATTTTTCTCCACTGTTCTTCATATAAGTTTTTCGGCTTATTGGCATTTAACACAGGCTGTATTACTTTTAAAATTAAACAAAATTTTGGCTGTTCTATTGAGCTGCAGCATAAGCTTGGGGAAAATTTCTTAAATGTTTTGAAATAAAGCAAATTGGATGGAAAACGTTTCAACATTTGAGCCAATAGACTCTTAATATACAAAAAACATGTCTGCTTAATTTTGAGGGATACACATGGAAGCAGCTTTTTAACTTCTTCTTCAAATTCATGTCCCAAGTCCATTGCATCCAAATATAAATATACCGAATCCATTTCCATGACTTCCTTTATTTTCTCTACATCATCTTCGTTCTTTAATTTAGTCATTATTGATGACTTTAAAATTCTTGACGCTAGCGAAAGAAGACTTACGTATAATTTATCGTAAACACTTCCAGGATCCATTTTATCGCTTTGAAAATCTGTATTCAGTCTATTCATTTCACTTAAAATAGGAGCCATAAATATTAAATATAATCGAATTTCATCATTACACATTAAACTGTTTATAAGTTGAGCCGTTTTCTCTGCTTCAGCTGTTGCTATTATTGAAAAGTGGTACTTTAGTTCGACCCACTGATCTAGTATCCTCTTGACAGCCAGACCGTAAGAAAGCCACCTGGTTGCAGATATCTGCACCAGTTTTAGAAATTTAATAGAATCAACGCCAGTGTTTATAAGGTCGAATACGCGTTTATATTTGATGGTCCGTAGTGGACTGTTACTAAAATAGCAAAAAATTTCCCTTACTAAATATTCCACGTCAACTGGAAATTCCTTAGAAGCCTCTGAACAGCACAAGTGCAAGGAGTGGCAAGTACACTTTACAAGAACTATGTCAGGATTAACAAACTTTAATAATGTGTACAAACTTTTTCTTTGTCCGCATAAATTATTGGCTCCATCTGTACCAATAGCTAGTATGTTTTTTGGATCAAGTCGTACCTTTTTTAAATAGTTGATTAATCCTTCATAAAGTTTTTCTGCAGTTGCCTCTTCTACAAGAAATAAACCCAGAAACTCGGTATTGATGTTGCACTTTTCTTTGTTGAAATACCGTACGCATATACTCATCCATTTGTTTCTAGATACATCTGTGGACTCGTCTACGACTAAAGAATATTTTGAGTCGCCAATGCTATTAACTAAATTGGATAACAAATCAGGAGCAACAACATATTTAATAATTGCACTACACTTTGTTTGATGCAACCGCAATCTTTCAAATTCTTTTATTGAAAAAGACTTCAGCATACTCGAAAGGTGATCCACGGAAGATATTGAGGCATGCTTTGCTGTGAAGATAGCCATCTTAATATCCATAATCTTGGATGCTGTTGTGGTAACTGGAGCTTTAAATTAAAAAGATATATGCTATTGCATTAAAAATATCCCCGACAATACATTTGTATGTGTGTTGTAAATAATTTCTTACCATAATATTTTAACGTGTTTTTGGTATAAAGCGATTTGAAGTTAGTTTTGTGCTTGACTGATTCGCTATGCCTCTTAAGGTCTTTTTTCTGTGACTTTAAAGAGGTCTTACAAGCCACACACCAGGACATATTTGTTGGGTCACTGGCATCTTGAAATGATTTTGGTGCAGAAGAAATAGATTTCAGCCATCCTAACAAAAAACTTTTAAAATTTCAAACTACACCAATATACTTAAGTATTACATACCTTTTGCCCATTCTTGTTGCTCCCAAATAAAATTGTGTTTTCTTATGGCCGAATAAGTATTTGCAGCCATTGTTAAAAACGTTAAAAATTTTTGAAATATTTTCTGTACACTTGTACCACGATCGAATTAAATTGTTCTTTTTATGAGTTGACATTCACAACAATTAATAACACAAAGTTTTAGACTTGCCACACATACATTTTTACATATTAAGATTTTTTCAATGTTACCACCAAGGAGAAAAATATAATTTGTCAATACATGAATTTGAATACAAAAACGAAAAACTAAATAACAAGATTTATAATAAATATTATCCCCAAAAATCCCAAGCTAAAAAAGTGATTTTTCCCCAATAAATCCCCTGGGGATTTTCCCGAAATTTTTATCCCCAATCACAAAAAAAAATCCTCTATTTGGGGACAAATCCCCAAAACTGAGAACGCTGGTCAGCTTAGGTGTTCTACCCAGTGTTGCCATATATTTTTTTTTCGAAAATCTACTAACCGCAAAATAAAAATCTTTGAGTTAAAATTTATATTATTTAAAACATGCTAACAGCATATAAAGTAACAGACGCGACAAAAGAGAGGGAAGATATTGCATATTCACTTAAACGAAAGCCGATTGCAAAACGGATTAAAACAAATTGTTTACTTCATAAATTTATTATTTTATAACATTGATGTTCAGCCCATACAACAATTGTTTGAAAAAAATTCATACACATTTGTTACGCTCTTTTAAAAACTCATTCATTCATCGTTGAGCAAGCGACGAAAACACATGCGTCGGAGTATCGTCATTTTTTTCAGGAATTTATTAAAGATTGTTGTTGGTTTTTTGTTGAACAAAGCACAGTAAACACACACGATTCAATTACAATTGAACACACAAAAAACAAAGTAAAAAAAAATAAAAGCTACACGTCTACGAAATGAGATGTGAACGGTATTTTATGATAAATGATGCTTTTCATAACATTCAATGCCTTTTATGCTACAAAATATTTAAGGCTGGAAATGAAAACGTTTTGAAAAGACATTTTTATTCATATCATTATGAAATTTGTTTTAGGTGTTTGCCAATATGTTTGCTGGGAGTTAGGGTTGCGAGAGCGAGCGCTAATACATCTCATTTTTATTTTTGATCATCTATGTTTTATACACGAAAAAATTACAATTCCACATTTTATACACATTATTTAAAGTTTTTATACATTTTGCAGCTTGCCTCTACAATTTTCAACCACTTTGCTACCGAACCAACAACAAACACACGCACAGGCAAATAGAACTCTTCATTTACACTTTAATTAATAATTAAACTTTCAAATATCACTTTAAACACACTTTAAATGCTTTATTTAATTATTTTTACGTTATAAAGCAATAATTTTTTGCAGTTTTATGCTAATTAAACACTTTTTCACTGTGAGCTAAAACTTTTATTTTGTTTTGCTACTTCTACATCTTCACATCACTATAGTCTCTCTTTTCTACAATAGCCGAGTGGGAAAAAAGCTGAGTTTTTCTTTTTTGATCACTCATTTTCTTCGTCTCTGTCCTACTTTGTGTCAAAAGAGCGCTATTTAGTTATGAAAAGTTCACAGCCAGTGTTGCCAGAACTTTTAGGGATAAAATCTGCAAAATCTAAAAATATTTTAGGAATAAATCTGCAAAATCTGCATTTTATTTTTAAGATCTTCAAAACCACTTTTTTATGTATTATTTAAGCAAATTTACAATTTATTTAAGAAACTTAAATATTGACTCTGGTCTGTTTCACTACACCGAGTGAAGACCTTTGTTAGTTACTATTCTCATTTAAATTAAATTACGGTATAATTTGTAATTGTAATATTTGTAACATTTAAAAAAATAAATAAATATACAGGTGAGAACGTAAATATTTTTTCATAAAAAAACATAAACAGCGGCAATAAAATAAAACAGTTCAATTGCAAAATACATACATATATGGACTTAATTTACACGATGAAATATTTCATGAAAAGTTTTTTAGTTTCTCATTGCTAGGTTGGAAAAATATGGAGTGAAGAAAATTAAAAAAAAAAATATCTGGAATTTTATTTCAGTCCATTTTTTGCACCCACCATGCCTCTCTGTCAGGGATAGCAAATGAGATTTTAAAATTGTACAAATTGTTGTCTAAAATTGTACGTTTAGGACCTAATTGTTCCAAAACATTTTTTTAAACCAGAAACATATATTAAGTATAGAAAATATATATCTCTTTTAATACATACATATATAGTAGTACTATTTGTAACAAAAAGGAACTTAGCAATTACAATTTCTAATCGAAAATAATTCTTTAATTTGAATATAAATGATAGCTATTGAAAGGTAGAAGGATATGGTCTCTCAAAAGTTTCGAAATATTCGCTTTTACTACAGTGAAAATAAATTTAAAAAAATTAATTTTTTTCAGACTAAGATGTATCATGATCTGCAAGAGCTTTAAATTGCAGACTATTCATTTTGTAAGCTAGTAATATCTGACCACTATAAATATGCCTCCTTTTAAGTCGAACTTTGTTCCCAATACTTCGAAAAATTAAAATTTAATTCAGATAAAATGTTGCATGGACGAAAAGGATATAATATTTTATCACAATAAAAGAGCTGCAATAAGGCAGTTTTCTAATAAATGGAAATATATTACTTGTACTAAATAAGCAATTAGTGTACGTACCATTGTACTTTTAAAAATCGATTCGTACCAAAAATGGAACAATTGCACCAATTTTGCTATCAAAAGCATAATCATAATTAACTTGATTTGTTTCAGATATTCTTTTCCATAAATTTTTGTTTTGTATATCTTTAAAGTTAAGAAATTTAAACTCCGAGTCTAAATCCTATTTGTCGTTTTTTTTTAATTTTGGAAAATATTTTCGTTCTCAGATAAAAGAAACAAAAGGTAGTATAATATAAGTAGCAATACAAAGAAAAAAAGTGGACATATTAGAGATTAAAAAACCTGCGTTTTTAGGTAAAAAATCTTCAAATCTACATTTCGCCTTTTTGGAGCGGTAAAATCTGCAAAATGCAGATAAATCTCCATTTCTGGCAACAGTGTTCACAACAGCACTTATTTTAAAAAAAGTAACCAATTTTGTTAAAAGTAACTAAATTGCAGGCCTGGTAATTTCAATTGATTTATCAAAAGATGACACCACTCAGAAGTCGTTTTATCCGTTTTAACAGAGCGATCATCGAAAGAATCTATGCCTCAAAGCAAACACACCGAAGTGCTTGTGCTCTTTTAGGTAAAGTTCTAAACCTCACGCTACAGATAAAACGATATATCTCCTCATCGCGGGTGCAAGTATTTTTCACTTTGCAATGAAAATAAATGAAGACTGACTACAGAAATGATCCTGTGAAGTATAGTCTTATCTTTTCTAGCGCAAAAGTTAACTATTTCAGCAAATATTTTTTTAGTTGAATGGGAATTATGTGGAAATAATGATTTCAACACATAAGTATGATACTGAACATTAAAATCCGGCTATGACGAACGCTTAAATATATATATTATTTCAGAGGTCTAGAATTTAGGATGCCATTTTCATTAAAAATCTGATTTTTATAACAAACTTCCATATGACGAATTCCCATTTGTAACGAACTACATACTTTGCATGGACTTGCTTTTTATAATAAACTTTTACGAACGCTATCGGCAATATTAATTTTTATATTCGAATTTTTGTATTTATATCACTGATTCAACTGATACATAAAAATAATGAATTAAATTAAAAATATTTATATAACCATGATATTGTGGCTTCAACATGTTCGGATAGAACATGTAAGACTGAAGTATTGAAGTATTTTTTTAATATATTTATATTTAGATGTATGTATGTACGAATATGTGTGCATAGTAATACAATAAAACATTATTTAAAAGATTTTTTTCTAACTAAATTTTTTGTTTGTTTCATGTGTCACAAAGCAATTAAAAACTTTTCTTATAACGAACAAGCACATACTCATATGTTAGTACATAATATTAACAAATATTAATAATGAGTTCGTTATTACCGAGTCTTACTGTCAGAGACCTGCGCACATAAATACTGAATATTTAAAAATTGCTGATAACAATACAAACTTGTTTTGTTGTTGTTTTATTTTGCTTTTAAATTTAATAACGTGCTAGTACATAGTGAGCTAAGCAAGACCAGGGATGGAACATTGTGCATTATATGAATTTTCTACTACGAATTAATGTAGTAGAACAATTAAATAAATTTTACTTATTCTACGTAATTTTTTATTTGTTTTAGCTGAATGGTTATGTCTGAAAATTTTTTGTATTTCAATATTTTGAATTAATGTAAATTCAAATTATTTTTATTAAGAGTGGAGTGTTGGAATATTCAAATCAGATTAGCGGAACGGATCAGTACTACTGATTTCGACAGGCCGCTACACCGTCTAATCAGCGTTCTTGTTCACTTTTACCACTTATGAAGGTGAATGCTTTTTAAATGGAAACATCAGCTATAGAATACAGCAAATAGAATACAAGACTTCTTTTAAATTCTTATCCTGCATTTTTATTGTGACTAAACTTAGTTTGCCGAAAATTTGCCTATCTGACTAATAATCCAACACTCACAGACTCGTTATTTGTTGTATCGCTTTCATTTTATAAAAACAGGCAGTTTATGCACTTTTATCTAAAAAATGTTTGAGCTAATTCTATGTGATTAGTCAATTTAAAAGAGATGAGAAAAACACTTGTTTCATTTATATGTAACTATACCGAGCCATAACCGCCAAAAAGACGTAAGTGCCTATCGGTTATCATGTCACTATCGTCCTTTTTGCGGTTATGGCTCGATATATTAGAAAATGTTTATTTTTAAAACCTTTTTGTATTTGTATCAAACGTACCTCCCAAACGTCTGATGAGATTTTATTAAATCATGGCGAAGAACATACTTGATTAAGTGAAAAGTCAAACAAAACAAAAGACTGAAAACTGATTTAATCTAATCATGTTCTCAGCGTTACCGTTCGTCGACTAATTTCGCAATTTGCGACCTTTTTGACCGCCAGCGAGTTTTTGTGCGACTTTTTTAAACTCATATTATTTTGAGACTTTTGTCATTTTTGGCGACATTTTACCCTTTTTGGAGCTAACTAAAAAAATAGTTCCGTCTTGCATACATTCTCGGAAACTGTGTAAAATTTTCAATCCTGAAAATTTATTGCGAGAATTACACCCCAACATACCCAACATTGATATGCACAACGTTAAACTTCGTGAAAAAAAATATTCTTTAACACATATCCAAAATCTTATAAAAAATTAGGTTTAAGAATTTTTTATTTTATTTTTAGCTTTAATTATGTTTTTTAATGATATACATATATTTCTAGGCACACAAACCCGATTGCCAAAAGTTTAATTGCTTTGCTTTGATACGATATTAAAACAGCAGCACTACAAAACTTTTTGATGTTTCGGTTAATACATACTTTATTTAAAAAATATTAAAACAGAAAAACCTTTTAGAAAATATTTTTTTCTCTTTCTTCTCATTTTCTAAGGGCCCAAATTTTCAATCTTGTAAAATCAAATTAAAAAGATATTGCAGATAAAGAAGGCGTTTTTATTGAGCAAAAAAAGTAATTAAGAAACCAAAAAATATCACAAAAATTATGTGTTGAAAATTAATACTCATACCAAAAGTACAGAAATTAAAAGTAATAAAATACTTTTAAAATGTTAAATATTGTCGAGTATGCCTCCTCCACATCGACAAAAACAATAAATGTGGAAAAATTAAACAAATTCACACTCTTTATGGCCGACAACAACGAAGAAAAGTTTGAAAAAAAACAGTAAAAAAGCAGAATAAATGAAAGGTGTATTCAAGCAAATCGAAAGAAACACATAAGAAAAAATTATTTATTTAACATCTTTAAAGAAAATTGTTTACCAACAACAACAGCAAATATATCCACAAAACATTGCGGTAATGCGTGAGTGATTGAATGAATGGAATCTAAAAGAATGGGATTATTTACTCTAGAGCAAGTAAGTACTATTACAAGATTTGTAATCAGCCAATTAACTCCAAGGCAGACTTTTTCCAAATGTTTCCATTTTTTTGCAAACAAAAATAGACAATTTTAGTATTTTATGGTGTAATTTTTTATTTTGAAAGATAAAAACAGTTGACGATAACTTATTGATTCCATTTTGTGTTGTGGCTGGCTCATTGATTTGAAAAATGAAATTCTGGTGAAGTGATTGAATAATAAATAAAATTTCATTCTCAACCGTTTAACGTCTTTTGATAACCACTCGCAAATGCATTTAAATTTATTTTAAATTCTATATGTACTTAAATGAAATAATTTATAAAATAGAACAAATATGGCTGTAATACCAAGGTACATATATTTATTTAACAGGTAAAATTAGTTCTACAGCTGATAGTTTTTATTTTTAAATTTTGGGTGTCAACAAATTTTTCAATAAAGAAGCCAGAAAACATTTTCTGTCGAATTCATCAGATCAGAGTTCGGTCGATCAGATAACGTACAAAAATCATAAAAGTAATTGGTACAAAGGCGGACCTCTTTATCTGAGGAAATCCCTAGAACTATTGCAATTTGTCCTGCCAATCATTATGCAGAGCTGTACTTCTTTTCTGTATTTTTCGCATCGTAAAAGTTTTCACATGAAGTGTGAAACAAAAAATTTCATCGTTTCTCGATTTGTGAGTAAAAACTGTTTCTGTATTTCAATGCGAAAAGCTAGCTTATATATGGGAATATTCCAAACATTCAAGTGCCAAACAGAGCAACAAGCCGATGGAAAAGTTTTGGCGGCGGCGTTGAAATATTTTCATAAAATACTATATTATATCTTAAACAAAAAATACTTTATTGAATGTGTTTTATACCTTTTATCTTTCCAACGATAATATGCCGTAACTTAAAACCATTGTAAAATACTTCTAGTCTTATTTTCAATGCAAAATAAAACATGTTCAGTTTTTGCAATCGGCGGAGCGCGATCGTAATAAAAAGAACAGTCGGCGACTAGCCAACAGCGAAGAGATAATTCCTATTTTCTTTAATACTTATAAACAAAACTTTTTAAAACAAAACAATTAAGTAAATTAACTTGCTTACATTTTCCATTTATAGTCTCAAAATCTATAATTAAATATTTTTAATTTTAAAAATATTTCTCGCATCGTTTTTAAATGTGAGACATTTTGACGGCGTTAGTGAAAAACTCTTCACAATATGTTGTTACAGAAACACTTTTTCTCACATCGTTCCAATAACTATTGGAAAATAACTTAAATGACAGATAGTTCTCGCAATGTAAAGATACAGAAACACTTCTGTGAGAAAACCCCATTTTGGTTTCCTTTTACTTCGTTTTTCTTTCAATTCACACGTTTCATGTGAGATATTTTACGATGCGAGAAATACAGAAACGAGGCACTGGGCAGTAAGGTAACAATGACATATTTTGGACTAGATGAGCCTGCCCACTTCGCGCGCTTAAAGTTCGATTTATGAATATAAGGTGTCCGCAGAATGTAATATAAAGTTCTTTAGATTTAGGTTTAAATTTCCCGTAATACAAAATAAACAGTGTTACCAACGTTAAAAAAGTCTTTCTAATTTCCACCAACATTTATGTTATTATTTAACAAAAGTAGAAGGAGTTATCCTAAACCAATGAAATTCGGTACACTGTTATAAATTAAAGTAGCTAAGAAAACGAAGTTTTCAGAAAATCGGCGCAAGGACTCTTATAGATCCTATATAATCTTTACCCTGAAAATTGAATTAAAGACATTCCTTCATGGAACCAGTTACGAAATACTCCATCTACTAGAAATAGGGATATTATTAATTGCACCAATTTTTAGCTTATTCGCTGCAAGGACTCGTTATGCTGTCATATATCCTTTTCTTAAAAAGACTATAATAACTACTACAAACGCCGGATTGGAAAACAATTTCAGGAGCGGTAATATATATGTGATGCTAACAGCTGGTTTAAATTTGGTTCATATCGGTTGAGTAATAAAGGATGATTTAGAATATCCTTCTTTTAAAAATCTTAAAAAAATACATAAGAATTATTTCAAGCAAATTTTAAAATTAAAAAATTTTTTTTCTTATTAACTTTATCGTGAGCATACGTGATCTTGAGAATTTTCATATTACTCACACGTGAACGTGCGTCATAAAAGAAATTCTCTCCGTGAGTGTCTTTGCGTGATCGTGAGACATTTCAAAGTTGTCGGGAATGAACGTCCGCGATCCAACGTTATGTTTACATCTGGGTGAGTAGTCGTGAGCGATGAAGCAGTCACGAAGACGTACTATTTATAAATTAATATCTTAAAATACATATAAAGTATTAAAAGTTTTTTGGAAAAATATGTCGAAGTTGATTGATAAGGTATGAGCACCTTCCCTTCTGGTAAGGTTTTCTGAAGACCAAGGCACAGAAGTTCGCAACAAAGATCACATAAAACTTGCAAAAATAATTACTTTACAAAACAAATGACTCGTGAGAAAAGCATCTGCATATATTAAGATTTCTAGCAAACAGTTGGTACTTTTGCTCCATGGCTAATATAAATAAAGGTGCAGTCTTCAAAATAAAGAAAAAATTAAAATTAAAATCGATTAACATATTTTTTAAATATATTGCGTAGATCAGCATGTTGACGCCATTGCTACGGCACTGGCCTCCTCGTGGTACTCTCTGGGGACAACCTCTACTGCGGTGGAAGCGAATACGAGCGACGGTCTGTAGCATGTCCGAATGGTAATTTAAAAAAAAAATTATGTCTCGGGAAGTAGGCATATTTGCTAAGTTTGCTATTGACTTTCATCAAGTCAGGTTGGGGGCTTAGCTGGCAGCCGAAGCACCAGCCTAGCAGAGCTATAGGCCAATCACATATTCTGCCCGAAGTTAAAATGATTACTGAAACCTATTTGCGGCCCTATGTTTCACTGGGAATTAAAGGATTAAGCATAATCAACGACTTACCCGATTTGGCAAAATTTTTTTCAACGTGATTTTTAGCCCAAGTATCATAGTTAATTTTTCATTGTCACCCTAATGTACATTTTACAAGAATTTTTTATAATTTGCCTAAATTACATCTAGTTATCTTTTAGTAAGCGTAAGTAAACATTTTGGCCCGATTCGGATAACTACAACGTGCGACCTCTAGTGGTAAAAGTTCAAATTTTGTGAAATTTACAAAAAGAAGCATAATTTTCAAACAAAAATTTGTGATTGGGTGGAGGTAAAAATTTGAAGAAAGTTATTATTTTTGAAGCAAATATTATTTTAATAAAAATGATTTAAAATTGTATCCAAAGAAATTTTATTAATTTTGTATCGGTTCGGTTTTAATTTAATTTTTCAATTAAATTATATTTTTACTTAGAGATAAATGTGAAGCATGTAGACAAGGAAAAGCAAATAACGAATTACCAGCGAAAATTTACTGCTGCTAATTTAAAATTACCATTGTTTCATATTAATTTTAAACGGACAATTATTGATCTAATCTTTAATCTCTTTGATTTAAAAATTTTCACTGTTAAAACAACTTTGTTACAAACGTTACATTTCATTTTAAATCAATATGACTATAGGTATAACTTTAATTTCAAATAAGTTTTATGTTAAATAGTCATTTAAATCATGTTGAGTTAAAATGAAATTCATTTTACATACGATGGTATATATTTAGTGTATAGCTAAAGTAAAGTTTGAAGCTGTTGTTGCTGCAGTGGTTAGCGCGTGGACTATCATGCAGGTCGCACGAGTTCAAATCTTGGCTGGGGAAGCCAACTGCAACACAAAGCTTTTGATGTCTATTCTAATACACATCACGTAAATAAAATAATTAATTACATAGCTACATTAAAGTCATGTTGTTTCAGCTTGATATAACTTTAATTCAACATGATTCTTCGAGTTGCTTCAATATCAAATTCACGTTGTTTCAACTTGAAATAACTTTGTTTCAATATGATTCTTCGTGTTGTTCCAATATCAAATTCACGTTGTTTCAATTCGAAATAACTTTGATTCAACATAGTTTATCGTATTATTTCATTTTTATTTCATTTTGAATTAACTGTAATGGAATAGTAAACACCTATGAAGCAAAATCACTATCGAAAAATGTTAAATTAACCTGGTTTTCGACGAGCTTACATTGAAAATTTTCTGTGTGTATGGAAATATATTTGTAATTTTCGTCATGACCATATTTTTTATTTTTTTATTTTACAATTTACAATTTTTATTGCTCGTTGAAGTCATGTTTACTTTTTATTTGCCAGTTAGCTTTTTTTTTTTTTTGGTACACAAAGATTTTTTCTATGACTTGATTCAAACGCCTTAATAGGGTTATATGTATGACTGCGAATAAATTTTTAAATTCTAGCAAAATTTTTATGTTTTTGTTTGCCAATATGGGATAAAGTAATAAATTTAAATGTTTTATTGTGCCCGATGTCTGGTTCTGTTTCAGTTACTCAATCAATAAAAATGTATTGATTTTTATTCACTTTAAAGTTTTTGTTTGTTTGTTTGTTCAACTTTAATGAACCTTGAAAAAGTGGATGGAGATAATGATTTTATGCAGTTCAAGACGAATCTTAAAGGTCACCTTGTTATTATTATTATTATTATTATTATTATTATTATTATTATTATTATTAAGCAAGTTGCAATCGGAAGTTACAATTTTTGTCTCTGTTTGGCGGTAAAAAAGCACAGTTTGTGGATTATAGGTCTACACCAGCAGAATGGAATACGTATTTTCTGTGCCGCAACGCACTTCTTCAGCATTCAGGTGTCTTGGGTTTCGTTGAAACTTAAACATGGCACCTTGCACTGGTAAAACTTGTAGAAATTCAGGACCAGGCATTTGGAGAGAATCTAGCGACGACGCAGTTGTTGCTGATGCTGTTTCATTACCGGTTGTGTCGTGAACGCAGAGATTAGTGGATCCGTACGTGGTCACGATGACATCGTTGATGCTGAGTGAAGTTTGTGGCGCCCTGACGTGGCTGCAGTTGCTGGCTTCGTGAACACTCAGGTTGCAACCAGTGGTGCCGTAAACTCTGAGTTCGTGGAAACGATAAGGTTGATGATGTGACTGCAGTTGATGGCTGCTTTGGTTCAGGTTGCAGTTGCAGGTGCCGGATGTGGTGCCGGCATCGCTGACACCGGCACCACATCCGTCTCGAAGGACCATAAATAGGTTGCAATCGGAAATGGCAATTGTTGTCTCTGCTTGGCGGCAACAAAGCAGAGTTTGTGGACTCTCTACAAGGATCATCCGCTAGAACCTTGTTATATAGAAAACTTTTGTATATTGTTGTACAGTGTTATTCTTTTGGGAATAAATTTCCTTTGAACTAAAGCTTACGCAAGTGTCCTCACATGTACATAAAAAGAACGGCGATATAAGTACATAACTCATACGCCCGTTTATGTATTTGCAGCATTAAAAAAATATACATAAAAATAAGAAATGTAATTAACAAGAAATAAAATAACAAAAATATTATACGCATGATTGATTTTTTAAAAATATTTTTAACGTCAAAAACAAAAACTCTGGAAAACATTCATGTTGTTAAAAAAAGTTAAGTGTGACGCCGAGCCGTGTTTAACCTCCTACTCACCCACTCGTTTTAACATTGAATTAAAGGCAGCAGCTTATTTTCATAAATGGTAACATAATATGTATAAAATTTAACATTATTTATTCTACCGCTTAAAATAAAGTTTATTTTATAGTATTATTGAAAAGATAAATGAAGATTAAAGTGGATGAAACGCGTTAATATTTAGCTTCAATATATCGTGACCTCATTGCTGGTTTAGCTCATATACCAAAAGGTCGGAATGGAGAAAAACGACAAAGAAGATTTACATGAAGTTTTCTCAAAATATACCCGATAGAATTTTTCTTTTTTTTCCTTACTGCTTCCGGCATATGTTTGGAAGAAAAATGTAAATTTTTCTGAACTTTCATGAATGCAGTTAGAAAGAAGTTAATCAGGTATGTGATAGAAATTGATTTTGAAAACGAAGGACCTTTTAAAGCACTTTTTATAAAATTTTTATAATTTTTGGTATACAACTCTTTTGTAATAAAAAAATATTTTTATAATATATGAGTGATTCCACGTAAAATGGCCCTATGCAAGGAAAAAAATAGCTTTCTCACTTTTAATAAAAATTTCTCAATTGATGTTTTTTAGAGAATGACAGTTATAGAAAAAATTAAATTTTTTAAAATCAATCTGAGGCTCTCTTAAATGACCATGGAAGAAACATGTCGCTCTCCTTCTTTTAATATTTATTTCAGATTTTCTTTCATTCCCTTTGTCATTATTAATAAAAACCGATATCGCTGAAAAGAATATACTTTTTTTTTTGCTTTTTATTGAATTTAAGAAAATATTCAGCTAGAGTATTCCGATGTCTATAACAGAACGGATAGCAAATAATTTAATGTCTTATTATTTTCTTATGTGTTTATCTTTATATTATTTATATCAATTAAATCAATAAAAAGTTTTATTTTTTCGAATTTTTTAAATTTTCGTGCTAGATCACACCCGTCGGTCACACCTGTCTCATTTTAAAAATGGTCAAACGGTAAATACACAATGCAATTAAAAACACTTTGAGCAGATATCTGTATCAAAATTAATGTGTACCTTTTAGTCAAAATTTTACAGAACTTATACTGAATTCTTTAAAACTAAGATTTGTAAGGTCACACCCGTCGCAGTTTTCTGACGACCATTTTGAGCAGAAACCGTTTTCTATCAATGTCTATCCGTTATGCAACGAATAAGCTTAATATACTTGCGAACCGCCAAATTTTCACAGGATATGTAGAGCTTTTGCCGCTACAGCAATAAATATATGACAGCTAAAAATTAAAGGGTGTTCTAAGGCGAGCAACGAAAAATGTTGAAATACTAATGTAATATGCAGACACTTATATATAGACACTTTAAATTTTCAAAGTTCGTGTTAATTGGTGTAGTCTGTAGAATAGACTACACCAATTAGCACCGATATTTAAAACAATAAAAATTAAAAGGTCTTCTATCAGTCAATGTAATTTTACTATGTAATTTAGACAATCTGCTCTATCTTCGGAACCGTAAGAGCTACGGACCTGAAATTTTTACAAATATGTAAAACTTCGGCCGCTACAACAACAAATATATGACAGTTAAAAATTAAAGGGTGTTCTAAAGCGAGCAACGCAACATGTTGAAATACTAATGTAAATATAGACACTTATATATAGACACCTTAAATTTTCAAATTAAGTGCTAATTGGTGTAGTCTGTAGAATAGACTACACCAATTAACACCGATATTTAAAACAATAAAAATTAAAGGGTATTCTATTAGTTATTGTAATTTTGACTATGTAATTGAGACAATATGCTGTATCTTGGAAACCGTAAGATGTAAAATCTTGAAATTTTAAAACACGCTAAATCTAAAAAAATCCAAAACTAAAAAAATTTCAAACGCTAAAAGCGCTTAAAGGAAAAAGCGCCAAAATTAAAAAAATCGCTAAAACGCAATATATCACCAAATTGAAAAGATCGCCAAAAAAACTAAAAAACGTCATAAATCGAAAAAGTCTTTAAAACGAAAAATCGCTAAAACTAAATAAATCATCAAAAAATCGCCAAAAAATTAAAAAAATCACAAAAACGAAAAAAGAACAAAAAAAAAGCGCCAAAACCAAAAAAACGCCAAAAACCAAAAAAAAAGCGCCAAAACGAAAAAAGTGTCAAAACAAAAAAAATCGCTAAAAATAAAAAACCAAAAGCCAAAAAATGAAAAAAATCACAAAAACGAAAGAAACGCAAAAACCAAAAAAAAAAGCGCAAAAACCAAAAAAAACGTCAAAAACAAAAAAATAAAACGCCAAAACGAAAAAAGTGTAAAAAAAAAATCGCTAAAAATAAAAAACCACAAAAAACCGAAAAAAATTCCCAAAATCGAAAAAAGCGCCAAAACTGAAAAAATCGCCACAACCAAAATAAATCGCTAAAACTAAAAATATCGTCAGAAAGTGAAAACGTTAAATAAATGCCATAACCAAAAATCGCCAAAACTAAACAAATCGGCAAAAAAACAAAAAAAAAAAATTGCAAAAACGAAAAATCGCCAGAAAAAAATTAAAAAAAAAATCACGAAAAGCGCCAAAACAAAAAAAAAAAAACCAAAAAAACAACGAAAAATACTTAAATAAAAAAACTTAAAATAAAAAAAATTAAATTAAACAAGAAATCACAACGAAAAAACTGCCAAAATGACAAACGGGGCAAAAACAAAAAGGGATATACATATGTGTATTCGTACGGAAAACCCTTCGTGTGCGAGCCAAAGTCGCACTCTACTTAATTTAGATTTTTGTGCTGCATGTGTATACAAACTGCTGTGTGTTGAGTAAATTTCCTACTGTTAATTGAAAATAAGCATATAACTATTCTTAGACGATATTTACATTGAATAAAAAGTTAATGCTGATAAAACTCAATTATTAAACTTAAAAATTAAAAGTTAATGCTGATGAAGATATATAAGACCTCAAATTTTAGTTTTTGTATCAATCTTTATTGGATTAAAGGCACAATTCTTAAGATAATTGGACGAAATTAGGTTCGTAGGTCAATTACGCAATACAAATATACCCAATTAAAATTTGAAGAAGTCGGTCCTGATACAAGCATTCGCCAAAAATGTCACCTAAATGTCAATAGAACTTTTGAAATGTTTTAGATTTTTCTCACATTTGATATGTGGATAACTTATTTACGTAGAAATCATATTGTGAATTTTGAACGTGATTTGTATGGCTGCTACACGTCGAAGAGTTCATAAAAACAGTTATAAAATAGTATAAAATTAAAAAAAAGTTATTTTTAATAGCTAATATTATCTTAAGAGCTAATATTGAAAAACGGTAAATGCCATTGAAATCAGCGTACTCGAATTAAGTTTGCACACTGGGTGCCCCGCTTTTCCCGTCTAGCACAGTGTAATTAGACAATTGAAACAAATAAAATAAAAATATAAATGATATCCATTCAAGTAATGAAACGAACAAGCCGAAAAGTAAATCGCCAAACAAATCGCCAGAACGAACGACATCGTAAAAAAACAGCGTAAATTAAAAAAATCACCAAACAATAAAAGCAAAAAATAAAAAAAATCGTCGAACATTAAAAAGATCGCCAAAATAAAATAACAGCAAAACTAAAAAAGTAGACAACATTAAAAAACTCGACAGAATGAAAAAAGCGCTAAAACAAAAAAAAAACACTAAACGAAAAAACTGCAACAAATTAAAAATTCGCCAAAACTAAATTAAAATCGCAAAAGATAAAATTCGCCAAAATTAAAAAAATCGGCAAAAATTAAAAAGATCGTTAAAACAAAAAGCATCTAAACGAAAAGCAGCCACCAAACTAAAAAAAGTATACAACATTAAAAAATTTGCCACAACAAAAAAAGTGCTAAAAAATGCACAAAAACGAAAAATTTGCCAAAAACCAAAAAGATCGCCAAAATAAAAAGCACCTAAACGAAAAAAAACTTAAACTAAAAAAGTAGACAACATTAAAAAATCGTCAAAATAAAAAAGCACTAAAACAAAAAAATATCAAAATTAAAAAAATTTCAAAAACGAAACAAAACCACAATAAGTAATAAATTGCCATATAAAAAAAACGTAAGCAAAAAAATTGTCAAAACGAAGAAGCGCTTAAAAAAACAAAAATAAAATCGGTAAATAAAAAAAAAACAAAACTATAAAAATCTCAAAAACGAAAAAAGCGCTGAAACGAAATAAGCGCCAAAACACAAATAAAAATCCCGAAAACAAAAAACCGCCAAAACAAGATAAATCATAAAAAAAACGAAACAAATTCGTTAAGACGAAAAAAGCTAAAAAAACTCGAAACGAAAAAAGTTCCAAAAACAAACGAAAATCGCCAAAAAGGAAAAAAAATAATTATAATTATGGTATTCGAACGGATGCCCTCTTTTGCGAGTAAAAATACACAGTTCCTATATATCATCACAAGCTGTTTTACACTATCTCACAACTCTTTTGACTTCCGTAGAAAATGCATCCCTCATCAAATGAGTTTATGAACATTTTTAAAAAAGCAATAGCAACACATTATATCTGGTTTGCATTTTGTGCAGAAGTCGAACAGCTTGTGGAATAGTCTAAAAACAGCATAACTAATTAATTTACTGTTTTTAAATATATTTTTATGACGTTGAATAATTTTTCTGTTAACATTAATGAAATTATTTATATCTAGAATACGGACGATTGTGTCGTCCGTTGGCCACACTAGTAATCATAATTGCACACAAAAGAAATAGCAGCATTGAATGATCAAAAGTTTATATTGAAGCCATTAAAATTCTTCCAAATTATAATATTATAATATCACACTCATATCATGATTTACAAGTCTGTTTGTATAATTTTCCTACATAATGGTAACCTTTAATCATCCTACTAATATTATAAAAGAGAAAGTTTGTATGTTTGGACATTTAGATGTTTGGATGTTTGATCCACTATCACGCGAAAATCGCTTAATGGATTTGAATACAATTTGGTAGACCAAAAGCATATGACCCAGATTAAAATATAGGGTACTTTTTAAGAGGGTAAAAATTGGACCTTGAGTATTTTCTATTTCTTCAGCAGTTCGCCGACGAAGTCGCGGGTAAAAACTAGTCTATCATAAAAGGTTGGCATACTATTATTTATTATTTAATAATTTATATGTAAATATTTGATACAAATTTTTAATATTATTTAATTTGAGCACAAGCAATTTGCCCACACAAACCTCAATTGTGTGTGACCAAATTGTTGAAAACTTTATTTGTTCCTGCTTTGTGCGTTTATTTCCTTATTTCACATGAAACTAAACCACCATTAAACGGTCATAATTTAATAAAATGAATTTCTGGGCTGTTACACTTAATAAACGAAATGGATAAAAATTAATTAATTAAATTATAAAAATTCAAATTGTTATTATAATACATACTTGGCTGAAACTGCGATGACCTCATTTCTTAGGAGGTAAAGGATGATAGTTTCCAGATAACACTGTAAAAAATATAACCCTTCCTTGGCAGTCGGGTAAAAAAATAGCATGGTTCTAACAAATAAACATGGTACAATATATATATATATATATATATATATATATATATATATATATATATATATATATATATATATATATATATATATATATATATATATATATATATATATATATATATATATATATATATATATATATATATATATATATATATATATATATATATATATATATATATATATATATATATATATATATATATATATATATATATATATATATATATATATATATATATATATATATATATATATATATATATATATATATATATATATATATATATATATATATATATATATATATATATATATATATATATATATATATATATATATATATATATATATATATATATATATATATATATATATATATATATATATATATATATATATATATATATATATATATATATATATATATATATATATATATATATATATATATATATATATATATATATATATATATATATATATATATATATATATATATATATATATAAAATAAGATTTGCTTCTGGAAATCTCCGAATTCCTAAGAAAGTTCCAAGAAATCTTAATATAAATTAAGGAAAGTGCGACTTTGGCTCGCACACGAAGGGTTCCGTACGAATACACATATGTATATCCCTTTTTGTTTTTGCCCCGTTTGTCATTTTGGCAGTTTTTTCATTGTGCTTTCTTGTTTAATTTTAGTTTTTTATTTTTTTAAAGTATTTTTCGTTGTTTTTTGGGTTTGTTTTTGTTTTGGCGCTTTTTGTGATTTTGATTTAAATTTTTTTCTGGCGATTTTTCGTTTTTTGAAATTTTTTTTGTTTTTTGCCGATTTGTTTAGTTTTGGCGATTTTTTGGTTATGGCATTTATTTAACGTTTTCACTTTCTGACGAAATTTTTAGTTTTAGCGATTTATTTTAGTTCACTTTTGCCGTTTTTGGGGATTTTTTCGGTTTTTTGTGGTGTTTTAGTTTTAGCGATTTGTTTTTTGTTTTGACACTTTTTTCGTTTTGGCCATTTTTTTTGTTTTTTTGCGTTTTTTTAGTTTTGGCTTTTTTTTGGTTTTTGCGTTTTTTTTGCGTTTTTGCGTTTTTGTGATTTTTTTCATTTTTTGGCGATTTTTTCATTTTTTGATTTATTTAGTTTTTGCGATTTTTCGTTTTGAAGACTTTTTCGATTTTTGACGTTTTTTTAGTTGTTTTTTTCATTTTAGCATTTTTTTCATTTTAGCATTTTTTTCGTTTTGAAATTTTTTTAGTTTTAGCGTGTTTTAAAATTTCAAGATTTTACATCTTTACAATAGGGTTCCTTTACACTTTTGGTGTATCGGAACCCTAAAAATGGAATTTTTTATGCTTTTGCCCATAAAGTTCATATCTGGCCCAAGGTCCATTTAACACTTTGGCAAATAAAAGCATATATATATAAGGGTTTTACAAAGAGTTAATTATACAGACTACACCAATTAACACAGATATTTAAAGCAATAAAAATTAAAGGGTGTTCTATCAGTTAATGTAATTTTGATTATGCAATTTAGACAATTTGCTATATCTTGGAAACCGTAAGAGGTAAAATCTAAAAATTAAAAAAATAACGCTAAAACTAAAAAATTCCAAAATTAAAAAAAATTTCAAAACGAAAAATCGTCAAAATAAAAAAGCGCTTAAAGGAAAAAAGCACAAAAATTAAGAAAATCGCTAAAACACAAAAAATCACTAAAACTAAAAAGATCGCCAAAAAACTAAAAAAACACAAAAAAACGAAAAAAGTCGTCAAAATGAAAAAAGCACTAAAACCAAAAAAATCGCTAAAACTAAAAATATCGTCAAAAAACGTAAAAAAATATTGGCAAAAATGGAAAAGAATCAGCAAAACTAATAAAAGCGCCAAAACTAAAAAAAAAACAAAAAAAATCCGAATAAATCGACAAAAAGAAAAAAGTGTCAAAACTAAAAAAAATCGCTAAAACTAAAAAATCACCAAAAACCGAAAATATCGCAAAAACTGACAAAAGTGCCAGAACTAAACTCGCTTAAAGTAAATATATCGTCAAAAAGCGAAAAAACGTTAAAACAAAAAAAAAATGCGCTAAAGCGAAAAATCACCAAAAGTAAAAAAAAATTGTAAAAAACGAAAAATCATAAAAAATCCCAAAAAAAAACATCAAAATGAAAAAAGCGCTAAAACAAAAAAAAAATATCGTTAAATCAACAAAAAAACTTAAAAAGTAAAAAAAAAATAATTAAACGAAAAGAAAAAAAATGGCAAAATGAAATAAGGGCAAAAACGAAAAGGGATATATGTGTATTCGTACGAAACCCTTCGTGTGCGATATAAAGTCTCACTGTACTTAATTTATTTTTGTTTCAAACGAAATTGTAAGAATGAAACATTTCCTTCGATGTCGATAAACAGGGTATTAGAATTTAAACAGACGATGAAAAACATAGCACTTTAAAAGAGAACTTAAACAATTTCATCGTGTAAATTTAGTCGCACTGTCAGTCAAACCAACTTTTGTAATATCTAAAAAACATTGGCAATTTTGACATTGAAGAAAAACAGGATTATAATAAAAATTTCTTATATGAATCAAAGTAAATTTGGCGGTCACTTACGCCCTTTTATAAATATGTATGTGAAAAAAGTGCCAAGTTCGCGAAATATCGCAACTTTAAAATAGGAAAATTCATCAAAGACTTACAAGACTTATGTCACAAAATTATGTATATATTTAAACTACTTATCCTAGATATTTCATTAAGATGTCATATTAAAAGACACAGAATGGCCCTTAAAATGACATATGCTTTGATTTTATTTTGCATTATTCAGTGGTCAAATTTTACGGACCTTATGTTCGGTGGCGATTTTCTTTAAGAATAGTATTTTTAAGTTTCTTAAAAAATACGTGTTAAGGGCAATTTTGTACCCTTTAACATGATACCTTATAGGAATATCTATGATAAGTAGTTTTAAACACATACATATTTTTGTCAAGCTAATTTAGCAAATTTTTTATGAATTTTCCTATTTTAAAGTTGCAATATTTGGTGAACTAGCAAAATAGTGAGCTTAGGATTTCCACCAACATTAGTTTTGCTACAGGCATCATTGTACTGAATTGTATGATAGTGTAGAAAAGAGGTAAGGAAATCTGGTTGGTTGGTTTTGTATGTTTTAACAAACAGGCCAAATTTTAACTCGTTTGGTGCGGGAACTTTGTGCACAACACCATAAAAGCAAAAAAATATAAAGAAACGCAACTTTATATTTTTTATGTCCATTTTGGCTAGGGCATGTAAAATTTAATATTTGGGAAAATAGCAAAAAAGTGATACCCTAATGAATATGTTCACATAAATATTTAAATTTTTTTACATATATTTAAGGAGTTGAGGTGGTAGATTCTCAATGTTCATAAATTCTATTTTATTAGATTGATAGACAGACATCACATGTATTAGCGCTTTGGAATGTATTTTTATAAACAGAGGGACAAGCAGGCATCACAGGCATTGAATAACGTTTGTTTTAACAATTGTGGTTTGTAAAAATATTATGATATTAAATTACAGAAAATATAGCGGGAAAGGCGGCTACAAATTAAGACACAAATATATTTTACTAACTTGTCGAAAATGTCGCTTGACTTCGGATTGAAATTCAATATGGTTTTCAGTCGATTTCATAATTTATATTTATTTATAACATGAATAATTGAATTAATTTATACCTTAATTAATTTCAATCTGTAATTGAACCGTGTGCTTTAATTAAGTTTTTGTGCTTTGCTAAGTAATTTTTGCCGTTATAGTATCTCTAAACTATTTAGATGAATAGTTTTCAGAAAATTTATCTTGCTTCATATTACACTGGCAATAGAATTTATCGAGCCTTTGCTGCAATAGAGTCCTAACTCAAAAAATGTGATTTTTGGGTTAATAATGTAAAAGTAATCATCATATCGTTATTCATATTGTGTAAAAATTTCATACGAATATCTTTTATACTTTCATCTCGTGAGAAAATAATAATATATTCTTTTGCAATTATGTTGTAAGTAAATTCAAAACTGTAGAACCATTTTCTGCAAAATAATTTTTTTTGTTTGTTTTGAGTTATGATTCTATTGCAGCAAAGGCTCGATAAGAAATATGTAAATGAAAAATTTTAAACACATACTTTTATAGTATATCTCAATTGTTTGTTTAAAATTAAATTTAAAATCAACTTTAATGTATTACATTTTATCGAAAACAACCTATAATTAACCAAAACTTCCATTTACATTAGAAAACATCAATTCAAATTATGCTCAACTTAAATAATTGTACACAAACAAACCCACTCAAAGTGGCATCCAATCTCTTGAAAGATTGAGGTGTGTGTGCGTAAGAGTTCATAAATTTGTAAATTAAAATACAATTACAATTTGCCAATTTAGGCAGGCTGCCAGAAAAGCTTGTAAGTAATTAGGTTGTGTGTATGAATATATGTATGTATGTAAGTACTAGAGATGGTTAGTACATTCTCACGTCATCGGCGTGACATGTTCTTGAGCAGTTTTTGCCTTAAATCTCGTGAGCGTGAATGAACATGAGTATAAAAGAATTTAGCGTGATTGAGCGAGCATGAGTACACTTTTCGCCTTATGGCCTCGTAATTGGATAGTTCTGAAAAGTATATATCGAGCCATAATGGCCAAAAACTTGTAATCGACAAAAACAAAATTTTATAGGAGAACGTTTTTATTAAAAAACATATAGAAATATACTTTTGCCGATTTTACCCATAAAAAATTACCAAACGCCGATATGCCGATTTGCCGATTTTAGGTGAAAAATGTCAATTTTTTATCAAACCAATAGACAACACTCTAACTCCGATTTCAAACCAAACTTTTGTGTCTTGTCAATAGCAATATTTTATAATTTTATTAAAAAGAATATATATTTTTGAGCTTTTCTGCAACATTGGCAGGAATTGAACCTCTCGGTTAATAGTCTAGCACACTCTTCACTACACTACGAGGTTAACTAAACTAAATTTCGATGTTCCTTAGAAATTGAATCCTTAGATGGAATTCTTTATTCTAAAGATTATTTTGAACTCATAAAACAAAGTGTTTTGATGCTCATATTAAAAGCGATTTAGCAAAACTTATAAATTGGGATATGTATTCATTCTGAAATTCATTTATATTCCATGCTGTATATTTAAGCTTTCAAAATCATTCTTATGCTCTCCATTAATGTTTGTAAACCACATGAAATTACTGGCGAGTGCTATTTTTTGTTTTCTTATTAATAAAAACCACGAAAAATGGTTAGTTATATTTATGTCGATTTTTCGAATTGAAGTGCCAAAATGCCGATTCTTTCCCTGAAAAGTGCAGAACTTTGATCAAAATTGTTTGGCAGCCCTGTATGTAGTTTGAAATTTCTAAAGAACAAATCGAAAAATGTGAAATATGCTGCTATAGTGACAGATAGTCCTTAACAACTTTTCATTAAATACATTTTGTTGGTAAAAGAAAGCTTGTCTTTAATTAAACAAGGTGTTCCTGATCCTGTGTGAAAAGTTACTTAGGATCCCATCTCTAATATGTATCTACGTTTAGGTGTAGATGTTTGTATTTTAAACATGCTTCCAAATATTATATTCGTATAAACGAAAATGTTTCATTAAGACTATTTGAGCATTTAAATAAATATTGAACTGACACTTAGATATTTACAACCATTACAATGGAAGTCAAAGTGAAAATTATCATGTATTAAACTAGAGTTTGGAAAAGTTTTCGTATTATAGTTTATAGAATTTGTTGACTTTGTTGCTGTTATTGTTCATGTCGGTCGCAATTTATATTGTAAATAATTATACTTTACTTTTAAAGTATCTATAATCATAAAATTTTATAGAGTTGTTGATCGCCATCGTTATTATTGAATTTATTAAAGAAACAAATATGTAAATCTTAGATAATATAAAATTGTAATTATTGATTTTGGGTATGATTTATTGATATCAAGAAAAATTCAATTGTAGAAATATCCTTTAAAAAATTTATTAAAATTATTTGAGACATTTCCTGAAATTGATTTTTCCAAAAAATTTCATTTTTTTATAACAGATTTGTAAAATTATGAGACATTTAATATTATATTAGCTTCTGCTGAAAAAAGCAACTTTTGTTGCGTCCTTCGCCTAGCACTTAAGCTTAGGGGGTTTCAGAGAAAAATTTAATGTTTTTTTTACTTCTTTATATCTTTGCGTAGAACGTAAGTAGCTCTAAATGAAATAAAAGAAAAGGAAAACAAAACTTGAGTTTTTCTTTGAAAAAAAAACAACCTTAAGAGCTTGACGACGGATGCTGTAAAAGTTGACTTTTTCTGAAATTACCGATATTTCTTCAACTTATTCTAATATTATTTTTAATATGCATAAAAAAGCGTTTTCATCTTTGATATTTTTCTTATTGCACAGTGTATTTTTCAATTAAACCAACGATAATTAAATAATATAAATTGTGTATACTTTTGGTTAAAAACTTTGTGAATTGTCTAAATTATGCAAATTAAAGCTAAAATTTTAATTGCATTATTTAAAATTCATTCTATTTAATGGCATTTCAAAAACTTGAGGTTTTTATTAAATTAGTTAAAGATTTGGCATTCAATAAGCATGAAATAATTATGGTTTATAAAATCAGATCTTTTTATTTAGTTAAGGAATTATACAATTATGCAAGGCGAATGTTTGTTGTTGTTATTAAATTGTAAAGAGTCTAGAAATTTAATGAAAATAATTTTCTAAGAAAACATTTTATTTATTCATTAAAAACTAATTTATACATAAATACTACGAACATAATATGCATGAAGGATTTATACAAATTATAAAAAAAATCTTGGTTAATATAATTCAATTAGATTTTTTTTGTTAAATTTTAGCTAAAACTATTTTATGAACAAATTGCTTTCTTAGCTTATGAAAATCTTTTGATAATGGGAAATATATCTTGAAAAATTTCTGCCAGCAATATTGATATATTCTGGCCCATCTTATTGCAGCAAGTGTACAAGAAGAAAATAAACTTTAGTTTTTCCTTTAAGCTTAAGAAACTTAATTATTTGTTTAATCTGCTTTAACTAAATAAATAAAACGTTCAAGTGTTTTTACTTGACTGACTCTACTTAACAGAGAAGAAGGAAAATATTCAAAATCTTAATATAAATTTAGATTTAATGGTTAATGCTGCACTTTTCTTAATTAGTTTCATTACCATTCAAGTAATACTTTATGCTGGCATTCGGATGCATTGTGGCATATTTGCATTATAAAAAATGTCCTTTGAAGTCAGAGAATATAGTGTGATTTCCTTAACAAATCTAGCTTAAAACAATTGCAAATATTTTGGTCATCGTAATTGATCGGTATGGAATGTTTTTTGAAAGGTTTGCAAGTTGATCTCATCTAATACAAAAGAGTTTTTAGGTTATTCGGCTATGATGGTATGGTGTATATGACGATTAACGACAGTGTGTGAAAAATTTAATAATTTATCCTATGCTGGATGGAGCATGAATGATTTAGTCGACTTAAAATTTCAAATTACAGTCATTTTTGAACTATATTCTATTAAAATTTTGAAAATAAAAAAATTTTAGTTTTGAAAATTTTTGGAGAAAAAATTCGAATAATTAAGCTCTATTTTTGTCAAAAACTTAGCCATTTTTCACTATAATTTCAAAGTATATACTTATATTCTTTTTCACAACTAAATGAATTGAGAACTGCTACAAAATTGTTTCGGCATGTTATCAACAAGGCTTGGATTCAAAATCATAAAATATTTTTTTGAACATTTTAGCTTTGCTATTGCCGGAGATATTCACGAAATAGCGAATAAAGTCGAGGCCAAAACTGAAAATTGTAAAAATCAAAGCCAGTGATCTTTGAAAATATTAAAGATATCTCAATGAAATAAGCTGTATTTTATTTATCTGTTTATAAGTTTTACAACAAGTTTAAATTCATTAAAATCGGATAATATTTGTAAAAGTTTCATGCCCGAGGTAATCAAATTTGACGTTCTGTAGCTCAACATGTGTTTCAACAAGGTGTTAAAAACTTCAACATTCTGCAATCTTAGATCCTCCTCTTTGATTTTTACATAAATCGTTTTTTAATCGGATCGCAAGTTCCAAAGATACAGATTTATTACCTTTGTGCGACAGAAGCAGTAAGAAACCGTGGACTTTTAAACCCTTGTTGCACATTTAGTTTCCACGATTATTTTTAGTGCAGGAGAACTCCAAGATATTTTTCACTATCCGATAGGGACAGTACCTGATTATCAGTGATGCCAGAATTCCTTCACCAATAATGCCTAAATGTAGACCAAAAAAAAAATGGCTAAAAACTGGCTAAAACATACACTCTAAAACATTACCTCAAATTTAGGATCGTATATTGTCTAAATTTGTTTTGAAAGTTTCGCCTTGTCTAAAATTACATCGATTTTGTAGTTATTTTATTAAAGAAAAAACCTTTCAAGTTAAACATATTTATTCCAAGTGGGTAAAATTTAACATAAAGTACATACGGCTATGGCTGAATGGTAGATACGTCAGACTATCAGTCAGGAGGGCGCGGTTCAAACCTGCACGCAGCCAATCGCTTTTTTTAGTAAAAGAATTTTGTTCCAAAATCAGCAAAAATAATGCGTGTCTAATTTTAGGTCGATAATAATCGGTAAAGTGATGCCGACTTCTATCGTTCTAATTTTCAACAAAAGTGTTTAAGAATGTAGCTAAGACAGATCAAATGCAAAAATCATGAGTGTTAAACAAAAATATAAAAGGAATTCATACATTACTTTTTACATCAAATTGGGGAGATTTTTTAAAGTACTAAAACGCTATCGATTGTCATTATTGCGCTCGCCCAAGGTTTTTCTTTTTATTAGAAAAAACTTTTTTCAGCGATTTTTGTAAATTTTTATAAAGTTTGTTGAGTATAACTTAAGGTATCTTTACATTGTAATACAAAGTATTAAGACTTTAGAATCAAAATATTGTGAATTTCTTTTCGTGTTTAAGAAAAGAGAACAAAAGTCTGTTGTAAGTATTTTTCATGTTCACACCTCTGGTGTGATGATAGTACTTAACTTTCTACAATGGTTTAGAAAATAAACATTTACCGAACGTTTGCCAAATTTTGTATCCGTATTCTCTCCTACTCAATATATTTTGCTTTTACATGATAAGAATTTTTTCATTCTACAGCATTTTCTGACATGTCGTAAAACATGTATTACCATGTAAAGATACTTTTATGCAAGTATTTCAGTTTTTTCAGCGATCTTTGAAATTTTTTTAAAATTAAAGGAATGAGAGTATTTCAGAAAGTGTTAACCCTCTTTCTTAATTCTATTTTTGCCCTCTATCGATTGCTATTAGCAATTAAATTTTTATTTTTATAAACGAAACACATTTCGGAGATTTGTGCCAATTTTTAAAAAGTTTGCTGGGTATATCTTCTGAATGGACGAACGAATATCAATATAAAGAAAACTGAAACTGAAAAATGGTTTGCCATTTTACCAAAGTTTGTTTTCTTCTCATGCGTGCGAAGCAATAATATATTGTTCTATTTTTTGGTAGTATATAAAAGTTCCTTTGTTGCAAGTTTAAATTTTTTATGAAAAATCGGAAAAAAATTACATGTGTGAAAAAATAGCTAGATTAAAATAAAAAAAATGGCTAAAAAATAGTTAATAGAGGGCTGCACGTATATACTCGAAAGTACTCGTATGTATCTTTGTGTGTGTATGCATGTATGTTTTTTGGTTAGATGTGTGTATATATGTATGTATATATGTATATTTGGTCGTGGCTATGTATGTATGCACATGTACATGCATGTATACATAAGTATATACATAAGAACATACATCTATGCACACACGAAATTCATACGAGTGCATTATACGAATACATTTGAGTACACTTTGCAGCCAGAAAAAGGCTAAATTCGCATCACAGCTGATATATAGCCGGGAGAATCTAAAGCTGCGAACTTTGTTTGGGGTTTGTGGTAAATTGCTACTAGATCCGTTTTATTTGGGCTTATTCTTGGACCACAGTATGTAGCTCAATTGCTGAGTGTGCCCAAAACATTGGACATGATTTCGCTTATCACGTTAATAAACATTTGCGATACCATTATTACTACATCGTCCGCATAAGCCATAGCCTTGACTCCGAGGGGCCTTCTTCTAGGCTCAATAAAACTGGCGATTACCCTATATTTATTTCGCTCCGAATTATAAGTGGCACTCAAACAGTGGTCGAAGAAAAAGAGCACACGATACTTAAATGTTTTGCATTAAATGCGACAATAAAAATAATTGAAAAATCAAACAAGCCACAATAAAAACTGAAAAATAATTAAATTGTTAAGTATGTGCTTTATTTTTAAACCAACCAACCAACGATGCTCACAGCTAACTAAAGCAACAGGTTCAAGAATTTAAAAAGAAATAAAAATGAAAAGAGAACAGAAAGCAATAATAATAAAAATTTAAAACTATTTTCAATTATAAATACAATTTATTCAACTGCAACATCTTGTGTAGCTTTTAATTTAAATACTGGAGTACAGCTGTGCGTATGAGCAACTACGAGTACTTGTATTTGACATAAATGTTACTTATACGTCTTGTTAAAGTTTAAAGAAAAAAAAAATAAACACAAATTATTTTGCATTATGTAAATTTGTTATTTTATAAACTGTTTTATAATGACTTTAGCTTGAGTAAATTTTCTCGATAAATATATTGAAATTAAATCTTTTAAGCAAATTTTGCTTTTGACATCATGTGGGATGTACTGGAGTTGGCAAGGAAGTTATTAAGACTTCTTAGCTTTCGAAAAAAAAGAATGTTTGTCTCTGTGCCGCTCAGTCTAAGTACATACTTGGAATAATATTTGATACTTAAATATAAATCCAGAAGAATATATTCATATATTATTATCTCTGTTTTTATAGCAGAGTCTGACTAAAACATGAGTGTGATATTTATACAATTTATGCAAATAAATGTCGATAATTTAGCAGAATTAAAGTCATAAAGAAAAAGCTGACAAAACATTTATAAATCTTAAGCTTCAGCAGTTTTTTCTTGCAAGTTTTAGAGCAAATTTTTAAAGTTGTATTTGTTTTTCTTTCTTTAACCATAATAAACCATTTCTCTTTCCCTGTGCCACTTTTTCCGTTTATATTTATCTATAATAAAAAAAATTATTTGTCTTTAAGAATTTTGTTTCAATTCAATTTATTTTCATGTGTACGAGTGGTGTAATAAAAGCGTATGTTGGCTTGTATTTGTGGTATGGTTTAATATCGCTTCACAATCAACACCCATTTAATGAATGTTTCAATACAATCAGCAGTTTACTCTATTTTTCTACTTTTTCTTTTCTTTTTCCTTATTTGATTTCTTTTCATGTTTTTTGTTGACTTGTGTCCTGCATACATCAATTTTTTCTCTTTTCCTTTAGCTTAAACTTTCACCTTGTACACACAAGTTTATTAAAAGTATATCGATTTACAATTACAATCCAATAAAATGTAACGAAAAATGGGAAACAAATTAAATAAACGTGATGATTATGAAATGCTGTCGAACCAGCTGCATATTAAAGTCAGAGGTATTAATGACACGTAACTTGTAATTTTATTTAAAGACAATTAAAATTATACAACTTTAAGTTCAATGAAAAGATAAAACATTTTAGGGCATCGTATTAAATAAAGGTCTTGTGTAACTAAATTATCAGTGTGTTTTTCATTGAGTCTGACATTGAGTTGGGTGCAGAAATTTATTTTTGTGAATAACAAAAAAGGTGTAACAATTCAAGAATGTTTTCGTATCGATGACTTAACAGGTGGCATTTACACTGAAACAGAAAACCCAAAAATAATGTAAAGAATATTTAATATTTCTTATTGGTTATTGTGGCATTTAATCTTTTTGTGATTAGTTAGTTAGAAAATTAGTTTGCGTTTAAGGTAGAAACGACTAAAATTATTTTCTGCTAAATGATGTACAAGTCAACGTCATCTTATAAATTATTTTTAATATTTGTTGTAAGTTATCACACTCTATGTTAGATTAATTATAATTGTTTTCTTAGTAAAATAAGTAAAACCCGAACTTTTAAGACTAATACAAATAGTTGTTTATGTATATAGATTTATTCCACAATGACGTAACCTAAAGTTTTCGTAGAGCACAAAAATATAAAAAAATTTAAAGTTCCCGAAATTTTGAACCGAAATTTTGAAAGAAACGGAAATTTTAAAATTTCCAAAAAATATACTATTTGTTTCACTTTCATGTCTACCGAGACTACTTAGCCCCAAAGTGGTAAAATTCTTATATCTAAAGTCATTAACAAAATTGTAGAAATAGTTAGAAAAATTTGTAAAATCTTCAATTACAGTACTTTGCAATAAAAATGAAACTTAAAATAAAACTATTTTCTACGATAATTATGGATAGCTGAACCCCAAACTAAAATTCATTTATTTTTCTTACAAAGCGTTTTCGAGATATCCGGGAAAAACGTGATTGGTTAAAAAATCAAGCTTTTCGCGGATATCTCAAAAACGGTTCGTAGGAAAAATAAATGACTTTCACTTTCGGGTTCAGCGATCCATAATTATCTTAGAAATTACTTGTATTTTATGTTTCATTATTATTGAAAACTACTGCAGTCATATTATTAGTTTTTACTATATTCAAACTTTATGAATTTTACTGTTGATTTTTCTAAGTATCTTTGTTCAAGAGCATTTACTGAAGCACGCAATTAAGGTGAACTAATTTCATAAGATGGTAGCAGGGGCGAATTAAATTCCTTGTGATGTATAATTTATGTCAAGCTTCATATTTTATATGGAGTTCGACATTCATCATAGACAAAAATGCTTGTTGCGTGAATGTCAAGAAATAAACAAGAAAAAGAAAAAGAAATTAAATCTGTGCTCTATGGTTCTATGGTTTGATTGTAAATCCTCCTTGGGAGGTCTTTTAGTAAAAAAAACTGTACTGATCACGTAATGGGAATGCGTGCCGCATATAAGGGGCACTATAATGCGGAGTTAAGAAATTATGGGAAATTATAGATTAGAAAACAGAAGTCAAATCCGCACAAAACAATTAATGAGAAATAAGGCCAAGTTTCTATCCAAAAGTTTGGCTCTATTAATTTTTCTCACTTTTTCTACAAATTTGTCTATAACTTTATACATAACAGTTTTACCACTTTTGGGTTAAGTTGTTGCGGTAGATATGCACTAAAACATATGCATATTTTTTGAAAATTTTTAAAATTTGCCTTTTTTATACTATAGCGATTTTAATTTTAATAAATTAAGTAAAGTGGGACTTTGGCTCGCACACGAAGGGTTCCGTACGAGTACACATATGTATATCCCTTTTTGTTTTTGCCCCGTTTGTCATTTTGGCACTTTTTCGTTGTGCTTTCTTGTTTAATTTTAGTTTTTTATTTTTTTAAGTATTTTTCGTAGTTTTTTGGGTTTTTTTGTTTTGGCGCTTTTCGTGATTTTTTTATAATTTTTTTCGGGCGATATTTCGTTTTACAATTTTTTTTGTTTTTTGCCGATTTGTTTAGTTTTGGCGATTTTTTGGTTATTGCATTTATTTAACGTTTTCACTTTCTGACGATATTTTTAGTTTTAGCGATTTATTTTAGTTGTGGCGATTTTTTCAGTTTTGGCGCTTTTTTCGTTTTTGGGGATTTTTTTCGGTTTTTTGTGGTTTTTTATTTTTAGCGATTTATTTTGTTTTGACACTTTTTTCGTTTTGGCGATTTTTTGGTTTATGGCGTTTTTTTAGTTTTGGCGTTTTTTTTTGGTTTTGCGTTTTATTTTCGTTTTTGTGATTTTTTTCATTTTTTGGCGATTTTTTCACTTTTTGATGATTTATTTAGTTTTAGCGATTTTTCGTTTTGAAGACTTTTTCGATTTTTGACGTTTTTTTAGTTTTTTGGCGATCTTTTCAATTTTGGTGATATATTGCGTTTTAGCGATTTTTTTAACTTTGGCGCTTTTTTCCTTTAAGCGCTTTTTTCATTTTAGCGTTTTTTTCGTTTTGAAATTTTTTTAATTTTGGCTTTTTTTATTTTTAGCGTGTTTTGAAATTTCAAGATTTTACATCTTACGGTTTCCAAGATACAGCATATTGTCTCAATTATATAGTCAAAATTACAATAACTAATAGAATACCCTTTAATTTTTATTGTTTTAAATATCGGTGTTAATTGGTGTAGTCTATTCTACAGACTACACCAATTAGCACTTACTTTGAAAATTTAAAGTGTCTATATATAAGTGTCTATATTTACATTAGTATTTCAACATGTTGCGTTGCTCGCTTTAGAACACCCTTTAATTTTTAACTGTCATATATTTGTTGTTGTAGCGGCCGAAGTTTTACATATTTGTAAAAATTTCAGGTCCGTAGCTCTTACGGTTCCGAAGATAGAGCAGATTGTCTAAATTACATAGTAAAATTACATTGACTGATAGAACCCCTTTTAATTTTTATTGTTTTAAATATCGGTGCTAATTGGTGTAGTCTATTCTAAAGACTACACCAATTAACACGAACTTTGAAAATTTAAAGTGTCTATATATAAGTGTCTTCATATTACATTTGTATTTCAACATTTTTCGTTGCTCGCTTTAGAACACCCTTTAATTCTTAGCTGTCATATATTTATTGTTGTAGCAGCCAAAGTTTTACATATTCTATAAAAATTTCAGGTCCGTAGCTCTTACGGCTCCCGAGAAAACATTACATTAGTATTTCAACATTTTTCGTTGCTCACTTTAGAACACCCTTTAATTTTTAGCTGTCATATATTTGTTGTTGTAGCGGTCAAAGTTTTACATATTCTGTAAAAATTTCAGGTCCATAGCTCTTACGGTTCCCGAAAAACAGCCTGTGACAGACAGACGGACAGACGGACGGACAGCGTAGCGAAAACAATAGGGTTCCTTTACACTTTTGGTGTATCGGAACCCTAAAAATTATATTTATTTCACTAATATGTGTTTATAACTTCGGTAATAATAATTGTACCACTTTGCGCTTCAATAGTCTATGCAGACATGAAAATAAGCCAACTCATATACTTTTGGGAAAATTTAAAATTTGGTATTTTTTAAGATATTGGGATTTTAATATTGAAAATTCAGTTAATTTTTCAGATTTTCATCTATAACTTTGGATATAATAACTATACCATTTTGGGACTAAAAGGTCTATGTAGATATGAAAGTGAACAAAACATATATATTTTTTTTGAAAATTTTAAAATTGCCGTTTTTACCCCCTATTGTCGTTCTCGACTCAACTCAGTTTGGTTGTCTGTCAGTCAGAAAGTCTGTACAAATTGACGAGTTAATATCCCAATTTTGTCAGAAATTATATGAAATTTAATATCTGAGAGAATTCTGTACGAATTCTAAATTGTTTCTCTGGCAAAACTACAAAGGAGTTTCCTACATGTCTGTGCCATGGATGATAAATTCAATATAACTGTATTTTTTTGAGTACAATAATTTTTACAGTTTAAAAGGCTGTTATAAAAGATGATCTTAACATTAGTGGAGTATAGTAATCGGTGTTTTGTTAACAAGATTATTAAAAATATTGTATATATTTGTTACTGTAACGTTAAGTGACTCTTTGAGAAAATGTACAGTATTTCACACTCAAATTTGTTATTTATTTGTTTTATTTTTTTTTAAGAAAATGCTATTTATTATGATTGAAAGAAATAAGCATGAACAATTGTTTTACGGTAGTTTATTAAGTTAAAAAAGATGTTAATTTTTTGCATTTGCACTTTTGCAAGACCGTTTTCATCAAATACTGAACTCGGCTTTTATGACTTTTCACTATGAATACTCGTTATATATGTACATATTTTTATATATTTAACCATCTATTGATCACAAAACACCTAGTAAATATGTATTAACTTCGTCAAACTTTTTACTTTTCCGATTTATTTCAATTCAAACACGTGTACTACAAAAGTGGAATAACTAAAAGAATAATGGTCTCGCAAAAGTAAAGTATTGATGATTGTACAAAATGTTCATATAAAGACGGAACATAATTCAGTCGTACTGCAATCGTAACTTTTCTCTGCGTGTGTGCTCATATTTTTCGAAAGCACAAGAGACACAAACATGAGTACATATGGTTTCTATTTTCTGCATGTCCGGACATTGTAATAGCAAACGAGAAGTCAGTGTAGATATTTATCTCATTTTTAATAGGATTTTTATACACAAGTGTAGGCATGTTTAAGCTTTGGGTGACATATACTTTTTACGGCTCTTTTTTTCATTCCGATTTAACTCTTAAGCATACGTATACTATGGGTATGCTAAAATATTTCTAACGTTCACATGCTGTTTGCTATATTGAAACTGCAATGTAGGCAAAATATACATACTTACATATATTCATTCACAATTCATTACGTACTACTGCCATTAGTCTGTTATGAATGGTTTTAGCAAGAACTCTAAACACTTTTGTGATACAAGTATTCTTCGAAAGTATTGTCGAAAATTTACTATGTAAACTATGTAGTAGGATGCTGCATTGAGCCTTTGGGTCTCAATTAACGTAACACATTGGGGAAATTTTGAAATAAATTTGCTGCTTATAACTATTTACTCAATAAATATTTTTTTAAAATAATATTTTAATACAATCAACGTTTATTTTAATGGATTTTAAATCAAGATAACATGAAATGAAAAAAATTCTTCCTATCAGTTGTGTATAAATAATATATATTTAGTTGGCATGTGTGAAATTTATATAATTTTTTTTAGAGTATGTGATATTGTTTTAAGAAAACTAGTATAGCAAACGGACTACACGATCTTCCGTATTCTAGATGCAAATGATTTTTAAGGTTCATTAAAAAAAAATATTATACAAAACAACAGTACAATATTAATAATATACATACAAACTTGCCTATACTGAAACTAAAAAAATGCTAAAATAGAAAAACGAAATAACAACTGCAAATAAACTGATTCAATTTATTGAATTCTTTTCTATTTCAGTCTCATGTCTTTCCCGCAACAACTCCAATTAAAAGCAGAGAAAAAATTTTGTATCTCTTTGCAAAAGCAAAATCCACAAACACACATGCTACTAACACACGCATGTGTACTAGGGATGGGCAAGTAAAAAATGTATCGATATCGATATATTTCTAAATATCGATCGGCATCGATATATATCGAATAAAAATATTTCGATGTATATCGATATCGATATATTTTCAAGCATGATTATTCATATATAGTCCCAAAATTTTTTAATAATAAAACACGAAAAGTACTTTTCTTATAAATAATTTAGCTGAAAAGAGTTAATTTCCAACATCTTTACTGTTTCACCAATATTTCATGGAACGTAAATCACAAAAATTATACTGAAAGAAAGATAATTTTTTGAATAGACAAATTTTTATAAATAAAATAAAAGATTTTGTTAGTAATATTCTATTTTATAAAGATTGTGTAGAAATATTTTTAAACTGCACGAGAAACAAAACCAAATCTAAAAAATATCGAATTGGATACTGTCGATATATTGCAATTAAAAATATCGACGATATATATCGAATATTTTTAAGAAAATATCGATATATCGATAATTTTTGCCCATCCCTAATATGTGCTATATCCCTGCAGATAACGCGACTAGTTCATAAACACATGCAAAGAACAATCCATAGGGGATTAGGACTAGTCCAAAGGTAACCCAAATGTATGGAGAAAACATGGTCGTTTTAACATTACAATGTCCTAGGGCTGGACCACATAACCCAACTTTGCACTACATCGGAGTATTCTCAAAACTACTTCATGTCGCCACTTGATGGAGCACTCAAGTGTGCGTGTTGAAATTGTTAAAACACTAGCACTTGTCACTTAACTACAAACTCTTGTTTCCCAATGACATGGTCCATGTCGGAATAACATCGGACTAGTCTCAAAGCTACTCTACGTCTTTATTCGCTGGAGCACTCAATTGTTCGTGTTTTAACGATTGCACTCGCAAAAATGCAAACACTTGTCGGTTAACTAGAAGCTACTGTTTGCAAATGACATGGTCCATAACTGCATGTTGTAACTACTCCATTTCGGCTAGAATTGACCACGTAGGCCAATATTATCTGTAGGGATGCTAGTAACTTTAAACGCTATCAATTTTTTAATCAATAATCGAAATATTTGAATAATTGAAACATTTTATCAATAACATATAATATTTTCAATAAACTTTATTTCATATTTAAGTAAGTTCCTTATTAAAATTTTGGAGAGTTTTGATAAAAAATGTATTTTAAATTTACTTAAAAAAAACATAATTGTAAAAAAATTTTGATATGGCTGGAATACAGACCCAGGCTCTTCGGACGTAAGTCATGCACTCTATAGCAGAACTATATTACAGTTATTTTTTAATGAAATAAAATTTGTTTTAAAGTACTTAGCCCTGGAAAGCATGCCAATGTATACATCGAATTAAGTACTTATATATTTGATTTAACGGCTATGTTTATCAAATATTTGCAATTTTTCAATAACTTTTTTATCAAACGCTTTTTATGACGTGATTTAAGAAATGCGCGGTATTGATAAATATTGTATTAAGTTAATGACAAATCTTATTGAAATTAGTATCTTTTTCAACAACATGATTTTATTGAACATAATTCTTATCTATTTTTTTCTATGTATATAATGTGCGCATAAACTGTAGCACAAAAAAAAATGGTGTCGCCTATTAATCACATACATATAAGGTGGAAAATAATATCATCTACAATTCCCAGGCGCTGATCCAGCTTAAATTTTTGGGAGTAGAAATTTCAAATGAAAAATATTATTTAAAAAAGTTCTTGCAGAAACTCACTAGCAATGAGGTATATTTTATTAGTTTTGAGAGGGGAAATCCCTTTTTCCTCCCCCCTAGAACCGCGCCTGCCTATAGCTATAGAAAATTTCATTTAAAGCGCACGTCCCGTTTAGAAACTGCAGGTATTTCCAATTTTTTGCACAACTCCCCACTGTGGACATGTTTTTATGGCTGAAAAATCTTGTTAACTTTTGTTTTATTACAGGCAGTAAAACAAAAAACTAGAAAATTATCAGGAACTACACATAATATCATGTTGTGTTCGCGCTATGTGTATGATACTTTTAGGTCCAATAACTCTTAGAAATTGATGCCACACTAAATTAAGCAATAGTTAATGGTAAGGTTTTTTTAAGCGAAGTCAATATTGAAAATTAAAAAAAAATTTTAAGGAAATATGTAGTAAATATTTCTTATTAGTTTGAAAGATTCTTATGTGTGCTTATATAACATATAGTAGATAGCAGATTAGACATTACCAGGGCTTAAACTTTCATGCAAATGCATGTTTTTTGTGGTGATAGCTAAAGAGGTATTGACTAGTTATCTATGCGTACTATCAAAATTTAAGTAGTTTGGCATCGATTTGTAACTGCATATTTTTGCATATTTTAGTAGTAAGTGCACATTTTTGCATTTTTTGGCAATAAATGCATGTTTTTGGAGTAATAAAAGTTTTTTAATGCATATTTCTCAATTATTGAAGAAAGTATTAATAGAGCGATTATGGATGGCAACTGAGCATCAGTTTGGTTGCCAGTTACTGAAAATGATACTACTGATGGCGGCAACTGGCAACTGAGAGCTGTCAATCCCAGTTGCTATTTAGTGCCTTTCTGGTAACCATTAGGCAATTTTCAGCTGCCGACTGGCAAGGAAACTATAGTTCCGTTCTATTAAATAATAGACCCAACTATGTTTATTTTATGTTTTCTCTCTAATAATAATAAAAAATTAAAAAGAAATATTTTCATATTTATTTTAGTTTTGGTATTTTGTTGGTAGGTAAATGCATATTTTTGCGCATACTTTTCATTTTTGGGTGCATTTGTTAAGCGCTTAAAATGAATTTTTAGTTGCATGCAAGTCCGAGCCCTGGACCTTACACATTTCAAGTTAAAACATAATTTTTTCAGTTACAAGTATTTGGTGCTGTTTAACTTTTAGGCTAAGAAGCCTTTATTGATTATACTGAAGAAAATATAAAATTTTAAAAATATGTTTATCCAACCATAAAAAATTAGGATGTACCACTAAAATGGATGTTTCTATAATTAAAATTTTTCCTGAACTATCAATGGATTCAACATATCCGACGACCAAGGCGAGTTCAATCTGGGTGATGATAGTGACGAATTCAGTTCGCCGTAGTCAAAGGAAACTGAAACTTCGCTGCAATATATTTAATGCTACTTATATAGACTGGACTGACTACTGACACAGGCAAAAAAAAAAGAAACATACAAAATAATGTTACATTTTGCTCCATCCTAATGTATATTGATTCTGATAGTTAAATAGTAAAAGTTCTTGCTTTGAAAAAAGTCTTCTGGTTTAATTAAATCGTAAACTGGGAAAAACCTCAAACAAACATGCAGAGTACTTTTTAGTGGTTTTATTTTTCTGTAAATAAGAGTTCATATTTATTAGTTTTCTATTTACAATTAGATTTAAGAAAATACAAGATTATTTCTGTTTATTCACATAAGAATTTTGTGAATAATCAAAATGAAACCACTTAATGATACAAAAGGATTATTCTAATCACAGCTTGCTGGTACGTATGACATCTATTTAATTGTATGTTTTTTAAATTTTGTAAATAAAATTTGGAATACTGCAATCAACAAATATTGTTAAATTGGACAACATTCAACTTTTATCACAGTTTGTGAATTAGCAAAAAAAAGTTTTGTAGAATTTTTCTTACATTATGCCATAAAATAATTTTACAAACAGAAGAAGTGCTGCATTGAAATGAAAATCTTTTACATTTCATTCATTGTTCATTGGATTTTTACAAATTATGAGCACATCTGCCTTAAAATTGCCACAATGAACTACAAGGGTGCACTTTTTTTATATTATTTAATAAAACAGCAACAAGCTTTAATTTCTTATTTGAAAAGAAGAAAAAACAACATCTCCTTGTAAAATAATACTATTCATTAATCCGTTCATAAAGGTTTTTCGTATGAGGGCTGGTTATTTCAGCTCTCTCACTGGCATCAAATATCTTTCATGTTTATATCGTTGAATTCGAGATAAAAAATTGCCAATCATTGATTTGTAGCATTCAAAACTCTAGGTTATGGTCAATTAGATTTCTCGGGTTTTCTTTCGTCCTTATTAGAAATCCCTTTAAACACACAAAGTGAACTTGTTAGTTTTAATAACACAGAAGAGCACAATATATGTATCAGTAGAGTACGAGTCCTTCCCATGAGAGACTACATCAGATGTGAAATTGCGTGAATATTTTTATTAAATAAACAAGAATTTTTTAAAAATTTTCTTTACAACTTTCATACTCGTTTAAGTTGATTTTCTTCATGTCATTTAAGTTTTTTTTTGTGAGTGAGTGAGTGAGTGAGATTGTTAAGAATTTTGTTTGTAACTATTTCAAAACCATTTATGGCAGTCTGGAAAACATGGTTTAAAAGTTTCTTTTTCTTATGTGGTACCTAACGTACATTTTTAAGCTTAACAGCTATTTAATATGTTTTAGATGAATTTACAAATGAAAGGAAAAAAAGAAAAACTTAAAATCATATAAAAGGCAAGGGATGAATGCCAAAAAAGTTTGAGTTATTTTTTTTAATAAAATTTTAAAGAATTTGACATATTGTCACATCACTTGTAACATAACAAAAAAAATGCTTATTTTTATTATTTAGTGTTGTTTTTTGCAAATGCTTATCTTTAAAGGTTTAATGGTTTTCCAAAAGAAACTTTTTAAATAAATTTTGTTGGCAGTATGATAAAAAGATGTGTTTAAAAATTAGAAATCTCTTAGAAAATTCACAAGTCCTTCAAAACAAGATAAATTATATGTATGAATTTGTAAAGCAAAGGAAAATTTTGTTTTATATATAGAAAAAAATTATTTTGTTAAAAGCTTTTCGCTTTTGTTCTTGCGACAGATTTTTCTACTACTTCCACTCAAAGGATTCATATCATCATATGAATTCATAAAAGCCCTAAGTTACATTGGAATAATTTTGCAGAAAAAGAACAAAAAACTCTTTAATATGAAAAAATAGCCCATGAACAAACAGGTCATGAATACTTATAATAATAATTTTACATGGACGAATAGAGGAAGGAGTAAAGCTTAGGAAGGGAGTCGTAATAACATTTTATATTTTGATACGGTGCATCATAATCAATCAGAAAGTCGGTTTTGAATTTTTTGTAACTTAGGGCTTTCTTGAAATCGTATGACGATATGAATCTTTGCAAACATACATACATGGAGTTCTCGTGACAAAACAACACTATGTTTGGAAAAGTGGGCAGTTTTACGCCTATAAAAAGCAAATGTTATTACCAGGCATCGGACTTTCATGCAAATTCATGTTTTTTGTGCGAATCATAAAATTTCAAGTACTTTGGCATCGATTTGTTATTGCATATTTTGATGGTAAGTACATACATATTTTTGCATAATTTGGCAAGAAATCATATTTTTAGAGTTAGCAAAATTTTTTTAATGCGTATTTCTTAATTTTTTAAAATAAAATATTAATAGGCCGATTATGGATGGCAACTGAGCCTCAGTTGGGTTGCCAGTTGCTGAAAATGATACTACTGATGGCAAGAGACAACTGAGAGCTCTCAATTTCAATTGCTATTTAGTACCTTTCTGGCAACCATTAATTTTCAGTTGCCGGCCGGCAACGTGACTATTTAATGCAACCGCAACTTCGGTTGCATTAAATAATATACCGATTAATGTTTGCTTTATGTCTTTTTCGCTAATAATAACAAAAAATTTAAAAAATATATTTTCATACTATTTTAGTTTTGGTACTTTGTTCGTAGGCAAATGCATATTTTTGCCCATAGTTTTCATTTCTAGGTGTATTTGTTAAGCGCTTAACATCAATTTTTAGTTGCATGAAAGTCCGAGCCCTGGTTATTACTATACACCAAAGATATGGACTGGAAATTCTTAAGAAATTTAGAGCATACATTAAGTGAAAAAGTGGGAAGTGCCACGCCCACATTCGTTATGTCTTATTAAGTTTTTCTTTAAGAGAAAGTTTTTATTATATTTTCTTTACTTACATTGACATTAAAAAAATCGGCAAAACAAGGTTAAAACTAAAAAAATCCCAAAATTTAAAAATGCCAAAATGAAAAAATCTCCAAAAAAGCGCCTAAAGAAAAAAATCAAAAAAATCTTTAAAATGCTAAAAATCACCAAAGCTAAAAAATCGCCAAAAATAAAAAAGTTCGCTTAAAAACGAAAAAAAAATCGCAAAAAAATAAAAAAATCGTCAAAACTAACAAAAATCGCTAAAACAAAAAAAAACTCCAAAAACAATAAAAAAACCTTCCCGAAATGAAAAAAAATTGAAAAAATTAAAAAAAATCGCAAAGACGAAAAAACGCTTTAACTAATAATATTGCCAGAAACAAAAAAAGAAAAATGCAAAACCAAAAAAAAAAAAAATCGCCAAAAACCAAAAATGGGAAAACGAAAAAAATTGCTAAAAATAAAAAAAATCGCCAAAAACCAAAAATGGGAAAACGAAAAAAAGATTGCTAAAAATAACAAAAATCGCCAAAAACGAAAGAGTTTACCAAAACGAAAAAAGTAGCTTTAAAATTAAAAAGTCCTCAAAACAAAAATTAAAATCGCCAAAACGAAAGTTAAATCCGCACTTTACTGAATTTATTTCTTGGTATTTTCTTTTTTAATCCAGTTTCATTTGTTCCATTTCTTGTCTTTGTGTGTGGTTGTGTCTTAGCGCGTGTATTGCCTTATGTCCTTTTTATTTAGTCTAATAATACAACTAAATGTACAAGAAATAAATATAGAAATAGTTTTATTTTTATGTTCCGCAGTGATTGCTTCAAATAAAAAAGTTAAAACCACAGGTTTGTTAAACAAAACGCGAGACAATAATCAAAAATATAAAAAACAAGGAGAAAATTACATGTTTTTAGCTTTATTGCCGCAATAATATTCCTACAAATGGCTTATAATGAAATGTTTTTTTTATGTATAACAAAGTTTGTAGTGTTAATCATTATTTATGTATAAAAATAACAATTGTTCATTTATTTCACCAACTTAGGTAATATTTTTAAAAAACTATTAAAGTCTGTAGATAACAAAAAACACATTGTTTTAATTTAACTGCAGTAGCATAACATCTTTTGTCTGACATTATGGCATTATAAAAAAAATTAACGAAATAATTTTTTATGACACTTGATAAACACTATCTATCGTCACAGAAAACGCAATAAGCCTTATCTAACATTTTAAGAGTTTTACACTAGAAGCATAAAACTTGTTTAAATGAAAATTATACTGATAATTAATGGAAAATTAATTACAAATCAAGTAAAAAAGACGTACAATTTTTTATGTTTATTGTAAAATTTTGCACTAATTGTTATTATATTTTTTCATGTAAACAAATTTTATGCTTCTCCTGTTAAACTTTTAAAATGTTAGATAGGGCATTTTGCATTTTCTGTGACGATATACTTTTATTAGTTATCTGCTCGGCTATTTACAAAAATACGGTAAAAACGTACCACTTTTATTGCTGTATCATGTATACCCGTGTGTCATAAAGCAAGCCATACACGTTACAACCGTTGCTACAACTTGAGTAGGTTGTACACGAAATTGCAACGTTTATGGGCTCGTTGTATTAAGTTGTGTCTTGCTTGTACGAAAGATCAAAAACTTTTGATTTTTTTCCATGTTGTACAACACTGTCGCAACGTTTGTGTGCCTGTCGCATATTATTACACTCATAAATTCGTTTATTCTTGTTGTGAACATATTGCAGTAAACATTGAATGTGAGTATTGTTTGCGGACAACATAAAATGGGAGATGTTTCGTTGGTCACAACTTGTTTGCAAAATGAAGATGTGCATGAGATCGCACGCTAAATTGTATAGTTTGTGCGACAAACATACAACTTGATTACTAGCTGAGTTGTACCCACGGTTGCAAAGTGCGAAATAAGCTTTTTTTCCATGAAAATAATTGGGTATTAAGGCTCAGTTAGCCGACCGTAACGTTGATGTAGTTGCATTTGCTGATCGTTTCTGTCTCATAGCTTTTCAATGTGAAAGAAACGAGCAGCACATGCAACTACATCAACGTTACGGTCGCCTAACTGAGCCTTTAGTTAATATAATTCACAGTAAACAATAAAGTAAAATCACATGATTTTTAACATTACAATGCTACTGTTTTTGTAGGACGATCTACAAAGTAGCGTTGCTATGTTCTGCTGTGTATATTGAAAATTAGTTTGATGTTAATATTTCCCTAGTTCCTTGGAATATTAATCATGTCTAATTATTTCTATTTCTTTCTTTCTTTCTTTTTTTATTCAATTATAATCAAAGCCCTTTTGGGCCAAATGATTACATACTTTACATTTCTGAATATAAAATTACGAACCTCGGCCTAATAATCAAATTGGAGTCACAGTGATAGCCTTTGTTATTTCTCTTGTTGGATAACACGTGTTAAAGGTTGACTACCCATATCGAAAACATATTTATTTTTTCGAATCAGTATCCATAGAAGCATGAAAGTTTCATTACATTTGTTAGAACTACATGACTAGATTAAATTTTATAATCACAGTTTTACTTCGGGGCATTAGCATTGCAGAGTATTTTTTTGTGGGGGTGGGTGGCAAAAGTAAATTCTTTATGTTTCACGTGAAATTTTTCTTTAATTTTTCTATGTAGTAACTTCAAAGTTTCATACTTCGTATCATATTTTTTGATACGAATTTAATTTTTACACAATAATGATATTGATATTCAGTTGCTATTGTTACAATTTTTTTTGACGAATTTCGTTACCAGACCCAAAACGTCATTCAGACATAATAAGTTTCATAACACAGAAAAAAGTAAATCTATGACACTTTTCATCATTGGAATGATTAAAACAATTATACTTAAATTTTCTTACTTTTACTTGTTACTTGTTGCTATTTTAGTTTTTTTCTTTCAATGTTGGTCTTTAGCCGATGCTCCTCAATTCATCGCGTATTTATAAGCGGACACCTCTACCATTTCAACCACGTTACCATCTAAAATATCGGCAGCACAAAGTCAACATAAACATCATTTATACACAGAAAATAATCGACAGGAATTATGTTCAATAACACCATGTTGCTGAAAAAATATGAATTTCAACAACATTTGTCATTAACTTAATACAATATTTCGTTGTATGTGTATCTTTCACATGTCGGTTATATCTCTTTTCTTCATACATAAGTACTTAAAACAAGTTTTATCTCATAAAAATAACTGAGACATGGCTCGGCTGTAGAGAGTATGCTTTACTTCCGGGCAGCGTGACCGTTTTGCGACTAAAGTGGCAATTTGCCACTTTTTCAACTGCCTTGCCACTTTTAGTGCCCCTTTTTTAAAATGAGCTAAATCTGCCACCTTTTGTAATATTATGCCCCTTTTTGCCCCTTTTTATGAAATGATGCTTCTTGTTTTAATATAAGCTTTTTATGGCACGAAACTGTTTTTATAAAAAAATACTCAAGACAAAAATTTGTTTTTGAGTCTATCATGTAAAGTCTTATGACAAAAACTATTTTGAAATAGTTCAAGATTTTCGATTTATAGATATTCATTATTGTATTAAAATTATTAAAAATAACACCCTGATTCACTAACACGAACAAGAACGTCTTGTTAAAAATTTTTATGAAAATCACGCAGCTTTAAATATTTTTAAAATTATTTTCATGCAAATTTTGGTGCCATGTCACAATATCCAGTGACATAATGTCCAAATACATTGTCACTGCTAAAAATGGCATAACATCCATGGACATTGTGACACTTTTAATAGTGCCATGGACTTTATGACATTATTATTATAACCATTATGTCATAATGTCCACACTTTGAAAAATGAAAACAAATTCAAATATACATATTTTTGACTATTCACTTTTTACTTCTGCAATCGGTGACAAGTAAAAAAAGATCAATTGACGTTATTGCATTTTAAAAAGTGAAATAAAATCAAGAATAATTTGCAAATAGTGTCAACAATGCTTAAAATATGTCCAATCGACATCGTCGATTCAAAGAAATATTTGGAAATTAATTAAAATTGTTAATGAAATTTTATTTTACTAGAAAATATTCGTTGCGTAGCTGGCCTTTGGCCGGGCTTAAGTATTTTTTCTTCTTGGTATATTGAAAAGCGGCCTTCGGCCGGTCTTAACGATTTTCTCCTCTGAGTATAATCAGCGGCTTCGCCGACCGAAGGCCGGCTATGCCAGAATCTTTACTCAGCGAAACTGCTTTTCGATATACTTTACTAATGTTCTGTTTCCATATGCAAACAAGCGACGTGAGTAAAAAATTTTGTATGGAAATTTCTAAAAAAATGTGACTGCCTTTCACATAAATTTTATACAAACAAGGCTTGTTTGCATTGTTTGTCTAAAATTTATATAAAAAGCAGTCAGTTTTTTGAACGAAAAAACATCAAAATTGATTCATTTTATTTCAAAAGCATTATATGCCCTAGAAATTCATTAAATATTAGAATTTGGTTCAATTATTCCCTTTGCAAAAAAGTTGCCCCTTTTTTTGAAAGAATCCCCTTTTTGGTGCCACTTTTTCCCTCAAAATCCCCTTTTTGTGCCACTTTTTAAAAATTTTCAACGGTCACCCTGCTTCCGGGAAGGTCGGGTTCGTATCCCAGGCATGTCAACACTTTTTTAATTTATATATTTTTTTCTTTTGAATTAATTTTGCTATCAATATAGCGGAATTCTTTGGATTCCGGGATTTTTGTTATCAAAAACGAAACTTATTTTTTTCTGTTTACGACATACATATGATGACTAAGTGTCATCAATGTGATGGAAAGGTGTCATACTCTTGTTTGCTTCAATGTTTTTTCTATGCATGTATGCTATACTGGGTTAGTCTTTAAAAAGGATTTGCAGATTTTATTATTAGCTCTGTCATGGTAAAGATGAAAGGAAGTTTTTTTTGTAGCGTCAAAAAAAATTTAATTTTTTAAAAACCCTTCTAATGTACATCAACGCAGTGTAATGTTAGATAACTTTTTAAAAATTACAATATAAAATTCTTTACTTTTCTCTTTTATACATGTTTTACACTTCAATAATATATAATAAGTGGCACCGTATTGAAGTCATTCCGGCATAGATGCATAGATGACACATAAACTATGACAAAATCCTATGATGACGTTTTTCATCTCACTGATGTCTGGTTTCATTTTATTGATGGGATTTGTCGTAGCATTGATGTCGAAATTCTGATGGTAGGCCGTCATCAATGCGAAGATACATTTTTCTATGAGTGTACAGGCAAAGAAAAAACGTGGTTGAGGCAACCATAAACTAAGAGCAACATACTACGATTGAATTATATGGTTGAAGTCAAATCATACTATTATGAAATTAAATCTGTTCTAATTATAATATTGTTGTCTTTTTTAACACTAATATGATTCATACAACCTAATGTTCAATTGAATGTGAATATAATATGATTTAAAATAGTCATATTATATTTGTATATAAAAATGGCACGGTTCTAAAGAATCATATAGGTTGTTTTCTTAATCATATTTTGACTAAAAATTGACAGCAGCTAAAAATATAATGTTTTGAATCTGAAATAAAAATTATTATCTATTTTCACATAGATAATACATATATATTTGTTGACACATGTTTTATTTGCAATCGGGCATGCTCTGGACACCATTTCGTTTTGAAAACGGCAAGATTCAGGAAAGAATTCAACCAAAACTCTCATTTATTGCAGCTTTTCAGCTAATTTTGATGTCTCATATGTTTCAGATAATTTTTCCAAACTAAGCTACGAATGCACTAAAATTTTCGATTAAAATAACACTTACGTTTTTGAAATTTTGCAAGTTCAAAAAGAATTGGCTTTCTTTTATCCGTTTTTGTTATTTTAAATTTATTTTTTCTTATTTTTTATTTTTTCAAGTGACACACGAAAACAAACCAACAGCTCTCAAGTAAAACAAAAAACTAATAAAAAAACATTTCAGCAAAAGAATAGAACAAAAATATTTTTGGAAGTAGAGAGCCATGTCTATTTTATAACTATAGCTTGATTGCAAACAGACTGTTTTAAAGTATAATGGACAAGAACCATATTTTATTGCTATAGAACCATACTGTCATTGAATTTTCAAATATACCATGATTCTAGTTAAAATTTTTTTTAACAATAAATCCAACCATGTTGCAAACAATATGAATGCTAATGATGTCATGATTAATGTAAAAATAAGTTTTTTGTCGTAAACTTATTAAGGTTCACAATTATTATTATTATTTATTTATTTAATCTTAACGAATATAATTCTAAGATTAAATTTAATTTGAGAGCACTAGCAACGTTGGCCATCAGCTCAGGTTCACAATTATTTAAAACAATAATAACTTATTTGCCACAACCATAAGCTATATCGAGAAACATGACAGTGTTGACGCAACCATGCCACAGTCATATCTTTTCTCTGCGTGTAGGCTTACTGTAGACGTTTATTTCAAATAATGTGGTTCTCAAATATTTTTTACATAAAAAAACTTTACAAACTTTACTCAAAATAATGAACTGAGTAATGGACTCAAATAGAATTTCAATTATAACTCAATTTCAGAATTGACTTTGTATGCAAAAATGTTTTTGGGTTGTGTTACTTTTGTTTCCTGCAAAAACTCGCATTTAAAATTTTTTTATAAGATGATCAGACAGTTTTTTTTTTGTCAAATATACAAATAAAATAAGTTTAACAAGGGGTAACAAATTGAATTTATTTTGTTTAGTACAAAGGCGATAATACAACGAAAAAAAATCCATAAAAAGGTTTCCTTTTTTTTTAGCGTTTGAAGATATTTTGGCCTTGTTTCTTCTATAAAATGCAGACTATAATACTTATTTATGCTGTCTGTATTCAAGCCATGACTAATTTACTTAACAATCAGCAGCAGCATTTATTCTTTTTTCGATTTTCTTTTGAAGGTAGAGAATTGCAAAATGAATTTAAACCTGTTGATTTTGTAAGAAAATGGTTTTATTTAAATATTTATGAGTAAGTAATTGTGCAAACAATACGCTTTCTGGTTTCTATTGTTAATTTTTTTTTAAATAAAACATTTCTCAATGTTCACTTGAGTTTTTGTAATACCAGCCAAATACACACATATACTTGTATAAGATTAGAAATTATTTGTATTTACTTTACCAACAGCAATTAAATCCTCCATAAATTAATTAAAAATATTTTATTGGCATCTTGAGTTGCGCACAAATTCTCAATTTTGTATTGAATTGCTAAAGAATTTCTTTTTAATAAAACCACATGGGCCTAAAAGTAACGACTTTGGAGCGTTGCAATGTTTGCTTACAGTTTCACGTAAAAACAATAAATTATTCAAGAGAATGAAGATGTCTTTTTCGAACATGGGAATTATACTTTAATTCAGAATCAAAATACAATTTCTGTGATATAATTTTTTGGGATTATAAAAGTTTTGCGTTTGTGTAAAAATAAAAGAATATCGGTTAATTTATATGGTACTTTTTTTAGGAGCAATATTTTTAACAGTTAAGGTAATCAGTAGTAACACACTGCAATGCTGGCAGTACTTCGAGGAGAAAATAGAGCGAAAGGACTAAAAGGAACTAAGTAATAACAAATCCAAATTTCGTTAATTACATTTTATATCAATTAAAATAAACTAAGGTGGGCTAACAACATCGCCAAAGAAGCCCAGGCAGCTTGTACCGTGCTGCAAAGAAACTGGCTATGAAACCATGCAATCCTCATCCAGTCTTCCGCATCAAGTGCTGTGCAGTTGTGACATACACACGCAGAACCCCAATATCCCTATTGACTGCCCTAATATCGAAGAAATATGCTCAGCGATAAAATCCCTCAAGCGTAACAAATCACCAGGAAGTGGCAACATATCCCCAGAATTGCTATTAGCGCATCCGCAACTAAGCGCCCACCTACTCTTGCCAATCATCCACAACTTTTGGCAAAGCGAGACACTTCCTGAAGAAATAGCCGAAGGATTGATAGTTAACGTACCCAAGAAAGGCGACTTAACTGAGCGAAAGAATTGGAGGGGGATAACACTACTTAGCATGATTAACAAGGTGATTGCTCGTATAATAAACAAGAGAATATCTGACGTCATTCTACCTGGACTCAGAAAGGAACAAGCTGGATTCCGCCCACACTGCTCATGTATTGACCACGTCAACAGCTTAAGGGTAATTGTGGAGCAATCAGTTGAGTGGAGATTACCCCTATATTTAACATTTATAGATTTTGAAAAGGCGTTCGACAACCTCAATCACAGCGCTATATGGTACGCTCTAGAATGTAAAGGTGTCCCTAACAAGCTTATATCACTCACTAAAAGTCTTTATGCTAACGCCACCTGCAGAATACTTCACAAAAACCAGCTTAGTTGTAAAATAGCAATTTTTTAATGTGTACTGGATCTAGTAATGCAAAAAGCTACTAGACATAGAAGAGGCATTACTTGGGGATTGCAAGGCAGAATAGAAGACCTCGACTACGCGGACGATATTTGCCTTCTTGCCCACACCTTTGCAGACATGCAATCAAAACTGACACAAGTGCAGGAAGCGGCGATCTGTGTAGGCCTGAAGATAAACATAAAAAAACCAAGTCAATGCGCTTAAATGTGGAAAATGCTGAACGATTCTGTATACAAAATCAACTAATCGAAGATGTTGAATCGTTTTGTTACTTGGGAAGCCTACTCGACACCTCAGGCGGAACTCAAAAAGGCATACGTAGCCGCATTAACAAAGCTCGGCAGGCATTCGGATTTTTGAGCCCTGTATAGAAGTCGACAATCATATCACAGAAGACGAAATTGAGCCTTTACAACTGTAATGTAAAATCAACATTATTCTACGGATGTGAGTCATGGAATGCGCCTCAACGCGATATTCAAGCCATCCAGGTATTTCAAAACAAATGCCTACGAAAAATTCTTCGTATATTCTGGCCCAGAACTATTACGAACGATTGTTTATGGTCAGTAACGCAACAGCAACCAATTCATCTCGAAATAAGAAAACGCAAATGGGGATGGATAGGCCACACGCTAAGGAAACCTGCGGATGACATCGCAAGGCAGGCTATCGACTGGAACCCGCAAGGCAGTAGGCGAAGAGGACGTCCTTCACATACGTGGAAACGACAAATTGAAAGTGAAGCTAATAGATTAAATTTAAGTCTAAATGAATTAAAAGTTCGTGCTATAAATAGAGTAGATTGGAGTCAAATTGTTACGGCCCTATGCTCCCCATAGGAGTAAAAGGAATAAATATATATAAAATAAACTACAAAAATACCGGAAACATTATACTTACTAAGTTTTACACTGGAACAGTGAGCCCGAAGAGGTGCAGTATTTAAATGTAAATGATAGTGTTTTCATTTAATCCTCTATAACTCAATCAGTTTTTATTCAATCAAAGTGAATTAGCCACTATTCGGTGAATAGTTTTGTAGCCTTTCAAACAAATATTTTTTTAATCGAACCAGCTTCTGACTCTGGATGGCGTACCATTATCTGGATAATGGCCGAAACTCATTTTTTATTATTATTTTTGTGCTTAGCACATTGTACTTTTAAAGTCCGATTTGTACCAAAAATGGTACAATAGTACCAATTTCGCCATCCCTGCCTAATTCAACACAGTAATACGAAAGTTAAAACGATATAAGAAAATACATAAATATTGTTGACAGAATAGTAAACCTCTCTTTATCTACCGAAATCAGCTGACAATATAAAACACTAAAAATAGTGTTTATGCCTTCCTATATTCTATTATTTATCAGAAAAATATGGACACAATATATTTGCGCGTAATATGGCAATATTTTTCCTTTTAAAAAATTTAAAACAAACATTTTTTTAAACTAAAAAATAATAGCAATACATTTTTTACGAGTTTGTGTACACAAATAAATATTTTAATCTAAACTGAACATATTGTAAAGGATATTAGTTTTAAAGGTTATTGCAATATAAACTTTAATATAATGTTTTCATAATGTTTTCGTGTTAGATAGCTACTATTTCTGTGGCCTTTGGACAAAACAACTTAAGTAGAGTTAATAAATGCAGACTTTTAAGGCTCATCTTTTGATGTAATCCGCTAATTCCTGCGATGATTAATTAGAAACATATTTATGTTATCGATCTTTTAATAATATTGCGTTTGCTCCACAATTAATTAATCACTAATATGCTAAAAAGGACAACAGCTTATTTCTGTTTAATATTTCTTTAATCTCAGGTCTTATATAAAAAGTTTTATTCTGCACTTTAATAGTGTTTTTGTCCTTCGAAAAATTTCGAAAATTATATTTAAGCTGTTTTGTCAAAAGTCCGCAAATTTATTTGCTTCTAATATAAATATTTTTACTTTTTATGTTCAAGATTTGGTGCGGATTTAGCCGGTCCTAAAATATTTTTGATGGCGTTAATTTGTTAATTTATTTAGTTTTTGCTGCATATCATAAAAATACATAAACTTTTTATGACCTCTAGGAGAAAAAAGTATGAATAACAACTACCCAGTGGTAAAAATACCCATTACGTAATCGCTGATGTAAGCAATAATTAGTAGCAGTGTTGACGCTTAACATTTAACATAAACGTGTCATAGGCTGTTTCATCGGTTCGCTCTAGACTAAAAACTAAGTTACGTTGTTAGTACGTGTCGCTACTGAGTGCTTACATCATAAGTGGAACTATAAGCGAGCTTGATGATGAGCCAAACAGGCAAATTTGGTATGTAATGTATGTAGATTACAATACAATTTGAACTTGTAAGGTAAGGTTAAGATGTGGAACCACTAATCCTACTGACTTTGTAATTGAAGGGCTTAGTGCAATAACTCGGTAAGCCACATGAAATCAAAAATTGCTTTTATGTGCTCATTCCCTTGCTAGGTACCTTGCCTTTGTATCTTAGAGAAATTTTTTAATAAATTTTAGTATTTTTCAAATAATTATGCTGCGTATTTAGTATAGAAATTTCCAAAAACCAAACAATTTTAAATTTTATTTAAACTTCAAAGTCGATTTATTCGATATATTGCTTTTATGGCTTACCGAGTTATTGCACTAAGGCTCTCAATTGAAAGAATAATGCATATTTATTGAAACATGGCCCCAAAGTAGGCCACAATTTTTTATTTTGCACTTAAGAGGGATAAATTCTATGAAATACAACGAAATTTTCACATACACAGTGCAAAATAGACAAAGCTATTATTAGTAAATAACATATTAGATTGCACGTACATTACAATCTAAGTGATATTGCTCCGTTAGAGCGTCAACCAGTCATCATTGATTATTATCTAGGTATTTCTTTTCAGTTACCACTTGGTACCCTGCGGAAAATTTGGTGGCAAATGATCCAAAAGTACTCGTCCTATGACTTGAGAAAATGAGACTGGTACCAACAATAAGGAGTAGTGAATGGTGAAAAAAGGCATATTGTGTAGATGGTCACATATTAACAATTTTCAGTCAATTTAGTTGGTACTCTGACTAGTATTGTAGTAAACGGCACTGATCAAATTCGATGCACCTAGATCTAAGGCCTATCACATAGTGTCTATATAATATTAATTGCATCACTTCAATGAGACTGCCATGCCACTCAGGAACCTGTTCCGTAACTATATTCAGATATTAACTCCAGCTTAACTGGTATTTATAACATTGAAATATAAGTTCCCTATGGTCGAGTGGGTAGTGTACTAGCTTGTCATGCCGGAGGTTATCGGTTCGAATCCTATCAAAGACACCGCTTAAAAATAAAAATACAATTTCTACTTGGATTTCTAACAATAACAAAATAAATTAATCGATTAAATTAATCGAATTACAGCTGAATTTGGAATAATATTTATATATAATCTATATTATTCTACACCGACTAGGATTCCATAAGATAGTTTAGAGACAAGTTACAAGGTGCATACAAAGTATCAATTAACCCCATCCTAGGCCATCCCCATGTAAAAGTGCCTGGTCCGCTTCATAGGAAGTGTTAGAACTCGGACTGGTCCCTACCACCTGGGGACCGGTTACGTGACTTGTTTTGTGTCAGTTCCATTTACCGTAGGGTAGTTACACAGCCAGCTATAAAACTCCTACTCACCAAATAATTCACACATTTACATACCTAGTGGTAAATGAAACGAAGTACTTATACATATAATAATCAATGATGTCAGGATGACGTTTTAAGCGAGCAATCTAAGTACTTACATTATAATATACGTGTAATCTAATACTTCATTTACTAATAATAGCTTCGATTATTTTGCATTGTATATGTGAGAATTTTGTTGTATTTCGTATAATTTATCCCTTATATGTACAAAGTAATATATTGTGGCCTACTTTTGGGCTATATTTCAACAACAAGCGCTTTTACAGTTCCACTGTTTATGTAAACGTACTGTAGCGCCACGTACTGACATCCAGCGTTGCAGTTGTGACCCTAAAGGGTCAATTTGACCCTTTTTCTTGACGGGCTTGCCACTTTTTCTGATCCTTTTTTAAATTTATCCTTTTGTATAGTTTTTAAATAGTTCCTAGAATTTATGGACCATTTTTGACAATTATTATTTATCGTTTTATTTAAACAGCCATGATCACGGCTTGGAATTTCATGCAAATGCATATATTTTGTGGTGATAGATAAAGAGATATTGGCTAATTATCTATGCGAATCATCAAATTCTAAGTAGTTTGACATCGATTTGTAGTTGCATATTTTTGTATATTTTGGTGGTAAGTGCATATTTTGGCAATAAATGCATATTTTTGGAGATTTTTTGAAAATTTTTGAAAAAAAATATGAATAGGTCGATTATGGATGATAACCGAGCCAAAGTTGGATTGCTACTGATGGCAACTGGCAACTGAGAGCTGTCAATTTCAGTTGCTATTTAGTGCCTTTCTGGCAACCATTAATTTTCAGTTGCCGACTGGCAACGCAACTAAAGTTCGGTTGCATGAAATAATATACCCAATTATGTTTGTTTTATGAATGTGGCTACAAAATTTCAGCTTAATCGGTTGAAGATATCTTCTTCAAAATTGAGCTCCAAGCCTTAGAAGTCCGTGATATTGGATTTGCAGTGATGTCACTTGATTTTTCGAGTATTATTCTTCGCAAACCCTTTCATTGGATACCCATATTGTAGGAGTGCATTAAAAATAACTAGTCCGCCATCTTGGGTGTACCGTGATTTTGGAATTAGAATGACGTCACATACTTAACAAAATTTCAGCTCAATAGCTTGAAGATATCTGCTTCCAAATTTAGTTGCAAGATTCCACCCGAACAAACATACTTCGCAAGTTAATTAAAAGCTTGTAAAATTGTGTTTTTATTGAAATGAGTTGTAAAGTACAAATAATTCTTTTATATTTATATCATTATGTATTAATTTTTTGTTTTCTTTTGTACTAAAAATTATTTGTACCAAAAATAGTATTTTGTTTAAAAAATTTACCCTTTTTTCATTCAAATACCCTTTTTGAGATCCTTTTTTAGAAAATACCCTTTTTGTGAATCTTTTTGAAATTTGTCAACGGTAACGCTGCTGACACCACAGCTTACTTATTAAGCGAGAGCACACCGATTGAACAGCCTATGACACACTTATGTTAAATCTAAATGGGAAAATAAGTCAAAACGCTATCACTAGCTGCTACCAAAAATTGGTTACATCAGCGATTACGTAATGGGTATTTTTACCACTGGGTATATAAGAGTATTAACACAAACACATGTCGGTGAGAGGGATGGACACGGCTAGCGTGATTGGTGTGAATCAAGTGTAACCTTACGTGATCATGCTTGATTGTTTGGTAGGCTTATTGTGAATTGCGATGCGAAAGTCAATGCGATGCGCAAATGAAATGCGATGCGAAAGAAATTTGGTATTCTATAAGACTTTCTCATTCGCATTCGAATTTTATTTCAAATCGGGTCAAAAAATAACAAATAAACATCAAACATAAAATTAAATTTTTTTTTTGTTAGTTTGGATTATAAAATCTATCTACTTTAATTTATAAAATAGTTGCGTAATTCAGATTTTAAATGCGAATAAAAAACGAACATCGTAACACAGAATAGCAATTGTTCGCATTTATAATTTTCGCATCGCCTTGACTTTCGCATCGCAATTCAGAATAAGCCTCCTGGCTTGCAAAAAATTTTTTTTCGAGTCTACAAAAAAAAAAGAAATGTGGAATGTTAAAATTTAAATGCGCTAAGCTCAAATCCGCTTTAAATTTTTTTCTATCTCACATAGATTTTTTAATGGGGATGCCTAATATTTCCACTATTTAGGTCAGTATATTTTGCCCTAATTCAAGCACAATTTGTCCGATTTGAATAAATATACCATGAAACATAATTTTTTTATATTTCCAACTGTTTCAGAGTTATTCAGAAATTAGCATCGGCAAACTCGTTTTTTTTCATGCAAAATTAAAAATTTTTTCGTTTTCAAAAACTCATAAAAAGCTTTAGAGAAGAATCATTTTACATTTTGATCATTTATCAGAAATCTGAATATAATAGGGAAAAAATAAGCCATAAATCATTACAATCGATGAACAAATGTCGATTTTATTTACAATTAAGTGAGAGAACGTAATTGATAAATTCTGTAAGTGATAGAAAAAAACTAAAAATTTATTGGAATTTAACACATTAAACTTTGTATATTCCACATATTTTCATATAAATACGATTTTTTTGCAGACCAGTGTAATTTTTACTTTTTGGCACTTGAACGATCGAGATTGTAAGAAAATACCGTTATGAAATCGGATATATAACGAGAATACAAATGATTAAATCTGAAATACAGCTCAAAACTTTATAAACAAATATATTAAAATATAAAGAAATGGTTTAGTTTATTTCACCCATGAATATGTCGTGACTGTAAATTTTGGTGCTCGTCACTAGTATCGTTCGAACTTTGGCTCGCGAGCTCGCATTATTGTGAGTCAAATGTTACCCACAATACAATTTCTAGTCCGTAATAAAAATAGAAAGAGAAGCAACAACAACAAAGTCCTTGTTTGTAAACATGTTAAACAATACATTGTATCTAAAGCTGACTTCACCCATTGTGTTCGAACAAAATTTTTGTCCGGACAAAATTTATTTTACATTTAATTTGACGTCTATCTCATGAAGAGAACGTCAGGCTACATATAAAATAAATTTTGTCCGGACAAAAATTTTGTTCGAACACAATGGGTGAATTCAGCTTAAAAGCACACCATGAAACAACATTTATCAAATAATTGAAGGGAATAAAATACATAATAATCAATACACATTGATATAATGGCTTACAAAAAAACGCATAAAAATGCAATTGGTCAGCATAATAGAAAAAATAATATTTCATTTGAAATACCATTTTAATAGAAAACAAGTAAAATATTGAAAAGGAAATTCAATTGAAATCTAATTCAATCGGAGGCAATAAACCAACTAAAGTTTAAACACAACTTAAAAGGACACTTCTTAGCTTATTTTTATTTACAGCCTGTTATCGAACGAACGATAACGTTGCAATTTAAAATGAGCACTTGTTTTATTTATTTGTTTTCTAAATAAATAAATAAATGAGTTAGCAACCTAAGTGTGATGCAAATCAGTTTTTTTTTGTGTCGAACGCTTTTGACGGATTAGGATCGCATCCTTGAAGCAGTTTTTTAAGTTCCAAAAGATAACCGAAAATCGATTTGCCAATGTCGTTGGTAACAATTGGGACTACAGGGCTCATAAGCATACATTCTTACAATTTAAATAATCCCTGTAGTCCCAGTTGCTATCAATGACATTTTCATCGATGTTGTCTGCAAGACAATCAATGATTTGTCGATTATAAACAAAAATTTACAAATAAGTATGGCGACATGGTGCTCATTTGTGGTGTATAAAACATTTGTTCTGGCAAGATTATGAAAATTTGTACTACAAAGCCTTATTGATGACAACAAGAGTTATGACTGCATCGACGACAACTTTAGTAGCATGCAACCAACGTTGTCATCAACGACTTTTGTGCCATTTGTCCAAAAATGTGGCTAATTGTTGGCTTGGATTATCGTTAATATGTCGTCCGGTGATAGACAACTGTTTCGGAATTGCATCAATGATGTCTCGAAGACTTGGCCTACGGGACATAAAATACTTTGAATATGTTTTGCTAAAAATAAAACTTTTTAATATTAATTCATAATTATCATACGCCATGACTACAATATCACGCATACGCTCACACAACAACGCAAGGGTGGCTAATTTACACACCCACTTAAAACAATTTCATTTATTTGTCAGGATAAATTGCAAATGTGTTTTAATGACTGACCACAAATTATGTGTATATGTTCATGTTTGTTAAGAACAATAGCAACTACAATAACAAAAAATATGCTTAAATTGATGGCGAGTTAAATTTGTTGTTATCTTGTTAACGGTCAGGTAAATCAAACAATTGTTCTCAAATTAATTAAAATTATGTTTGTAGCAATTAAAAGCTTTATTATTTTCATTCGGGCTGTTAATACGAAATACTAAGAAATTTGATTAGTTTACCCTAAAAGGTGTGACCTAAATAAATACATTTACAAAAGGCCCAACCTTTGATTGTATAATAACACAAAGTTCGTTGCCTGAATAACGTAATTTGAATAAAACTATTCAAATATGCAAACAATACAAAATATACCCGGAAACCGAAGCCTAAGAGTTCAAAGGACTTAATCACAAATTAATTTACCAAAATACATTGAACTTTTAATAGAATTATATAAACCACTTCCGCTGGTATTAGAAAAATGCCAGCATAAGACCAGAAATTTAAGTTTTTTCTAGTTGTGATTCAGTATACGTATACGCTTGTAATTGTTTTTGTTTGGTTGCTTGTAACATCCCAGCAAAAACCTTGCTCACTGGTAGGCAAAAAAGTATATAAGGTTTTAAGTCGTATTTACTTACAATTTGACTCGATAGCTACTTATTTTTGTTTGAGAAGTCCAAAAAATAAGAGTTACCCTTTAACATATATTAACATTGTCACAGCAATTAACTAGTTATTATTTGGCTTACTTGAAGCTAAAAAATAAGTAGTCAAATAAACAAGTTAAAATTAAAAAAAAAATGGTTGTACACATTATATTTTATTCATATTTTTTCTTTTTTCTTCTAATTTTTACACGGACAAGTACTTTAGCCACTGACCTATTGTTGACTTATAAGTTTAAGCGGCAAAAATTTGTTTTCATATACAAACAAATGTCGACTTAACCCTTATGTGCGCACCTAGGTACCCGGATACCTTTGGCGTGTTCAACCAAAAATTTTTAATTGAAATTAATAATCTGCATATCTGAAACTTTTTGAGAACTTCTAACTTTCAAAAAAGTTTGTATTTTTGCCGTATAGTGAAAAAAATTTACGTGAGAGACCAATTTACTCTTAACACCCTTAAATACGCACCAAGGTACCCGGGTACCTGTACGTGTTTTATATGGGAATGAGGCCATTGTAAGCACATATATTTGTTGTTAGTTATTAGTAGCTCTGCATAAATAAATAAAAGTCTATATAAACGTAGAAATTTCTAATCAAATTATGTGCACGACAAAAAACACCTTCTATTGCGCCGCAAGGTACCCGGGTACCTATATAAAAGTTACGTTGAAAAGAAGCACTTTCGCACTAAATATCAAGTTGAAACTTAGTAAAATATATATGAGATTGGCTACAGATATATATTGTCAATCCCATATTTATTTTATAAATACATACTTAGTGCGAAAATAATTGTTTTCTACGTAACTTTTATATAGGTACCCGGGTACCTTGCAGCGCATTATAAGGTGTTTTTTTGCCGCGCACATAAGGGTTAACAACAAATTATAACTATTTTCAGATACAGAGAAAAATACGTATTAATTTTTTTTTAAAACTAAGTAGTAGTTCTAATTTGAAGCATAGTAATAAGATAAATAAGTACCACTCATTACTTTGTAGCCCATTAATAAAGTACTACCGATTACAAAAATGACAAAAGTGTTTGCTGGGATATTCAATATAAACACCATAAAGTTATCTGTTGTATGAAAATAGTTCCATGAATATTAAAGAAATTTTTCTGTGTTTTATTTAAATTTAAAGATCGCTGCGCCAAAAAAAACACTTATACTTGTTCTTTTTTATCCCTTTAAAAGTTTGAAAATAAATTATTGCAAATTGCTTCTTACAAGTCAAAAAGTGCTTTTGTTTTGTTTTCTTACCCAAAAGAATGAGCAAAGTTTCATAAATTCTGGTATTTCAACAAGCCAACCACTTGTTTATTCTTATTTGTAGATGATTCAACAGACAAAATATTCACATACTCACGATTTCTTTTTTTACATATGGAAATATTTATGTGCATTTGTTTTTTTTATGAGTTTGTTAAGTGAATAGAACTTGTTGTTTTCCTTAATTTTTGCTTCTATTTGCTTTCCATGGCGCCGGGACAACTAAATATTTGTGGGTAACGTGACCGATTAGTGAATAAATAAATAAATAAAATTAGTTTCATCTCATTTCTATGCCACAACATTTTGGCCACAGTAAGTTTAGTTCACTTATTTTCAAGCTTTCTTAAGTTGCCTTTTAACTTTTGCAATATAAGCCTGGTTGGCTATTATTTTTAATGATAAAAGTTTCAATGCACAGATTAGCTGTTGTTTTTATATTATTATAGACTAATTTTAGATTTGCTTGCCAAATGTTAATGATATTTTTATATAAAACTTAATAAAAAAGTTGTACACAATCGGCAGGCCATGTCACAGAGTTTAATTCCGTTCGGAAACTGAATTTAATCCGCCCCATTTATGTAGCAGCTGGTGTCTAAAGAAGAAAACTAAAATACTCAAATTTGTCAGGTGTGTCCAGATTGTTGGTGGAGCTGGTATGCTGGGATATGCTCCGGCTAGAGCTTGCCATATTGGGGTGGACTGAATTCCGTTTCCGAACGGAATTGAACTCTGTGACATGGTCGAATATTGTGTATTTTCTATTTAAGCTTTTCCACAGAACCACTGTAAATAGGTCTTAGAGCTAAGCTAACTTTTCACACCGTGAAATGACTTATAATTACCCAGCAAAAATTTAATAATGACTTGCTATTAACAACAAAATACTTTTTAATCACAAACTATATACCGTCTGCATTACTTGAAAGTAGTTGCTGAATTGCTGACTGGAAAATAAAAATGTAATGTATTTTCTGTGTGAAAAGTTTAATTAATATTCAACCAATGAAATTCTTTCACAATATTAATGAAATTTTCATTGGATTTGTTAAATTGTCATTGTATTAATGACAAAAATCTAATGAAATTGTTTAATTGATTTTATGAAACAAAATTTTTATAGTTCATATCCGATGGGTTAATATTAAAAAAGGCGTAACAGGCGAACATAAATCAGAGCGTTGAGCGTCGCGTAAGCAACAAGGTACGTCTTTACAGTATATGTTGCCACAAAATATTTACTGTGAACGTATTGTAAATACGTACCCTGTTGCTTACGCTACGCTCAACGCTCTGATTTAGATTGGGCTGTAACTCGAATTTTCGTTATTTTACGGGAGAAGGGAAAAACTGAATACAAACTAGAACAATTAGTCTATGTCCATACGAGTCAACTTTTGCTGCGCAACTTTTGAGTTTATGGGAGAGAGGTAAAAAAAAACAAAAGCTGCGCAGCAAGAATTTCTTTATATGGACACGAATGCAACTTCAAAAGAAAATTTAAGAAAGTTGCAGAAGCAAAAGTTGACTCGTATGGACATGGACTCGTATGGAAGTGGCCATAACATCGTTATTTGCAACAGTGGCTTACTTCGTTCTTTAGGGAAGATGTATTTAGAAGTTGGCTTCTAGAAAACGTTAAAAACACGATTTCGAAAAAAATCGAGATACGCCTTTTTTATATTAGTTTTATTCCCAATTTCTTGAATTTTTTTCTCAAATTTTCAAGACGTCACACATCAAATTAGTTAAATATCGTTGAGCAAAATAATAAAATTAAAAAAAATTTACCTTTTAAGACTTCAGTCGCTTGGAGTCACCTCTAAACATTTTTCAATCTGTCTAAAAATTGGTACACATTCGTTTTCAGACTATTCGAATATTTCTAGGGGGAGAGAACTAGAATCGGAACCTTTTTTAAATATAGGGCAACCCTAATGTACATATATATCTATCTGCATACGCGCCAGGGATCAAGGAAAAAATATAGGGGATATTTCCTCCACCCCACATAAAAAAGTTATCTGCTAAAATAAGATTTTAATAATTGTATGACCGATTTAAAACTCCTCTAAACCCTAATGATCTTCGCGCTCCACACAAAAACGTAAGCTGGATCTGTGGTTGAATATACAACATTGAAATAAACGTAGAAAAGTGAACGTGATCTCTCATGGTAATTTATAGGCTTATTTATGCATGTTAATGTGAAAGGTTTTTTATATAACTATGTAGTAACAAAATTATATACTAATGTACACACATTAGGCGCTTAAAGCATTAGTGGAGCTAAAAAATATTTTTGGTTTTAGAAAATTCAAAATTTTAAGTCGTCACATATTAGTGGAAGCTCATTAAGATTTTATCTAATATATTTCTAGCATGTAAGAAATCGGAATTCATACCCAATTCCTTGTACGTATTTTAACCCAATAAACAACTTTGGATTAAAAACCAATTTAGTTTGAAATAATCACATTAAAATAAAATTTAATGTTATTTTTTATGTGAAAATGTAATATAAGAGAATATAATTTTCTATACATCAAATGCCAAGGTCAAGCTAGTACACTGATTTCTTATTACATTATATGGTTTCGAATTTTCTTGAAATTTTTGTTCTATTATTTTTGCAGGTATGCCTGAAGGCTTTTATTATTTTTGGCATTTTCATTCATGTATTCTGTTACTCGTGTCCTGTGCGTTATGGAAGGAACCTTGTCGTAGTCATTGGTCAATGCAACTATACTGACTTTTACAGCTTTTAATGTATTATACAGTCTATGGCCACATGCCATTCGCTTGGTTAATGAAGAAACAAGTTAGATATTTTCCAACCATTTGACACACACATACACACATGTGTTTGCCCAATATATACAGAATGTACACGTGTACATTTTATTTAATTTCTTTTGAAAAAGAATTTCATTGCTCGAGATAAAAAATAGACGCATTTTATTACTGTTTTTTAATTGGCTTAACCAAAATATACTTGCTGTATAATTAAGACATAAAAAAACCGCAGACAGTTACAGACATTGGATTTAATTGCATTAGATAAACTAATTCTACTTATTAAGTATGTATTAAAATGAAATATAAACGAATTAAAACTAAAGCTGTAAATTATTACAATTTTGAGGCAGAATTCAAATGAAATCTTTTTCATGCTTGTAAACATAATTCTGCAGGATTATTCAAAGGACATTGTACTGTTTTAAATATGTTTCATATGATCTTTACTTTTTCATTCACTGCAATTTATTGGTTTTTTAATCCTTTAGTAAGAAGGTTGCTGCTATTGCATATGTCAGGACGGCTTAAATTTCTCAAAAGCATAATAAAACTTCCGAACTCTAGTGTCAGTTCATGATAAGGAAAAACCAGAAATGTAAAGCTAATTAAAAAGTTTTGCTTATATTGGCTAATGTATAAACAGATTCATATCTTCTAGGATAGTGTCAATATAGCTGTTGATAATTATATTTCATGTCGTATACTGAAATAATACGAAGAATCATGTTGCATCAAAGTTATTTCAAGTTGAAACAACGAGTATTTCATACTGATATAATACGGATAATAGTTTTAAATAAAATTTATTTCAAGTAGAAACAATTTGAATTTAATACTGATATAACATGTTGAATCAAAGTTATTTCAAGTCGCAATAACATGAATTCAATGTAACCATTTTATAAATTATTTTATTAAGTGATGTATATTAGCATAGTCATCAGACAAATTTGTGTTGTAGTTAGCTGCCCCAGACAAGATTTGAGCTCGAGCTCGAGCTCATCTATCATCATTTGCTTGGTAGTCAACGCGCTAACCACTGCAGCCACAACAGCTTCAAATATACTTTAGATATACGCTAATATAAATACCATCATAAGTGAAATGAGCTTCATTTTAATTCAACATGATTTAATTGATGATTTAACATAAATTTTTGTTGAAATTAAAGTTATAGTCACGTTGATTTAAAATTAAATGTAACGTTTCTTTATTATGATTATTTCGAACTTATTTGCTTATGAATTTCCAAATTGGTTATTAGGCTAAAGTTCTTAATGTTATATTCAGAAAAATTCAGGCATGGTTAATATTCCAAGGTACCAGGAGAAAACTAATATCAATTTAATTTTCAACATACACAGCAGAACATAGCAACGTCACTTACGGAAGCCGCTACGCTTCCATCATCAATGATCATGTGCATTTTTGTTTGTCACCACTTCTGAGGTGGCTGTGTTGAATGAAATTACAATTCTTACATCTGTGGCAATAAGTAACCCAGTAAAAAAGTTGCTCCCAATAAAGCAGGTTTCTACTATTATGGAATAAAAGTAGCGCTTACAAATCTGCTGATATCGCTGCTGATTTTTGTATGGCGAGTTCCCGGATTGGAGTACTACATTTTGGCTCACAAAAGCGCTTTTGAAGCGCTGAAAATCATCAACATTTTCAGCACTAGAACTGAAAATATATGAAAAAAATGGTTCGATGTGGATTGGCGTCGTTAACGATATTTTGCATTTTTCTTATTTCGTTTCTTTATTTATTTTTATCCATTTCATATTTTTACTCAATGTTTGTTATTTTAACTTCAACTAGTATCGAACTAAGAACCTTCAGGTTTGAAGTCCAACGTACCAATCACTCGACCAAAAACACTGTTGCAAAACGACACCAAGAAACTCAAATAAACTTACTCTTCATTCTCGCTTAAAAACCTGCTTTGTATCAGCACTATAAAATCAGCTTTTTTGTATAGCTCGTGTACGAAGCTTTTGTATAAGTAAAAAGCAAATACTTTTCTCGCTTAAGAACCTGCATTGTTGTGACGCTATGAAATCAGCTTCTGAACAAGCTCATATTTTAAAGGGAATTATTAGGCGCTTTATTTCTTTAGTGTTTCAAAAAACATGAAAATTTTTTACTGGGAATTAAGTCGATATAAGCAAATTTTGAGCTAATATAACCATTGTATTCTTTATATTCAAAAGTATCTCTGGGAAAATGTCCATTTATTTCGTAAGATTTTTCAGGAAGTTATAGCGTAATGATTTGCTGCTTATATCTTTTCCACTCATAATCTCATATGGAACAATTGCTTAATTAAGCTTATAACATATTAAATCTTTATTATAATAGGAAGAACCATATATTCCTAACTTAAAAGAATCGATGAACGAAAAGTCAACATTAAGTGCAATAGGAATAAATTTCTAAAAATCCATTTGAACGTTTAAAAGTGCTCTCCTACAAAATTTTAAAATATGACTTGAGCACTTTTTCCTTATTGTCACAGATATATGTATACAAACTTTTTGTGAAAATTGCATACGAGAATTATATCGCTACTAAATTGTGTTAATTTTGCTGTTTCACTGTAGCAGTTCCCAGTCTTACTGTTGGTTTATTTTTTTTTCATGCCCATTTTTCTGATTCTTGTTTTTTTCCGAATTCAAACTTTTTTGGTTTGATTTTTATAGTTAAATATGTATGAATATGTAGAAATGGCAAAAGCTCAAGCCAGTGGTAATGTAATGAAATGTAACGTTGAATTTTCATTGATTCACTAAAGTAGATCCAACTTTAGTTTAACGAGATAAAAATTGATTTTACTATAAAACAGGATTCTATGCATTCAATATTGAACAATTTTGTTTTAACACTAAAAATGTTAAATCAATAAGATTTAAGGTTATATTAATAATTTTTCGTGTAAAATTTATATGAAACAATGCTAATTTTAAATAAAGTCTGTACTTTTGTAGAAATTTGATATGATTTCCAATCAACAAAGCAACATGTTAATTTTACATTTGTATTTTTGCTGTGTGCAGGATATACGACATCTATAAAGTCATCTAACCAAAGATAAACTTTGGAGTAAATAATTTTTTTTTAAAGAAAAATTAATTAAATCTCATTCCATGATTGCCGATGACAAGCTTTTCTATAAAAAAATTTAACAAATTTTTTTTATTCCAAGAAGAACAAATAACAAAGTGCAGCGACCTTTATGATAAAAATTTTGCATTGACTGAAAATTTTGCAGCGCGTTGATCACAAATTCTGAGGTCTTGAGCTTAAGACTAGTTTCAGGCAAGCCAACAACATCATGTATTTTTCTGATTTGCATTGGTGTGTCATTGTGTGTTCATTGTTGTTGAACTGTTAAAATGTTGAAGGCATACGACTGATCACTTTGGCAGTACTGACAGCGATTAGTATTGACATATCCTACTGCATATCACAGCACCCTCGCTGAAGTAAAATAACTAATAAATGGCTACGCAGCTTAAGCAAATTAATACCTCTACTTGACACCAGAGAGGCTGCAACTCTGCTCTACAAAAATTTAACAAAAAACGCTCAATAGCAGAGTTGTAAATGAATTAATTTTCTATCTCTCTCCCACTTCACCACCTGTCCTCTCTACACTATCCCTTTCCCAAAGAAGGTGACAGATAGCTGGTAGGCAATAATTGCCTGATTGTGTTACTTCTCTTTAGCAAAAAAAATAAATAAAATTATATACATATTTTATTTTTTATTTGTGCCAAATTTATAATTAAATGTTTGGAAAGTATGTAGATGTTTGCATTTCTTAGAAGTAATAAATAGAATTAAAATCGCTTTTTTACATTTAACATTACACTTAATTTACTTTATTATTTTGTATATTCGTGTTTAGTTTTTACTTCCAAAAATATACGCGTGCTGTTTAATTTATTTTGGACAGTTGCTGTTGGCCTTGTCCCAGGCGATGTATGTTTATGTGATACCACACACAGCATGGTATAACTATAATACACCAAGTGAACATAATAAATAGAGAAGGGTGATTGATTATAAGACACTTTTCCTAAAACAGGTTTTGCTCAAAGCTTAGAAAACATTACTTTTTCAAGTTATGGAAAAAGAGTTAAATATTTATTAAAAATATTTATGAACAATATTTAAAATTTGTATTTGTATTTAATTTTATCTGTGCTATGGATGCATAGATTTTGTACTTTTTAACCAAATAAATCAAAAAGTTTATATGGATACTAAGTCTCGCGTTAACAAAATGCTCGAACGCGTCATGGTTAGAAGAGAATTTCAGGTCTGTGTTGTGTACCAGAAAAACTTTAGCAATTTAAAAATGAAAAAGATACAATTGTACGTTATCAGTTCGACTACTGATAATAACAGACTATTCAATACAATTTGTTAACTATGAACTTTGTAATTATTTGTAACTCAGTTGTTTTTATTCGATTATAGCGAGTTATCCACTATGCGACGCGTAATTTTTCAGCCTTTCCAACAAGGTATAGATCATTTAAATCGAATTAGCTTTTGGTGCTTTAAAGGGAAGTATGCATCGAAAAACTCAAATGTACAGTTATCTGGACCGAAATGAAAATTTCCCCTAAAAATATGCATTAGAAAGTTTTTACCTTTGGCTTGTAAAGCAGTGTTATTTAATTAAAAAAATTTTTTTTACTTCAATACCCATAATTATAAAAGAAATTTATATTAAAATTTTTCTAACGCAACTATGACTTCCTTGCACATGCTTTTGCGGTATTGGTCTTTAAATTTTTTGTTGCACCCGTGGTTGCACTTTGTTTCGTTTAGAAAGCAAGCATGCATGAGTTAAAATATGCAAAAGAGTCTTTTACTTGCCGCAAGTGATGCCAAAGAAATGTTACGATGAAAAAAGTGGTTTAAGCGCACAAACTGCTGCCATAAGAGTGAACAAATAAATAATTATGTACATGTTCAAATACAATTTCAGTTTTAAAGTTTACAATATCTGCATATGAAATTCTGTTACAGACACACTGAACTCGAAGTAAAAGAAAAACAGAAATTGCACAAACCAACTGCTAAACACTGAAAACAAGAAGTAGACAATTTTTTTTTCATTCTTTTTTCTTTCTTTCGAAAGTTTCTTAAAAGCAGTAATTCTACATTTTCGTAAAACGAACAAAAGAGCAAGTACATAACTATTTATACATGTTAATGTACTGCTGGTATGAGTTTTTTATTTTCTTTAAATAGTTTCAAAAACTGAAAAGAGAGTTCTTATACACTAAAACTTAATTTCCCCATATTATTTCCTAAATAAATTTTAATGAATTTAATACATACAATCGTTTCTAAGCATGAGAACGTTACGTTAGAAAATCATATAAAGCAAATTAACAACGTGTTATTATACGAATATTAGCGGAAATCACTCTTGGTAGCATATTTGCACCTCTAGGATGTAAACTATCATTTTCTGCTACAAAGAATGAGTGTGGTCTTCAAACATGTGGGAAATACATACATATATATATATATATATATATATATATATATATATACACAGGTATTATGTATAACTCTGTAATTTTTCAAATGTACCATAAAAATTAACAATGTACTTTTAATATTGATCTTAATTTATTATTTATATTATACATACATTTGAAATTATATACAAAAAATAAATGAACAAATGAATAAACGTACACACACAAACCAACGTTGTTTACTTTTCTTGTTGAAGTAATAGATGCCTTCGACTACCCAATAGTTTTTACTATTATTCACTGGTTTTATTGAAAAAGTGAGTAAACTGGCCTACTATTAGTTTGTATATTATTTTCATGTTTATGTTTTATACACTCTCAGAGTCTCTCTGAGTAATTTTGCTACTTGCATATATGCTAGACAAGTTTCCTACAGTTTTTAGTATTGCATATCTGCTACTGTGTAGGAAATGTAAGTTTCTTATATTTTGTTCTTGTTGTGTTGCATATATCCTAGACTTGCAAGAGCTGCAAGGTTTGCAATAGCAGTTTCCTACGAAGAGTGATTTCCCCTATTATGTCCACGTCGGTTTTATTGTAAAATAATATTTAATTTCTTGGTTGGAATGTGTTTCGACCATTCTAAGCTTGTGACTTAAGTCAATATAGGTTTATAAGTATCTTTTGAAATACAATCGTTACATAGTGTCCACTAAAGTGGTTCGGCCTCCATACAAAATAGAAAAGTTGAGCTAGGCAGCCAGATCAAAGATTTGGTGAAAAAATTCCAGAAATATTTTTTTAAAATTTTTTTTGCCATGCCCCTGGATACCGCTCTTTTTGTTTTTTATACACTGCGTTGCCATTTATGGTCCGATCATAACATATTGCATATTGTTATTCATGACTTTACTATGACTTCGTATTTGCCTATGGTGACTTTTTAGTCCGACATCAACCACTTATGCTATCTCGGATCCTTTCTCTCTAATATCCACTTTTTTTACGTAGCAAGAAAGCCCTTCTAAAACGTAGTATATGCCCCAATAGTAAGCCCCTCTTTAGAGTTCCGTACACCAAAAGTATAAAGGAACCCTATTGTTTTCGCTACACTGTCCGTCCGTCCGTCTGGCTGTCATTTTATTATGTGCTGCCATTTTATCTGATACAATACCGACGAAGGAGGGTGGTGTGATGTGCATTAGGATATGTCTGTATTAATCGCTGCCGGTAATGCTAAAGTGATTAGGGCTATGCCTTCATCACTTAACAGTCCAACGACAACCAACAAAATGACACACCAATGCACATCAGAAAAAGTCATAATGTTGTTGGCTTGCCTAAAACTAATCTTGAACTCAAGACCTCAGGGCTTGTAGTTAACGCGCTAACCATCTCAGCCAACAGCATTATCAATATTAAATAATGAAAATATTTGATATTTCGGCAGCAAAACTTTACACACAATTTATGCATACCTGAAAGATCGATGTCATAGAAATCGGCCAGATCACATCGTTATATAAAATTTGTCCAAAATATTTATCTTATATTTCGAAACGAATTTTGTAGAAATTATAAATTCACTTGTAACTTTTCTATTTATTGAAAGGAGTAAAAAGATAATTGAAAAAAAAAACCATAAAAGTGATTAATGAGACGTAAGCGAAACAAAAATAAATAAATTAACATAAGCGTGGAATAATAATATTGATTTAATATCAATAATATATTTTAAGGAACAAGAGCATTCATTTAGCATGCGCAAAATGGATACAATTGAAATTATTTTGTTCGTAGCAGCGTTAAAATATTCGCAGTCTCGTAACACATCTGTTTGTTTGCACGTGTATAAACTTTAACTGTAGGCGTTAAAAGGGCGTACTTCAAATCCTTTGTCTAAGCTGTCAAGTGTTTAGTAAATAAAAAATTTTGGTTTAATATCATGCAAACTTGTCAGCATATATTTTTGACTGCGTTGGTTAAATTGGTAAACAAATTTTGAGTGGCAAAAAGGATCGTAAAACAAACTATAAAATTCCTAGAAATGAAGAAAGTTTAAGTTTTTTTTATTTAACCGAAAATATCTTGTAGGTGTGTGTAGTTTTATTGTATTTCATTTGATATAATTTTGAAATATTTTAGACAAAAGTAACATTTTCTTATAAACAACTAGAAAAGTTTTTGTTTACAAAAAAGTATTTGTGGATTAAGAGATTTTGTGTTTAAGTAGTTTTGAGTGCCGAGGCTTCTTATTAAACCCTTAGAAAAGGAAACCTTAAAGTATTCACTAAAGAAATTAATTTTATTGCAAGTTCTTCTAAATATTCTTTGTTTTAAAATTACTTCGTATAAAAAATAATTTTCTCAAATGTTCCACATAAACTAAACTAAATTTACGAGCAAAATAAATCTAATTGCAAGTCACTGCTCTGTTTAAGTCTAAAATCTTCTTTGTATCTCTGCTCTACTATTTGTGAGTAAAAAACTAATGACAACATTGACATTTTTTCTTATTAAGCTATTTTTTTTGCCAACTTACGCTGATTTGTTAATTTTCTTAGATAGTTACAATACTTTGCACTCCGTGTAATAAATATATATATGTGCTATTCTTGTTACAATGTGTTGGTTGTCTTTTAAGGCATACCGAATAAAATCTTAATTTGTATAAAGGGTATAATAGAAATTTTATAGAGCTTTAAGATCTCTCAATTGCCTGGAGCAGAGGAATTCTAAAATTGGAAAATTTTTCCAATTTCATTTAAATGCCTAAAGGAGTTTACGATATTCAGAACTAAAACACACAGGTGGAAGAAGAATTCTTAACAGTTTCATAACTTCTATTGAAAGTTAAAAATAAAGAAGTAGTAGACACCATTGAACTTATTATTGGATTATATACTTAAAATTTTTATAAACTTTTGTTTTGAAACGCAATTTATTTTAGTTGGAGGAGCGCTGAATTGTAATAGACAACAGCCTAATAATGTATTGGAGTCATTGTTCTTTGTTTTTGATTAGTGTCTGTGTGTATAAGTGTAAATGCGATAATGTACACTTGCGACCAAAAGTGGTTGCATCTTTAGTACAGTTTTTAAGCAAAAAGGAAAATTGTCTATTCAACTCTCAGTTAGCCGTTTGATTAATTTGAAATTATTTTCTTATTAACGATTCAACCAGTTAGTTTGTCTATCCATAGTTAGCATTTGGAAGATTGCATTAGCAAAGATCACCAAAGTGAGTGAGAAAGATCAAAAAGTTATTAATCACTCGAAAATGATTCCCAAACATTCTTAGAAAGCGACTTGTGCGCAATAATAAATTGAACATGCATTGCTATAAGAGTAACTTTATGTTAGCTTTGTACTGTCGGTGTTGTAATTGGTTTTTTTGGCCGAGTGGTTAGCGCATAGGATTTCAAATGGTAATGACGTTGGTTCGATTCTCAGTCGAAATTAAAATAATAAAAATAACATAAGTAAAAATAAAAATCAATTAGTAAAACTACGAAATAATTAAGCTTTTCTTCCGACCATCTGCCATCTTTAGTGTTCTATTGAATATTCAATAGAAGAGTATTCAATAGAACACTGAAGATGACACACATTCGAAACCAGTCTGTTTACAAACCAAATTTGACGTGGGATGACGGAAAATCGTTCCAAATTCAAATATCTAAGTATTCAATATGACATTATTAACCCATTTAGAATACATCAACACGTGAAACAATTTTTCTTTAGCAATTTTTTTTTGTAGTTTTCTATTTTTTAGTGCTTACAATATCATATCTGAAATCAATTTGGCCATTATTTATTTTCGGAAAACGAGAAATTTACTCGGATTCGGTTTACAGAACAGGGCCGATAGTTATTCCAAAAGGAAAAATTTTCTTTGAAGGTTATTGTAACATCATGTTGAATTAACATGAAACAACTATGAAGCAAAATAACTACCGAAAAATTTTAAATAAAATTTTTTCGACTATTTTTATATGAATATTTTCTGGGTGTAACTTTTTGCATTTTTTTTCAAATATCAATTTCTTCATCACATAGCTGTATAGCCTTTCAAAAAATAAAAATAAATGAAATGAAACAAGGAAACAATTAACATCAGCTTAGTTTTTCAACGTATACATCAGAACAGAGTAGCGAAACTTTCGGAATGTAAAAATGAATGTAAAATCAACATGACGCAATTGTGATTTGAAATCATATTAAATTTACAAGAAATAATTTGTCGTTTAAGTGTGGTAGTGTTTATTTGCTTTGTTCATTGCCACTGCTCACTATTGTGCTTATTTGTGTGAATTACCAGCGAAAATTTACTGCTGCTGGCTTTAAATTACCATTGCTTCATATTAGTTTTAGGTGAAAAATTATTAATCTAACCTTAAATCTCTTTGATTTTACATTTTTCACTGTTAAAACAACTTTGTTATAAACGCTACATTTCATTTTAAATCAACATGACTATAACTTTAATAAAAAAAGTTTTAATAAAATAAGTTTTATGTTAAATAATCATTTAAATCATGTTGAACTAAAATTGAATTCATTTTACATACGATGGGTATTTATTTAGTGTATAGCTAAAGTAAAGTTTGAAGCTGTTGCGGCTGCAGTGGTTAGCGCGTGGACTATCATTCAGGTGGCACGAGTTCAAATCTTGGCTGGGGAAGCCAACTGCAACATAAAGCTTTTGATGTCTATTCTAATACACATCACGTAAATAAAATAATTAATTACATAGCTACATTAAAGTCATATTGTTTCAGCTTGATATAACTATAACTCAACATGGTTCTTATTGTTTGTTCATTATGAAATTCACGTTGTTTCAACTGGAAATAATTTTGATTAAACATGATTCTTCGTGTTGTTCCAATATCAAATTCACGATATGTCAACTGGAAATAACTTTGATTCAACATGATTTTTCTTATTATTTCAGTATCAACTTCATATTGATTTAACTGTACTGCAATATTAAATCAACATGAAATATAGTTAATTCAAAAGCATAAATGCTCCTTCAAGATTATTTTAAATCATGTTGAATTAACTTGAAACGCCTACGAAGCAAAATCACTACCGAAAAATGTTAAATTAACCTGGTTTTCGACAATTTTACATTGACATTTTTCTGTGTGCAGTGTTGCCATCATGCCCAATTCATTCTGAATATAACGTTACGAACCTTAGCCTTATAATTAATTTCGATTCACAAAGCAAATACGTTCGAAATAATCATATCAAAAAATTATAATTAGCTCTTCGCGATCGTTAAAAAAGTTACCGCACCAAACGTGATGAAGTCTTAAATTTTCGTATTTCTTTTAGGTATAAAAAATGAAATTAATTCAAGGTATATAGTATTTTCTTACAATTATAGTTATTTATTATTTTTATATAGTTATTTATTTATTTAATCAGATATGTGATGAAAAATGATTTAGACACAAAAACGATCTGAAAACGACAAAAGTTGTGATGAGCAAACACATAATCGTTTTGTCGACAAGTTAAAAAATTTTTCAATAGTTCTATTATATTTTATCTTCTAGTGTGCTTCTTAAAAGAGAGTAGTTAGAGATTGGTTCAAATTTGATTGTCAAAATCGGTTGGTGATGAACTATCAAAATGATCGTACTGAAATCGTTTTGAAAACGATTTTTTTAAATATAAGAAAAAAATTCTTAGGAAAGTTTTTTAAATCGCACTCGGTGCGGGAACTTTTTTTTAAAACCAAAATGGCATAACAATATGATTTTCATTATGAGTACAACATTGCCAATACCGTGCTGCGAGGAGGAAACTTTGGTCAAAAAAAGTCATAACCTAACATACACGTATTTCCTTAAAGTTAAAAAATAAACCAAACATGTACGTGCGCTTGTAGGTTGCGCACAGCGGTATAATTAAAAGCCTGCTTACGCAATCTCCTTAAAAAAATAGAATCTATTAGAAAGGAGGAGGAAGGAGTACTCTATTTTATTCTCTCAAAAATTAATCCGAGATTGGATCTTTCAAAACTCCGTAAAACGTAGAACGAATCTATTTTGAAAAGAAATTTGCTATACAGTGTAATTGAATATAACAATACAGATGCTCGAGCTATAGAATTTTTGTTAAAAATGTTGCTGACAAACTTCTTCCTTTGTTTATAAAAAATAAATATATTTGAGGCTTTGATTGCATTTCGATGTATTTTATATATGAGTAGTCCACTTGCAAACACCGCTATGTTAATATATCGTAATTTGTAGAAAATCGATTAAAACTTCAAACAACAAATAAAATAGCGGCTTTTAGCGAATTTTTATTTTTTTCAACTTAGCGGTATTTGCAAGTGGACTACTCATATAATAAATATATACCAACTTTTGGCCACTACTGTCTGTGTGTGATTTGTTACAGAAAAAGCAATTGAGACATGCTTGAGTGAGTCAAGAAGAAATTAATTTGTGTCAGCAACATTTTTAAGCTTAAGAAAAAAACGAGTATATTTATCATAAAAACAAATTAAACAATTACTTAAAATAATTTTCAGTTAGAATTGCTACAAAGATAAGAATAATTCAAGCATTTTCTATTCTTAAATAGAAAAGTTTATAATTTGAATATCCATTTCGCGTTTTTTTATTTATTCAATATGTTTGTATAATATTGTAGTTATTGTCGCCGCGATGTCAGCAAACATTATATCGGAACGAATCAAACTTTAGTATTAGAGCTAAAGTTGAACATAAATATGTACATTAGGGTTCCCTTTAATGTTAAGAATTGAATTTACTCCAGTCTCACCCTACAAATTGTTAACTATTGTAAAATAAAATACTTTTTTTTTGAGAAAAGCTGTCGGGGCAAAATATGTGGGAAACTTAACAAGCAACAAGTATGTATTTCCTAAATTTTTTTTTTTTGTAAAATCAGCGTCCTTTAAGTTAAGAGTCTGGAAATTCAGACTGTATGTGAAATTATGGGTTTTCCTCAAATTCGGTGGGCGTGCGGTGCGGTGCGGAACGCTTTAGCTTTCTTCTATTGACTCTGGGGTAATTCTTTGAAGTAAATACCCATCGATTGGGTTGGTGAGATAAAGGAAAACTTGGTAAAAATTCCCCATGTATGTAACTATCACACAATATAAAATACATAACTTCTTACTAGTGTTTTTTTATTCCGGATTTTCCGGGAGAAAATTCCCGGGATCCCGCACATTTTGCGGGAAAAAATATTGGGAAATTTGTGCGGGAATTCCTGGGATGTTATTATGGCAACTTTAGTTTTCTAAGCACACACTTTGACTGCTTCTCTTAGAAAAATAAGAAAATAAAATAAAAATATGCATATTCAGTCCATTTTATTTGCCTAATATTTTATTTTCACACTTTTCTCAGTGACAACAGATTGCCACTAAGTGGACATAACGAGCAAAGTATAGGCTATATTTTCTAAAGATTTCAGATTTATATTTGTATCCATACACGGACCCGTTTTATTTGACCCATATTTTTTGTAAAAACTGCACTTTAAAAAAATCTTATTTCGTAAAAGAGTGAAATAACAAAACGGCACCGAGTGTCATAATGAGGAAGTACGGAGCTATATATTCTGAAAATATCAGATTGTTATTGTTATACCCGCATGGATGTTTGGAGCTCAAAACTGTGCGTTTTGCAAGTTTCCTACCAGTTTTACGTAGAAGATATTATTTTAAGACAATGAAAGTTATGTCATGATTCTAGAAGGCTTCCTTCCTTACAAAAAAAGTAAATGTTTTATGTACAACAGAGTTCACAAAGATTTCAATTAAAAATCTATAATATGAGTAAAAACTGTGGCCACTTTTCGCCACTTAATTATTTCAGTTGAGTTTGAAATGTTCATTAATATATAATAAAGCCTAAAACATTTCAATATCTCTACTGTTTATAAAGCTAGAACAATTATAAAAAATTGTCTGAAATTGGTAAAAATTTTTACTTCGGGTTGCTACTAGTCAGAAGTTATACAATAAAAAATAAAATTTATTTTATTAAAATTAAAAAACACACTTGGAATTAGTCTGTAAAGAACTGAAATTATATTTTTTAACTAATCTCATGAATAGGTATTTCTTTTCTGTTGAAATAAATTGAATTAAATTATATATTGTATCGTTTTTTATTGGGTGGGAATTCCCGGGAAGTTGAAAAATCCATCCCGCTTTCACGGGAAATGATAAAGTCCGGGTAAAGAAAAACTCTACTTGTTACTAGAGGATTTAAAATTATGCATGCTATATTATGATATGTAGACTGATTGCTGTATTTGACATGCCTCTAAAGCGTGCCACCGAATTGTGCAATTTTTCGTATTGTACAACAATATCGGTAATGTGTGTGTCTTATTCGAAGGTGGCACAATATATTGGCGAAAATCAAAAGGCTTTTGATTTTTATTGTACAATAATGAAAAGTGTGTAATGTGGTGGCAACATTGTTTAGTCTTGTGTTTGCTTTTTTTACTGTCAGGAAAATTGGGCAATATTTTCTTTGAAAATATTCTGGCATTTATTGCATAGTATAGGTTAAAACGACAATAATATGTACAATAGCACATGCAATAATATTGTATAATGGATGGGCCGCTTTAACTGTTATATAATACAAAAACAAGATATGTACATGTATTAAAACTTTATACAATTCGAATAGAGAGAGAGAAACGTGAGTAACTTTTTATACGCTGTTTAAGCTAATATCACCTGTTTTCATTTTTTTTATATTGAAATATAGTTTTCCTTTTTTTCACAATGAATTCTTAGATAAATAATGACTGAATTGTTATATATACTATATATTTAAATATGAAGTATCCAACTCTGCTTTGTATGAAATATGCACCTCTGATTTGTACTAGATTATAATATATTATCTATGTTTAGTAAACATTTTTAGAGTTAAACATATGTGTGGTCGGCTCAACTTTTGCATGAATCCGAGCTACCTTCGGAGATTTTCGGCGTGACTACACTGAAAAAATTCCATGCAACATATGCACGAAAACGCTCGTACATATTACGAAATATTTCATAACTTCGCACCACGAAATCCTTCGTAAAATATACAAAATGTACGAAAATAATCAAAAAAATAAAAGTAAACAAAAAGTATTGCTCAACTGAGCACGAACTCGCAATCTTCATATTTCAAGTCATGTACTTTACCCACTGAGCCACTTGCTACTTATTTTATAAGAGCTAAAAATTAGTTTTTTTTACTTACATCTGAAAAATACGTCAACTTATAAAAAATTATTTTAATTAATTTTTTTATTTCAAATATATTTTTGCCTATACGCAAAATGTTTACGAAAGGTATTCGTTACTTTCGCAAATTCCAAAAAATACTACCTAAATGTTTTTTCGTAATATATACGAAAGAGTCGTATATTTTACGAAAAAAGTCACTACGAAAGTTTTTTTCGTAAAATGTTGCATGGATTATTTTCAGTGTAGGATTCATTCAAATTAGTCAGCTACTCCAGCACACACGTGAGATTCATCAATTCTTATTTTGAAATCCCAAATAAAATGTAAGTTGGTTTACACAAAATTTAATTCCACTTGCCGTATACTTATCTATACACGATATATTCCTACTCGATATTCTTCCTCCTGAATAATCCCTTGCACTAGGTTCCTTTTATCCCACATTATTAATCAAAATTCCCTTTTCAACATTGCAAATATTTCATTATTAATTGTCGGAATCCAAACCTCCTTGGAATCAGTGTCCTAAGATTAAACATACGCCCTTATGATGAAAACAACACTTACTTGTGCATGTTCATGTACGGTCTTGTTTCACTGATGTAATATAAATAGTATGATCAAGAATTTAAAAACATAAAAAGTTCAAGGCATAAAATAATTACTCGTACTTCAGCGCATTTTAGGTTCATCATTAAAGTCAGTCGATGACATAAAATAGAATTGCTTATTCGCTCTCGCTGCTGAAAAGTTGTAAATAAGTTCACATGTTTACGTGATTGAAGGCGTAATTCATGCCAATCACGTTTGTTTTACTCATTTCTAAACTTCAAAAAGTTTTGATGGTCTTCAAACGACATCAAGCGAATAAATATTATTTTCGTTAAATTTAATCTGTTTGTGTGTAGAAACATAATGACGAAAATATGCAGAATGCGACTATGTCCATACTATTAACACACATACATACATAAATACAAATATACATACATTAAGGATAATTGAGTTAAAATGCTAATAATTTCATATAGAAATGCCAAAAATTACTCTCACAGCACAATTTTACATTCATGGACTATTTGTTGTCTGTGTTTTACTAAAAGACGCAATTACTGCACAATGACACTGACAATGGCATTTGTTCCTTTAGGGATTTGGTTACTTGCCAAAAATGAGAGTTAATCTAATGGAAATAAAGACTTTAGTTTTTTTTAAATATCATGACAAACTATTTAACTTTTTTAATGACTTTATTTCTTTTTGCCTTTTCTATTAGAGTTTTGTTTTTGCTGAAAATTGAATAAGTTTCAAATCGCTACATTTACCTTTGGGACACTGTTGCTACATGTTTAAAATACGATTATAATATATATGTCTTTTTTTGGCAAAGTCCTCAAAGTAAAAGTCTTTCGTTGAATTTTCTTTAATAACTTCAATATTATTGTGGAAAACTTAGAAGATGGCAGCAAACCATTTTAAATTACAAAAAAAATTAAAAAAAAAGATATATCGTTTTGTCTACCAGTTATAAAGATTTTATTTTACAATTAAAAAGAATAAAATTAAACTATGTCAGTCCGGTATATACAAATTTATTAAGTTAATAATTTTCAATTAAGTTTTAGTCGAAATGTATGGGTTTCTATTTAAAGAAATTAATTATTTTAGCTTGAGTTCGGTTTTTAAATTAATTTTTCAATTAAATTATATTTTTATTTAGAGATAAATGTGAAGTGAAGCTTAAAGACAAAGAAAAATTTTACTGCACGGAGGGTTGAACAAACATGTTTCGATAGCTCCCGCTAATTTTTATTTTGCCTACAAGCTTCACATTTATAAATAAAAATATAATTTAACAACACAAGACATAAAGAAAAAATGAATATTAATAACTATCAAATGAACTACAGCTGTAAGAGTAACAGTATAAATTGATTAAAGGCAGATGATACTCAACTCTTGACTGTAAACCACCGATTTTGGTCGAGTGGTCTAAACGGAAGAGAACTCTGAAGAGATTGGCGGGAGCTATCGAAACATGTCACTTGAATCCTCCGTTCAGTCAAATTGTTCTGTGTCCACAATCTTCACATTTATCTCTAAATAAAAATATAATTTAATTGAAAAATTTAATTAAAAATCAAACTCAAGCTAAAATAAATAAGTTTCTTTGGTTAATAAATATCTTAAACACCGCGAGTGATACTTTATATGGGAAATAAAAACCAAATATTAAAATATGTGATTTTGTTATCTTGATATATTAAAATTTTTAACTCAGAACACTTGGTTTCGTATGCGTATGATTGTTATGGAAATATGTATTAAATATTACGCATACCAGACATTTCTTTAATTCCGTTAACCCCTACACACGTACATACATCATAGTCCTACATTAACTATCTCATCCAATGAATGCAATGAATGTATTAAAATTGTTAATCCTTAACAACCAATTTCAAACAAAACGAGAATATGAAATTGTTACCATACCATCGGTTAAAGCATTTTTATTCAATTCAAAGCTGTTGTAAGGTATAATATTGTATCAAACACATCTATAAAACTTGTGAACAGTCTGTAGTATGTTCACATTGAAATGGCTCAAAATATAAAAAATCTTAAAAGTGCTGAATACAGATTATATTTTAAACGTAAGGATTACAAGATTTCCTTTGGCGATTTAACTCTCTCTAAAAATAGTACCAGATATAAAGTTTCAAAATGGCGATACACGAATATTTTTTTTTTGTTTGTGGCAGAATCAGTCGTTAAAATTAGGGATGTAACGAATACCGATACCGATACCGATATATCGGCGATACTTCAGATTTTCCGATACATCGGTATCGACGATATTTTACTGTCGATACACCGATACTTTTAAAAAAAATTTTCAGGGTTTTTTTTAAGAAATAATTTATTTTTTAAATCTTATTAATATCAATTTTAAAAATTAATAATATTTTATGCTGTTATTTTGCAAAAAAAATATTTATTTCTTGTTAATTTTACCATGAATTCAAATTCAAGTCGTTGTTTTTTAAATCTTATTCCAGCAAAATAAAAAGATAATCCAAAGAAGTCATGAAAATGTAGAATTCGCGATCTGAAAGTATTGCAAATTTGGATAATTTCTAATTAGTTTTACATATCCTTGCCATTGCAAGAAGTTCTGTTTTTCGATTACCAATCACCGAATTGGAAGCAATGCTAGGACAAATTTCTTTTTCGGTATTCTATAATGATTTTTCCTCAAGGAAAAAGGATACAAAATCACCCATTTTCACAATTTTTTTATGCGAATTAAACTCAGAACTGTATTTTCATGTAAATTTAAGTGAATAAATATAAACTTAGAAGTCTTTTAATAATTAAGCTATTAAGCTATTTAGAAGAATATTAGTTGATAAATGTCCTTTAAAAAATTGATTTTTTAAAAAGCATGGCGGGTATTTTTTAAAATTATAAAGGAATTAAAAATGTTTACTTGCTTTTATCTGCATATTTTTAATATAGATTTTTTGGAAGCCAAGAAAATGTAGCTCCTTAAAAATTACTTCCAATGTTTTATCAATTTTAAATATTCTCTCTTATAATGTAGTTTTGTATAATAAAAAAATTGCGCTTGAGTTTTGTTAATCTAAACTTGAACTTAATTTCAATATTCGTATCGGTATCGGAATCGGTATCGGCGATATTTATTTTTAAATATCGGTATCGGTATCGGATCGGCAAAACAGCGTATCGTTACATCCCTAGTTAAAATCTTGTAAATTTTTTTTGAGCCTAGTAATATAATTTTTTTTAATTTGATACTCATACGCTCATAATGTTATTACAGTAACGGACTGTACTTTATTCAAGAAGTGGTCTGTACAGTCATTTTTAAAAGAAAAAACATTTAAAATTCTATACAATTTTATTTTTAACTGATTCTAACATTGATTCACAAATCTAAGTATGTACATATTAATACGAATTTTCGGTTGTATTTAATCTTGTCTTTTATTTTTGTTATAAGTACCAAAAGAAAAAAACATACATAAAAATAACAGAAATACCCAGTAAACAAATTTCATATTTTTTAAGAGCGAAAGAATTTAAAAGTAAGTTAACGTCGTGCTGCCGGTGTGCATACTATGGTTGAATGGTTGGCCAATAAATTTTCAGCATTAAAAATTAAATTAACTTTTCGTTAATTTTAAATAGATAATAAGTAGACTAGTTTTTAATTGAAACCCCTATTATGATTCACAACTCAACTAGGTTGAGTTGTCAATGCTACGACCCAACTCAACCATTTTTTTATATTATGATTCACAACTAATTTTAGTTGTCTTCGAAAAAGTGTACGAAAAAATGCTCTTATCTGTACTCTGGATATGGCAACAATATGGGTTGACAAATGTGATAGATTGGCGCCTAAAAGTACCATTTTAAAAGTAATTAAAAGTAACACAATAGCCGAAATAAAAACCAAAACACAACTGATACAAAACTGAGACAACTCCTTTGATGAAGTTGTATTCCATAATAAGAATTTGACAACTACGACTCAACTATCAATTTAGTTGTGAATCATAATAGAGGCCTGAATTTTAATTTTTTTTATATTACAATTTCAGTTATTAAGAATTAAGTTATGAATTTTAGTCGAACTGCATGGGTTAAATCCAAAGAAGTTTTGTTATTTTAGCTTGAGTTCGGTTTTTAATTTAATTTTTCAATTAAATTATATTTGCAGCTAAACACAAGACTTAAAGAAAAATAGTGAATATCAATAACTATCAAATAAAAAATTGAAAAAAATAACTTCAAGTGTGACAGCATGAATTGATTAAATTTAAATAAAATTCAACTACTGACTGGAAACTACCGATTTCGGCTGAGTGGTCTGACCATTAAGAAATCTGACGAAAGAACAGGAGCTCTCGAAACGTGTAAGTTCAACCCTTCGCGCAGTGAACGTTTTCTCTGTCGATATGCCTCACATTTTCTCTAAATAAAAATATAATTTATTTAAAAAATTAAATTCAAAATCGAACGCAAGCCAAAATAACTAAATTTCTTTGGATTTCAGTTAATTTTACGTACAGAATATTTTGAGTGTAGTTGGATAACTGAATTTCTGCTTGTTTGAAAACTTTTAATTTTTCCCTGTTTCAGATAGCACAGATCTACGAAAAAATGAATTCTGTCCTTTAAATAAAAATATGTGGAGTATAAAGTGTTTTTAATGCACTAAAATTTAATCGGTTTGCAGTTTTTTTCTATCACATACACCGATACCAAACCATCATGGTATTATGAGTGGGCACATAAACTCTCTTGATATATTTTTAAATTATAGTAAAAGTTACAGAATCATCTAAGGAATTTGTGCCTATTTATCTAAGCCAATTTGAAGAATGTATTCATTTGTAAAAAGATAAATAAATCTGCATTATTTCACAAACATTTTGGTTAAAAGAAGAATTGACCGAAAATATTTAGCAAACGGTTCAAGATTATTTTGTTTTCATTGCTTCTGCAATAACTTAAATAATAGCGAAGAACAACGTCGAGACTATGTCAAATTGATTGCGTACAAAAATAATGAATAGCTGGTGTCTGTGTAGCACCATGTGCAATAGTAGTAGATTGGCTAAAAAATCTGAGCAAATATTTTCGTTTTTATCTCCACATCTCAGCTCCTGTTTGTTCAATAGGACGAAGTAGTGGGATCATATTGAGACTTTTCAGGCTACTTTTATTTTAAATTGTTGAAGTGTGAATAAAAAAATCATTAAACACTGTGTTCGGATTTCGAACTTCTTTATTTTTTGGGGGGACGTTACATGACTTGGGGCCAAGGAATCGAATGTCATTGACCGTTTTGAATTTTGAGATATATTTATTAAACAAAATATGGAACTTTACAAATCTCTTATATTGTTAAAGTAGTGTACGATTTCCAGTTAGTCCAGTTTTTTCTTGTTTTGTGAATTTTTGTATGATTTTCCCATAAATTGTCATATGCGCCACTTTATAAGGAAACTGAAAGAGCATGTTTGTAATATACTTTATTTATAATAGACGTGACAATATGTATAATGCTTAAATTTTTACACACTATTTTCTAGTTTCTAATAGCATTTCTACACTTTAAAACGTTATTTAAAATTTAGCGTCTAAATTTGTGTTGAAAAATTTTGGTTGTCTAGAATTGCATCGAGTTTGTAGTTATTTGCAACAAAAACAAACATAATTTGCCTAATTTTTCGCAAAAATACAAATCTGCTGTTAAAAGTATTTATTTTTGAGCAAAGTTTGTCTATATAACACAAAAATATTTAATATTAAGCAATCTGTCTAAAAACAGCAGAAAAATCTTTAAACAATAGAACGACGCCATATTTTTCTTCTGTCATCAACGTTTAATTTCCGGTATTTAAAGATTTTTAAATATAAATTTTGTAAGTATTGGTAAGTAAATATTGTTAACTTATAAACAAAATTCTAAGGCTTTTCCTTGTTTTAATAAATGTAATGAATTAAGAAAACGTAATTCATACAATTTTATTAAAGAAAAAGAAAGGTATTTAGTCCAAGTGAAACAAATTTAACATAAAGTATAATACGCCTATGGCTGAATGGTAGCTACGATCAGGCGCGGATACAAGGGGGGAAGGGGATATTTCCCCCCCAAAACGAGTAAATTTCTATAGAGTTTCTAAAGGAAGTTTGGAAAAATAGTATGTTTTACTTAGAAGTCCCCCCACCCCCCAAAAGCTCAAGCTGGATCCGCGCCTGGCTACGATAAACTATAAGCCAGGAGGTTACGGTTCGAAAGCGTTTTTATTTTATTTTTTTGTGTGAAACATATTTTGTTCAAAAATCAACAAAGAGAATGCTTGTCTAATTTTAGGTCGATAATAATCAGTAAAGTGTTGCCGACCACTATCAACCTAATTTTCAACAAAAGTCCATTGGCAACCACAAATCACTTTCACGTGATTTGAATATTATTCCATTGAGTTTTTCGTTCTATTTTTTTACATTTAAGTTTTTATCCTTTTTGATATAATAAAAGTATGAATGAAACTGCATTTTTCCTTTTATTACTTTTGCAAACTTTGAAAATATCACTACAGCATTTCTTTTTGTTTGCTAAAAGTTTCCTATTCATGTTAGTTTTTTATTCCGTACATATCTATTTTTATTCAACAATTTACTTGGCAGAGTATAAAATATTTGAAATTTATCCTGTGTACGAGGAATCCGAAATAAGTGCTAAAATTGGTTTTGAATTAAAAATAAGTTCAATAAAACAGTACCGCATTTTCATTATGAAATAATTCATAAAATTTGTGGCATGAAACTTTCTTTATTTGCTAATAGAATGTACAGGGAAACAATTTGGGTTGAAAGGTTGAGAGGAAATAAAATTTCAGACGGCTTTTGTAAAATTTCATTAACCTATTTGCTTTTCCGTACTTGCAGTAATCAAATGCAAAAAGTTTCATGGAGAAAATTTCATGAAATATTTCATCGTGTAAATTTGGTACAAGAGAGTTTATTTTGTTATTCAAAGTTATTATTTTTTATATGTATGGTGGCTTCTGTTTAATGTTTATCAATTAAAGTATTTGATTAAGAAATACGAGTAAGTTATTTCTTCAATATGTAATTTTTAGGAAATAAATAAATTACAATACAAACTAACAACATTCTGCGAATTTACTTTGAAAGTTGTCTAAGAGAGACTTACTGCCTGGCTCACGATGTCTACAAGTCGAGTTCGTTCTCATATTTATATTGAAAACAAAAACAAATTTTATTTTATTATTATTATTCTCAATATAAATATGAGAACGAACTCGACTTGTCGACATCGTGAGCCAGGCAGTTAGTGTGTAAAATAATGATGACTGGCTCATTAAAAAAACCCCTTTTCTCTTTAGCCTGTTAAACAAAATTTTAGGTTAAAAGTTCTGTGTAAATAAAGTTGTTAAAAATGTGGTGCTAATATTGCAGAGTTGACTTTTTGTGTGATTTTGTGCCATTTAATAAAATTGACACGCACACCGTCAACCAGACACATTAAGGTTGGGCTTACATTTCATGATATTTTTCAACAGGTAAAAACGAGGGCAATGTAAGAGACTTTTGTTAATTAAAAATTTTTTTAAAACAAATTTCTAAAGGGAGTTTTTTAATGTGTGTCTAAGGAATTATCAAATAAACAACATACCTGACAATTTTATGAGAAGACGCAGACAAAAGTAGACAATGACACATAATTTGTTGCGGTTATCTTGAGCTTTAAAGGCAAACAAAAAATTAATACGAATTTTAATTTACTAAGAATTTATTTTATAAATACAAAAAAAAAACTTGAAAGAAGATCAATATTGTAATTAATTCTTTTTTGTGTTATGTAAATGGTTTAGGAAGAGGAAATACGTAAATAAATGAAAACAAAAAAAATTTTTTTTAACATCTTTAAGTTGTCGGTGAAAAAAAAAATTTGGAAACACCCGTTTTTTTGTAATTAACAGAAAAACGCTAAGAAAAAATTTTATTGTTGTTTTAAAGGTTAGTTTCTAAGAAACATCCCTTAAAAGAGATGCTTATTTTTAAAGTGTGCATATTTCTAAAATAAAAAGAAAATGTAGGAAGGCGAAATCTGACATTTTGAAAATACGACTTATTTTGAAACAGTCCTTAACGAATTTTTATAATCCGGCATTTAGACCAAGACTTTGTAGCTGGATTTTTTTATTTGTTTGGCATTCAGGGGGAATAAATATTTTGCTCCCTATTGAAACTGCAAGATAATAATTTTGTTTCCTTAGTTCGTTGAATAAACTAAAAATGAACTACTTTACAATTACTCTACCAAAAACATACATATTTTCATTTACTAACAATTACCAAGATCAATTACTTTTTTAACAATAAATAAATAACTTGGCTTTCACTGGCAGAAATTTGCAAGCATTAATATTCTTAAATTACAAACCCATATTCTTGTATCAAACATTTTACAATTTATGCGTCCCACTGGTGCCATTAAAAAACCTTGTTTGTGTAGAAAACTTTCCAAAGAGTTAAAATAAATAATTAAAAATAAACCATTTTTAAGTAAACGTTGTTGAGTTTAAACTAAAAATGTAAACTACGAGAAAAAATGAATTTTTCGTACAATTCTTTTAGATCTAGAGAAGATGAAGAAGGTTTTTAAACAACTTCTTGTAAATAATTTAATTAGAAGTTCAATTTTATCACATAATTTTATGATGCTCTGGAAAAAAATCAATAAAAAATAGTTTTTGGTTGGACTAACTGTCTGGTATAAAGGATCAATTGTAATGAATATTCAGATGTATTGTGTTTAATTTCAATAATAACACTGTCTTCGGATCTCGATTTTTTTTGGGAAAGGTTCTAATAGTTGCTCCTACATAATTTGTTGCCAAGGTGGCCAGATTGGTTAGAGTTTTCGACACATTTGTACTTAAATTTTTTTTCTTTGGATACGCAAATTATGTTAAAACGGTTATATCTTAATGTTTACATTATATAAAGTACAACAAAAAAATTCCTACACTGAAAAAACTCCATGCAACATATGCACGAAAACGTTCGTACATATTACGAAATATTTCGTAATTACGCACCACGAAATTCTGTCGTAAAATATACGAAATGTACGAAAATAATCAAAAAATAAAAGTAAAACAAATTATGGCTCAACCGGGGCACGAACTCGCAATCTTCATATTTCGAGTCATGTACTCTACCCACTGAACTACTTTTTACTTATTTTATAAGAGCTAAAAATTTGTTTTATTTACTTACTACTTACATCTGAAAAATACGTCAATTTATAAAAAATTATTTGAATCAATTTTTTTATTTCAAATATATTTTTTAACAAGGAAAAATGTTTACGAAAGGTATTCGTTACTTTCGTAAATTCAAAAAATATTGCCTAAATGTTTTTTCGTAATATATACAAAAGTTTCGTATATTCTACGACAAAAGTCACTACGAAAGTTTTTTTTCGTAATATGTTGCATGGATTATTTTCAGTGTACCTAGTTTATTAATTTTTTCAACTGTTTTCAACTTTTTTTTTGGCTGATATTTTTTTTCTTAATTGAAACTATTGCTCAAAATCATGTTAAATGCAAATTAAATTGTCGCCCCTTCCTTAAATAAACGTAACAGTATTTTTCTCTGGGCATTTCCTGAATTTTATTCGAATATTCGAGTATTTCATATATTAATGTATTCTATTTGATTAATATATTCGAATATTTCATATTTAACAAGCAGTGACGTGATGACATTAACATGATGTGGTTTGCCATTAACTTGATTGTAAGCAAAAATTGCAGTAATAAATATTGTAAAAGAAAGAAAGTGCCTGAAAAAATAGTAAAATGCGGTATCTTATATTAAGTGAACATAAGAATATAACAGTTTTCTGTTTACGTAAGTTGCACATAAGTTCGATTTTTAATGAACAATAGAGTATTCAAAGAGAAAATAAAATAACAATATCTCGAAAACTCAGCCAATCTGACAAAACAGAGAGCGCGATTCATTCCTTGTCCACAAATTATAGAAGATCAACTATCAGAACCTTTTCCCTAATTTTTGACTTCACAGTGTAATCGATAAAAACTCGACAGACAGTATTCTTGAGTCAAATGTATTTTGTCTGTTACATTTAAGGGCATTTACAACGGCGTATACTTTATATATATTTTTGCATTATTGTCTGAAGATTAACTTATACGCAATACTAGGCATGTAGCAGAATACCATTCCGATCGGAAGTGGCTTCAATTCCGTAGCTTGCTTCTACAGAAAATTAAAAAGGAAAATTTTCTTCGTAATCAAACTATTTTAAATTTCAAAGTAGAATTGTCAAAGACTTTTCTACTAACGTCATTTGTTGCAAATACTAAAAAACCTGCATACTTTTAGGAGCGTCAAATAAAATTTGCCCATAAACACTCCATGTTAATGAAAAGCTGAATGCGAGCCTTGCTTCTAAGAGCCAGTGTAATCAAACGGCACAAGGTATAACAACTTTATCATTGTAAAATCGTAATATATTACATATGTAGTTTAAATTTGAAGCAGAAAATGAAAATGCTAATATTTTCTTATGTTTTGCGAATTATTCAGGATTGTGCTGGAAATGTTTAAAATTAAAATATGTCTATTTGTGAAATTTTTTACAAAACTTTGAAAATTGAACTTAAGTAAATTTTGACGATTTCTAAGGCCCAAATTTACAGTCATTAGTTAATTATTAGTAAACTAAAATGATAACTATTGTTTAACTAAAACTTCATATTTACAGTGTATTGTTTAACTAAAATTTTCAATATTGGTAAAGAATGGTAACCCTATCAAATATAAAAAACAAGCAAAAATAAAGAAATAAAGACTATTACACATCTTACGGCGGCAATTTAAATATTTTTAAGCACACAAAGCTAATGGAGCAAATGTGGTTTGTCGCTCCTAAAATTATGCTATATGAACGTAATAATTTCCAAAACATGGTGCAATAAGTTGCAGGTTCAATAAATACAACAAAAAACTAGATAATGCTTGTCAAAAAATACAGGTGCTAGACGTTACTTATGTACAAAACTACCAGAACAAAATATAATCAGCTGACGTTATGCTGCCACCTGTATACTTATTGCACCATGTTCCAAAGCATCTAACTAATTGTTAACCAATGGCTTTTGACGGTTTAACTAATGGTAAACAAAGAAGTGTGAATAAAATATCATTGGCTAAACTATTGTCATTAGCTAACTAATGACTGTGAATTTGGCCCTAAGAGATTTTGGCCATTTTTGGCCACATATTTACTTGTAGCTCTCATTTTTCAATTGTATTTGTGAATTTTTTTACAAAGCCTTGAAATTTGAACTTAAGTAAATTTTTGACGATTTCTGAATTGGATTCATGAATTCATTTTTTATACCATTTAAGACAGGATAAATTTTTTTTAGCTTTCAAACTTTGTTTTTATGTCAAATTAAACGACATATGACAAATATTCATTATTCCTTTTAAATTTTTTCCCAAATTATTTTCTTCTACTTCTAGTCTGCTGTTTATATAAAAAAAAACATTTGGTAAACTCTGGAACCAATCAGTGTATGCTGGGTAAAAAATTGCAGTGGTAAAACGAAAAAGGCCTTCTTAGCTCAAGTCTTCTGAAAGACTTTCATTTTGTTTAACAAAAAATGTACGTTAAGATTGTGAGACTGAAATTTAGTTACAAGAGGCATCATACATGGTGCTATTATGCCGTTTATGTTGGAGCTGATGAGCTTATGCTCATTTCGGCGAAACTATTCATGTCTACTTTCTTGTTAATAAATAAATGCGTGAAGGGTATAAAAAATTGCTTTGGATGAAAAGAAATAATTTGAATTAAAAAAATTATACAGAAGTCTCTATAAAATTACTAAGATTAAAAAAGTACCTCTATTTACTTTTTGACAGACCTTCCCTAGAAACCATTCAAAATGGTCTCTTTTTACAAGATTGTGACTCCTTCCAGAAGAAGCGATAGAAAGGTCATCACCGCAGTGACAACGTATGCAAAAAAGTTATGAAGATGGATTGGAGCGTGAAGTACTTTTGTTCTTCCACAAGAAGCTATAAAGATGCCTTCTATAAGGCGTCCGTACTGCTTATTTTTACCACTGGAATAATAAATTATTTTTAATACTAAAATATCAAGGGAATTGTCGGTCTACAATTCTGCAGCAGTTTTCTTTATCCTGACTAATATGCGGTGCGAGTAATTTAACTAGAATTCATGTAAGTATATATTTATATAAAAATATATTGTAAGAAAATTTTGTTATTATAAAAAAAATACTACAGCCGTGTTTGTTTGGCTTTGTTTAAGCGGTCCTTATATGAAGAAATTTCTGTTAGATATAAATCACTGAATTAGTCTACATTGCTGAATTAGTCAATTGCTAATAAGAAAAACACAGTTGACATTCGCTGGCATTAATTAGAGGTCTGTGTTGCAGATATCAAACTCAGATTTCCGTAAAAATTTTTTTTAAATACTCTTTATTTTACTTGAATACCTTCTTATAAATATACAATGTAACTTCTTTGAGTAAATACTTTTTGTGTATAACTTTGAAGGAAGTTTCTGTGAAGGCCTACAGTTTACCTCATAATTAAAAAAGTATTAATCCTTGGTATACACATACATTCATAGTTTAAATCTTTAAATATTCTAGCACACAGCTGTGTACTCCTATTTAAAAGACTACTTATAGTGAATTTCCAATTCATTGCATTGTATGTATATCTAAATTAATCCAATCACTTCTATCTACACAGTTCTGAGAAAACGACTAAACATTTTATTTTTTATCAATTAGACGGGAGAGAACTGAAACAGTGCACATCAGTAATAATATTTTAGTCATAAAATTTTGAAATAATAAACACTGTTCTCACATATTTTCTATTTACCTTTTTTTTTAATGAACTGTTAAATAAACGTGCTTTAAATACTTCAAGTATAAAATAATTTTTTAACTTGAGACTTTGTTTCGTACAAATCCAACAGGAACAATAATAAATTTTGTAAACCATGGAGAGAAAAGGAAAACTTTGTTATTATTTTCAGGTGGGTTATTATAAAAAGTTAGTAGTTAGATTTCCTTACTCAACACGGGGCGAACCATCACAAAAGATTAATTTTTAAAAAGTTCACAGATTGCTTTAGCGGACAAATGAAACGCTGCAAATAAGAAAAGATTATTACCTTTTGATTTGACTGAAACTTAAGCAGTTGTTAAAGAAAACTTTGATGAATACATTTAATTTTTAATTAGAATGGCAGAAGTATTTCTTTTACTAGTTGGTTGCGGAAAATTTTGTGGTAAGAAGTAGTAAATAAGCAGCAATGTTTCAAAAGGTCTTATTTCCACTTACGACCTTCAAAATGACGTACCCAAAATGCATTGTATTGATTTTCCGCATTAAGAATTTTGGTTTTAGAATATTTGAATTTGCTTCTCTTATATCACATATCAAATCTTTGCAAAAGATTAGAAATCATATAAATTTTTTTAATTGTTGTTGTCCGCTGTCTTTTGTATTGAGCGTTACGCTTTTTTAGTACGCTTCATTACTCAGTTTAATTAATAAAATAACAGCCAAGGTTTGCACTTCTAAATATTTAAAAGTTTTGTTAACTTTGTTAAATAGAATTTATTATATTGCAAAAGGTTTCACCAATCAGTCATGGTTTGTATCAAAAAAGAAGTATTGAGTCTTATGTATGGTTTTTTAATTTAATTTAAATTTTTTAGTGTATAAATAAGGCGTTTATGTTAAAACTCATCGAAAATTATATATCTGAATTGTTTTAAATTCACAATATAATGTGTGTTGTGACAGAAATATTGAATTCGTAAGAAAATGTATTGAGCGTTACGTTAGCTAAATTCTTAAATACAATTTATCTATAAATTATAGGGCGGTAAAAAAAGTTAACAGCAGCGAAAGGGTAAAAACCATATAGAGAACATTATCCGTTTAGATATTTCTGAATTACTTTGAAAAAAATTTCTTTTACCGCACTGTGGGTTGTTATATTTTGGAAGAATGGATTAGGTAGCTCGTATTTTGGTACGAATAATTATTTGAAATTGACATAACTTTTAACATTGTCGGTCGATTTTATAAAAACTAGTTGTATTGGAAAAAAGATTTAGGCAGATTTTTTGCTCATGTATAAATATTTGAAAATAATTATTTTAAAAGATACACATTTTGTATTTTTCCATGTAAAGCCTAGTCAAAATTAAAAAAGTGGTCATAACTTCTAATTTCGTCCTGCAATTATTATAATTGTTTTCTTAATGAGTTGATGTATAGTGCTTTCAAACCCTATAATAATTTTTTGTGGTGTATTTTCTTGCAAATATTATTCCTAGAATAACCGCGAAAGCAAATATAATGTTCAATATACAAAAATGTTAAAAATTCGTAATATATAATTTTATTTCAGGATGAGACGAAAACTATAATATGAATCCCACCTTCTCATATTTCTATTAGTTACATTGGTAAAATAATTCTTGCAAAAAAAAAACCGACTACAAAAAAGGTGTGGCAGGCACTGCCCCATATTTTATCATCATGTACTTTTACGAGAATTAATTGTGTGTGCGAAGTCTCATAAGAAGCGGATAAGTAGAAGTAGTTAATATAAATATTTACTTTTCATGGCCGTGGCGCTGCCCACTTTTCTAACCACAATGATGTATTGTAACGATAAGAATCGGTTAAGTAGACTTAGTTAAAAGCATATTTACTTTTCATGGGCGTGACACTGCCCACTTTTCTAAACATTATGCTATTGTAACGATAAATTAAGATGTATGCAAAGTTTCATAAGAATAGGTTTAGTAGAAGTTGTTAACAAAAAGAATATTTACTTTGCATGGGCGTGGCACTGCCCACTTTTTATACATGATGTAGTATGCAAACAGATACTTAATGTGCGCGCAAAGTTTCATATGTTATGATTTGCACAGTGGCAAAATGACTTGCATAATTTTGATTAAATACGAGTGGGATTCTTGTCTTAGCTCAAGAAAAGAGTTTTGCAATATTAGGACAGTTTAGCACTTGTACTAATTTGCTAGTTATATAAAGAGAAACTTATATAAAATTTAGGTATTTTTTGAGAAACTGTAAAAACAAGTACGAAATAAAAATTATCATGGCTATTCATACTTTTTATGCTCTATTCCACTATACTGTGTAATTTTTCCTATTTGCAAAAATTATAAAAAGTTATATGTATGCCTAATGTACATACACAGAGGGAAATTTGTAGTAATTTTTTATTTAATATTTTGATTGAGTTTATTTGATGACAATATGAATTTCCCACTCAATAGCCTTCATATCAATAAATCTTTCCCCTCTTAAAAATAATTATTTAGCAAAAGGCATCAAACCAATCAATCATATTAAATTTATTCCTTTTATTCGCCACAATTTACCTTTTTATTGTGAAAATGCCAAAAAGGGAACCAATTCTAAACAAAGTTCATTATATTTAAATAAGAAAAAAAACGCAGATTTTATTTTTAGCAAATGGAAATTTTAAATTTAAAAATAATATTCCTAAGGGGCAGAGAATTTATCACAAGACAAGTCACGTGACTGATTTCAAAGAAGTTGAAAAGATTTAGATTTCTGGAAATATATATCACAGGGACTGCCACCTTTACATGGGCTTTGTCATTGGAGGAGGTTAATTGACATAATAAAGATACTCAATGATACACTCTAAAACACTTTTGTTGAAACTTTGGTCAATAATAGTCGGCAACACTTTACCGATTATTATCGACCTAAAATTACACACGCGTTATTTTTGAACAAAATATTTTTACTAAAAAAGCGCTTGGCTGCGTGCAGGTTTGAACCGCGACCTCCTTGACTGATAGTCTGACATATCTACCATACTTTATGTTAAATTTTTTCCACTTGGACTAAATTTGTTTAATTTGAAAGGTTTTTTCTTTTATAAAATAACTACAAAATCGATGTAATTTTAGACAAGAAGAAAATTTCAACACAATATATGATCCTAAATTTGAAGTAATGTTTTAGAGTGTAGGTACTTGTTCTGTGGTGCTTCTCGCGCAAGTCTCGGGAACATATTGTGCATTTCCCATTTTCAGCAGCTATTTAACACTTACGTTAAAGACAATTGGTGCAAAGTTTCCAACAGGATAGACAACACCTTAGCAAAGAAATAGTAAAAGAGCTAATTCATACGATTAGAACGCAGCATTACTGTTTTGTTAAGTAAGCAACTCAAAATTAAACTTAAGTCTGCCTAAAAAATGTTTCTCAAAAATAAATTGGATTTTTTGATAAAATTTTTTATACTCTTCACTATAACATGAGCGATGGAAAGGAATTTATTTGTTTATTTATTCCTTATAAAGAATAATTGACAGAAATGATATTAAGACTTGTTTGCATGAAAGTCACGTAACTACACTTATTTACACGAGAGAGAAAAATACTAAATAAAATACTTCAAGACACTGAAGTAAAGCCACTTTACTTTCATATTGAATTTGGCTGATTTTTATGTTATTGGGGACATGCGTTTCGATGTAATACGCAATAATTAATCAAAAATGCAATTTAAAATTTTTTGTTAGTTACGTGGTTTTGCATTTTAGCTGACGATATGTACGTACATACGTCATTCAGAAGAAATAAATGAAAAATAGCTTGATGAGGTCAGCTGTTCAATAAATTTTTTTTGACATTGAAGATGACTAAAAATATTGAAGAAACATAAAAATATTTTATAAAGTCGCGGGCACGCCAAAAACGACTCCTTAATAATTACTTTCTATTTTATTTTTGAAAAAGTTCTGTTTTATCAATAAAGATTACGAAAAATTAAACATTTCAAAATTAACTGATCGAATTTAAGGATTAAACAAAAAGCAATAAAATGCCTACGAAGATGTGAAATATGTATGTACATAATTGCGAAGGTTTGAATACTACGCAATAAAAATATGATTCTTTAAACTTTCTATCCCATTGCATATCTTTGTCTTTAGTTAACTGTCACAAAATGTCAAAGACAAAAGCTCAATGCAAAAGTTTTATAGTCAAAAATATTAATTAAAAAATAATAAAAGAAACAAATCCCCTGCTCAATCATTTTGACTTGTACTCAGATAAAAAAAAAAACAAATGTCAACACAGGTACTGTGGTGTTAACAAACTTTATAAAATGCACAAAAGAAAAATTAAAAAGAAAACGTAATAAATAATAAATGGCGTTTCCTAAGAATTGCTCTCTAAGCAATTCGACCAAATTTAACATGACCTTCACAATGTGATGCATTGACATCAATGTGAAGGTCAATAGAAGTGTCTGTGAGTTTTTTTTATTTGGCAAATAAAAAGTTTTTTTAGTTATTCTAATAATCGATTAATCGTAAATAAAATTTTATCTTTTAGCTTCAACTGAAGTCTGTGTGCAAGTATTTTTATTACTTGGGTGACACACATACATCCACACATCCATCTTAAGGCTGTGTAAGTGCTACCTGTTACTTTTCACTTGTTTTTATGAGTTTTTATTTTATTTATTTAACTTTTTTGTTTCGTTTTATTAGTTTAGCAATAACAAGCCAAAGTCCATAATGATAATCTAAAATGATTCCAGAGCCATGCCAAATAAAACCTTTTATTTATTCACAGATATTTATAAATACACAAGTATAAAAAAATATATGTATATTCATAAATAAAACTTTCAACACCTTTACATATTGTTATGAAACCACATTAAAGCACTGGTGGCCATACATACAGACACTATCTTATTCTTTGTTTGGGTATGTGCTTCGCGGCTAAATAGATAGGCTGTGTGTCTCACACACAGTGTACGTGTGGTGATGGTAAAAAAACAGCCTATACTCTCGAGTATAGGAAATTGACAGAATGGCCACCAATGCATTAAAGCGTAGAAAACAACATTATCAACAGCAATTTGTAGAAACCTTCAAACAAACTAAAAGTCATTGAATGCTTAATGCGAATATTTTTGCAAAATGTGCGTGTGGGTGGGCTCACGCAACAATAAATAAAAATTAATTTATAAGAGAGTTTTTACAATCCAAGCGAGCAGATCGTTTAGAAAAGTTATATGAAAGCTGTTTATTAAGTGATTTCTATATACATTTTGTAGACGAGTTGCTTACTTGTATTACAACAGCCACACAAACCACCAAATTCTTGCATTTGGATTTGACAACTAAGCTGCACTTTTTTGACATTTTACTGTAACTTTTTTTTTCGCTTTTTCAATCTCATTTTTCAATTGTCTATTTGAAATGAAAACATGAAAAATTAAATCACCACCAGTAGAATCAATCAATCAAATCAGACAAGTGGTGTAGGGAAAATTACCAATATAAAATACACAAATATTTTTTCTACATTGAACACCAGAATGTAAATATTGACCCAAGTCATTTGAACTCATATTAAATATATGAAATCTTCATTTTATTTCTTATTTTGAAAATATCTGTGCAACATTAAAGAAACGATTACCGTATTTTATATGCATTTTTTATGTATTTTACGCAAGAGAAAATAATCAAACGATTTGTATTTATTTCGATTTAATAGAATTCAATGTATATTTGCAACTTTCATTGGTTTTCTAGATTGGATTAATCTTTTGCATACATTATGCAAAAACGAAGAAGTTAATTTTATCCTTTACATTATCCCTACCAATTATTTACCACACATTAAGAGTTCGTTGCCTTTTTGATTAACTGGAATCGGTCAAAAGGGTTAAAAAGGTTGTGTGTTTGTTTGTATGCATGTTTCATGACTTCATCGATTGTTTCATCAGTCCTGAATTTGCCGATGGCATTTATGTTTTGTAAATAAAATGCATGACCTGAAGATAGCTTAAGGTAATAACTGTATTTTACTCAATATCATGCACCACTTTCAAATATTTTTAATACACACACAGCAATAGAACTAAATATTTATTAGTGCTCCTAAAACTATGCCTTAGAATTATTTGAATTTTTTTTTTAATTTAAATACATATTTTAAAAAAGGGGCTATTTTTGCCTCTGAAACTATCTGACCAATTCTAGTGAAATTTAAAACAAGGATAGATCTGAGTATGGAAGAGCACATAGGTGATACATTCTTCCAATAATAGGACCCTGATGAGGGGGAGGGGCAGGAGTAAGTTATAATTTCTGGCTTTCTGAAACTATCTAAACAATTTAAATGAAATTTAAAACATTATTAGACCTGAGTCTGGAAGGACACAAACGATATATATATACATATATATATATATATATATATATATATATATATATATATATATATATATATATATATATATATATATATATATATATATATATATATATATATATATATATATATATATATATATATATATATATATATATATATATATATATATATATATATATATATATATATATATATATATATATATATATATATATATATATATATATATATATATATATATATATATATATATATATATATATATATATATATATATATATATATATATATATATATATATATATATATATATATATGTATATATATATATATATATATATTTTATTTTTTTTTTCCAAAACGATTTCTAAGGTAAGTATAGCGTAAATAACTAAGTTCGAACCCAGTGTCGTACGACATCGCGCTTTGTTTTTATTATATTATTATATATTCATATTGTTGTCATCAATAGTTGTCTCCGACTGTCGTCAATCCGTCGTCGCCGATAAATACTTATTTCGCTCCAGCATCGACGATGTCCCGAAGAATTTGCCCACGGAATATTTGAAACGTTTGCTTAGCACGCTCAGTTTTAAGGTTTTTTGTTATTTATTTTGGTGGTCGTGTTTTGTATATGAAAATAGCATTGAACAACTACGAGATTTTGGTAAAGGAATGCGAATCCCTGGTTTAGTGGCAGGAGCATATGTTCCTTATAAAATAGAAATGCTATTCTCTAAATAGCTCTTCTAAATCTTATTTTTTAAGATAGAACGTTGCTATTTAAAATTGCATAAATTATATAAATTAGGGAAGTAACCGATAACGATACATCGGCGATATTTTAGATTTTCTGATACATTGGTATCGGCGATATGTTACTGTCGATATACTCTAAAACATCACTTAAAATTTACGATCATATATTGTTTAAATTTGTGTTAAAAGTTTCTCCTTGTCTAAAATTACATAGATTCTCTAGTTATTTTATTAAAGAAAAAATCTTTCAAATTAAACATATTTAGTGCAAGTGGAAAAAATATAACATAAGTATAATACGGCTATGGCTGAATGGTAGATACGTCAAACTATCAGTCAGAAGGTCGTGGTTCAAACCTGCATGCAGCCAATCGCTTTTTTAGTAAAAACATTTTGTTCAAAAATAATGCGTGTGTAATTTTAGGTCGGTAATAATCGGTAAAGTGTTGCCGACTATTATCGACCTAATTTTCAACAAAAGTGTTTTAGAGTGTACGACTATACTTTTGAATTTTTTTTCAGAGTTTATTTTAACAAATAATTTATTTTTTGTTAATTTTACATGAAATAAATTCAAGTCGTTGTTTTTTAAATCTTATTAATATAAATTTTAAATGTTAATAATTAGCCAATTCACAACATGTTGTATATGCTGTAGGTCGTATAAATGTTTATTGTAATTTCCTAATAAACATTTGCTTAGATACATGTTTATTTTCAAATTACTAACAACATTTGTATGATCCTCAACACATACAACAGGTTGGGAATTGAGCAAATATTTAACGCTGCTATTTTGTAAACAAATAATTTATCTTTTTGTTAATTTTACCATGAATTCAAATTCAATTCGTTGTTTTTTAAATCTTATTCCCAGCAAAAAAATACACTCCAAAAAAATCATGAAAATGTAGAATTTGCGATCCGGAAGAAATGCAAACTTTCATCGATCGTTTCCCATGAGTTTTACATATGCTTGTCATTGCAAGAAATTCTCTTTTACGATTACCAATCACTGAATTGGATGCGACGTTAAGAAAAAATTTTTTTGGGCGCTCTATAAATGATATTTTACTCTAGGAAAAAGGATGAAAAATTTCTTATTTTTCGCAACTCATTTCTTTTAATGCGAATTTGAAAGCAAAACAGTGTTTTCATGTAAATTTAAGTGAATAAATATAAACTTTAAGAAGAATAAATGTCCTTTAAAAATAGATTTTTAAAAAAGCATGCTTTTATACTAATTATGTGCCTATTTTTGATATATATTCTTTTTTAGCAATGAAAATGTAGTTTCTTAAAAATGACTTCCAATTTTTTTTAATGGGATAATATCAATTTTAAATGTTATAAATCTCTTACATTCAAATTTTTTATAATTAAAAAATTACTGTTTTAACTTGAACTAAATTTCAATATGCCTATCGGTATCGCCGGTATTTCTTTTTAACCGACTTCAAAAAAGGAGAAAGGTTATCAATTCGTCATGTATTTTTTTATTTTTTATTTTATTTTTTATATATGTTCCCTCAAAACTCCGCCATTTATGAACTGATTTCGGATTTTTTTTCTATTCAAACGGATGTTGTTCCAGATTGGTCCCGTTGAAAAGTGGGCGGGTTACGCCCATAAAAAGTAAATACACTTTCGTTTTCAACTACTTCTACTCAATTGATTCTTATTAAACTTTACACCCACAATACGCTTCTGTTTAAATACTATATGCGGATCAAAAAAGTGGGCAGCGCCACGCCCATGAAAAGTAAATTAGCATTTTAACTATTTCTACTTAGCCGATTCTTATGAAACTTTGCATAAATATTTAGTTACCGTTACTATACAACATTGCGGTTAGAAAAGTGGGAAGTGCCACGCCCATGAAAAGTAAATATTGATTTTAGCTACTTCTGCTTATCCGATTCTTATGAAACTTCGCACACACAATAAGTTCTCGTAAAAGTACATGATGATAAAATATAGGGGCGGTGCCACGCCTATTTCGCAGTAGGTTTTTTTGCAAGAATTATTGAGTATCGGTATCGTATCGGCAAAAAGGCGTATAGTTACGTCCCTAATATAATTGTCAGTTTTTAAAAATATACGGCCATACAACGCTTTGTCCAATGCTCAAAAATATTAATTGGCATTCAAGGATTACAAAGCGCATCAAAATGGAGATTTCATAAGGTTTCTGAAATATAAATAATTAAATAAATTTTTATTTGCTGACTACGACGGCATCATTAGTTTTTCCCTAGCAACTCTATTTATTAATTTTTGCATAATTTACAAAATTTTTTTATTATTCGCTTAACATTTCGTAAATGATCCTCCAAACCTTAAAATAACAAAGTTATGGATTATTATTAAAGAGAAAAACCTCTTTCATATGAGTAGAGTCACATTGGTGAGGATATCTTCCTGTTATTATAAGGATGCTAAAAATCGTGTGTTTTTAGTTTAATCCTTAAAACCCTTTTTTGTAAATTTCCTGAAATCAAAATAACTGAGCCTTATTCATTTTCGTTCCCTGATCGTAATCAGCACTCTTAATTTAACCAAAAACTATGAATAGAAGTCTGGAAAAATTTCTAAGTGTTGCTCCATGTTATAGTTGTTGTTTAATTTAATTATAAAAATTCAAGGATGTAGGGTATGCAGGCTTTGCCATAAACCTTATCCTTCAACCGGTACTATTAGCCGGCTACAAAAAAAAGAAGGTTATCACTTGGTTTTTAGTTTTTATTTTTCTGCCCTTATAACTCTGCCATTTATAAACCGACAAGCATTTTTATATAAATGTATATACATAGTTTATATAATTTTTATAGACTTGAAGTATATTCGCCCCTTACATATTTTTGTGCATTCTTGCTTCAGACGTAATAGCCTATATGTAGTCACGTTATTTCAAACTTTATTTTGATAGGCTTAAAATTAAATGTTTTCGAACACTGGGGGCTCCTGTGGCTGAGTGGTAGTGATGCTAGCCTGTCAGTTCAGAGGTTGTGGGTTCGATTCCCGCTATAAACCCTGGGTGTTTTCCGCAGAGAAGCTAGTCGCTTCGCGGGTTGTGTTTGTTCAAAAAAGAAAAAATAAATAAATAAATAAATACTGTCATATAAGCTATGGTTGCAAGTCAAAATGTCGAATGTCATAACATTTATGTACATTTCGACATTATACATCATGACAAGCAGCTATTGCATGTGGTTTTGATCTCTATAAGAATTTATTGATAATTTATTAATTTCGTAAATTCTGTCTGATTATTTATTTATTTTTTTGCTGGTAATAAAATTAAATCCTGATCAAAAACGTTTTAACCAGCCAAATACTAAAATTGTGGTAAAAAACTAACTTTAGAAAATTGTCATTCTGTGCTGGTGATAGTGTCATTTACCAAATAACTGGATACATGAAAACAAAAACAACTTGTGCTGATGCTGCTGATAAGCTTCAAAAGGCAGACACATTTTTTTTTATTCTAATACTTGACTAATTCAGTAGCAAGTAACCCTGAATTAAACAAAGAAATATCACTTTCATTTTTTCACACACAAATCCGTTGTGAGTGCGAATGTGTTTTTGTTGTCAAGGATGCCTGCGTAACTGTATATGATGTTTATAAAGCATTTTATACAAAGAAGAATTCAAGAACTGACATGAAATGACAAGTAGAGATTTAATTTGAATTTTGTTATCGTCAGTGAGTTTTATTCAAAGCAGCTGCGTTTTATTATATATATTTTTTTAATTTCAGTTTAAGTTTGTCTTTAAAGAAAATAACGAAATCTTAAGAATAAAACAAAGTTTTGTGGAAAAAGCCAACTATGAAACTTTTACCGGAAATTGATTGGCAAACCGCACAACATCATTTGCCAGAAATTACTTGGAAAAATATATTTGTTTGTATAGGTTTTTTTACTCAACTACAGCAAGTTTGAGTTCAATATAAATAATAGTAATATGGAAGAAACTAACTTTAGTTCTTTGTTACCATTAACGTTTGACGTTGACAATAATTTCTCACTTCATTTCATATATGTAACTACAAAAGTGCCAGAAACATTTGTTAGTTTTCCGGCTTAAGCTAAATTTGTTTAGTTTTTTGGACTATTGGTTTTCTTGTATGCTATTATTATCCAGGGTCCTATTTCAATTTAATACAAATTCGTTGTTATTAGAGTCATACAGAGTATTAACTTTATTGAAACTAATTTACTGATTGATTGGTAAACGTTAAGAGTTGGGAGTGAATGATTAAGGCTGTGGTTTCGGATTAGTTTAGTGTATTTGACCTTAATGAGTTTTTCGACAAATCTTTGATGACAAACAACAACTATGACGAAAACATGCTAAATAGGATATGTTTGGTATTTGAGTTAAGCAATCCCTGGGAGCATGTTTAATGAACATAAAAGATGTCATTCACATTTTTTTTGGGGGGTTTTGGACAACCCATTGAAAATTAATTTTGACTGTAATTGGTGTGGTGAAGCAGTTCTGATTTGGCTTTAGGCTGAAAATAACATACATGTTCAAATCTATTATCGTATAACCTTAGAGTTTTAAAGATTGAGGCATTCTAAAGTTTGCAATAAATAATTTTAGCGATGGAGGACAAAATTGGTTAATTGATCATACGAAAAATATTTGAGAATCAAAGAAATTCGTGAATTTCCTTTTAGAGTAGGAGTATTTTCCCTTTAGAGTATAGTAATTTCAGCCGGCAAGTAGTACATATTAACAATAAATAGGCTTCTCAAATCTTTTTGGACAAAGAATAAACTAATCAGTTTTGCAAGAAATGTAAATTATTAATACTCATACGTATCGATAAGCACAAGAATATTGTAAAATTTTTATTCTGTCAAAATCTGGTTTTTTAAATGACGCTAGCTAATGGTGATAAAAAACACTTTCCTTCATATATGTGATGATATAAACGACCAATAGGCCAACGACTACTTATTAAGTGTGTAAGTATTTGTAAGACTCTACAAAAAATGCAATTTATTCTTTGCGTCTATTTTATGAAAAAAAAAGATATTTATAACCATAATTTCCATAAACCTTATTTATCATAAAATATCATAAGTAGTGAATATATTTTATTAGAAATAAGAAAATAAAAACAAAACTGAATACAAAAATAAATTGATAAAAAACCGAAGGACAAGTTTACTATAAAATCATCTTTAGACAATCTTATTTATAAGCAAAATGCAATAGAATCATAAAGCTACGGCCACATTTGGGTAATATTTGAATAAATAAGCTAAACGACTACATTTTTTTACAATTTAAAAAAATATTGGAACTAAAGGAAATAAAATTTTAGGTTGTTAGTTTTGGTCACGTTTTTTTTTCTTAAAATATTTGCCAAGTGTGACCGTAGCTTAAGAAATAGAAGACTAGACAAATAGCAATAGTTGAATGTTATAAATTATAATATTTTGTTTTGGAATCAATTTCATATTTTTAAGCAAATAAACAACTTACTAATTATTTATATTAAACATTTTCTGTAAAAGCAAATAGCAAAGATACCCATAAATATTTCGTAAATGAATCAAAATTTTATTTCAAATTCTGAATTATAATTTACTAATGGCGTCTATTCACTTCTTCGAAACATGATTGCTGTCCGCCCGTCCGTCTGTCCGTCTCTCTGTCACAGGCTGTTTCCTCGAGAACCGTAAGAGCTACGGACCTGAAATTTTCAGAGAATATGTAAAACTTTGACCGCTACAAAAATAAATATATGACAGCTAAAAATTAAAGGGTGTTCTAACGCGAGCAACGAAAAATGTTGAAATACTAATGTAATATGCAGACACTTATATATAGGCACTTTAAATTTTCAAAGTTCGTGTTAATTTGTGTAGTCTGTAGAATAGACTACACTAATTAACACCGATATTTAAAACAATAAAAATTAAAGGGTGTTCTATCAGTCAATGTAATTTTACTATGTAATTTAGACAATCTGCTGTATCTTGGAAACCGTAAGATGTAAAATCTTGAAATTTTCAAATACGCTAAAAGTAAAAAAATCCAAAACTAAAAAAATTTCAAAACGAAAAAAACGCTAAAATGAAAAAAGCGCTTAAAGGAAAAAAGCGCCAAAATTAGAAAAAAATCGTTAAAACGCAATATATCACCAAAATTAAAAAGATCGCCAAAAAAACTAAAAAAACGTAAAAAATCGAAAAAGTCTTCAAAACGAAAAATCGCTAAAACTAAATAAATCATCAAAAAAAGAAAAAATCGCCAAAAAATGAAAAAAATCACAAAAACGAAAAAAAAGCGCAAAAAACCAAAACAAGCGCCAAAACTAAAAAAACGCAAAAAACCAAAAAAATCGCCAAAACGAAAAAAGTGTCAAAACAAAAAAATCGCTAAAGCCAAAAAACCACAAAAAACCGAAAAAATCCCCAAAACCGAAAAAGCGCCAAAACTTAAAAAATCGCCACAACTAAAATAAATCGCTAAAACTAAAAATATCGTCAGAAAGTGAAAACGTTAAATAAATGCCATAACCAAAAAATCGCCAAAAATAAACAAATCGGCAAAAAACAAAAAAAAAAAATAATTGCAAAAAACGAAAAATTGCCAGAAAAAAAAACCAAAAAATAACGAAAAATACTTAAAAAAATAAAAAACTAAAATTAAACAAGAAAGCACAACGAAAAAACTGCCAAATGACAAACGGGGCAAATACAAGAAGGGATATACATATGTGTACTCGCACGGAACCGTTCGTGTGCGAGCCAGAGTCGCACTTTACTTAATTTATTTAATTATGCTTGGAGTAAATCGTAGTAGAATTTTAATATTGGCCATATTGGATTACAGTGGACTGTTATATGTAATGTTAACAGTTTTAATAATTAATTGATTTATTTTTTTAAGAGAAGAAACACAATCAGGGATTTTTAATGCCTACCAGTTACTTAATTAATGTGTTACCTTCTCTGGGAAAAAGATAGTGTAGCGAGAACAGGTGGTGAAGTGGAAGAGAGATAGAAACCTTAATTCATTTACAACCCTGCTATTGGACTTTTTTTTTGTAGAGCAGTATTACAAGCCCCTCTGGTGTCAAGTAGAGGCATTGAGTTGTTTAAGCTGTGTAGCAGGGATGGCAAGTGAGATTTGAAAATTGTCTAAAATTGTACTTTTAATACCTAATTGTACTAAAACAGTCAAGAATACCAAAGCTGTTGAAAATCAAAATAAAAACATGGGGTAATGCCCTATTTAAACAAACAATTTTTGTGATATTTTTTTGGCGCTCTTTTAGTTCCGGAGCTATGGGGTTCAAAACTTTCATTTGAACTGGCCATAACTCCTACAATTCTGCACAGATATAAACGATATGTATATCAGAGTGTTCTAAAATACCTTTGTACTAGTATATACATTTTTGATATCCGTTAACCTGTTCTGATCCAAATACAATTTTAAACATTTTGAACCCGACTTTTTACGCAAACACACAGTTATTTCAAAAAAGACCAATATCGGTACTTAAGCATGTATGTAATTTTGCAGAGAACCCTCCAAGCTTTCATTTAATGTATGTTTTAAGTCTGTCATTTTTGAAATGAGGAAGTTATGCAACTTTAAAAAGTAGTTGTTAGAAATACATAGTTTTTTTTTAAGTAGTCTGCACAGCCGGCATTGGCCGCGTGGAAAAATACAACAAACTAAATTTAGCTACCGCAACTTTGCCCTTTTTTTCTAATTTTGAGAATTTTTTCGTTCTAATTTTTCGTTTAATTCAAGTTTTTTTAAATTTTTTTTTGATTTTTTGGTTTTGTCGATTTTTCATTTTGGTGATTTTTTTCGTTTTTTTGCGATTTGTCGTTTTCACCATTTTTTCTCGATTTTTTTAATTTTGGCGATTTTTTGGTGTTGGCGTTTTTTTGTTTTAACGCTTTTTGACGATATTTTATTTTTAACGATTAATTAATTTTGGCGTTTTTTTGCGGTTTGGCACTTTTTTCGTTTTGGTGATTTATTCGGTTTTTGGTGATTTTTTTAATTTTATAAAAATTTCAAAAAAAATTTTTTTTTTTAAATTTTAACATGAATCACTACAAGAGCTTTAAATTGCAGAGACCGAGTTTTTTGAGCTATCCTTATCTGACCACTTTAAATATTCATCTTTTTTATAAGTCGAACTTTGTTCTCAACATTTCGTAAAATTTTTATTTAATCCAGATAAAATGTAGCATATGTACGAGTAGACGAAGAGGATAAGATATTTTATCACAACAAAAGAGCTGCAATAAGCCATTTTACTAGCCATTTTATTAGCCATTTCATTAGTTTTTTATTTCGGCGATGGTTCTGCTACAATACCGACGAAGTTTTAATGAAAATCCTATAAGACAAGGCATGATTGTGGGGTTTGAGATATCTTAAGATATTCTTGGTGTCATGAAAAATCAGTTAATTTAATCCAATATTTTAAAATTAGTAATTAATATCCTTAGCAAGCTCTTCTTCAACTGTTTCATTGATATCCTTGCTCTACTTGAAAAAGAGAATCTTAGCTGAAGCGACACTTTAAAAAAAAAATGTAAGCAAAATAAAAATTTAAAGGGATAATGCACTTAAGCTAAAATTTCTTTGGCTCTATTTCCGCAACAGTACTTGACATGACTTTGAAACTTTGACAGATAGTCCGAATTATCGTAAATAACCGATTTTCGTCAAAAAACGATTTTCGAAAAGCATGTCGCTTAAACTTTTTTTTGCGGTTATGGCCCGTTTTGTATAACTAATTATCAAATGTACAAGATATACTAAGTGTTTTATCTGTATGTATGTGCTAATTTCATGTATATTCTATACGACATACATATATTATGCGACAAAATACAAACAACAATTTTATAAAACTTATCACATACAACCGAATTCCTTGAATATACTAAAAAAAAATGTTTTTTATTACTTAGAGAAATCAATAAGATGTTTAACAAGGAAAAAAATTTTTTTTAAGGATATGTACTTTAAAATATACCCACACCTTTAGAATGTATTTAGCACTTTTATTAATGATACTCTTAAGTATTCTATTTACGCATTAAATTTACCTAATAAAAACATTTTAATTGCTCAACAACGACGTTTTGCTGTCATAAAATTTTTCTTAAAATGCAATAAAAAGTTATTGTGGGTTAAATTTTTGTTTGTTCTTCTTGTTGTGGTTCATCCCTTGTGTCAAGTGGTTAAGACGAACTTTTTCTACAAAAAACTTTGAAAGCAGAAAGAATATTTCTTCCTTTTTCTATGCGGCAAGAAATATAAAATTTTTTGCTGCTCTTTTTTTTTGGGAAATCGCCGCTAAAAGTTGATGTAAGATGCATACAAAATTTCTACATTCTTCAATATGTTTTTGTTCATTTATTTTTCGCTTAATATTTTAGGATTCTGATATTAAACTATTTTGTTATTTCTTGTGTTCTTTTGAAAATAACCAATAAACAGAATTTATACAGATACAATCTGTTTAGATTTCTTGTTAAGAGGTCACGTACACAAGTTTTGTTGTAAATGTTGCACTTTTTTCTGCTGTGTAATTTTTTGTCTTTAATTTCTATTGTCGAGTAATTTGTTTCACTTGAAAGTTCACATGAAGTGAGTCGAGTTAAGATCATGTTGAAATGTAATTTTATCTTTGACAGTTAAGTTTATTAAATGAAGTAATAATAAATAAAAATGCATATATTTTTTGCGCTTACCTTTTTCAAGAAAACATTTAAAACATATTTGTTTCCTACACATTTATTGGTTGCATATTTCAGTAAAAACAGACCATACAAAGAAGTTAATAAAATACAGAGCTTTGGCTACGGAATATGCACTCATTCTATTACTTGCACATATTTAGGCTTTTCATAGGCTAGAAATTTTATATTTTGATTCCTATTCCGCGAAATGGAAGCATTTCCGCATTTTCTTCACAAAATTTTTTTTAATAAAAATTTATTAGATTAATTACATTAAATATATCCAAAGAAATTTAATTATTTTGGCTTGCGCTCGGTTTTAATTTAATTTTTCAATTAAATAATATTTTTAATAATAATAATAATAATAATAATAATAAAATTATATTAGATACATTTAATATAAGTTATGAGTTTTAGTCGAACTGTATGGACTTATATATCCAGTGAAATTTAATCATTTTGGCTTAAAATCGGTTTTTATTTAATTTTTCAATTAAATAATATTTTTATTTATAGATAAATGTGACAAAAAAAATGCTTACTGCATAGAGGGTTGAACTGACGTCTCGATAGCTCCCGCTAGTCTCTTCTGCGCGGAAAATAACTCTGAAGAGATTAACAAGAGCTATCGAAACGTCAGTTCAACCTTCCGTGCAGTAAAAATTTTCTTTGTCTACATGCTTCACATTTATCTCGAAATAAAAATATATTTAATAAAACATTTAATAAAAACCGAATTTAAGCCAAAATGATTAAATTTCTGTGGATATAAATCCATACAGTTCGACTAAAACTCACAACTTATATTAAATGTATCTAATATAATTTTTAGAGAAATTTTGAAAAAGTCGATGGGCGTTTTTTCCCCTTAAGCGATTAATTTAGATTTTTTAGAAAAATTCAACATATTTGTGTAATGCTGGATGTAGCGTGCATGCTTTAATCGATTTAAAACTTCAACTGCAGTCATTTTTGAAGTCTATTCTTTTGAAATATCGAAAACAAAAATTTTAGTTTTGAAAAATGTTTGAGAAAAACAATTAAGCTCTATTTTTGTAAAAATTTAAAAAAATTTCACTCTCTTTTGATTTGGACTTCTTTTCAAGAATAAATGAATTGAATAACAAAAAAATTTGTTTGCTCATGTCATCAAGGATTGTGTTATAAATCATAAAATGTTGACGAAATAAAGAACAAAGTCGAGGCCGAAAATCAAAATTTTAAAATTCTACGTCAAATATCTTTGAAAATATTAAAGGTATCTTAACAAAATGAAGTATATATTCTTTATCTATTTATAAACTTTACACCAACTTTAAAATCATTAAAATCAGATAGGCCGATAAAGTTTTTGATGCCCGAGGTGGTCAAATTTCACATCCAAATTTCAAAATTTTTGTTTCTTCTCTATGATTTTTAATTACATTGTTTTGTAATCGAATCGCAAGTTTCAAATATATAGATTTATTACCCTTTTTCATTGGAACCACTGTAGTGCGGCGGATACAGCCACTCTCGATTTTTTCCTCTGCGGTTGGACCCGTAGAGGTTGGTTGAGTTGCACTTGTTTCTAAAGATTCATCAAATGGAAAATATTTTACGATTGTCTAACTTTTACTTCTATTGTGTTAAATTTTCTGTAGTGGACAATTACAGCAAGTTGTTTAGATTTTAAAATATAAACTATTCAAGCACACATATTTGTGCTAATTTCGTATCTTTACTGGAAAAAATTAAAACCCTTATTCAATTATTAATTTCATATGTTAAGAGTTTTCTACGTTTTATTTTATTTAACCCTAATCATACTGACATAAAAACTTACAAATCGTACTAACATGTGTCTCTAAGACACATAAAAAACTTACGGAAAAATTATTAAACTTTTTTTTATTTTTTATTCATTACATTCTTTACATAAAAGAACTTTCACAGCATGTTCATTGCAGACATTACTATTAAATATTTGGCAGCATTGCTTAATAATACGGACTATTTTGAGATTGCATAAATAGCACCTCTTGCGTTTATTTGTTGCACTCTGGGTATTAGTACGTGCAATTCCTTCTTGAAAGACTTCTTCCATTGGTTGAACGATAGGTCGTTGCAATTTATTATTCGATCTTTGGCGTATTTGGGGTGTGACATTAGTCAAATAAAAGTCATGAAGTTTGGTTGCGATATGTTATATATTTCTGTAGTTAAATTGAATGGAACATCCAAATGTGTCTCACAGACACATGTTAGTAAGATTAGGGTTAAAACTTCCCCACACACACACACACACACACACACACACACACACGGAATTTACATAGTAAAGACGTTCGCAAAGTACGAGTCTAATAAATTTTGGGATAAATTTGTTTGTTAATGTTCATATTTTTGTAATAAATAATTTAGCGAGTGTTTTCATCGAGTTTTTTATGAAAAGATTAAACTGATTTATTTTAATAGAGTTAAATGAGAATGTTCCTACGAAAATTTTCTTAAATAAATAAATAATGTTACGAGGTATGTCTGTAAAATATATTGAATGATATTACAATTGATTTTAATACTTTCTTAATATGTAAAATATCGTTACCTTAATATAGAAAAGCCCCAACTATTTTTTTTTTCAAAAATAAATCTTTTTAGCACTTAACAAGGCATTGACGAGATAGAAACGATTTGATCCCTTCAGTCGTTCAATTCATTTAACCAAATCAATATATGGATAGGCAGGTAAGCATGCACGCTTCGGCGTATGCTATAAATTGTTATTTTCCTTTTTGTCCGCCTTCTATATTTTTATTATAAACATATACTAAAAACCTTTTTTCAAGACGGCATTCTTCCAGTTTGGTATCATTTGTCCTCTATAGATATCCATTGTCTTATAACAAAACCTAATGAATAGTCCTGAGATATTTTGGGAAACGCCATAAAATCGTCCAGGCTACGGCTTAGGGGCATAACAAATACTCTTTTTTTTAATTTTATATGAAAACAATGTATCTTAATTCCATTCAAAACTCTTGAGAAATCATAGTTTTTATAATATCATATTACTGATGCTACGAGGGATCAAGTCTAATGCACAATTAGCTGCTTGAAAACACCTTTCAAATGAAGTTCCATTTTCTATAATTTGTCTTGGTAGAATATATAAAAATAGACATATTTTAGTTTAACCACAATCCAGGTCAATAGCGGTCGTCGCCACATCCCTAAAATGTTTTAGGAGTATTCATAAACCTTAACAATATTTATTTTGAAAGGATTAAAAAAATAAAAATGTCGCCTCCGTACAAGATGAATCACTCTTATGTATAACCAATTGATTTTGAATTATTCTTCTGAAAACTTCAAGTGGCACCACTACTGATGGTAAACAAATTTTGCTTTGATTGGTCCCATGCTGATAGACAAATAAAGAACCTTGAAAACGCAAATTACCTTCATACATGCTCAGAAATAAGTGCACTTTTGGCATACGTAGCAATACATACAAGCGTACATATACTCCCGACATACCTGATGTCAGAAAAAATCTCAAAGTTTACTAGACAATCAATCAAAATTCCCTTAAATATTTATTAAAATGGCCGACAGTTTTTTGGTACGATGTTTTTGCATGAAAATGTCATGAAAATGTACAATTTGCGATCCGGAAGTACACAGAAAAAAATAAGTTTCGTTTTTGATAACAAAAATCCCGGTATTCAATAATTTTTTTTTCAAATTTCCTGTGATAAAGAATTCCCTTATATTGATAACAAAATTATTTCAAAATTAAAATATATATATAAAATAAAAAAAATGTTGACATGGCTGGAATACGAACCCGGGCTTTCCGGACGTAAAGCATACACTCTCTAGCTGAGCCATATCCCATTTATTTTTTTATGGGATACAACTTGTTTTAAGTACTTATGTATAAAAAGAAAAGAAATAACCGGCATGGGAAAGAAATACTTACAACGAAATATTTTATTATGTTAAAGATAAATGTTATTGAAATTCATATTTTTTTTAATAACATGGTTTTATTGAACATAATTCTTGTCTATTTTTTTCTGTGTAGTGACAATTTTAATCATATTTATTGATTTTTAAATACACTCATTGCAGCATCAAAAAGAATGAGAGCGAGTAGAGTAAAGTGCCAGTATGAGCGACTATGGTTTATAGTATAAACCATAGTCGCTCATACTGGCACCGATGTTCCGAACATTAATCGGCTCGTATATGTATACAGCCGAATGAAAACAAAAGTACTCACTAAAGAGTAAAAAATAAATAACAACTTCATTCAGTAGTATGAAAGCTTGTTGTTTTTTTTCGTTGTTGTTTTTATTTTTAATAGGCATACAGTGGAATACAACCAACACATGCTCATAAACACTAATACTAAATTAAAAACTCATTTCTCTCGGTGGCCAGCACCCAGTGGTAAAAATAACCATTACGTAATTAGTTATTTATTTTATTTATCTGATACGCCTGCACATTAAGACGGGACGAAACAAAAGCTTCTCAAGTTACCCCCCCAATGAAAGATATGTCAATCACATTTCCAAAAAAATTAAAAATAAATTATTGCCACGCCGCAAAATACAGCACTTTTATTTTTTCATATATAGCACCGCCATTTAAAGTTCGATCTCATCATATCGCATGTCGTTCTTTATGGCATGACTGTGGCTCAATTTTTTCCTCGGCTGGCTTCTTAATTCGACATCAAATTCTAGGCGCCAATTACGCCCTCCGAATGTTAATTTTTTTTTTGAACATGACAAGAAAGCCCTTCTAAAGCTTTGTATATCTGGTTTTTAATATACTTACTTTTATATCACGCCTTAAAATTACGCCTCGTTTCTCTTTTTCACATTAAAATTACTTTAGACTGGGTAGATCCCAACACAATACAGAAAAGTTTTCACCAGTCAATGACTTTCCTAACAATGAAAAAAATTTTTTTTTGCTACGCCCCAAAACACACAACTTTTAATATTTTATATATTGCGCCGCCATTTAAAGTTCGACCTCATTATATCGCATAACGTTGTTTATGGCTTAGGAGTAGCTTAATTTTCGCTTCAGGTGACTTTTGAGTCCGACAGCAAATTCTTGGAGCAACTAATGCCATTTCGGATCCTTCCCTCCAAATGTCCAATTGTTGTACGTGGAAAAAGGCCCTTCTAAAGCTTTACATGTAGGGCAAAAAATTGGACATTAGGGGGGAAGGTTCCCAAATGGCACAAGTGGTGCTCAAAGTTTGATTTCGGATTCAAAAGTCACCAAAGGCCAAAATTAAGTTGTATTCAAGCCATGAACAACGATATGCGATATGATGAGATCGGGCTTTAAATAGCGATGCAATATATAACAAATTAAAAGCGCTGTATTTTGGGGCATGGCAAAAAAATTTGTTTACATTTCTAGAAACTTCATTGATATATTTTTCATTCTAGGGGGTGACAGGTGGAAACTCTTTTGTTTTTTATTGGGATTTGTCCAGTCTAAAGTAATTTGTATGTGAAAAAGAAAAAAGAGGCGGAATTTTGGGGCGTGGCATAAAAGTGGGTATATTAAAAGCTAGACATATTAAGTTTTAAATCGACTTTCTTTCCACGTGAAGAAAATTGGAAATTAATTGGGGAATGATCCGAGATGGTATGAGTGGCGCCCAGAATTAGAAGTCGGATTAAAAAATCACCAGAAGCTTAATTGAAGCTATATTCAAGCCATGAGCAACGATATGCGATATAGTCAGATCGGACTTTCAATGGCTGCACTATATATAAAAAACAAAAAGTGCTGTATTATGGGGCGTGGCAAAAAATTTAGGTTTTTCGGTTTTACAAACTTCATTGAGATATCTGTCATTCTAGGGGGTGGCCGGCACAAATTTTATTTTTTGTATGGAGGTCGGCCCGCTTTAGAGTTTTTGCACAAAAGTATCCCACATTAAACTTTTAAAATACGGTCAAATAAAAAAGTCTTACAATTTATAGATTCCATATGCGAATTTCATAAATTTTTAGCTTTCTTTCAATTTTTCTCACACAGGTAGTAAGAAATATGAGAAAATGTAAAATTTTTTAAATGTTTTTTTTACGTATGTTTGATTTTTTCCTAGAATTTAGCTAGAACATTCCTAAAAAAAACTTATATGGAAATAGCGCAGACATATCCGAAAAGTTTTTCAGAGCACAGAAACAGCTTTGGTGCATTTCCTAGCCGATTTTGGATAAAACTTCGGCAACTTGTGCAGACTTACTGACATAATTCCGCAAAAAAATCTTTGCTGGTCTTTACTTTATACGTAAACATAATTTAAATATAAAACGCATGTTTATTGACGGCGGGACTAAAAACGTCATAAATTTGAGTTGTATTAGTTGATGGTTAAATGAAGACAAACAGGTCGCATATAAATTATTAAAAATAAAATGATTGAACAATTCATCTGTACACAGAAAAAAAATTATTTATATCAAAAGAATTTTCCCATAAATGCTATGAATCGAACAATATATTTTTTCCAAACTTTTTTCATTACAGTTAGAAACTTATACATAAATTAACTCATATTTCTTTTTAAAAATTATTGTAAAAAATTCAGTATTGAGCTTGTATAGCCGATGTTGTACTAGGCACAACTCTTTCCTTTCTGCAAAACAGACTATTTGAAATGAACTGTATTTTTACTTTATCGGCCCTCTTCTGTAAACCGAATCCGAGTAAATTTCTCGTTTTCCAAAAATATGTAATGCACCTCCCCATTGGTGTATTTTGTAGTAAATTTATTTCAGATATGATATTTTTATGACTAAAAAACATGACATGGCACAAAAGACTGAACAAATTTTACTACTAGTGGATTTAATTTCTCTAAATCGTGCATTTTTAAATCGAATTTGTTTACAAAAAAGTTGATAAATTTTTTCAAAGCAACTTAGATTTCATAAATTTATTTATTAAAAATTAAATTCATACACTGCGTATGAAATAATTCTTCGCTTTTATTTATAAATTACTAAAATACTATTTAAGTTCAAACTTTCTTCTGTGTAACTGAGACATAAACAGTTAGAAAACTTTCAATTAATATACATATTTAAATATTCAAAATTTAAGTGCAAAATTAAAAAAAGTATATAAATAAGTATTGTTACTGCGTGGATTTAAATATATTCTGTTTGACGGACGTCATAACAAATGATGTTTCTAATTTTTGTTATTTTTTCATCACACTTGTGCGATTATTGGTACAAATTGTTTTCATAAGTTTGACATTGAAATAAATTTAAAAACAAAACATTTTCTTGTACGTACATCCAATAAATTTATACGAAACGAAAATTTGCAATCATTGCACTGTAGCTAATATCATGTTCTGCACAATGTTTGTTTTGGCTCGCGTTTGTTTGACAGTATTTTAGACATGTTAACAAATAAATTCACTGCTGAGTTATTAAAGATAAAAATATTAGATCTTATCGAAAAAATATATTAAAAAGACGTCACGCCAACAGTTTTGTTAAAAAGGCAAAAATTTTTTAGCATTACTACAAAATGTGAAAGTCAATATGGTGACCAATTTTATTTTCCAGTTATTGAATTAAAATGCTTTAAATTATACAACAAATAGTTTTAGTTAGGCTCAATTGCGTTTTTCCAATCCTCTATAGGAAATAATATTTTTTTATTAATGTGATTATCACAAGTATACAACATTTTATACTGGAGCAATAGAAAAATTTTCATTATGTTATTTGGGGCGCTAAATCTGTACTCAGTTTCAACAAATTGATTCTAGTTTTCGAGATATACCGTTATGCCAAAGGAAGCATTTCACTACAAATATTAACATAAGTGAAGAAAGGTTTTTCCTATTCAGTTAAAACAAAATACGGGATAAATGCCGTGCCAACATTTTTGTTTAATTTGCTCAGTAGTTTCAGAGAGATGCTGGAATATATGCTAAAAAATATGTTTAATAAAGTATTTTTGTTTTTAAAAAATTCATAAAAATTAAAACAACAAAAAATACGTTCTTTGTGGGAACGATGTACAATATAAAGCCATGGAAGAAAGACACTTTATTCTTCTAGTGTGTAATTAAAGTTAACAAGCTGTACTCTGTCTGATTCCGCCAGAAAGAGACAGCAAATGCAATTTACAATTTCAAAAACTAAATTACGCCTTCGTTACAATCGATATTCTATATAGTATATATTATGTCACATATGTTCATATCTAGGCGCACAGTAGTGCACCAGGCCAAGTTCCGGCCACACAGTCTGTATATTACACGAAATCATTTGGGGTGTTTTTACCACCCTCATAATTTTGCTCCACTTAATCATAAAATAATGAAACTTTAAACATAATATTTCCTCACATAGGTTACTTCATAGATGAAGTTTGAAAGTTCTGCCATTAAAGCTTCCATTGTACCTATCAAGAACTTAGTCCTTATTTTGATCTCGGTACTTTTTATGGCCGAAATTTTTGGATAGGAGCTTGGCCTGATTTTCATACATATGTTTTTATGCGGACTCTGTCTTACTTTTAGTAGTATTCTGTTAGATAATAAAACACTATTTAAGACACCCAAGTAATTAATCTACATCTTCACCACTAATATTAACTTAATTTATATTTCATTGTTGGTTTAATTTATAAAATGAAGTCAATTAGACAGACCCAAAAAATTCGAGTCATTAAACTTAATTATTATGTTTACTTTTTAAGTTTAAGATTAATTTCTCACTGTAGATCTGTTTAAAATTTGATTCAATTTATCTTTTGCCTTGGTAATCAATTCATACTCATACGCTTGTGCTCAATTACAAACGCTATAAACGAATGTGTGTGTGTGTGTGCGCGTATGAATATGTATGTGTCACAACTCAGCAGTAAATGGAGTAGTAAAGAGGCCTTCTATAAGGCCTTATTTAGCAGGCACTTCCACTCCCAAAGCATATTCATATATTTTTTACATGCGATTTAATTGCGGATTACTGCTTTCCTCGCCCCATTACTCAGCAGGCGTGATTGGGGGCATTCTACAGCAGGCCTATTTGCGGGTCATACGTGGCTGGCTTGATGGAAGGCATCATCTAGGAAGATCTGTTGAAAAGTAGGTGGAGGTACATTTTTCTATATTTTTGATTGATTTGATTTTTTATTTCAAACTACATATTTTCTTTCATCCAAAGTAGATTTTTTGTACATTTGAGGCTAAAGTTCGTGTATTTATTAAGAAGGAATTGGACATGATATAGTTTTGACAGAATACTGATAAGTTAATCAACTGCAACATAAACGGCATAGTTGCAGCATGTATGAAGTCTCTTGTACGTAAATTTCTGTCTTTCATCATTTCGTGCGAAGTGCTGTCAAATGTCCATATAAGAAACTGTCATGAAATGTTCATGAGAAAATGTTGCAGAAGTAGTACTCTGTTTATTTTGTGAAAATCAAATGTATCTGCCATATTTTTGTCTTCATCCGAAATAATATGAGCGCCATTTGTGTCGTGTGGAATTTACAACAAACATATTGGGTTTTTTACAAATGTAAAAAATTGTAGCATATTTTCGTATGAAAGACGAATGTTGATCAAAATTTTTCCCAAATTTTTAACATAATACTAAGCTTTATATATATATATATATATATATATATATATATATATATATATATATATATATATATATATATATATATATATATATATATATATATATATATATATATATATATATATATATATATATATATATATATATATATATATATATATATATATATATATATATATATATATATATATATATATATATATATATATATATATATATATATATATATATATATATATATATATATATATATATATATATATATATATATATATATATATATATATATATATATATATATATATATATATATATATATATATATATATATATATATATATATATATATATATATATATATATATATATATATATATATATATATATATATATATATATTATATATATATATATATATATATATATATATATATATATATATATATATATATATATATATATATATATATATATATATATATATATATATATATATATATATATATATATATATATATATATATATATATATATATATATATATATATATATATATATATATATATATATATATATATATATATATATATATATATATATATATATATATATATATATATATATATATATATATATATATATATATATATATATATATATATATATATATATATATATATATATATATATATATATATATATATATATATATATATATATATATATATATATATATATATATATATATATATATATATATATATATATATATATATATATATATATATATATATATATATATATATATATATATATATATATATATATATATATATATTATTTTTATTAAAGAGAAGTAACACAATAAGGCAATTAATGCCTACCAGTTAACTAATTATTGTGTTACCTTCTTTGGGAAAGGGATAGTGTAGAGAGAACAGGTGGTGAAGTGGGAGAGAGATAGAAAGCTTAATTCATCTACAACCCTGCTATTGCGCATTTTTTTGTAGAGTAGTGTTGCAACCCCCTCTGGTGTTAAGTAGGGGCATTGAGTTTTTTAAGCTGTGTAGCCATTTTATTAGTTCTTTTACTTCACCGACGGTTCTGCTACAATACCGACGAAGGAGGGTGCTGTGAAGTGCATTAGAATATGTTAATATTAATCGCTGGCGGTACTGTCAAAGAGATCAGTGCTATGCCTTCATCACTTAAACAGTCCAACAACAACCAACACTATAACACACCAATGCACATGAGAAAAATGCATGATGTTGTTGGCTTGCCTGAACCTAGTCTTGAACTCAAGACCTCAGGGTTTGTAGTCAAACGCGCTAACTAGTCAGCAAACAGCACCCTCCAAACTATTTGCGAAAAATTAATACGAGAGTTAGTATTATGTCTAAAATACTTTGAGTGTTGTGTTTTTCTTCCGACGGTGGTTTTTTTATTTATTTATTTATTTATTTATTAAATGTTACAAATACAATTACAAATTATATCATAACTTAATTTAAACGAGAATAGTAACAAAGACCTTCACTCGTTGTAGTGAAACAGACCAGAGTCTATGGTGGGAATCGAACCCACAACCTCCACACTGATACGCTAGCACACAACTCACTAGCCTACCGAGGTTTTTTTTAATTTGAACGATTTTCCGTCATCCCTCGTCAAATTTGGTTGATAAACAGACCGGTTTCGGTTATGTGCCATCTTCAGTGTTCTTATTGAATACTCAATAGAGCATTGAATATGGCACATAGCCGAAACCGGTCTGTTTATCAACCAAATTTGACGAGGGATGATGGAAAATCATTCCATACTCTAAAATGCATCTTTTATTAAACAAAACGATTACATAGTTATAAATAATACATGTATGTATGTATGTATGTATGTACATATTTACTACATGTTTGAAGAAGACACTCATTCTTTGTAATAGTTTATATCCTAGAGATGCATATATGCTACCGATAGTTATTTCTGCTATTATATAACTGCAAACAATTTAATATTATTTACGATGGTGTGAATGGACGCATAGACACATGAATATTATGAAATTAGAGGCCAGCTGTTGATTTTATCTTCTTAAAATCTATATGTATAAAAATTAATGCGTGTTTAAGAGTATATTTTAAAAACGAACACACATATTGTTTAACCCTTTTCGGCTTTTCTGCAGAAACACCCAGGGTCTTGTCAGGAATCGAACCTGCAAATAGTCTAGCATACTATCCACCAGACTACGGGGGTACTAAATTCTATTTACACCAATTCTATTTAAATATCATTTCATATTTAAATGCCGTTTTTATTCCATTTTTGTTTGGAAAAACTACTCCTAAATATGAATTGATATTTAAATAGAATTGATGAAATACACTCTTAGTGTATGTTTGTTTGATTCTAAGCTACTGAATTGTTCTTTCGGAAATTTTCTTACAGTGTTACTCAATGTCTGAAGAGTAAACTATTTCTAATGGGAATGGTAGGTACATCCCGCAAAAAGTATATATAAAATACCACATATTGGATGAACTCATAAGTCTTTGAGTAAAATTGGTTTAAAAGCTCTCATCAAAATAAAAATTTAAAGAAGTTTGATTGCCGCTTTATACAATTTTGTTACATGCCTGATATCTACTGGCAATAAAAAAGCAATTAGAAACATTTATTAAAATTTACATGACATCATTTTTATATTACTGGCCATGGTTGTTAATTAAAATTCTTTCATTGCTTTTTCGATAGCGATGACCAATCTACAATAAGAATTAGAAAAAGACTACACGTGTATTTTATTACCAACCATTATTTGAATACTTGTGGCTTTTTTCACTTAGAAAACAATTGTTTTAATTAACAAAAAATATATACTTTCGATTCCATTTGTTACATTTTTAACTCTACCTCAATATTTGTTAGTTTGAATCTATAAAAAGTAATTGTAAAAACAGTCGTAAAGTTGTTAAGAAATTGGAAATGAGAAGCAATTTATTTAATGGCGATCAAATTTTATTGCAAAGTTTTTTGCAAAATTTAGACATTTTCGGAAACTCGATTGTTAGTGGAATATTAATTGAAATGCATGGAACCTCTTCTTTATCCACTGAAAGCTTTAATTGGATTCGAAAAGAAAATTGTTAGAATTTGTATGTTATTTACATTGCCATTTGAATGCATTTTCTTTTGATTTGAATTCCAGAGTAACCCCATGTTTTTCCAAAGCACCATGTTTTCAAATGCTAGCATTTGATAGTTCCTCCGTTGGAGGACAACGAACTTGGAACCGATTTTTGTTTCAAGATCTACTGATTAGTTGTCATTAGCAACCAACGAAATGCCAGCATATAGATTAGCTAACCACAGCAAATCAATTTAACTTTTGTTTTGCATAAACATTTTTTGATATCACATTTCCAATAAATTATTTACTTATTTGAAATAATTTTGAATAACAACATATTTGGCAAATTGATGTTTATTTAAGTTTTGCTTTAAAATATGTTTATACAAAATAGATGTTTTATTTTTTTTTATTTTATAGTTTGGAATTATTAGTCTGGAGCTTAAATATTAATTGCCACCAAATATGCAGTCTATTAAACCAAAAAGAACTTAAATAATGAGTCATTGGTCTGCAATATGACTACCATTTTAGCAATTTAAAAGAAAATATTTAGTCGGAGTAAGAGAGAACTTTTAATTGCTACTCGTGTTCAGGCTCAATATTCAAACACATTTGAATCAACAAGTTTATTGTCTTTGTTCACTCGCACCATTTTTTGTAATTTAAATACAAATGAATAGAAGGTAGAGATATATTTTTTTAAGAAAATGACAACAATACATACCCAGAAAAAGTTTAGCTGGCAAAGTAATGAGTTAAAATGTTAATAAACATACTCTTCACTACTTCTACTTTGGCATTTTAACCAATTACTTTAACATGGCGACGTCATTGGAGGCAAATACTTACCACATTTGATTACAAATAACAAGTTATAAATTTCGATATTTAGAGGGCATTGAATACATAAAACACAATTAAAATTAAATGTTTGTGCTAAGCATTGAACTCATAGCGTTTTCAGTTATTGTACTATTTAATGCCAAGTGTTTGCCTCACTAGGCTACTGCACAACTGTTTTTTTACTTGATTAAAACTTGTGGTCACAAACATAAACAAAATAAAAAAATCCATTTTGCTTTCTCAGGGGTTGAACTGAATAAATGGCTTGTTTGATTACTAATAAGTAATTGTTCAACTACTGTAAAGTAATTCAGACGTTACGTAGTTTGTGGCTCAAAAGTATATTGTTCGGTAATGATAACTCACTGCCAAGTTTTTGCTGGGTGCACCCTTTTAATAGACATATTTCATTTATTTCGTTAATAATGTTATTAATCTGGGAAGCTGCTTCTCTTTTATATGAATTAAAAATAATAAAAGTGAAAAGAGTATAGGTCATGTAAATAAATCTCTTTAGCCGGAATCCGGATTTTCCCATAATTTGCGGTTGTATTTGTACCAATTAAAAATAGTATATAATGAATAAGTAGCGATTAACTATTTTTGTGGACCAAAACAGTAGGATGACAAATAAATATAGAAAGAATTCTAAGCAACTTTGTCCTAGAGACCATGGATCTAAAATCGATTTTGAGCTTGGCAAAATATATTGTAAGTGACTTCGTTCGTATAAAACGTACTAGTGGTTTGGCCAGACCCCGCCGAATAAAATGAAAATTTGTATGGTAGTTCAGTCTTGTCCAACTAGCATTTGACAAAAAGTGATTGAACCAGACAGTTTGTCTCAGTACACACGCAAAGAAAAGATATGGTTGTGGCATGGTTGCGTCAACAATGTCATGTTTCCCGATATAGCTTACGGTTGTATCAAATAAGTTATTATTGTTTTAAGAATTGTGAAGCTTAATTAGTTTACGACAAAAAACTCATGCTTACATTTAATCATGACATTATTATCACTCACATTAATAGCAACATGGTTGAATCACAAAAATATTATTATTAAAAAAATTCGAGCCACAGTCATGATATATTTAAAATTTCAACAACAGTATGGTTCTATAACAATAAAATATGATTCTTGCCCATACTATTTTCAAACAGTTTACTTGCAATCAAGCTTTGGTTACAAAAGAGACATGGCTTTCTGCTTCCAAAAAAGTTTTTGTTCTATCCCTTGGTTGAATGCTTTTTCGTCAGTTTTTTGTTTTGCTTCAGAGCTGTTGGTTTATTTTTGTGTGTCGCTTAGTTTGAAAAAATAAAAATAATAAATTACAAATAACACAAAACTGATAAATGCTAGCAATTAATATTCGGCCATATTGTGAAAACCATTTGAAATCGCAAAAAGTGTTCTTTTAATCGGACAATTTAGTGCATTCGTAGCTTAGTTCGGATAAAATATTTTAAACATCTGAAACATAAAAATTGACATAATGTTTTAAAACTAAATGGTTTTGTAAATAAATCATGTGTCAGCAAATATGTATGTACATAATATATCTATTTGAGAATAGATAACACTTTTTATTTCAGATTCCACACACCGACCAGCTAAAAAATAATAAAATTTAACCATATATATGGTTGTATAGAACCATATATAAGGTTATTTCGAACAATATATTGTAATTTTGAACCATATATATGTTTGTCTCGAAGCATATAAATGGTTATTTCAAACCATATAATGTAATTTTGAAACATATATATGGATGTCTTGAACCATATATATGGTTAATTCAAACCATATATTGTAATTTTGAACCATATATATGGACCATATATATGGTTATTTCAAACCATATATTGTAATATTGAACCATATACATACATGATTGTATTGAACCATATATATGGTTGTATTGAACCTTATATATGGTTAATTCAAACCGTATATTGAAATTTTGAACCATATATATGGTTGTCTCGAACCATATATATGGTTAACTGAAACCATATATTGTAATTTTGAACCATATATATGGTTGTTTGGAACCATGTATATTTAAAACAGTATGGAACATTATATTTAAAACAGTTTGTTTTTAAACCATAAATTCAACCATATATTCAATCATAGTTAGGGACTTCACAACAGCACACATTTTAGAACATGTGTCTTAATATAACGACGTTTAAATTTTAGTCTTTTGCTATGGGTTAGTAAGTTTGTTGTTTTTGTTTTGTGTGTAAATGAAATTTACTACCAGATGGCAAGTTTAAAAGTCCAAGAAGCATGTTTTTTTCAATGCGGCAATATTTTAAATAAAGAATTTGTGTGTGTTTTAAGTGTATTAGTGTTTCTTTAGCTTGTTGATAGGTACAAAGCACTATTGTGCTTGTGTTGTTGTTATGTTTGCTGTGTATTTTGAGTTCGTGTTGTATACATGTAAATAGTGAGAAATATTCGGCAAAGTTCGTCGTTACTTTTATTACTTTAATATGCTGTGCTTTATATCGTTACTCACAATGAAATTTTAAGGTGTAACGATATTGATATTTCCAAATTTTAAGATACACATTGTGAATTCCCTAAGTATGTTGCTCTTCGATTATGGTTGCCTCAATCATGTTTTTTCTTTGCGTGCAGGATAGCGTATGAGTGTCAGTATTTAATGGATTGATAAAATATTAAGTATACGACAAACTGGTACAACCACTTTTTGTTTTAATTTGTCGTATAATAAAGTCGCCATAAAACGTATTTTTGAGTTTCCGCCAGCTTGAAATCTATTTTATATCCATGGGAAAAGTTGCATAGAATTGTTTATAGATTTATATCCCACGTACGATATTTAAAACAAAAAAAGAGCTCACCCTACCATACTACATACCTTGCTTTTTTTTTAATTGACTAGTATTTTTCATACAAATTTAAAAGTTCATCAAAGCATTAAGCTCCCGCTTTTGCATGCATATTTGTTATGTATTAATTTTGCAAAGTTCGAATATGGCACTTAATATTACATTAAATTGTTATTTAAAGGAGATTATTCGAAGAAAAGTTAATAAGCAAAACAAAACTCAAATTCAGCCCGTAAATTTTTTGACATATTCTCGTATTCTCGCCATTTGTTTGCTTATCAGTGCAGACGGCACTTAAAAATAACAAAAATAAAAAAGTTAATGTGAATGATAAAAATAAGAAAAACATTTACACGCATAAATGACGATTTTTTTTATTTTCTAGCATCAAAACCTCTAAAACATCAATGTTAATTATACGAAAAACAAGCATGACGCCAAGTGCCTTCTAACTTCCCATCGCAAAACAATATAGAAGCATGAAATATTATAAATTTATGATTGGTTATAAACAAATTTACACTGTGTATCACAACTAAATTACCAAATTGCTTCAAATGTTTTTTAAAAATGCATTAATATCATTTTTATTTTTCACTTATTTACATATAACTATAACTATAACATTTTAATTAAAAATGATTTCATATTACCCATTAGCTTACAAAACACCGATCAAATGGTTAAAAATTGGAAAAACCAGAGGACCATGTAAATAAATACTTAAGATATATCTATCGATTTATTAAATTTATTATTTGAGATATTCCACCAAATTCATTTTTAATTCATTTTTAAAAAAGTTTTATTTGTTAAGCATAAGCATATTACTCGTATATGATTTTTGAAAGTCTGTGCATAAGATAAGAGCTTTGAAGCTTTTCAAAAGTATGGTTGAAAACTATTGATGATTTGATAAAGCACCAATGAAATGCAGGCATATAGAAATGCTTAAACCGCAACAAATACATTTTTTTAATATCCATAGATTATAGATTGTCATTTAAATGAAATTTATCGCCCATGTTCTGTAAACCGAATTCGAGTAAATTTCTCGTTTCTCAAAAATTAAATAATGCTCTTATTGTTGTGATTTAAATCATACATAGTAAACTAATTTCAGATACGATATTTTAAGCTCTATAAAATAGAAAACTCCAAAAAAAATCTAAAGGAAATTCGCTATTTGTGGATTTAATTTTTCTAAATCGAGCGATTTTCAGAACAGGTAGGTATTACACATTTTTTGTGGCATGAATAACTTAATATAGCTATTCTTCTACCGATTAAATGTACACTGATAGAAAAACTGTCATAATTTTGATGTAATATGACATCAATACTATTACAAGTGTCTTCAGTTGGCCCTCTTGTTATGAACGACAATGATGAGAACTCTGTCATCAATGGAATCTTACGTACTTTTTTCTATTTTAAATATAATTTTTATTAATAAGGATTTATTTGTTGAGGGTTAAGCAATATCTATATGCATGCATTTCATTGGTGCTTTACCAAATCATCAGTAGAGTTCAATTATGCTTTTGAAATGTTTCAAAACTCTTATTTTATGCACAGACTTTCAAAACCCATTTGAGAATTCACAAGCAATAATATTTTGAAAATCACAAAATAATAAAAAAACGTAGTCGGACTAGAAACTTATACAAAACCCAACAAAAAATTTATATTTGATATGAATTATTATTATTATTTTTTTACAAATAAATAAATAAATCTTTATTTTAAATAAAATTGGGAGAATATCTCAAATAATAAATTTGATTTTTATTAATATGATTACTAATATGATTGTTAATATGATTATTTCGAACGTATTTACTTTGTGAATCCAAATTGATTATTAGACTAAGGTTCCTAGCGTTATATTCAGAAAGAATTGGGGATGATTAATATTCCAAGGAACAAAGGAAAAATTAACATCAAGTTAATTTTTCAACGTACATAGCAGAACAGAATAGCGCCACTTTCGGAAGCCGCTACACTTTCATTGACAGTGCTCACGTGTATTTGCTTATCACCACTTTTCAGGTTGCTCTGTTTATAACGTTACGAACCTTAGCCTAATAATCAATTTGGATTCACAAAGCAAATACGTTTAAGATAATCATATTAATACTTAAAAATAGTTTTGCCAAAACTTTTTGTGTGAATTGAATGTTTTACTATTCCTTAAAAAAACTAAACACGTAAATCATTATTTATGATAAAATCTTTAGAAAATCGCAAATTTTATCCTTAATCAAGAACTTTTAGAGTAAAGTTTATTTTCTTATTATTTAAACAGCAAGCGGTTATTGCAACAGATTTTTGTTTTCTTTCCTTCCTCAAATTCTAATATTTTTGAGTGAAGAAGAAAAGGTACGAATTTGTATTTGATTGAGAAATGATTTTGGGTAAATTGCCATTGACCTTGCAAAAGTCAGACAAAGCTTTTGTAAATTTACATTTAATGACATTAATTGTCACATCCCCCCATTTTTATGTCTGAGAAAAATAATTCATTTAAGAAGAGATGCAATTTGATGAAACCTAAAAGCAGCTGTTAAAGTATCTCACATACATGTTTGTTCATATATTAATTCTCTTAACAGGAAAATGAATATTTCCTTTTTACGCAACTGAAAGGATGGCTTAGAAAGCCCATGATAGGGGATGTTGGTTGATATAACTCCTACAACAGCATTTGTCAGCCTGAAATTTTATAAATTTCGTGACATATTTTTTATAATGCTAAAAACATATGATTTTGCGGAACCTTAGACTTAAAAATATTTCAGCTACGTCATTGCCTGATTGTCATCTCGAAAGGGTTTTAACTGACTTTATTTCTAATTTATCTTAATGCCATTATAGTCTTTATTTCCTTTTGATAAAAAGAAAAGTTTGACATAATTTGTCTTATGTCAAATAAGTCCTTGTCCCACTGAGAAAGCACTTAGAGCCAGAATTAATTTCTGACACACTTTTTTGCAATTCACAGCCGCTGCTGCTATTTGTATCGCGTTTTTGTACACACTTTTTGTTTATTTATTTGTTAATTTTCAGAGTGTGTTGTATCGATAAAGCAGATGAGGAAACAAATTGAAAGCGGCTTTTTCTTCAAATTAAAGTAAATTATTTTGAAATATTAGCAGAATTATTTTAAATGTTCAACATTTGTGAAACTAGTGCGTTTTCTATTTACTACTTTTAATTGTTCGAGTAGCATCAATGCTTCTCATTTGGATACTTTATAATTTTAGCGACTTTTTTACAAGCACCATATTCAATATTTGAGCACTTATCAAAATGTTCCTTGATAATGAGCAAGGATTGCTACTAATAGCTATGACTTCTTTTCCACAAAAAGAACATGTTGGCTGGCGGCAATAATGTAAAGATTATTTCAAAAATAATATTTAAAATATCGTTTGAAAAAACCCCTTTACTGCTCAATTAACATAATTTATGTAAATGAATACGATGTAAATCGATTTTCATTGGAATGAGTATCGTTTTCGTAAACTTTAGATTATTAAAAGTCATGGTTTAATGTTTATGCTTCATAACTTGGCATATGTTTTTGTTTCTCTCCGTATGTTTGGTGTCAACTTTTTCAACATAATTTCAACGTTTATGTTCCTTGTGGTTGGTTGTTGTTGAAGGAATTAATTTACACTGGTTTTTATTCACTATTTCTATCATCAGTAAAATTTTAAAAATATACATATTTTTATACACAGAAAAAAAAGATTTGTACCTAACTACAATTAAATTTTTTGTTATAACAATTAAATGATTAATTGATTTTGAGCCTGCAACGATTTTCGCAAATACAATTACAAAATTGTAAGTCAAAAGAAAAGCAAAATAATATTTTCAATTAAATATATTAACAAAGAACTTGTTCACAACAAAAATTTTATTAAAATTTTGTAGATATCAAAACTATTTCAATTAAGATTATTGTTATATCAACAATGTGAATTGTTGAATTTTGATTATCATAATGGTTTATTAACAATATTTTTTTATACACAATCAGAACACTCGAAGCGACTTTTTGCTGTCTGCGAAAAACACTAAATGTCTTTGGGCGGAATCGAACCGGGACCTCTTGACTAATAGACTAACGTTCTTACCTCTCAGCTAAAGAGCAATTCGTTATTAAATACACAAATAATGAATACACACAAAACTTGATTTGCTTTGTTTCATTTACGTTTGTGCATTCCGTTATGATATAATTTAACAAGTAATTTTGTTGAGTAATTTAATTGACTAGAAAAATTTAAATTTGTTATATCAACAATGATGATTGTCATTTTTTTTCACAATTTTCAACAAAAAATTTAGTTGGCATTTTTAATCAAAAAAATATTCAAAAATTTTTGAAATTCTGCGTCATGCATACACTCAAAATATTCTGTACGTAAAATTAACTGAAATTGCAATATAAAATAAATTAAAACTCAATTAAAATAGGTCCACTTATTTTTCATTTAATTTAAATGTTATAAGATTAAATGAACTAAGCCCGTAAAAATGATGTTTTCTATCTTTTAGTTGGTTTATTTTAACTAGCAGAAAAAAACAAGCAACTAAACTATTTAAAAATTAATGAATCTTACTTTACTTTGAGTAATTTAACTGTCACAAGAACTAATCACGACTTCCATAACGTACAGAATGTTATTTTTATGCATGCATTTTTTTTGGTACTTTAATGTGTACTTAGTTTTTTTTATTGAATGTTAGAGCCAGTTAAAAATAAGATTGCTTAGAATTTTAAATGTTTATTCTCTTAAAAATGATTGCACGGAATACTTCTTGAACAAAATACATATCTTTATTGTCATAATATTGTGAGTGTAACAAAAATTTTGGTTATTTCAGTTTGTTCAAAAAAATTTCTGTGTTTGTCATTTCAACAACTTAATTTGTTATATTAAATAAATATATTTTTGAATTTAAATTAAATATTAACAATTCGAATTGCTAGTTGCAGTTTGATGAGATTTTTTTCTGTGTATGCAGCATTTATAGTTTGAGATGTTAGTTCAGCCGTCTTTACACTGTCTGAGTTTTCGTCTGATTTCAAGAGCTAACTTTGAGAATATAACATATAATACTCAAATTCATATATTCTAATGGAATATGAATCTTGGGTAAAAGGCATTTAAAAGTTTAAAAATGTTAGTAAGCATAAGGCTGGTATTAGCTTTTTAGTGGTTATAGTTTCGGTTTAAACTAAAATATGTTTCGGGAATTTTTGTTGCATATGAAGAATGTGATAAGCAACACTTTTCTGCATTAACTTCAAATTTTGATTCTTTAAGATATGACTACGTAATAGCTTTCATTCTTTATGCTGTATTTACATTAAAAGTAAAAGGATTCGTAAGCACTACGTTGAGCGCCTTATATTAATACAACGACAAATATCATTGATGGCATGAAATATTGGTGAAATACTGTGTATATTATATTGGTGAAATATTATATAAATTGTATGTAACTTTTTTTCAGCATATTTTAATTATAAAATATTGAATTTTTAATAATATTCGACGACATGGCAAAATCTTTGCATTTCTATACAATATTTCTGAAATTATAAATCTCAATCCATCCCAATTGGGAATTCCAACTTTCTTTCCTGCAATATTTTTCTATTTAAAGAAAAGCGTAAGAAATATTAATCGCCAGACAATCTAAATATTCATAAAAAAGTATGATAATGGAAATTTCTATTATATTTCTAATGTTCCTGAAGTATTTGTTTCCACTTGTGTTAATTTTGCAAAGATATAAAGTTCTATATATGGCAGTGTTAAATGGAAGAAAATCTGCCATAAAAAGGCAAATGAGCGCAGACAAGAACATTGTATGTAGCTGCTGGCTAATGTTGGCTGTTGTTGTCGGTTGCTTTTTTTATAAATCTATTGCTTGTCGTTAAATTCTAATTTGAAAATCGTTTAAATGGTTTAAAAACCCATCTGAGCAGAGTATAAAATATTGTAATTGTTGCTTTTATTAGATGATTATCTTTGATTTTTATTTATATATATTTTTAAATAAAGTAAAACTTATTGAAAAAATAACTAAACGTTTATAAAAAGTTATTAAAATTTAATATGGTTTTCATGCTCATGAACAAATAAAGTGAACTTATGAAACTTTTTCCGTATTAACTTAATTGATGACAGCTTTTGTTTGTTGTTGGCATTTTGTTTTAGTATTTTGTACATACTAGTCATTATTAATTGTAATGTACAACAACTAAACACTAATTTTTCTCTTACATTGTTAATCTTGAAACTTTTTTTTATACAAAATATATTTATGTGCATTTCCTTCCATGTGTATTTTTTTCATTAATATTTTATGTCAATAGGAAAAACATTTGTCTTTTAAGGATTTTCTTTCAATTCAATTTATTTTCGTTTGTGTAGAAATGTCCGATTATCCAGCAAACACACGTTGGAACTTTGGCATGGTAAAGCGAAGTTGTTTTAATTATTTTTTATTTGAATGCTTTCGGATTAAATTTTATATAGGAGTTTATTTTCACAATTAAGTGACAAAGATGAACTGACAATAGTTGCGATGTCTCCATACAACAGTGCCCGGCATGTAGAGAAAGTGGAATAAATGAGAAATAATATGTTGTTTTAGATTTTGAAATGTGTTATTATTGTACTTACTTACAGCCAAAAAATATGTAGGCAAATAAAGAATAATTAAATTTTGAAGAATTAACTGTTATTTTTCGAAATCGAACCCATGCTCTTTCAGGTTTTTTTAAAGACGAGATCTCTTCTTACACTATCTCATATGCTGTTCGACATCTGTAGAAAATACAATCCTGTAGCGCGATTCTGTAACTTTTATTACGATAATCGTATCGTTAAAATAAATATAACGAAAATTTATCGAATTTGTTACTCAGTAACATTTATAACGATATTCGCTGTCGGTTAACGAACGACAATAATTTTTCTGTTGTTAATGGATAGACAAGAGTCAGCTGTGCAGCCGTAGCACGTACTTTATGCTAACAACTAAAGTTATTGTTCTACAACAATATAGAAACATTATAAAAATAACAATATTTCTATCATTTAAACATTTATTTTAACATATATTTCCCAAAATTAAGAAAAATTAATAAAAAAAATTTTCTGTACACTGTTTGGCATGAACAAATTCATTTGTTTTTTTTTCATTCCTCTTTGCTCTTTTCGCTTTTTTTTAACAAAGATGCTACATGATATCGAATAAATTTACACAATCGCACTATCGGTACTGCATGCGACTAAATATGTCGAAAAATGTTACGATTGTCGGATCGTTAAAAGTTACAGAATCCCGCTACAGATGTAATGAGTTTATGGAAAGTTTTAAAAAAGTAATAACGAAACTTTATATCTGGGTTGCATTTTCTACAGAAGTCGAACCGCTTGTGGGATAGTCTAAAACTAGCTTTAGCTATTTCCGACTTATTTTTTTAACTGCTAAAACTAGTTTTCATATACAAACACAAGTTAAAACAAAATGTACTTGTTTACTTATTTCTTTAATAATAAGAAAGTGTGCAAATAACAATTTTCAGATAATGATATATGTAAGTATTCTATATACTTATGTATTTGATGCGTTATCAATAAGTAATCTGTGTACATAGCGCAACATAATGAGATAAATAGCTACTACACATTACTTTGTAAGTCCCTATCGAAATTCCTAAAGTTTTTGCTGACGCCGCTTTCGACGGTTGCTACAACCAGTGTTGTCAGATATGGTGATTTGTCGCCAAACATTGCGTAAACAATTAATCGTGCACTTAAAGGATTAATCGTCATATGTGTTTTTAGTTTTATTAAAGTTAAATGTTTACATGATTTCCACAATTTTTCGTTTAAAAGTTAAAACATTTCTATTTAAATGACATTTTCAGAAGCAAGTTATATTTCAAACTTGTGTTTGCTGGGTAAGTGTGAATATTGTCTGAAGTTGGGGGATTATACATACAAAATCTTTTTCGTAACCAACACACTTTTTTCTTATTCTTTGCTTAAATTTTTCATATTTTCGGTTGACTTGTGACCCAAGATGTAACCTTACACAATTTTATTGAAAAAGATCAAATTCCAACTAAAACCCTGTGTACCCTTCCAACTATAGGAAATTTATATAAAAAATGACAAGGTAATTAATTTCTTTTATGATTCTGGAATGTATCGCGTAGTGTGTATTTAAAATAATTACAATTTTGTCGTATTGAATAATAAAGTTAATACAAGTTATCGGATAATCGTTTTCTATTGAATGTGATATTTGCATTAGAGTATTAATTTATTTTTGTCATACTGACAAAAAGCGAAACTTTTTCAGTTATATTTTTGTATTAAAGACTTAACAGGTGGTGTCTGTTCTCGTAATACTGAAAATTTAAAATTCTTCAAAAGTTTACCAGACTGTAAAATACAAACAAATGAACATGTATGAATTTAATAGATTTTCTGCTTGCGATTGACAAAAAACAGTAATCATTTTGCAGTAAAGTCAAGAGGTATTTCAGTGTTTGCTGAATAATGATTTTTTCAAAGTAATAATTTCGTAACACATATTAATTTTATTTTGAGTGTTGTAAGAAAGAGAACACTGAAGATGGCACATAGCCAAAATCGGTCTGATTACAAAAGAAAATGTATAATTTCCCTAAAATTATAGTCTTATTCATTCGAACATTCAGCTAGAAGTTGGGAAAAAGTTTTATTAACCGAATTAATAATTTATTAACCGAATTTTCTAGCTTATTCTAGTTAAAGTAGTTCTTAAAATATAAATTAGTTTTACTTAATTTTGGGTTTTTTGACTAATTAATACGAGTCATGGAGCCAAGCAGCTCCTATAATTTATCTTTACCGTCTATGAGTCTGTTTGTCTCGAGACTGAGGGTAACCACTTTGAGGCCTTGCACTAAGACTAGGGTTTGGTATTCGGGAATTCCCGGGACAAGACTAGCTATTATTCCTGGGAGATTTTTGAGATTTCCCCGGGAAAACGGGACATTAAAAGTACACCTTATTTCATAAATATATGGATTTTATCTGACATATTTACAAAATGTAGTTAGTGACAGCGAAATTGTTTTTGCGTCTTATAAGAAATTTGTATTATAATCCCGTTTTTCTTTAATATCAATACAATTTTCAATGTTTATTTAAAATATAAAAGTTTATTTGACTGATTATACCAAAAAAAATTGCACGCTGATATTGTTTAAGCTCTCTTTTAAATTTGCTACGTATTTCATCGTCGGTTTAAATACTAAAATTTATTCTTTTATTTCAAACTTATACGGAAATTTCATAAAAATTCCATGAAATTGAAGTCATGCAATTTTTCCTAACCCGTCTAAGAAAAAATTATTGCTTGATTTGAAAACTATGTACATGCAAGATGAATTTAGTAGAGAGTATCGTTTAATCAGGATATATGAACAAGGTGTAACACCTTTTGTATGTATCAATGATTGCAGTGCTGTAATCGGTTTCTTAAGTAAATAATTCGATCTTTAACGAACCTTGAGTAAATGAAAACATTTTGAAAAGTTTAATGTTAATTTTAAGCTCATAGAAGTTGTAAAAACTTTGAGTTGGCACGACTTGAATTTATTACAAGTCAACGCTATTATTGAAACCCTGAGGAAGTTGTTTTACGAGAAATAAAATGAAAATTCAAAGACATTTATGAGGCGTTTATTAGTTTTTATTTAAAAAGAATGTTTACATTAATAAAACAACAAAAATTTCGTCAATTTTCATTTAATAAATATACTTAATTTAGAAAATCAATTTTTCCCGGGAATTCCCGGGAACACGATTTTTCTATTCCCGTTTCCCGGGAAGTGCATAAGTCTGGAAAATCCCAAACCCTAACTATGACTTAAAATCGAATAAACCTTTTCTATATTCTCTCATTTAAAAACAGTGGATTTATTGCCATAAAAAATATATTCAGGGTTTTCAAACTTCGTATTAAAGTGTCCTTTTAAAATTAAAACCCTTTTAAAGACACGAAATGACAAGACCATAACAACAAAGTACATTGCAACATAATTTATTAAAATAGTTTTAGTTTTAAAAGGATACTTTAATACGAATCATAAAAGCCCTTATTAAATATTAAGTACTCAGGTACTCAAAGACTCAAAACATTTGCAATACCAGCCGGCTATTGTTTTTAAATATTCCTTAGAAAATGTATTTTATTTCAGATAAAATCAAGCAAAAATAATATTATGGATGTATAAAAATTATGCCGTAGTTTATTTGCTTTTTGTTTAAAAAAAGGCAATAGAAAAAAAATTAAGCTATTGAATGTCAAGATTACTTGCTTAAACCTCAATCTCTACGCCACCAACCATAATCAAAATAAATAGAGGATGCTTTTAAGATTTTATACAGGATCTATTTACGATGCCATATCAACAGCTCAAAACAATATTTACTATAAAAAATCCTTTCCTCTTAAATAATAAAAACATATCTGTATGTGCGAGGTAAACTACACCAAGTCAAATTTTTTTTCAAAATACGTTTTTATACTATTGGAATCAGCATTTTTTCCTCCATCGATAGCTGAAATCCAGTAAGTTCTATGTTTTAAGGGACAGTAGTATTGCTCACAACCATTTTCGAGGTAAACAACACCAAGTCCTATTTAATAAGTAACGCTAATATTATATGACGTAATTTTATAACGGATGTTTTAGACTTAAAAAAATAATATTAGAGTTATATAAAATATTTTGGGTAAGTCAAATTGTTAATCCAACAGAAATATAACCATTTGCGATTTTAAACATGTTTTACGGTCTGCTGTGAAACTTTCAAAATATGACTTGGTGTAGTTTACCTCACACATACAGAGATATAATATAAAAGTGAAACAATTTCTGTGCCATCAATTACAAATTGGGTGATAAGCTGATTTTACGATACACCAGCTTTGGCTTGAAAGTTATTAGTGAGGAAATGCGAAAAAGGGTTAAACATTTTCATAGTGATTTCTTAAATATTTATTTTATATACAAAATTTAGTCAATAACGTGTTGTTTTTGTTTTCTTTCATCATAATTTTCCATATACAAGACAAGAAATATGATGGAGATAAACCGGATGTAATTTTGTGAATTTTTTTAAAAAACTTTATAAATTCCACTTAAGTAAATTTGTATCTTTATTTACTAAATGTTACAAATACAATTACAAATTATATCATAACTCAATTTAAATGAGAATAGTAACAAAGACCTTCACTCGCTGTAGTGAAACAGACCAGAGTCTATGTTGGGAATCGAATCCACAACCTCCACACTGATAGGCTAGCACACTACCCACTAGCCTACCGAGGCACCCAAGGAACTTAAGTAAATTTTTGACGATCTCTGAGAGTTTGTGGCTATGTTTGGGCAAATCTGTTTTTGTAGCTCATTTGGAGCATATAGAAATTGTAGCCAAGGATCCGTACTATTCGAAAATATAAGTCGCATTTTTCAATTGTATTTTCGAATTTTTTACAAAACTTTAAAAATTTAACTTAAGTAAATTTTTAAAGTTTCATTCATTTTAAAGTTAATTCATTTTACATATGATGGTTATTTATTTAGTGTATAGCTAAAGTAAAGTTTGATGCTGTTGTGGCTGTAGCATGCAAGTAGCACAAGTTCAAATCTTGGCTGGAGCAGCCAATTAGAACACAACGTTTTCATCACGTACGTAAAATAATTAATAAAAAAAGCTACATTAAAGTCTGGTTGTTTCAGCTTGATAAAACTATAATTCCAAATGATTCTTAGTGTTGTTTCAATATCAAATTTACGTTGTTTCAACTTGAAATAACTTTAATTCAACATGTTGTTCAAATATAAAATTCGCGTTGTTTCAACTAAAAATAATTTTTATTCAACATGATCTTTCGTATTATTTCAGTATAAACTTTATTTTGATTTAACTGTACAGCAATATTAAATCAACATGAAATATAGTTCATTCAAAAGGATAACTGTTTCTTTAAGATTATTGTAAATCATGTTGAATTAACACGAAACGCCTATGAAGCAAAATCACTACCGAAAAATGTTAAATTAACCTGGTTTTCGACGATTTTACATTGAAAATTTTAAAAATACTTTTACGCTTAGACCTCATTGCCATCAGCCAAGTAGTTGCATATCCTTAATCTTTAATTAATTCACCTGAGGTGTACACAATTGGAAGAAACTTTCTAAACTTTACTCCGCACTTGTTAGTTTTTTCAGCTTTCATTTGATAGTTTGAAAATTCACTATTGCCCTTGTCTTTGTTCAATCGAGCTTTTATTACTTTCTTCATTACAGGTTGAAAAATTATTAGTTTACGAATACTATGTACCGTGTGAATGCTTGTTTGACCTTATTAATTTATTTATTGAAACAATGTACTTTCTTAGCTATGTGCCTTTAGTGTTTGATAAATTACAAAAAAAAAGAATATAAGCAAATATTCTTGTTTGCTTCAGCTAATTGTTCGTTTGAAATTTCTAAATATTTATAGACAAATTATTTTACAGATCAAGTCAACAAGTTTGTGCAATAAATTGCAAAAAAATAACAAAATAGTTTATTTGTGCTAGTTAAATAATTTGTTTGAACGTTTTGCTGTATTACGGTACCAACTAAGTCCAAAATGTATTGAAAAACTACAGTTTATAATTGATTTCTATCCCTATTTGTAGCTGTATAACCGAAAACGTTTTACACATGTATATACTGTATGTACAATTAGCCAAATTCAATCTGATATGTATAAAATTTTTATGGAAGTTTCTTTATTTTATTCGTTTATTAATTAGATACGATTTCTGTTCAGGAGAAAAAGATTTTTTTCTGTTTTATTTTTATTTTTATTTTTATGTGATGCTAAGGCGCCTGAATAACTGCTTGTGGTAAACATGGCTAATTATATAAATAAATAAATGAACTCTCATTTTCCCATTTGATGCCATTATATTTTAATTCTCAAATCTTCCAACACATGTCGTCTAGTATTTGTAACATTAAGACTTGTTGGCTATTTCTTTTTAATGGTAAAAGTGTAAAAGCATAGAGTTGGTGTTGTTTTTATATCTTTATTATAGACTTATTTCACATTAGATTTTTAGTTTTATACAATAAACTCTAATGGAAGTGATTTTTTATATGAACTAAGATTTTTGAAAAGAAATAAAAAAGATGTTTAACTCGTCATTTCCTTTAAGAATACGAGCACTACATAAAAGACATTTTTGGCAGACGAGTTGTATGACCACTCTGCTGGAGTCAGATGCTGTTCATAATCAAAACAAATTGGTTGTGACCCAGCAAAATTTTTTGTCATTTTTGAAATCAGTACTACTTTATTAATGGGTTACAAAGTAATGAGTAGTACTTATTTAACTTATTACTATGCCTCAAATTAGAAATATTACCTAGTTTTTAATAAAATTAGTACGTATTTTTTTCATTATCTGAAAGTAGTTACAATTTTTTGATATATATGCATAATAAATAAAATAAATAGACAAGCAATTTTTAAGTCAACATGTGTTTTTGTACGGAAACTAATTTTTGTCGCTTAAACTTATAAGTCAACAATAGCTGAGAGGGTACAGTACTTGTCTTCAAATCTGAACGAGCACATTTTCGTATCCCAGCTGGATAAAAGAAGTTTAAAATATAATTATGTAAAATATTATGAGTATAAAATTTTTTTAAAATTTGAATTTGTTTATTTGACTACTTATTTTTGCGCTTCAAGTAAGCCAAGTAGTAACTAGTTAATTGCTGTGACAATGTATGACATTTGTATGGGATACCTCTTATTATTTGGACTTCTCAAACAAAAATAAGTAGTTATCGAGTCAAATTGTAAGTAGTTACGACTTAAATCCTCATATATTTTTTTGCCTATCAGTAAGCAAAGTTTTTGCTGGGGATTGACATGTAGCTCTCGTCGTTGAGGGTTATGGTCATACCACACATTACCCATAATTTTTCTACACTATATCTCGTATAACGGAGTACACTTTCTGGCGTACTCTGACCTACGGGTATTGTCTGCTTATCGAACAGGTCGTGTCGACTTTGGCAATCAATCTTTGAATACTCGCTTTCGTCCTTAAAATGTAATTGGATCGGTTGATGCTTTAATGAGATTATATCGAACTAATTTGCTTTGTAATAAAAATTGATTATAAAGTCTAACCCCCATTTGCAAAAAAAAAAAAATAAAGTGTCTTTGAAATGTATGTTAAAACAAAATTTCCATAGAAAACCCGGTTTTAGCATACATTTCAAACACACTTTATTTTTTATTTTTTGCATATGGGGCGTAAGATTCGTAACGTTATACTCAGAAAGCATTCGATTGTTGTTTGTTACTTGTTTCAGTTGATTTTTATTTATATACTGTATGTTAATTGAAATCAAAGAAGAATCTACCCACTGATACTGGTAGAGGGCACTAAAAAAATACTTATATAAGAGTTTTGGAATTTTATGCACGGTATTCATTTTAGGGGAAGATAAAGTTCCCGCCTTTTGTTCATTCTTATAATGAATCAACATAGAAAATCTTGTAATCCTTACTGCCATACATAAATAAGAGCGGCAAGCGTCGTGTTAGCAGCAGGGTACGTATTTACAGAACATTCGGACTAATTTTTTTTTTAGAATGTATTGTAAATACGTGTCCTGTTGCTAACGCGACGCTTGCCGCTCTTATTTAGGTATGTCAATTATGTTTAAAGTATAAAAAGTTTTTATCACTTTTATGTAAAACACTTCGATGAACATTTTTATGGAAAATGTTTAACCTTTAAGTCGTCGCTCTTTCTCTCTCCCTCTGTTCTTTCTTTCTCTTGTTTCTTTCTTAGAAAAAGGGCAAAAGACTCCCCTTCAACGGTTATGCAGCAGCGGGCTGAAATGTTAAACAGTTCGGTTAAATAACTATTGACATCCTCCAGAAAGGAAACGATGAGATGATGTAGCGACCAACGAAAATAGTGACTGTTATGTTCTGTTTTATTTCAAATTTTGATATTTGAATTCACACAAAAACTTTCAATTTATATAAAGATTTTAAAGGGTTTTATTAAAAACATTTCCATTATTGGTTAGTTAAAAAAATTTTTGGAGTCTATCCCCCATATTCATAAATAAATAAATGTATTTAAAATCTCTTTCAAGAACATTTTGTATGAAAAATTTGAAATAAAATCCATTTCAATCAAACTCATTTTAAATTCTATGAATATGTGGGTATATATTGTATTAACATTATTTTTTAAGCAGTTGAAAATTCTTCAGAAATTTTTAACAATTTAAGTCCACATAAATATGTTATCCACTCGTAAATAGTAAAACGTGTGCTAAGAGTATGTATAAAGCTGTAGATGGGAGTTAAACTACACCAAGTCAAATTTAAAAGAAACCGCCAAAACATTTTGAAAATCACAAATGCTTCCATCTCTGTTAGTATTAACAATTTGAGTAAACCCGAATATTTTATATAACACTAATATTATTTTATTTTTGATATCGAACATATTTTATATCGAACATCTTGCCGTTATTTATAAAAAAGGACTTGGTGCTCTTTACTTCCCAGATGGTTTTGACTTACTGCAATTTACCTATCGATAGACGAAAAAATGCTGATTCCAACAGTATAGAAAAATTTATTTAAGAAAAAACGTGACTTGGTGTAGTTTACCTCCCACGTGAAGAAATGTAATAAAATGTCAATAGAATTTAATGTTATTTGTTTAAGCTGAGCTGCAAATAAACAACCATTGTACTCATGTTCAGTTTTTTTTATTATTATTATTATTATTGTAATTTGTTCACACATACAATTTCTTACTAGGATTTGCATAAACTCATAATCAAGGAATAAAATTGTATCCATTCGATTTCATTATTGTTAGAATAATGAAATAAACAAATAAAGGGGAAAACTGAAAAAGACGAGCATGATTTATGTTATTTGGGTATAATAAAAATTATTAAATTATGAATAATATGACAGCATGTGGAATAATGTTTATTTAACCACAATGAACACTTTCAACATGACTTGAATTATGATATAAGTTTATCGAAGTTAAAGCTGCTTTTAGACTATTATATAAGCTGTTCGTATTCTGCATAAAGTCCTGCCCTGATATAATATAGTCCAATTCACAATCTTGTGCAAATTGTCTCGTATCGTAGCATTTGCAAAATGGTATACAATATTGATACTCACCACTTAAAAATTCTTAGTGATGAGTATAAATATACTACACCATTTTGCAAATGCTACGATGCAAGTCCATTTGCACAAGATTGTGAATTGGACTAATGTGTTGTTATTGATTTTTTAAAACTTTCCATTTTCTACAGAAGTCGAACGGCTTGTGAGATAGTGTAAAATAGCTATAAATTATAACAATTAAAATTTCAGCGGTTCTACTACCGCATTCACTCTCATGAACACATGTGATTTGTGTGTATGAGTATGTGTATGAGAAAGTTTTTAGACAGTTCATCAAACATTGAAGAAAAAGAGTTGACATAGTCCGTCACGTGTGGGACAGTTCCAGCCAACCAACAGTTGGAATTCTTGATTTGAGTGAAAATTCCAGCGAAACTATTGCACATGGGGAAAAAGTGTTTAAGAAGCAAATTATAAATAAAAATCCAGCTTGCTGCTGGCGAAAAAAAAATTTAAATACAGTACATATTTCCAATTAAAAATACGTTTTTATATATTGTCACGTACAGACAAATCGCGTCACGTATAGGACATACTTGAGCTTACATCTATAAAATAAACAAGAATCAATCATTTAATACAATTTTGTCTACAGATAAGCATTGCTTTCTATACTCCGAGACTTTTTCTTTAGTTTTAGTAAAGTGGAAAATTGAAATTCCATTTATCGCTTTGGTATTTTCCCATGGTAATGCAGATACATTTTTTTGGAAAATTTGTTAGGATGGCATATAAATCATACTGGTTTTTTAAACTAATTGACACTACTTGCTGTTTGTTACTCCAGTAATCCTATGTTTTAAGGGACAGTAGGACTGCTCAACAAAATCTGCGAGTTAAACAACACCAAGTCCTTATGACGCAATTTTATTACGGATATGTTAGATTGAAAAAATAATATTAGAGTTATATAAAATATTTCGAGTAAGTCAAATTGTTAATCCAACAAAGATATAACCATTTGCGGTTTTAAACATGTTTTTGCTGGCTCCTGTAAAATGTTCAAAATTTGACTTGGTGTAGTTTACCTCCCACATACAGATATGTTTTTGTTTTGAAGCACTAAAGAAATAAAGCGCATCGCTTTAAAATATGAGCTTGCTCAGAAGCTGATTTCATAGCGCGACAACAATGCAGGCTTTAAAGCGAGAAGGTTGGCAAATGGACACACATCGAATGGGTAGTATGGATAAAAAAAAGTATTTGATTTTTACTTATATAAAAGCTTCGTACACAAGCTATACAAAAAAGCTGATGTTATAGTGCTGATCCAAAGCAGGTTTTTAAGCGAGAAAAAAGCATAAGTTTGTTTGAGTTTCTTGTTGCCGTTGTTGTTGTTGCGTTGGACTACAAACCTGAAGGATCTTGGTACGATACTAGTTGAAGTTAAAATAACAAACAGTGAGTAAAAATATAAAATTAATAAAAATAAATAAAGTTACGAAATAATAAAAATTAAAAATGGCGTTAACGGCGCCAATCAACATTGAACCATTTTTTTCATATATTTTCAGTTTTAGTGCTGAAAAATGTTGAGGATTCTCAGCGCTTCAAAAAGGACCTTTGTGAGCAAAAATGAAGTACTCCAAACCGGCAACTCGCCATATAGAAATCAGGAGCGATATCAGTAGGCTTATCAGCGCTACTTTTACTCCATAATGGTATAAGCCTGCTTTATTGGAAGCTATTTTTTGTACTGGGTATATTTGCTAAAGTTTTACTTTATATTTAAATAAAATTTTATTAATTTAAATGATTATGTTTCTTGTATCCAAAAACTTCCTTAATAAAATTCTAACTTTTTCTGCAACAAAACGAAGAAAGAATTGCCACCGTCTAATTCTATTTTGCATTATTGCTTTGGTTGTAATTTAATATTGAGAATCTTATATAAAAACTTTTTTTCTCATAAAATATTTTGTGGTAAAATATGAGTGTTCCCAACTTAATGTATCTTTTTAGCAAATTATATATTATCTTAAAGTATTTGCTTAAACAAATTATAGAAACGTGTGCTTTGTTGCATTTAATTTTATTACAAGCTGGTAAAATTTTTTTGTTTTATACATAGTTGAAAATAAATACGAAATAACGAGCAAAACAAATTTAATGAAAAGTCACTGACTGCTCTTTTTAAGACTTTAGTGGCCTTCTTTTTGTGATATTTGTTGGTAATTGCTGTCGAAGAATAAAAACAAATTGAAAGAATTGAATTTTTCTTCTTCATATTTATTTTATTGACATAGATCCCAGAATTATTTAGATTCCTTAAATTCAATTTGTTCAATTAGGGGAAAAATTTAAATGTTTTGGCGTTTGTTTTTGTTTTTAAGTGTTTGTTGCTTTTAAGTCTAATTTTGTAATCCTGTCGATTGTCTAGAGCACAGATTTCCCCCGCCAAAAAAAAACCAATCACATATTCCCTAAAGCAAAATACAATATTTTTCAAAGTCTATAAGGAATTAACAAGATTAAAAATAAAAGCAGACAGGTAAAGCAAAATACTTTTTCGTTTAAGTAATTTCTATTAAAAGTGAAAAAAAACAAAGTCTTAGTACACTGAGTGTAGATATAAATAACTGAATACATTACAGCGGATTAAAGAACTCTTATCATGTTTTTCCTTAGTTTTTTCTTCACTTTTGTTTTGAAAAGCAATTTGTTCAAGTAACGAGACAACTGTACGGGAGTAGACACTGTTGGAGCCTCTGATCTGAATGTGTGTGCTTATGAATATGGTGGTGGTGTATCTATGATTTGTTGCAGAAAAAGCAATTGAGACATGTTTGGAAAAGTCATAACTTTTTCAACACACTAAGTTGTGTCATTGACAGTCAAAAGAAAAAAATATAAATAAATAAAAATAATATAAGAATTTCGTAAAATAAAAAACAAGTTAAAATAACTTTAAGAATTAAGAAATAAAGAGAAAAACACAACACTTAAGAAATAAAATTTTTGAAGAAATTGTGGCAATGCCATGAATAATTCAAACATTTGTCATATTTGTTAAGTTTTGATTGCCATGTAGATTTTTTATACCCTCCTTTTAGTGGTTTGAAATTTATTGCACATTTTGGAATATATTTTTAAAATTTTTTGGAATTTTGTAGTAATTGTCTTCAACATACTTGTCCTATGACTGGTGAAAAAAGGATTGGTATAATATGTTCCCAAGTCGTGAATGATGAAATGTGAACACATCACCTGTTTAGAACAAAATAACTGTACAAGCAGATATTTTTCAAATCGAAAATATTTACTTCAGGTAAAGTAGTATGAATAGTATGAAACAAACCATCACAGGACAAATACCATAAGCTTGTATCTAGATTATATCAATGAGTATCTTGATTATGCCAATTGACCCCCTCCAATGACAAAGCCATGTAAAAGTGACAGGTCTTTCTAATATGAAGTTCTAAAACTCGATCCGTTTTCTAGTACTTGGGAACCAGTCTCGTGATTTTTCTTGTGGTAGGTTCTTTTTCCTCTAGGGATGATATCAGCGGAAAATTCCCTTATCAGCAGTTCGAAAATGTCATCTTCAATCAGGGATGTCAGATTTTTTCCGACCTATGTCGCCAAATTTATTTTAAAAATCGCCAAAAGTCGCCAAAATCACTTGTAGGTAGTTTTTCTTAATATATATTTAATAATCAATTTGTTTTTATATATGTAATAATTTTTTTAATATAAATTTTTATAAATTAATCGTATAAAAATTTAGCAGAAAATCGCCAAAAGCAGAAAAAAAATCACCAAAAATTATTTCTTGTAAATTGTTCTCATTCAAATTCAAAACGCATTAATGACTATAATTAATACAAGAAAAATAAACAAAATCAAATTGTTTTAATTTTTTGCAGACGAGTTTTGCTAGGATTTATTTTTGAAACTATTCCTTCAGCAAGCAAATTTTCCAGAACTACAAAAATTTCAAAGTTCAATATCTTAAAAAAGCCATAAAATTATTTATCGCCAGAAAATTCGCCATGTCGCCAAATCAAAAATTTAGACGCCAAAGAAGTTGAAAAATCACCACGTTTGGCGAGAAATCGCCATATCTGACAACCCTGTCTTCAATCACAAAAATTAACCTCCGATTTGGAGACAAACTTTAACCGCCAAAGTCGAACTGCCAATTTTTTAAGTTTGTAACTTTTTTAAGACGAGAATTATCTATAAATAAATTAAAGAAAAAAAAACTAACGGCTGGCTGGATACTAGTTTTTGATACAGCTCTCCCGAAAGATTATGAAAACGACTTAAGCGGTTAAGGCTTGTGACCACAGAACTGTATATTGTAGCTGATCGTATTGTATAGGTGGAAATCACCAAAGTTTTTAGGACACTTTTACTGACATAGAGACAGACAGGCAGAGTATTTTCAACAACAATTAAATATTTTTTTGTATCATTTTTTATATAATTTTTTATTTAGAACGAAGTAGTAAAAAAATTGGCTGCACGGTCTCTTCATCAAAATTATTTGCCACGTAGACCACGCCTAGGCGGCAGCTTGCAGTCAAGTAGTTGAATATCATTTACTTTTAATCAATTCTGCTGAATCACTCTTTAACAGAGTTGTGGAAAATAGGTATTTCAAATAAATAAATTCAAAATATAAATGGTTTTTAGACTTTAACCGACTTCAAAAAAGGAGAAAGGTTATCAATTCGTCATGTATTTTTTATTTTATTTATATTTTTTTATGTTTAAATACTATATGCGGCTCAAAAAAGTGGGCAGTGCCACGCCCATGAAAATAAATTAGCATTTTAACTATTTCTACTTAGCCGATTCTTATGAAACTTTGCATAAATATTTAGTTATCGTTACTATACAACATTGCAGTTAGAAAAGTGGGCATTGCCACGCCCATCAAAAGTAAATATTGATTTTAGCTACTTCTGCTTATCAGATTCTTATGAAACTTCGTACACACAATAAGTTCTCGTAAAAGTACATGATGATAAAATATAGGGGCGGTGCCAGGCGTATTTTGCAGTCGGTTTTTTTCCAAGAATTATCTTTTAAATGAAATTTATTTGCTGGTGTTTAAACATTGCCTGTATGCATTACATTGGTGCTTTACCAAATCGCCAGTAGACTTCAAACACATTTTTTTATTTTTAGGTTTCTATTTCAAATAAAAAATACAAAATTAATTTGTAGCAAGTATTTGAAACAATAACATGAAATTAAAAATGTTAAAAACCCCCGTAGAAAATAGAGCATACCTTAAATACGGCTCGACCAATTTTCTTCAAACATAGATCGGAAGATTTTAGATCAAGTCACCTTTCAAAATTTACTAAATTAAAATCGATTTAACCATTTGGGAGCTACGGTGTCAAAGATACTCAGATTTAAGAGGTACATCTAGAAAAGATGTGATAGCTTCTTAACGGCTGGACCGATAGTCTTCAAACTCACTCTCGACCAAGTCAGCTTTCAAGTAGAAGAAACTAAATTAAAATCGGTCCAGCCATTCGGGCTGTACGATGACGTGTACAGACACTCAGATACACAGATCCATAGACACACAGACACACACTACAAACTTATAACGCCCCTCTTTTTTGGTCGGGGGTCAAAAAATACAAAATACATGTTTTCAAAATACCTATTTTCAAAATACATTTCCTATTTTCATTTTCATTTGAAATTTCTTAAAGCCAATTCTACAGGTCCAATTTTCAACCACTTTTTCGAGCATATGGGGCCGTATGTTGGCAATAACGCCACGAATGTTGGCTTCCAAGTCCCCTAACGTTTCTGGTTTGTTGGCGTAGACGAGCGACTTCACATATCCCCAAAGAAAATAATCCAATGGTTTCAAATCACACGATCTTGGTGGCCAATTGACAGGTCCATTCCGCGAAATTATGCGCTCATCGAATGTTTCCTTCAATAAATCGATTGTGACGTGCGCTGTGTGGCATGTAGCGCCGTCTTGTTGGAACCACAACTCATCCACATTCATGCCATCCAATTCGGGAACAAAATAGTCGGTTATCATGGCTCTATACCGGTCTCCATTAACGGTAACTGACTCTCCAGCATTATTTCGGAAGAAGTATGGCCCAATGACTCCACCAGCCCATAGAGCACACCAAACAGTCAGTTTTTGTGGATGCAATGGCGTCTCAAGGGTCTCATGTGGATTCTCTTCACTCCAAATGCGGCAATTTTGCTTGTTGACGTAGCCATTCAACCAAAAATGAGCCTCATCACTGAACAAAATTTTGCGATGTAAATCAGCATCGAGATCAATCTCATTTTCGGCCCATAGACCAAAATCACGACGCATTGCATGGTCTCGCGGCTTTATTTCTTGCACAAGCTGGATCTTGTAAGGTCGCAAGCCAAGATCTTTGCGCAAAATCTTCCATAAAGTTGATGGACAAAGCTCCAATTGCTGTGCACGGTGGCGAATCGAATCATTCGGGTCCTCTTCAACACTTTGCTCTACAGCGGCAATTGTTTCTTCGGTGCGCACTGTTCGACGTCTCTGCGGATGGTATTATCACATAGAGTAAACGTAGTGCGAAAACGATCCATGGTTAACCGAATTAATTGCTCTGATGAACGATTATGTCGACCATAAAATGGACGGAGCTTGCGATAAACTTCGCGAACTGAACCATTATTTTCGAAATAAATTTGCACGATTTGCAAGCGTTGTTCTTTTGTCAACCTGTTCATGATGAAATGGCAAACCAAACTAAATATTAATCACTTGACAGCTGACAAAATGGCCGCCAGTTAAAAAAGTGATGCCAACTTAAAGTTCTATACCTCAATAAAAAACACCCAATATTAGTAGGATTTTCGCTACAGTGTTGTTGCCACTGTCAGTGGTAGTGTGGGTAAAGGACTCTGGTGAATAGACTTGGTGGTCATGAAACAGCTGTCAGTTCAACCTTCCGTACAGCCAAATTTTTCTTTGAATGTTCAATATTTACATGCTTTAGAATTTCTTTCTTAAATAAAAAATAATTTGATCGAAAGATTAAATTAAAAATGAACTTAAGCCAAACCAATTTAATAACTTTGGATAAAAACCATACAGTTCGACTAAAAATTCATAACTCATTTTTTTTTTAGATTAAATCCATAAGCACTGAAAATTCATAGTAAATTCTGAAATTTTAACTATTAATGAAAAAGATTGATTTTCCTGCTTTAAATGTGTGTTTGCTAAGAATTGTTTTCTTGCAGATATTAATCGAAATTTTGCAGTTGTTTGTCTAAATATATGATAAATAATTGTGTTAAAATGCTTAAGTTTAAGCGCATCTACTTACAGCATTCCTTTGCAGTCATTCTTCGTTTGTATTCTGTCTTGATAAAAGAAGCAATTACTGCTTCTGTAATTATTGTTTTAGACAACGCCATTGTCTTCTTTACAGTCTGGGTTATATTTCAAAGTTATTTTTGTGTATGCAGCTTTACACTTACAAAGAGATCGAATCAAATAGAAATTGAGATTTGATTGGATTTTTAATTCGATGACAAACTATACAAATTTTTTTATGACTTTCTTACGTTCATCGCCTTTTCTTTTAATGTTTAGTTTATACATACTGCGATATTTATGAATTTCAAATCACTTTATTTCTTTTTACTACTACATTGTTGCTGTATATATTTTAAAAGTTGGGTGCCTCGGTAGGGTGGTGGGTAGTGTACTAGCCTATCAGTGTGGAGGTTGTTAGTTCGATTCACACCATAGACTCTGGTCCGTTTCACTACAACAAATGAAGGTCTTTGTTACCATTCTCGTTTAAAATTAAGTTATGACATAATTTGTAATTGTATTTGTAACATTTAGTAAATAAATAAAATATTTTAAAAGATTATCATACATATCATTCTTATGACAATGTTCTTTTATTTATTAATTTAATTAAGACTCTATTCTATAAATCCTTACAGACTATACAATACAGGCAGTTTATGTATTCCAATTCCTTTTCTTTTTATAACATCGTTGGTCGCAGAGATATTTCTGATATGATAATATTCTTTGAAATATTAATTTTCTTGTCTTTAATTAATATTCACAGTAGCTGATTTTAAGTTTAATGTAGCGCAAGAAGTGATAATTAATTTTCTTAAATGAATGACATCTACGACTTAATATGTAAATAGTTATCGGAAAAATTAGCCATTTAGAAAATGTATATGAAACGCCACAGAAATAAATTTTAATATCACAATACTTTGTAATAATAAAAGAAAAGAAAGTTTTGTCAGAACACTTTGAACTGACCACATACATGTCATGTACATTTATCAAGAAGATGAATCAACTTGATGATGATTTGACCAACGTTAATTTTTATACAAACTCGCAAAAGCTTTCTTAATAGGCTTAATTTTATCTATGAGTCTGTGTAGAAAGAAAAAACTCACTAGTCTCGAACTCTTATTAACATTTTATTATAATATAAAAAGGTCTTTGTTCTTAATTCTACAAATATAAGAAATGTGCACAATGTATCCTAATTTATTAATGCAGTTGTTTTTTTCTAGCTAAACAATTAACTGCCCAAAAAGTTTTGTATGCTAAAAACAATTTACTAAATATTTTCTTACCGACTTAAAAAAAGAAGGAGGTTATCAATTCGTGTTTTTTTTAATATTTGCACAGGCAAACTCTGTCATTTGTCAACCGATTTTCGAAGCTCTTTTTTTGTTTGAAAGGGTTTGCCTGCACTTTAGTCCCATAATTTTTTTGTCGAAAATCGGAGGGGGGAAATTAGCTCCCACCGCCACCCTCTTTTCGCAAGTTTTGCTCGAAAATCTGTAAGGTATTAGATGAATTTTCAATACTTTTTATTTGTTTAAAAGGGTTTGCTTGAAGTTTTCTTTCATAGAAGTAAAAATCGGGCGGACTAAGTGGTAGCCCGATATATTAATTATCGCCATTTAATTCGATATTTGAAAGGACATGCAAGGTTTGGAACTATGAGAAATTGCGCACACTCCATTTGTAGACAAACACACCATTGAACGATTTCGGTAAGGGTTTCGTGAACCATTTTATGCAAAATTACCAATTAGAAAATGTTACTGACATACATTTCAACTTTGTGAAGTACAATTTAAAGTTTTTTGTATAACAAATTTAAGTTTGTTAAGTTTTAATTTTTCAAATTAAATTATTTTGATTGAGAAAGGAGTTTTTCAAAACATGTAATAATTGCAAAGACAGATACAAATTCTTAGCTTGTGTAAGTGTCGAACAGAGCACCATGATGTTTTCGAGATCAAACGTGATCTTATCACCGTATGATGATGGCAAATCAAGTAGATAAACGACCAACCTAACTGAAAGCTTTCGGCTATCGTCGTGTATGTGTGTTTTTTTTTCTGGTCTCGAATACATACATCATGGTGTTCAGATTGACCCTCATACAAGACAATGACCTTTCAAATTGAACGGACGTAAAGCCCAAATAATTAAATATCTCTTGATTAAAAACTTATATTTCATAGAAATATCACCAAAAGTAAAATTAAATTTTTTAATTTTTTTCAGATTTTTTAAAAATTTTCATGTTTTTTGCAAGACTTTATTTTGTGAGGAGCTCCACAATTCACTGGGAATGTGTTTCGTGTACTATTTTTCATTGAAATTTTGTTCAAACAAATTTTAACTTTGCCAATTCTCAACCGATTTTTATAATTTAGGACTTAATGTAATCATAATACGATAGTTACACTTTTTAGAAAATAAAAACATTCGTAGGTTTAAAAGCAAAGTGTTGCAAAACATACGCAAAATTTAAAAAAATCTAAAAAAATATAATATTTAGGGCCTAATTGCGTAAATCACGTCACCGAAATGAAATTTATATTAAAGCAAAAACAAATTTGAAAATATTTGAAAAATTTGTTTTGGTTTTTCATACAAATTCTTCACCTAACAAACGCATAGAAATTCAAGCGTTGCATTACCTTAAAAAAATTTTAAAATTTTTATAAAAAGTAAAACAAATTTCTAATTGTTTTTGTTCTCTATATATATTTTACTTTGGTGACGTGATTTACAGAATTAGGGCCTTAATTTTTCTTTTGATGATATTTATCTGAAATATAAGTAAAAATAAAATCTTTTAAATATACACGGAAAGCTTAGGTCCTCCTCTACTCCCCACAGTTTAAAAATTTAAATCGGTGCGGAAAAAACGCAGTGAAAGGTTTTTTGTCCGTGAAGTCCCAAAAAATCGTTTTTATCGATAACTTGCGATTTCGAGGGCGTATTGTAATCTTTAAAAATGACAAATTGATGTACTAAACTAGACCTAAAAGCCTCACTAAGTCGTTTTTCACGAGTATTTTCACTGTGACACCGTGTTATTAACCTCAAGGAGTGGTGAAGGTAAAGGTGAAGCATATACAGCCTTAGTCAAATGTATGAGTAATTACAAACTTAGCTTGAACCCACATCAACAAAAGACAAAACGTTTTTGTCTTTCAAATAAAATACACTTGTTTGATGCTAACCCACACCGAAAAAAAAGGTCTTATCAAGTTTTTGTTTTAAAAGACAACCGGTAATCAGACAGCAATGCGACTATGTTTTTTTTTTGTATTTTTTCGTTTCTTTTTTCTTTTGACTTGTCTTAATTGGTGTGGGGTTACATCATAAGAAAGCACGCAATTGTGTGCAACGAGGTTTGTTTAAGTCTGTTTTGTCTTACTCTGTGTGGGTAATGGTTTATCAAACCACATGTATTTTCTGCAATCAATGTTTTTGTGCGGTTAAATTTTACTCGCAATTAAAAGCATTTTAATCCGTGTGCGTATGATTGATATAGAACTAAAATTTCAATGAATATTACCAGTAAACTCAAAAATATTTAAATTATGTAGTTATATGCAACATATGTAAAGTTTTAAATACTGACCCTCATATCCATAAAATTTAATAAAAAGAGTTTGAAATGTATTTTATTTCAAATTTTTCATACAAAGTTTTTTTTAAATAGATTTCAAATACATTTTATTTTTTTTTACGAATATGGGGGCTATAATTTACGTACACATTTGTTTTGATGTTACAGTTTTGCTGCGAAAGGACTAATTCTTCATTGTAATAAATTTTAATACATTAATTTTCTCTTTATTGTCCTTTTAGCAAAACAACAATAAATTTGAATAAAAATGGTAGTAACACAATGTTGCCATTTATTTGCTGGCATTTATTTATAAATGCTCATGGCTCAGTAATTATGTGGACAGATAAAATTGTTAGGCAGAAATAACTAACACAATTTTTTTTAAATATTTTTTATTACTAATGAAATTATGTAATGATATAGAGATGAGATGTCGAGATCATGTCAACTTGATGCATTTGTTAATGTATAAAGAATGTGTCTGCGTTGAAGAATGTTTAAAATGCATGTTTATGAAATTAAATTTAAAATATAATCAGTATTCAGTAAAATACAACGATTCCAACAATCGAAAATAATTTAATTTAATTTTTGCGAAATCCAGGCTTACATATTTTTGTTTTGTTAAAACAGAGCTCTACATTGTGAGATGAAATACTAGAATATATAACTTTCTTTTCATATCGTTTTACGTCTACAAAACAGCTGTTACTTGGAAGAAAGAAAGAAATCCCGACTTCCTTTTTCACCTTATAAGCTTATATCAGTAGTAAGAATGTTGCATGTTCTGTGCTAGAAAAATACATTACACGCTGTTACAAAATAGCATGTTTTTTATCCGTGAAAACCGACTTAGTGAGGCTTTTATGTCTAGTTGAGTAGATCATTTTGCCATTTAAAAAAATTGCAATATCCCGTCAAAATTGCAAATTATCGATAAAAACGATTTTTTGGCACTACGCGGACAAAAAAACTTTCACTGCGTTTTTCTTCACCGATTTAAAATTTTTAAGCGGTGTCGAATAGAGAAGGACTTCAGGTTTCCTTGTATATTTAACAGATTTTATTTTGACTTATATTTCATAGAAATGTCATCAAAAGAAAAATTAAAATTTGCCGATTTTTTAGCATTTTGCGTACGTTTTTGCAACACTTCGCTTGAGAACCTACGAAGTTTTTTATTTTTTTTTAAATGTGTATCTTATAAATTATTAAAATCGGTTGGGAATTGGTAAAGGTAACATTTTTTAAACAAAATTTCAATGAAAAATAGTACATGCAACACCTTTCCAGTGCTCAACATAAATAGTAAACAATATATATCTGCTAAGCTACTGGTTAGAGTTATTGGAAATCGGCATATCAATAGATGAGGGGCTATTTTTGTCAGAGCTTTGAAAGATTGCAATCAATTTGATTGCAATCACATGATTTCATGTTAATGATTGCTACTTTTTCCTTGCAATCAAAATCGTAAATTTGATTTCATGATTTCAATTTGAAATTATAGTAAAAATGATTGCAATAAATTTTTTTAAAATCAATTTCTATATTAATTGATTGCAATCAAATCCAGTGATTGCAATCAAAATGAAATCAGATTCAAAATCATCGTTCTCTTCAAATTATACTAATTTTTCTAGAAATAAAGCTTACTATGATAATTAGAAAAAAACTGCATGAAATGGGTAACTAACCTACGTTTTGGTACGTTTTTTATACAATTTTGTTGTACTTACACTATAGTAGTGATTTTAGGGAAATTGATTGAAATCAAATGATTTCATCAAAATTTGATTGCAATCAAATTGATTGCAATCAGTGATTTCAAAAAAAAAAATTATATCAAAATGATTGCAATCACAAAAGATTGCAATCTTGACATGATTTCACTTTGAAATCTGAAATCATTTTGAAATCAACGATTGAAATCAATTTGAATGAAATCATTTTCATTGCAATCAAAATTGATTGCAATTTCTTACAGCTCTGATATTTGCCCACTATAGTTTCTGAAAATTCGTAGGATATGAACTAACGGCTCTACAGTGAGCTAAAAGTAAATGCAGCGCATATGAAAAACATTATAAGTTGTGTAACTTACGCAAAGTTCAACAAATTTTAAAATTTTTATATATATTTTGTCAGTCAAAAAATATGAAAAAATCTTGATCAACTTTTTCTAATATAAGACATATTTAATTGGTTCAGTATATTATCCTTTTTTCCAAAGCTAAAGTGTATAAAAACGTTTAAATCGGTGAAAGTTACAAGACTTTTAAACTTACTGAAAGCGTCATATTCATGCACATTTGATTTCTTAGAAAATATATTTAAAAAAAATTTATTTACAATAAATACAAGTACGAGTATGAGAACAAGTTCACTTCAATCAGCCACATAAAAAGACGTATTCATACACAAAGTTCTCAAAAAGTCTCTTAATTTCGTCAACTAAGACTTTTATTTGCCTTATAAAAAAATACCAAAACTTTAACATTCCTTAAAATATTTACATCAGAGCTGGTTATAGCAGTATTACGTAAATTCGAGAGCAATACTTGATATTTTTGGGAGAAAAACCGTCTTTCTAAATTTAAGATTATAATTCTTAGCTCTTGCTCTAAACTGCTATTAAAAGTTTTATTACGATTAAAACATGGATCTCTTCTTAATACATGGTTCTCAACTTCAAGACAATTATGAAATTTGATTCGAATGATTAAAAAACCCGAATAATTGAAAACACAAATTTAAAGGAGTCCTTAAAATTCATAACATCCTTAAGTGAGGTAACGAATGATAAAAAGCATAAAACGGGTATTTTTTTAAGGAGAATTTTATGTTTCCACAATCTACAGATATGCCCTCATTCATTAAATATATTAAAACTAAGTTGAAAATTATTATTTCGGCTTAAGTTAATTATTTGACTTGATGTACAACTCAAATTATTGAGTGTGTAATATTTAGAATATCTAATCAGACTAGTAGAACGTATCAGTACTAGTGATTTAAACGGCCGCTACAACAACTTATCAGCGCTCTTTGTTTACTTTTACCATTTGTCACCGGTGGATACTAGTGAGTACGCACTTCAACTATTTAACCAATTTGTTTAACGAAGTAGAACACGAGTGGTTAGAAGCGTGGTTTTTTCAAAAGGACATCGAAAGGGAAATTTGCATCAAAAATTAAACTTTCTTTAAAATGGCATACGCCATCGTTTTCACCTAATTTTAAATTCAATTCATAGCAGCTGTCTTCAGCCTCTGTAAAAGAACTTGTCACAAGATAAGTCACGTAACTGGTTACCAAAGAATACCAAGCGGCTCGAGTTTTGGAAATTTATATTGGAAGGAGCTGCTACTTTTACATGGCGTTGTCACTAGAGGGGGTCCATTGATAGAATTCAGATACTTCGTGATAGGTTCTAGATCTAAACTTAAGATACTTGTCCTGTGCTGGTTTCTTTAATAGTAATCAAATTACAGCTACCGCCGTTGATAGTGGATAGTGTTCTAGACTATCAACCGGGTTGTCGCAGGCTCAGTTCCTTCCTAGACCCTGAGTGTTTCTGCAGAAAAGCCAATAAAGTTTGTTTGTTTAAAAGCAAAAGAGTGTTTGCTTAATTATAAAAATGTCTGCTTGTACAGTGAGACTATTTTGTAAAGCATCATTTTCCATTCCTGATTTATGTACAGAATTGTTGTCTCTTAAATGACTAGCCTTTTTTGAAAGTGTTAAATGTCAACTTAAGTGTCAGCTTATCTGCCATTATAATAGAAATTTTTTACACACATATATTTTTCATGTTGAAAACTTTATAATTGATGACCAAAAATTTAATAAAATAAAATATTTGAATTGTAGTTTGGCGAAAAGAATATCATGTATATTTTACATATTTGTTTGCAAGATTAGAAGTGGGCATAAGTAAAAAGTAAAAGTAGTTTGTATGAATAAATGGGTAAATAGGAGAAGTTAAGTCTGATTAAGGTTATAATTTAAGATAGTACAATGCCAATGGAAAAATATTTGAAATTTTCGAAGTAGGGCATTTATTTTTAGCGATTAGAGAGAGAGAAGAATGGGACAAATTGCGACATCCGATATCGATTGAAATTCTAGTTTAAATGTAGACATCTTTACTGACAAGAAAATATTTAACGGATTTGGGCAAAGGAAGTTTTATAACTTCGGTAAAAAAGCAATTGTTTTAAATCTACGTTGATTCAATCTTGCGGGAAATGTTGTAGCAATTGTCTTCAATGTATTTGTCCTATGACTGAAGAAAATAGGAAAATGTTGCTGAGTCGTAACCGGTGAAAAGAGAACAAACCTAAAATAAAAAGGTTAACAAAATATTGTCACTGTACAAGCAGATTTTTCTAAATCAATAATATTGGTTTAAAGTATTAAAGAAAAAAACTTTAAGTTTGGTTCTAGAACCTATCACTGGGTATCTTAATTATGTCAATTGACTCCCTCTAATGACAAGAGGATGTAAAACTTAACGGTCCCTTTTATATAAAGCTTCAGAGCTTGAATCGGTTGGTAGTCCTTGGGAACCAGGCTCGAACCTGTCTTGTGGCAGCTTCTTTTCCCTCGAGGGAACATTTCTCTTGTTATTTTAATATGACGATTACTTTAATTTAAAAATTTATACCAAGTATTTATTACACAGAAAAAAATATAAAAAATTATATTCAATAAAACCATGTTATAGAAAAAAATATGAATTTCAATAACATTTGTCATTAACTTAATAAAATATTTATCAAAAACGCGCATTAAAATATCACGCAATAAAAAGTTTTAGATAAAAAATTATTATAAATTGCAGATATTTAATAAACAGAGCAATTAAATCAAATACTTATGTATGTATTTGTTTCCCATTCCTGTTATTCCTTTTCTTTTTATACGTAAGTACTTAAAAAAAACTTTATCTTATTAAAAAATAACTGGGATATGGCTCAGCTGCAGAGAGCATGCTTTTCCAGCAAAAATATCCGTCTACCGGAAGCAGGTTTGTAAGGAAGAGATTTCGGTACTCTCCCTTACCAACCTGCTTCCGTATTACATGATTTTTGTATGGGATGTCCTACTTGGTAGGTCTGGAGGCATGAGCTTCTTTTTGCGCATCTTAGATGCATTAACCTCATGTCTTTTTATATGTATATAATTTTACAAATTTTTGCTCTTTATATCACAATTTCACCTACACTTGGATAAATTTTTTATTTGAAATTATTTTATGTTGTTTTATATTTATTTATGTATTAAGTGGTACAAACTAAATTGGAAACTATATTACAATACAATTTACTTTTATTAAATACTTTTTGATCGAGTATTGAATCAGGAATCGATCTCCGCATGGTAGGCTAGAACACTAACCACTAAGCTACCGAGGCACATTTATTGTCATACACAATTCAATGGAAGAATAAAAAATCAAATTACGAAGTAAAAATAGCACTCGCATCTATATTTGTATCTACGTAAGCGAGAGAGGATGCACTATAAAAAAGTTTGAGTTGAAAGAAAAATACTTCGGGCTTAAAAAACATGAAAATAACATAAATAGCCGACCACCTTTCTCGTGTGTGCGTTAAATTTCTTCATTCGCTTACGTTATTGCAACCTCGTAATGCAGAGGGAATGCACTATGTGCTTTTGCTCATCTCCGAAGCCCTTCTATTTAATCTTAGTGCATCCTTGTACCAAATTTATTTTTGCTGGGTTAGATCTGTAAAGCTTGTGTTCGTATCCCAGCCATGTCATTATTTTTTATATTAATATTTTTTTTCTTTTGAAATAATTTTTTTATCAACAAGCGGAATTCTTTATCACAGGAAATTTTAAAAAAAATTATTGAATATTAGGATTTTTGTTATCATAAACGAAACTTATTTTTTTCTCTGTACGCTGCGGTAGTCGAAAATCCGGGCAAAGACAAGGCATCGAATGGCGTTCGCCGTTTTGTCAGATTGACTCGATAGAATCGATCTTATATGCAAATTATGTGAACAGAAAATGGTTATATCCTTATGTTTACATAATATAAAGTACAACAGACTAATACACCATCCCTTTTAGTAATTTTTGCAGCCATCTTCTGTGTTTGTTTTTAATTTTGACAGTTTTCTTATATTTTCTTACTGTTACTATATTTAATACTAAAATTTTATGTAAAATCAAGCTAACAATAAAATATGTCGTTACTGCTTGATAAATATAAAATACTCGAATATGATATTCGAATAAAAAATATTCGAATATCAAAAATTCGATATTCGAATATAAAAATTAAGAAAGACCAATACAAAAATATTTGAAATGGTTTTTGAACAAGAGATGATAATTTATTTTGCTATTAACATGATTGGGAGCAAAAACTTCGGTGAGAAAAAAAGTTGTAAAAAATTCAAAAACGTCAAAAATAGTTTAAAAAAATAATAAAATTAATATTAAATTGTTTTATTGTGTCTTATATAACGTAAACATAAATATATAACCGTTTTCTGTTCATATAACTTGCATATAAAATCTATTTTTAACGAATAATAGGGTATCCAAAGAAAAACAAATAAAATTCGAATATCTCAAAAACTCGTGCTAATCTGAAAAATTGAAGAGCTCCATTCGATTCCTTGGCCAAAAGATATATAAGATAAAATATCAGAACCTTTGTCCAAAAAATTATTCGAAATCCGAACACAGTGTTATTAGTTTCACTCAAAATGTAGCTTATTAGAACTTGAAGTAATTTTGTCAAGTCACACTTATTAATGGCATAGAAAAATAAGTTTCATCTGAAGAGCGGCTCACCCCACAATGTTTCGTATTGTACAATAATATCGCCAATGTGTAGTATTCATGCCTAGTGTTCATATTCGAAGGTGACACAATGTATTGTGCTATTTATTGCATAGTATAGGTCAAAACGATAATAATTTGTACAACAACATATGCAATAATATTGTATAATGGATGGCCCGCTTAACTAACTTTAAAGGAACTTGATCCCATTTTTTTGTATTAGCGAGTCTGCTATCCAAGTACATCTTCCAAATCCCTTAGATACAACTTGACGCTTTTTCACATTTATTTAGTTGTTTTGATACCTCTATTTCTTAAGGTACGGTGACACTTGGCAAATATTGGCAAAACAAATAAAAATAAAACGTGACCAACAGACAAGCTGAAATTTTATTTCCTTTAATTCCAATATTTTTTTTAAAAACATTTATTAAAAATAATATAAAAATAGCTTTTTCGCGGCATAATTAGCTTTATTTTGTGATACAAAAACCATGTTAAGTCACACTAATCCTGGGCAAAAGTAGTGGTTACGCTTTTTTGGGCAAATATTTGCCAAGTGTGACCGTACCTTAGCACATGTGAGTATGTCTATCTAACATCATAAATAAATCTCGATTTAAAAAAGAAAAATATAAAAATATGAAAAGGAAATACAATTCCTGCTACTGTGACTCACTTTATCTTCAAGTTAACATTTGTTCGTTTATGTTTTTATTATCCCATTGCGATTATAAAGGATTGTCCTGTCATTATTTCAACTTAAACTACACGAAGATAGAGTTCATTTTTTTATATTGATGACGTTAACTAAAGGATATTTTTCTAATGTCATTTCACACCACATTCATAGTTTGCTTTTTATAAAATTGAAAAAAACGTATGGCTTATTGTCTGTCTTCTTTGCCTTTTTTTATGGACTCAAAATATCCTGTTGCTCTGTTAGCCAGCTGTGTTAAAGAAAAACTTTTCATTCGACTAATTTATGCTTTAAGTAAGTAAGAATTTATCTTCAAAGCTAAAATCTTAAGGGGATTTCCGATACTACAACAGCTTTATCTTTTTTTTTTACCAACACGTGCTGTGAAGAATTCAAATGGGATTTAACTTTATGGGTTGGAAGATTGTTCCAAAGCATATGTATGGGTATTCCAATATTGTCAAAAAAATAAACATTGATTACAATCAAGATAATTATCTTTTGATTTGCTTAAACACTTTTTGTTTAATAAAATCTTTTCCTTTTTTTATTATGCTGTTTTACAATCATCTTTGGCAATAGCTAAGTGCTTTGCTAGGAGTATCGGTTTTTTAATATATGGAGGTGTCACTATACAGAATAACAAAATCGTTGTAAATTTTTGTTATTTTGAATTTTGTTATTTTGTTAATATTTAAGAAAATCACACTAGCAGCTCAACCTAAATCAGAGCGTTGAGCGTCGCGTAAGCAACAGGGTACGTATTTACAGTACATAGAGTACATACCCTACGGTAAAGGGAACTGATACAAAACATGTCACATGACCGGTCCCCAGGTGGTAGGCACGAGTCCGAGTTCTAACACTTCCTATGAAGCGGACCAGCCACTTTTACATGGGGATGGCCTAGGATGGGGTTAATTGATACTTTTTATGCACCTTGTAACTTTTCTCTGGACTATCTTATGAAGTCCTAATCGGTGTAGAACAGAGCACGAAGCCGATATCATTCGATTATCGGCGGCGGCTTACCCAAAAAGTAACCAGCGGCTGCTAAGCGCCGGCTCTAAGCGATAATTTTCCTCGGCGGCGGCTGAATGAAAAGTGTCGGCTGTCGACTGGCTCACGTAGTATGTATATCTAGCGAAAAAAAATTTGAATATTTTTATATTTCTGACAAGCATTATCTAATTTTTTTGTTGTATTTGTACCAAACTTATATTATATAATAGTCACTTGTCGGCTGAGTCGTGCGTCGATCACAGCCGTATACATCGGCGGCGGCGCAATTTAAAAACAAAATTGCGCGGCGGCTGCTAAGCCGGCTATGCGCCGAACGGCTTCGTGCTCTGGTGTAGAATAATATAGATTATAAATAAATATTATTCTAAAATTCAGCTGTAATTATCGATTAATTTATTTTTTTATTGTTACAAATCCAACTAGAATTTGTATTTTATTTTTAAGCGGTGTCTTTGATAGGATTCGAACCGACAACCTCCGGCATGACAGGCTAGTACACTGCCCACTCGACCACAGGGGCACCTATATTTCAATGTTGTAAATTCCAGCTAAGCTGGAGGTAATATCTGAATATAGTTACGGAACAGTTTCCTGAGTGGCATGGCAGTCTCATTTAAGGGAGACAATTAATATTATATAGATACTATGTGATAGGCCTTAGATCCAGGTGCATCGAATTTGCTCAGTTCCGTTTACTACAATATTAGCCGGAGTACCAACTAAATTGGCTGAAAATGGTTAATATGTGACCGTTTACACAATATGTCTTTTATCACCATTCACTACTCCTTATTTTTGGTAACAGTCTCATTTTCTCAAGTCATAGGACGAGTACTTTGGGATCATATGTCAACAAATTTTCCGCAGGGTATGTACGTACCATTTTGCTTACGCGACGCTTAACAATCTAATTAAGGTTGTGCTGTAAATAATATTTTTATGATAATGTGGCATCCTATACACAGAAAAAAATAGACAAGAACTATATTCAATAAAACCATGTTATTAAAAAAATATATGAATTTCAATAACATTTATCTTTAACATAATAAAATATTTCGTAGTAAGTATTTCGTTTCCATGCCGGTTATTTCTTTTCGTTTTATACATAAGTACTTAAAACAAGTTGTATCCCATAAAAAAATAAATGGGATATGGCTCAGCTAGAGAGTGTATGCTTTACGTCCGGAAAGCCCGGGTTCGTATTCCAGCCATGTCAATATTTTTTTAATTTATATATATATTTTTATTTTGAAATAATTTTGTTATCAATATAGGGGAATTCTTTATCACAGGAAATTTGAAAAAAAAATTATTGAATACCGGGATTTTTGTTATCAAAAACGAAACTTATTTTTTTCTGTGTAGTTCTACTTGAATTCATTGGTTGGTCAAACAATCGAACTTCACAATTAATAACTCAAATGTGTGTGACGATATTCCACCTGGCTAGTATGTATTCGTATCTAATTTCAATGGTCCTGTATTCTTAATCAATGATTGAAATATGCACTTATTGTAACTAAACAAATTTTCATTCACTAATTGAAAGTTCTTGGCAGAAAAAAATACATTTTACAACTCAAACCCAACTTGAAAATGCTTTCTGATTGTTTATCTTTGCCTCAAGCTGCCAGACGAAAAATATGCAACTAAAAGTTCAAACTAGATATTATGGAGCAAAAATATAAGAAAACAAATTTTTTTAATCGGTATAAAAAACGAATAAGGCATGTATGTTTGTAACATTACAATCCCTACCTCCGTCAATCACCTTGAATTATTCTAAAAAGGCAAACGAAAATACAGGTAGCAGAGTCAATAAACTATGTATGTATATAAATTGGGCAAAAGGAAAAATATAATACATATTGCATATACACATTTTAAAAAGTGCTCTCCAAATGCCTTTTGTGTGCAATAGAATTTTAAAATAGCGATTAAAGTAAAACTCGACTAAATTTAACATGACCTTGAAAAAGATTTCAATGAAACAGACTGACAAATACACTTGCTTGCATATGGCTGAGTAAAGTGTTACTTTTTATTTGGAAAAACTTTTTAGTTAGCTATTTTTTTACATACATATTTACTATACTATGCACCAAACTAGTAATACTCCCATACAATTTGCACTGCATAGTGTAATCAATTAATAATGAATAACTTTTTAGCATTTTATCTTCACTTGAGTTCAATTTTCTTCTATTACTTTATCACTACTCACATCCATTTAAAGTCGGTTTGAATGCAACTTGTTGCTTCTCATATCTTTGTTTATTTATTTTGATAAATGGTGTGTTTACTTTAACAGTTTTATTTGGGAATAATAAACCAAAATCTATTAACAATAATAATAATCTGAAATGGTTCAACAACCCTGGCCAAAAAAATAAAATAAAAACACTTTTTTCCAGATATTCATAAATATTTATAACAATCCTGCCTGCCATACAACCAAATTCATAAAAAAATATGCATAAATAATACTTCCAATTTCTTTGTATTTTTTTACAGCCACATCTTCTTTTATCGAAAACAAAATTATCAACAGACATTTGAAGGAAACAGCAAAAAACTCTTTAAACGTCTAATGCGAATATTTATGAGCCGGCCATTTCGAAAAAGAAAAAAAAAAAAAGAAACGCGTGCTAGCGCACATGAAAAAAGGGGGAAAAAATAGAATAAAGTAGATAGAAAAATGTTAGTAATATTTTAAATATTTAATTTAATGACTTAAATATTTGAATTGAAATGATGAGGCGTTTTTTCCAATGCTGGTATAAATAATTAGGTTGTTTAAATTTTTTGGGCATTTAGATGATTGGTATTTATTATTAAGATGGAAAAGTTTTTTAATACTTTTATTGACTTAAACTATCCCACAGTGGGATCCGACTACAAAATGATGTATGTAAAACTCATAGAAAAGAAAATAAACTTTAAAAAAATTAAACTCTTGACCGTCCTCTTGAAAGACACGGAGGGATACAGGGTGTCAGAATTGATTACCTGATGCCCGAGGTAAACTTTGTTGATCTGATAAATTGCACAAATATTATACGCTTTTAATATATTAAAATTTTTTTAAAACTTTATAGCTAATATGTAAAGAAATTTATAGAAGAATTCATCGTAGATTATTTAATCGATTTAAAATTTCATCAGCAATAGTTTTTGAAGTCTATTCTTTTGAAATAATAATAATTCTTGCAAAAAAAAAACCCGACTACAAAATAGGCGTGGCACGCCCCCATATTTTTTCATCATGTACTTTTACGAGAACTAATTGTATGTGCAAAGTCTCATAAGAATCGAATAAGTAGAAGTAGCAAAAATTAATATTTACTTTTCATGGGCGTGGCACTGCCCAATTTTCTAACCATAATGTTGTAATGTAACAATAACTAAATCTATATGCGAAGTTTCATGAGAATCGCCTAAGTAGAAGTAGCTAAAATGCTTATTAAGTTTTCTTGGGCGTGGCACCGCCCACTTTTCTAAATATAATCTCGTATTCTAACGATAGTTAAAGGTGTATGCAAGTTTTCATAAGAATCGGCTTAGTAGAAGCTGTTTAAAAATAATATTTACTTTGCATGGGCCTGGCATATCCCACTTTTTTGATCCTGATGTAGTATTTAAACAGAAGCTTAATGTGTATGTAAAGTTTCTTAAGAATCGGTTGAGTAGAAGTAGAAGAAAACGAATGTGTATTTAGTGTTGTGTTTTTCTTCCGACGGGATTTTTTTTGAATTTGGAATGATTTTCCGTCATCCCACGTCAAATTTGGTTTGTAAACAGACCGGTTTTGGCTATGTGCCATCTTCAGTGTTATATTGAATGTGTATTTACTTTGTATGGGCGTGAGCGCGCCCACTTTTCAACGGGACCAATCTGGAAGTACATCCTTTTGAATAGAGAAAAAACCGAAATCGGTTCATAAATGGCGGAGTTTTGAGGGAATATACATAAAAAAAATACATGACGAATTGATAACCTTTCTCCTTTTTTTGAAGTCGGTTAAGAAAGAAAAATATTAATTTAAAAAAAAAATATTGAGAAAAACAATGAACAATTAAGTTCTATTTTTGTCAAAATTAAACAATTTTTACTTTCAATTCAAAGTCTCGACTTTGATTTTTTTCACGAATACATAAAATGGGATAATTAAAAAAATCCTTTTTGTACATCATCATGGACTATGTTACAAATTATAAAATATTTTTTTGGAGAATTTATGCATTGCTATTACCGGAGATATTTAAGAAATACAAAATAGAGCCGAGGATATAAATAGAAATTTCAAAATACAAAGTCAAATATCTTTGAAATTATCGAAGATATCTTAATAAAATAAACAAAATTTTTTTCATCTACTTATAAACTTTCCAATAAAAGTAATTAAAATTAAATAATATTTGAGGAGGTTAGGATACAAGGGGTTCAAGTGCCGAAACTAAATAAATTGAGTTAGAATTAATACTTAATACCATTATATATCGCGCTACTAAAATTCAGACTTTCATGATGACCTCAATCAACTGAATGCATTATTAAGCCAACATTTTAAATATGAAATACAAAGGACAAAAAAAACTTTGAAGCTTAATTACTCAGAATTTTCGATGTTTTTTTCTTCTTATCTATGCCCTTGTATTACATGTAATCCGTTTAATTGCTTGAAATAGTGGACTTCCAAGTAATAAGAAAATTTTCAAAACTTACAAAGACAAAATGTGCTTCAACAATTGAGTATGAATTTATAATTGACAGTCATTATTTATTAAAATTATACGTGCATGTGACCCCCAAGTAAGGTTTAAATTATAAATTAAAAGAAAATATTTTATAAATTATTTATATAAAAACTAAGAACATAAATCGAATTATTAACTATTTGCAATAAATAGAAAAAAGTCTATACAGGAATATATTTTTTGCGATTTAACTGATATTTTACGATTAATAAATGAAAAAGTTGACCTGAGGCAGTTGAACTTTGTTTAAATTTATTAAATCCTTATTTATTTCATTTTAGTCTTTTAAATATGTGTACAAAAGAAAAAAATGTGTGTGTTTGTGTTTATGTTTTGAACAAATTTATTCAGCATTAAATAAACAATTGTTGTTTTTTATATAAATTTTTATATATTTTCAGCAGATAGCAAATAATCAAGCGATTTGTATTTTAATGCCATTTAATAGAATTCAATGTATTTTTCCAACTTTCATTGGTACACGGTAGATTGGATTATTATTCGCATATTTTATCTACAAATTTTTTTTCTTATTTAAAATAAGAAAATTTTATTTTTTCTTTGTTTATTTTTCCTTCAGTTCTATACAAAACATTTACGAGTTGTTTCCTTTTAGTTGATTGGAAGTAGTCAAAGGGTTAAAGTGCGTGTGTGTGTGTGTGTTTGATGACTTCATCGTTAGTTTAATCATGTCTGAGTTATTCATGATACTCATATTTAGATATAAATTAAAAAATAAAAATTTCAAAAACAAAACAAGTGTGTAAATAAATAATCGTATATGAAGGTGGGTGGGTGGATAGAACAAAAACTGTTTGATTTAATAAAATTTTTGCACATTTGAAGAGCATTTCCAAAATATTAGGTTTTGCGATAGCTTGAATTTTGAATGAAAAAAAAATGGGAATGACAAATGCAACCAACCACACATAATTTGAAAGAAGGGTGTAAATAGAAAAATTAGGTAAGATAACTTTAATTTTTAATGTTCATGAATTAAACTTTTCTGACATATTAATATAATAAAGGTGATATTTATTACACAGGTATACACATTTTTTTTGCCATACAACTGAAAGTTATTGATTACACCGGTCGACAAAAAAAAATTTTTTTTTTCTTGTCTTTCTGTTTTAATGTCGAAATTCTGAATCTAGATATCGAAAAACGCCAAAATACCCATTCCAAGCTTTTAAAGTTTGCTTTTGCTGTTTAACGTTTATATGAAAATTTTCGAGATTTTACGTTCAGCAGTAGGAATCACTTAGTTCAAAAAGCAAACTTTGGTAAAAATAAATATTTTTCCCTTTATAAGTAACATAAAAGAAACCAAAATTTGTCATTTAGAAGTCAGACGCAAAAATCGTGTCGACCGGTGTTATTGCATCCCTGCTAGATCCGGGCTAGAGTTATTTATCCGGGAAGTGTAGGGAAAAGTTGCGGGAAAATAAAGAAATGCAATAGAAAATGCGACAATGTTTTTCTTTAAAATAACTACATAATCCTTGAATGACAAAAGTTGAACACATCCCATGCCTTAAACGTACACAGAAAAAAAGATTTGTAAATACAATTAACTTTTTTATATCAATTAAATAATTAATTGATTTTGAACCTACAACGACTTTTGTAAATACAAATACATAATTGTAAGTTAAAAGAAAATCAGCAAAAATGTTTTCAATTAAATATATCAACTAAATTGTTGAATTTCCGAAAACAAAATCTTTAATTGGCATTTTTAATCAAAAAACTATTAAAAAAAATTTTGGATTTGTTTGTTGAAAAAAATTCTGTGTTTGTCGTATCAAAAACTTAGTTTCTTATATTAACTAAATATATTTCTGAATTTAAATTAAATATTAACACTAAAATTTTAATGTTTTTTTTAGAAAAGAGAAGAACACAATGAGGCAATTAATGCCTACCAGTTAATTAATTACCTTCTTTGGGAAAGGGATAGTGTAGAGTGAACAGGTGGTGAAGTGGGAGAGAGATAGAAATCTTAATTCATTTACAACCCTGCTATTGCGCTCTTTTTTGCAGAGCAGTGTTGCAAGCCCCACTGGTGTCAAGTAGAGGCATTGAGTTGTGTAAGCAGTGTAGCCATTTTATTAGTTCTTTTACTTCGCCGACGGTTTTGCTACAATACCGACGAAGGAGGGTGCTGCGAAGTGCATTAGGATATGTTAGTATTACTCGGTTGAGTCGTTAGAACTTCGCCAATATTCTGTTGTGCTGTATAGTGTAATTAAGTGTTAAGTTTTTCTATTAGTGGTACCGGTGCGTCACTTTTTGTACTAGAAAACTTGTAAATATTTCATTGCTTTATTTTCCATATGCATAAATTAAAAGACTTCTTTTATTTTTTCCTATCAAACTATTTAGTCTTGCGAAAAATTATTCGAGAATTTACCCTGCGAAAACTTTAGCATCAGATGATCCAGAAGTAGTCGTTCTATGACTGGAGAAAATGGGTGTGGTATCAAAAGTAAGGAGTAGTGAATGGTGAAAAAAGTCATATTGTGTAAATGGTCACATAATAACCATTTTCAGTCATTTTAGTTGGGACTCGGGCTAGTATTACAGTAAACGGCAGTGAACAAATTTGATGTAGCTTGATCTAAGACTTAACACATACTCGTAGCATCTAAATAATGTTATTTGTCTCCCTTCAATGAGACCAGCGTGTCACTATGAACCAGTTCAATGATTATATAATTAGATATTAACTCCAGCCTAACTAGTATTTATTATTTTAAAATATAGTGCACCTGCGGTCGAGTGGGTAGTGTGCTATCCTGTCATCCGGAAATTGTCGGTTTGAATTCCATCAAAGACTCCGCTTATAAATAAAATACGATTTCTACTTGCATTTGAATAATAAAAAAAGAAATAAACTTTCAATTATTGCAGCTAAATGTCGGAATAATATTTTTATATAATCTATATTATTCTACACCGATTAGGTCTCTGTAAGATAGTTCAGTGACAAGTCACAAGGTGCATACAAAGTATCAATTAAACCCATCCTAAGCCATCCCCATGTAAAAGTGACTGGTCCGCTTCATAAGAAGTGTTAGAACTCGGACTGGTTCCTACCAACGGGGGAGTGGTCACGTGACTTGTTTTGTGTCAGTTCCATTTACCGTAGGATATGTAAATGCTGCAACTTAAATAAATGCTCAGTTCAATGCCTTGAGCTTCCTTAAAAATTATAAAGTTATTTCGCTTTTTCTATAAAAAATAAACAAAATAAAATTTTAATTCAACATATTCGTTGTATTTCCATTTGAAGATACTATTTTAATGTTCTTTGTCCTTTTTGGATATTGTAAACATCAACGATAATATCCTTTTCTATTGTTGTTGTTTTTTATATATTTTATTTGAAAATGGTCAACATGTGGGAAAATGTTATTTAAAAATTAGATTGTATAGATGATTACAGGATGTTTAAATTATTGACTATTAACAAACACACAAGCTTTGAATTATTCTTACGATACACATGTGATATGATTTGATAAAGTTACGCCATATGATGAGCGCTACATGTGTTGCGATAATATCCTTTCGGTACGCCTTTGTGTACAGCCAGCTTTACCATCGCCCTAAAGCATTTTTTTGCAAAACCTGACTCTTTTTTCCAAGTGTCTGGTGGATGAAGCATAAACCAACAAGTTGAAAGGGTTTGTTATATTTTCAAGGAAAAATGTTTTCTATATTATTTTGGTACGAGTCTATACAATTTATTATAAAAATAACTTGATATGTAAAATATTTCACATTTATTTTAATTTATTTCAAGGTTATTTAAATTTACAATTGAATTACCACAAACACATATCTAGGCGCACGGTAGCGCGCCAGGCCAAGTTCCGGCCACACAGTGTGTATATATGTACACGAAACCATTCGATCAGTTTTTACCTAATGAAACTTGAAACATAAGGCCTCCCTACAGAGATAACCTCATATGTAGGTGAAATTTGATCCATAAATCTTCCCGAGATATGAAGGTGGAAAAAGTGTATCTTTTAGTACATATTCGCTGAGTGACTGACTCACTGACTCATCAATATTATTTGGCACTTCCACTATGGCTAGAAAGCTGAAATTTGGTAAACAGTTAGGTCTTGGTGAGCAATTAACTAAAAAGATCTGAAAACGGACACTTTTCACCTGGGCAGAGTAGGGTGCACCTTCTTTTTGTATAGTGCACTTCTAGTATAGCTAGAAAACTGAAATTTGGCACACAGGTAGGTCCTGGTAAGCAATTAACGAAAAATATTTGAAAACGGGCACTTTTCATCTGTTGGGGACTATGGTGCCCCCTTTTTGTATGGGGCACTTATTGTACCAAATAAAAGCTTAGAAAAAAGAACAGATCCACACAAAAACATAAAATACTGAGATCAAAACAAGGACCGAGTTTTTGATAGCTACAATACCATCTCATTTCTAGGTAACCTGTTAGCTTGACAATATTTTTTTTCTTTTCTAATATGAAAAATAATTATGGGAAAAATGTTGCCAAGTTTACAGGTGGCCTAGAAATGAGATGGTATTGTACCTATCAAAAACTTGGTCCTTATTTTGATCTCAGTACCTTTTACGGCCGACATTTGTGAATAAGAACTTGGCCTTTTTTCACATTTATTATTTTGTACGGATTTCTGTTACATTTTACATTACAAACACAGAAATTAAATAAAGAAATGAATGAAAAATAAAACCTAAAATACAAAGAACAATTTCATTTATGGCTGCAGAAAATCACAATTGCTAAAGATTAGTTACTTTGAGATGTATTTTGACTGGTTGGTTATACATATAAAAACATTCACATTTTTTATGTATACATCCTATATAATTTTTTTCAAGTTTCAGCTAAAAATAATAAAAATATTACAGGACAAAAGCCAAAGAATAAAATAAAACCAAACGAAATAAACCTTAAGATCCTCATACTACATAGAAAGGTCAAAAGCTATAAAGGAACGGCAGTCGAAAGAAAAAAAATTGGTAACATTTGTTAAACAAATAAATGGCAGAAAACAAAACCTGACAGGATATTCATACAAGTGTTTTGGGTCTTTGTTTTGTACTCAAAATGGTTTATGCTCCTTAAACAAACCGTTTTAAGTGTTCACGTGAATAGTGGATGTTTGTTTGGGTATTTTATGTTATAATCTTTTTTCCTCTTTTTCATTTGGAAACAATTGCACGTATGTATGTTTTTTGTGTTAATTTGACACAGTAGACGTGCTTTAAATGCTGTTTGTTAGTGAGTCTGGCTGTTGCAAAGACTTCTAATAAAATATTTGAAAATTGTTGGACAAAAGAAATATGGTTTTGTAAACCCAATAAAATATCATTTAAAAAATTCTTACAGAAGGTTTGATGTTCTTGGTATAACTAATAAATATTGGCAAGGTACTTCTTTCTATGAAGACATCGCAGCTATCGTACTATACAAACTGGCTTCCCTTGCCTTTTGCTAAGAATTCAGCATCAGATATGAGAAAAGACTAGACATATGTCAGACAGGCAGATTCAAAAAAGCGATAAATACACTATGCAACAAAACGAAATTATTTATAGCATCTGATAGCTACCATATCTATGGAATGTAGTTCCTTATGGCACGCTATGCACAGTAATGCTTTGAATATAAAAAATCAATGCATTGAGTGGTAAATTGTTTGTCAATATGAAACAAACATATTTAACAAAAACGTGAACAAAATACGTGTAACAATTACTGGAAACAAATACTCTAGTAACGAAAATACAAAATGAAATGTGAAAATTTTTTTGTTTTGAGAATCCGCTGGCAAGGTGTCTCAAGTTGAAGGTGAAACTCCGGCAGGAAGGTTAAATTCTGGTTGGGGATCAGTGTTGCTGCTGATTTGGTTTCTGTCCTTGCTAAGTGATTTGTGACTTACTAACTGGCTCGTTCGAGCCGGCTATTGGCGATAAGTTGCGTCTTAGTATCTTCCAACTGTTACTTGGTTTAGCTGCTAACGACGTTTGAAAGTATCTTCTTCTTATCATCTGGAAGTTCAAATTATTATCTACCTACTCACTGGCAGGAAGAATAATAATCGACAAAAAGATGTCTGCAAGTGGGACTCCTTAATAAAGTGGAAAAGGGTCACTGGTTGACAGATGGAGGTGATGCTAGCTGATGGAGTAAGGTGACTACTATTTCGGCGGAGTTCTCTTGATGAAGCTCATAGCTGCACACAGAAAATTGTCATATTAAAATAATCGAAAACAAGGTTAAATTAAAATTTTTTGGTAGTGATTTTGCTTCACAGGTGTTTCATGGTAATTCAATCCATTTTTCCTTTTTCCAGTACAATTAAATCAAAATGAAGTTGATACTGAAATAATACGAATAATATTGTTGAATCAAAGTTATTTCAAGTTGAAACAACGTTAAGTTGCTACTGAAATAACAAGAAGACTCATGTTGAATCAAAGTTATTTCAAGTTGAAACAGCGTGAATTTTTATACTGAAACAATATGAAGAATCATGTTGAATTAAAATTATTTCAAGTTGAAATAACATAAATTTAATGTAGCCATTTTATTAATTATTTTTCTTGCGTGATGTGTGTAGGCAGCAAAAAAATTTGTGTTGTAGTTGGCTGCCCCCGCCTTGCTTGGTAGGCGACAAGCTTACCACTGCAGCCAAAATAGCTTCAAACTTTACTTTAGACATACACTAAATACATACCATCATAAGTAACATAAATTTCATTCTAGTTCTAGTTGATGGTTAACATAAAATTTATTTGAATTTAAAGTTATAGTCATGTTGATTTAAAATGTAACGTTGATAACAATGTTGCTTTATTTTTTCGTTAGACGTTAATATGGAATAATAGTAGTTTTATATCAGCAGCAAGAAATTTTCCCTGGTAATGCGAAGTTTGGCGGCTATTTACATTAACTCAACACCAACATCAAAATAAGCAACAAAACATTACAGTGCATTGTAGCTATGACCGAAACAAATAAGCACCAACAATACTTAATCAACGAACTCTTTCTCATAAATTTAATACGTTTTCCAATCAACATTGAGACATTTTGATTTTACATTGGTATTTTATTTTGTGTGTGGGAACGAGCATTTGAGGGGAAGTTTGGAAACCATGACATATCTTGTCAAGTCATGTCATGTTATGTGAATAATTTTTTTTTTAATTTTTTAAATAATATTTTTCCAACTTTGTTGTATAAATTTAGGTGGTGAAGTACGGCGGCACAGAAAATACCAATTTCATTCTCCTTGTGTTCTTTGCTTTGGTTCAGCCAAACAGAGACAACAATTGCAATTATTGATTGCAAAATTTTTATTTGCCATAAAATATCAAAAGTAATTTGAATTTTAATTATCTCTAATGTTATTTTTCATTCTGTACAGTTTCGAGGTTCTTGGGAACGAAATGGAACAAAATTTTTGTTCGAAAAATTGTTCGACAGATTGGATAATTTATATAGAACATTTGTAAAAAGCATTACGAAGGGGGGGGGGGGGGGGGGGGGGGGGTATCAAAACTCCAATAATAGCGTTACGTTAGAAAGTCAATACAAATGGAGGTATAATTTGCTCGCTACGAAACTATATACATATTAAAATTTCTTTATATTTTTAACTCTGACAGCAAATACATGAATATCTCAACCTCCAAATTCACGTCTGATTGATGCTTTGCTATACTGAGACTGACATTTAAATTTGTTAAATAAACAAAGTTCTTATAAAACTTATTTTAAACAAATATTTTCTACAGTATTTAGTTTTAATTTTTTATTGAATTTATTAATCATTCACTAATTTCAAATCTTTTCCTATTTGTATACGAAAACGTGTGGTTTTTGTTATAAAATTGTAATTAAATATCGAGTTGAATCGGTTTCTTTGTGGTATAACAAAATGAGCTTAGAAAATCCCATGCTGTCCTGTGGATGATTTATCATTTGTCATATTAAGCTGTTTTTAGACTATTATACAAGCTGTTCGACTGATATAATGTGTTATTATTGCTTTTTTTAAACTTTCCATTAGATCAGGGTTGCTTTTTCTACAGAAGTTTTGAGGTAGTATAAAACAGACTTTAGCTGGATACATGAATTCGAAAAAATAAATATGAAAACTGATACAGATGCTGCTGCTGTTAAAGTGTAAAGTGTGCAGGCAGATTTTTTGCTACTATTTGACCAATTCAGTTGAAAGTAACACCAAATTAAACAAAGAAAAAGAAAAAAGACGTTTCTCTTTTTGTTGTAATAGACCAAACAGTATCTAGAGAATTGATGTGTTGGGATTTGTTTGTAAGATGATGCCTGTGTAACTGCGTGTGCTGTATGCATGTGAAAAATTTCATTAAAAAAAATTTAAGAACCGACAAGAAAGGACAAGATGATATTTAATTTGAATTTAGTTATCGTCAGTGTTTTTAAAACAAACCTTCACTGTTTTCTTTTTATATTTTTAATTTTTTCTTCTTAACTTTTTCCAAGAAAATAGAGAAAATATTTTAAAAATTTTACAACCACTTTGTGTAACTTTTACCGGAATGTTACAGAAAAACCACAAAACGCCGCGGGATGCAAATTATTTATACATACAATTTATTTTTAGCGTCAATTTCCTTTCAATTCCAAAATTGAAAGCTAAAAAATTTAAAAAAAAATTCTTTTTATCAAGTAAAATAATATTAATTTGATATCATTAAAGCTTGTCAATAACAGCAGAAGTAAAATTCTTATAAACTTTCAAAAGTTTCCGGATTAAGTTAAATTCATTTAGCTGATTAGATTGTTTATAAACATTTGCCCAATTCACAAGCTCTCATTGTATTGTTTATTTAAATACACATCTCAAATATACCTTGCGAACAAGTGTATCTAAATACGAAAGAAGAACAAGATACATACATACAAATAATTACTTTCAGAGATTTTGTCTTCAAACACACGTGAAATTAAATTGTATAAGTGTATTAAGTTTTATATGAAAAATATCAACAACAAATATTAAATAAGACAACAACACAGTAAATACAGCGATACAAGTGGCTTGTGACTTGGGCAATTGTACTTGTATGTTGTTATTGTCCAGGTTCGCATTTCAATTTAATTCTAATGTTTTGCTCCTAACCAAAATAGGAATTGTGCACTGACCCTGATTGATTGATGGAGCTGCTGACTGATTGATGAAGTAATTGAATGAAGGATTTAGGATGCGGTTGATGACCCAGTTGGTGTATTTGAACTTAATTAATTTATGAAAAATGTTTTGATGATAAGCAAATACGTTAACGAAATCATTCCTATAAACGTTATTACATTTATTGCTCATTTGCTGTAATGCCGCCATAACTCAAAATTTGTGATTTTTGAGCTAACAAAGCAGAATTTATCACTATATCTTTCTTCATATATTGCAAAAATTACATATAAATATCTTGTATCTTCAGCTCTTGAGAGAATAATACAACTTTCTTCCTCCATTAAGTTCTGTGTACTTTTGGCAAAAGCATTTAATTCGAATTAAGACAATTTTACAAATAGCGGTATTTATAGATGTAGAACTTTAAGGTGCGTATTTTGATGTAATCAGCATATCCCTACGATGATTAGTCACAAATATATTAATATATAAAAAATTTTACTTATCTCCATATTTGTTACACTGATCGATCAACAGCCAATTTCGAAAGTGTCCAAAAATGAAAAAAGTCGTTAGATCAAATTCTAATCGAGATCGGTTAGTTATGCTGCATTTTCATTCTGATCTTTAATAGTATTTTTAATCTCCTGCAAATTTTGAAAATTATATTTAAGTTGTTTTGTCAAAAGTCCAAAGAGTTGTATGTAAATTGAAACATTTAAACTCGTTTTTTGAGTTATGACGGCGTTGCAGCAAATTAGCGATATATTAGTAGTAGTTTCAAATACAATCCTAACATTACATTTACACCAGAGCGAAATCTATTTTAAAATCTATATCGTTTACACCAATCTTTTTTTTGGATTTTTTAAATTTCACTGTCAAACTACGTAGAAAAATTAAGTTTCATGCCGATGTAAATGCCATATAACAATATTTTTGGCAGCCTTGGTAATATGATATATCTTTTTTTATTAGGTTAGGTCCTGTTCACATATTATGTATATATAGCGTTATGTCAAAAATAAAAGCACTTTCACAACATATATTAGTATAGCCTGAGAAGATTTTTTTTTAAATCTGCATACTATTTTCAGAGATATCGTAAACGTTTTATCCAAAAAATTTAAGTTTTATAAAAATTTTTAAAAATTTTTGTTTTAAAACTTTATAAAAACAAAAGTACAATACGGAGTCAGTTTTTTGTCGAATAGAATGTATGAGATTTGCAAAAACGTTATTTGTTTCGCTCCCCGCTCATTTTCAGTTGATTCGGTAGTAAAAAATAGGAAGTGTATCAAAAATAAGTTTCTAAAGTATAAATCACCAACCAGTCCGTTTGCATTTAATCGGCAAAATTGCCAAAAAATACCCTAAAAAAGGTATACGGCTTAAGTTAAATATAACTCTTGAACTAAAAGGCTTTAGCGGCTGAGTTGAACAATTTTTTCGTATAGTAAAATAAGAAACATATTTTCACTACAATTTTTTAGCCCACGATTGACCGTTAGCAGTTTTTTTTTTGACGGATAAAGTCAAAACTTATGTTAAAACTGAACATTGAATGCCTCTTCCTTAATTTTGAACGCGTAGGGATACGTATACTCTTCGCCATATAATACATAATCTTAATCTGATTAAAAATGCCAATTAATCGATTAAAATTGAAGATTATTGATTAATTGATTATTATTTTTTTTAATTTTATGTAAATTCTTATGAAACTAACTAACACAACAACATTACATATTTTGAAGAGATGCATACATGTTAGTAGTGAAAGATTGACAATTTGTGTGGACATTAAGTTTACTTTGTGCCAGAACATATCCAAAAATAAAAGAAATCGAAGAATCGGGTCACAAACTGACCGATTTGGCATGGAATGCCCCATATATATTAAATAATGCAATTAGATTAATTTAATTATGCGTATGTATTTCTTCAAAATATATAATGTTGTTGTTTTAGTTAGTTTAACATAATACTTTAAATAAAATTGAAAAAAGTAATAGTCGATTAATCGAAACTTTTATATTTTAAAAACAATTGCGTATACGGCATAAAACAATATTTTTCATTTTCAAAAAAGGAATAGTAACTTTTAACTAGGGATGTAACGATACGACGTTTTGCCAATCCGATACCGATACCGATATTTAAAAATAAATATCGCCGATACCGATTCCGATACCGATACGAATATTGAAATTGAGTTCAAGTTTAGATTAACAAAACTCAAGCGCAATTTTTTTATTATACAAAATTACATTATAAGAGAGAATATTTAAAATTGATAAAACATTGGAAGTAATTTTTAAGGAGCTACATTTTCTTTGCTTCCAAAAAATCTATATTAAAAATGTGCAGATAATTAGTAGAAAAGCAAGAAAATATGTTTAATTCCTTTGTAATTTTAAAAAATACTCGCCATGCTTTTTACAAAATCGATTTTTTAAAGGACATTTATCAACTAATATTATTCTAAATAACTTTATAGCTTAATTATTAAAAGACGTCTAAGTTTATATTTATTCACTTAAATTTACATGAAAATACAGTTCTGAGTTTAAATTCGCATAAAAAAATTGTGAAAATGGGTAATTTTTTATCCTTTTTCCTTGAGGAAAAATCATTATAGAATACCGAAAAAGAAATTTGTCCTAGCATCGCTTCCACCGAATTGGTAATCGAAAAACAGAATTTCTTGCAATGGCAAGGATATGTAAAACTAATTAGAAATTATCCAAATTTGCAATACTTCCAGATCGCGAATTCTACATTTTCATGACTTCTTTGGAGTATCTTTTTTTTTTTGCTGGGATAAGATTTATAAAACAACGACTTGAACTTGAATTCATGGTAAAATTAACAAAAAAAAAATAATTTTTTTACAAAATAACAGCATAAAATATTATTAATTTTTAAAATTGATATTAATAAGATTTAAAAAATAACGAAGTGAATTTAATTCATGGTAAAATCGGACAAAAAAAATTATTTGTTAAAAAAAGCTCTGAAATTTTTTTTTAAAGTATCGTCGTATCGACAAAAAATATCGCCGATACCGATGTATCGGAAAATCTGAAGTATCGCCGATATATCGGTATCGGTATTCGTTACATCCCTACTTTTAACTACATTCATAAAAGTTCACAAAAATTTACAAATATTTTTTTTAAAACATATGCCAGAAGCAGTGGTTAAAATACAAAAAATTCTTTCAGATATATTTTGAGAAAACTTTATGTAAACCTTCTTTGTCGGTTTTCTCCGTTCCGAGTGTGGGGCATATGTGCCAAATCAATAATAAGCTGACGATGTATTATGCAACCAATTAAAAATGTGTTTAAACAAATCCCAAACGTGTTAATAAATGACGAGCAGTTATACATGCACATATAACGTACAAACGATTGCATATGATCAATTCTACTATCCACTACCGCCGTAGTGTAGTAGATAGTGTGCTAGACTATTAGCCGGGGGTCGCAGGTTCGATTCCTGCTAAGACCCTGGGTGTTTCTGCAGAAAAGCCGAAAAAGGCTTAAGCAGTATGTGTGTTCGTTTTTTTAAATTCTCGTAGGCAAAACAACAGCAAAATACCTGGACGGACTTAAAAAATAATAACGACAATGCTATCGAGGCGTTATTTCACGTAGAGCTTGTTTACGACACGATAATATCTTAGATAATAAATTCAGTATTCATTTCAAAGGAAAAGAATTTTGATTCTATAGGCTAAGGTTCGTAATGTTATATTAAAAAAGAATTAGACATATGATTATTATTACCAAGGAACAAGGAAAAAATCAGAAGAATTTTTTAATTATTTTCTCCAACTATTTGTTTTAATTGAAACTTAAGTGTTAATTGGTTTTACCAATATTCTTTTCTATAAAAATATTTAAATATCGAAATTAAGCCTAAAGAACTTTCGCAAATTTTTTCAAAATTTTTTTTGAAACTATATATCGTGAAAGTAAGTTATTGTAACACATACATTTCGTTACATTTGGTTTGATAATAAAATCTGTTTATCTTAAATATTGTATGTTTTATATGTATTTTTAGCAAATTAGCGACAATATAACTTGGGAAAAATATTTTTTCTTTCATTTATACGTTAAATTTGCTAAAGAAAAACATTTTAATTGTTGAGCAAAATAATTTGGCTGTCATAAAATAAGTCTTAAAAAGTAATTAAATATATATTTTTGGTTTGTTAAGATTTTGTTTGTTCTTGTTGCGGTTTATCCTCTTGTCAAGTGGTTGAAATCAAGTTATGCCATCAATACACAAATACATATTATTCTTTTCTGAACACTTTCCATTAGAATTTCTAAAGTGTTAAAGAAAAATAAAACAAAATGTTATTTTGTTTCTTTTATCGGGCAAACGACACTTGATTTCTTGCCGATTTTTTGCGTAATTGCAGTCAAAAGTCTGTGTGAGATGCATAAGAAATGAAATCTCAGCGTATCTTAATATATTTTTGCTGTTATAATTTTTGTTTATTATTTTGTTATGATGCTGAGATTAAATTATTTTGTTATTTGTTTTGTTTTTTCGCAAGTAAAAATAACTGAAAATAAAAATGCGAAAATTATACAAAGATAATCCGTTTAGAGTCCTTTTCATGGGGTCACGCACTACAATTACTTGAGTTTTGCAATAAAGTTTGATTTTCTTTTCTGCCAGTTGCTTTGCTTTTCTTTTCTCTATAATTTCTTTTGTTGAACATTCAACTAAAATAACAATTTATTTTAAATGGCGTGCAAGTGAGTTATTTTCAGATTAAGTTGAAATATAATATTTGTTATCTGCAACAATTAAGATAATTAACCGCCTCACAATAAATAGAAAAGTTTTTCTTTACACTGATTAAAAGACCACGTTAAAGACATTTTTATTTTCCTTTAACGGTTCTTATTTATATTTATTTAGGTTTTGTTTCCAAACACATTGTGGCATCATTTCTTTTAATGACTACAAATGAAGCAGAATCACTCTCACAGTTGTTTATTTGCTTGTTGCGTCTCTATTGTTACTAAATACGTCATTATTTGAAACGCATTTGAGTTTTGTGTGACATGGATCTGAAAGTATCTTTTAATAAAAAAACAATCCAAATTACTTTTTTAAGGCTTTAAGTCCTTTCAGCATGTCATATGAAACTAACAAGAATGAATGTGTATCAAGCTATAATCGGACTGAACAGATAAATAATACAAATACATTTGTACACGCCTAACAATAACATAATATAATCAATAATATGACAATTTTTTGTGCTGCTCACATTATACAGCCGATTTTGACAAAACTTACCAATTTTAAAGATATTTATTGGCAGATGTGTACAATCTATAATATTTTGTTTAAATTGGTGCAGTATTTTGCTACCAAACATGCTCCCATAGTATATTCATGCAAAAGATAAAAAAGCAAACAAAAAATGTACGTGCGTACCCAGCAAACACGCAGGCTTGATTTCAAATTGAGGATGATTTGAAATCAAATATTTTCTCAAACGACAAAGTGGTGCTACTCTGTTCTGCTGTGTACGTTGAAAAATTAAGTTGATGTTAATTTTTCCCTTGTTCCTTGGAATATTAATCATGCCCAATTCTTTCTGAATATAACGTTACGAACCTTAGCCTAATAATCAATTTGAATTCACAAACCAATTACGTTCGAAATAATCATATTAATAAACAATTAGCTACTGGCTTGAGCTTTTCACATGTTTACATGTTCATATATACTTAAGTATAAAATCAAACCAAAAAAGTTTGTCTTGAGTAGAACAAAAATCAGAAAAATGGGAATGAAGAAAAATAAACCGATGGCAACGCTGGGAAAGTGTACTTTAATATCAGATTGAGAGTGATTTAATTTTCGTATTCAATTTTCACGAAAAAGTTGTATATATAAGAATTAAAATCACATTCAACAGAGCCACCTGACAAGTGGTGATAGCAAATACACGTGAGCACTGACGATGGAAGTGTAGCGGCTTCCGAAAGTGGCGCTACTCTGTTCTGCTGTGTACGTTGAAAAATTAATTTGATGTTAATTTTTCCCTTGTTCCTTGGAATATTAATCATGCCCAATTCTTTCTGAATATAACGTTGCGAACCTTAGTCTATTAATCAATTTGGATTGACAAACGTTTGAAATTGATTTGAAAATAACTTGAAAAACATAGCATTCTCAACAAAAAGGGGAAATTATTTTCAAATTGAGAAATTCTCAACTTACTTTCAAGCGTTATTCTCAAATGTTTTTCAAATGTGGATTGTAATATAATGTGGAGCTTAAATAGAATACTTTTTTTTAAGTTCATATTTTACATTTTTTCTTATTCACGTTGTTATTCATGATAATAAATTTTTTAATAACAAACAATATACGAGTACATACTACATATGTATACTTTTCTCACAAGCAAACAGTAAATATTCAATTTCTCTGCAGTTATAATAAATAATTCACTTTGATTGTTAAAATTACTCTAATTTATTTTTCACTTTAAATAGTGTTTCCTCGTTGAATTATAATTTGAGAATACCTCTACATCAAATTCATAAAAAATTGATAAAACACTGATTGTCAAATGTTTATATTCAATCAATATCAACTTTGAAAAAGGTTTGAGAATTGTGCTTGATTTTTTTTCGCTTGTTCTTGGCGTCTTAATTCCAAATGTATGTATATAATTGTTTTTTTATCACCTGACTTAAATTTGAAATAGCACACTAAATTATGATAGGGTGCTCACACCAGTCATATTTTTTCGTTTTTTTATTTTAAGACATATGACTTTAGACAACCATTTGAATCCCCCAATTATTTTTATTGAGTATTTGAGAAATTTTTGGTATAAAAACATTTAAAATCACTGAAAACATTTAAAATCACTGATGCAGCGCAGTGATGCATTTCCTAATAGGCCCATAATACTGAGGTTCAATGCATACAAATTACTTTTTTGGAATGTTTAAAAAAAATTTTTAATTTTTATTGGAAACATTTTTTTTTTGCCAAAACTTTCTAAATATCTAAAAAAAAATATATATAATGCTAGCTAAGAATTGATAAGTTTGAAGATACTTTTAGTTCTAATTTAGTATTTTATTTAATTAAATTAAACGGATGGTTCTCGAGTTACAGCAAATTATGTGGTTCATCCTCCTTAATTTTCTATATTTTCTCGAGAGCCAGAGTCAATTAAAAGAAAAAAAATTTATCGGTATTGAACCTCAGTACTATGTGTATCCAAATTGACTAAGAAACTACAGGCCACAAAATTCATGTTGACCTGTGTTGTAGTTGCATTATATTATTTACATCTGGAATACGGACGATTGTGTCTTCCGTTGGCTATACTAGTATTACATTATAACACTTCTTTTTATCTTATATCCTAACGTTACGAACATGTGTACGAGATGTTCACAAATTAATGGGTCCTCTTCACAAATATACAGGAGTTAACTAGCTATTCGACTACTTACTTTCACCCAACTAATAACCAATTATTATTTTACTTACCTACTCACAAAATGTGTGTACGAGCCCTGATTACTTTGGGTGTTTTGAAGACAAGTGCTTTTCTTTTATTTTAAGCGTTAAAAACTGGGCTCGTGTAAAAAAAAATATTAGCACAAAATAATTTTGATTGCATATTCTTAACCCGAAAAAAGAAGAAAATGTTTAAATCGTATTATCTTTATGGTGTGTTACCCAAGGGATCCTCCAGATAAAACCAATTTGGGAAAAATATATTCTATAACACTCCACAATAATAACAATTAGACTGACACTTCAATCAGCAAGATCAGATAAGTCGCTTAGTTAGCAAATAACTAACATTATAGACTGCTAAACACAAAGCCTCTCCTTTAGGCATGGTTATAGTCAGGTAAAAAATATGGTAAGAATGGGCAAATATTATTTTGCCAAATATTTGTTCAGCAATCGCTCTTCAAATAAAGTAGAAGAACATTAATGGCTCGATTATGAATGGCAACCGAACCTCATTTGGGTTGCCAGTTGCTAAAAACGACATTACCGATGGCAACTGGCAACTGGGAACTGTTAATTTCAGTTGCTATTTAGTGCTTTTTTGGCAACCATGAATTTTCAGTTGCCTGCTGTTAAAGTTCGATTGCTATCCATAATCGACCCATAAATATATTAGAAACATAGAGGGAAAGTTTCACTTAAATTATTTTATTTTTTTATTTATATTTCAGTGCAAAATTAAATAAAGAAAAACAATTTCAAGAAATAATGAAAAAGAGAAAAAACTGAAATTATTTATGATACAATTCTATAAAAACAAGCATTTTCTAGTTGGAAAATTATAAGAATCTGAAACGGTAATTTGATGAAATAAAAACATTTTTTTTGTGAAGTATATTAGTTAAGAGTTTTTTGTTTCTGATTAAGAAAACTTCAACATAAAATTCTTCTATCGCTGTGTGTTTGAATGACGGCATAATTAATGATGTTTTCAAAAATTTCTTGTTTACTCATTATTCTTTTGTAGGAGTGAAATTGTTGGCAAAATTTAATAAATTTTATTATCGGATTAAGTTCTTTGTTTTTGGTTTGACTATTGTTTTTTTTTGCTTTTTGGCAGGCTCATACATAAATAAAAATATGGGCATTTCCACAGAAAAGTCACTCACCATTTTGTCACATTACGTCGCCAAGCAATTAAGCTTGTATTTTAGAGCTGTGTTGTTAAATTTTTTCCCTCTCTTTCACTTAATGTAGAGCTAATTACGATCTACACCAAAATATAAAAAATTAAATAAAACATAAGTTTTTCTTTTAAAAACAAGTTTAATTGTTTGGTGACGTAAAATGACAAAAATTTACTTTTCTGTGGAAATGCCCATATCTTAGAATCATCTAAGTAAATACTTGCTTCTTTGTACATACTTCTAATAAAATATGTACATCCAAATACATACATATATCTACATACATACATATGTATGTATTTATTTGGACTGAAGTAAATTTTGAGATCAATGTACTTGGGCTAAAACGCTGTAATAAAAATGTCTTAGTGCTCCTGTATGAGAATTTGTTTGTACAAAAAATGTTTTCACACGAGAAAATAAACAATATAGTTTTAAAGTACAAACAAAATCATTGATGTGCTGCAAATGTTTAAACTTTTGCAAAAATAAAATCGATTAATATAAAGAGTTTCTCATCAAAAGCCTATAAAGGGAACTTTGACGAAATTTTTATGCTGCAAGTTGCTTTCAACTTTAACAACTAAAAATATATTGTGCAGATAGATTTATAGACAAACAACTATAGACCATATTGTTAAAAGTAATAATACATATAACCGTTTACATCATATACACTTTCTTCACAATCTTATACTCCTAACTTCTGATAACACTCTATTTGCAATAGTCATGAAATGAGTACTTTTAATATATATTCTCCCAACTATCGCTCATGGTTAGGGCTGCTGTGGCATAAAAATAATTTTTTTCCAACGTCACATATAAAACAAATGTCAACCAAAATTATAGTAAAAGTAAATACAGCTAGCTATATATCAATAATAGCCCAAACCAATATTTGAAAATGGCCAATAATGTTTTGGGTAACCCGACATGATCATAATAACCAAAAATATAAAATTGGCCCAAAAAAAGAAAATAATAACCCGAACGGAAAATTGAAAAAATACTCAGGAATATTTTATGATATTTCGCTACGACAAATTGAGCAAAATTTAGGTATTTGTCTCAAGAAAAACTTGGTGGAGGCAACCATAATATAAGAGCAACCAACATAGTATGATTGAAATAAATGGTTGTACTCAAGCCATATTATTATTAAAATAAAATTATTACAATTAATATATATACTAAGAAAATCATCCTGAAATTTTGCCTTTCTTGTTGAGGTAGCCATAATATAAGAGCCACATAGTATGATTGAAATAAATTGTTGTAGTCAAGCCATATTATTATTAAAATTGAGGAAACCATAATATAAGAACCACATAGTACGATTGAAATAAATTGTTGTAGTCAAGCCATATTATTATTAAAATAAAATTATTACAATTAATATATTAGGCTGAGTCAAATTACTCGGGTGAGAAAAAAAGGCAAAATTCTAAGAAAATCATCCTGAAATTCTGCCTTTCTTGTTTGGTTATAAATGTTTCACCCAATGAAAAGCTTGATTATTGATGTCTCTCGGTGGGAACTAGATTTTGATTTTAAGCTCATAGTTTTTTTGGTTAATTTTTGGTATCCGGCCGAACGTTCTGGTTCGGTAGAAAGTTATGTTCGGCGTTCGGCAAAATTTTCACCGAACACCGAACTTTGTATAATTTTTTTTGCAGTCCTATAAAATATTAGTGCAACATACTATGAATTAGTTCATTTGGTATATATTAAATAAATAAGTCATAGTTAAAATAAGTTAAATTGACATTTGCAATTTCTATAAAAAAGTTCGGTTTCGCGTTTGGGTTCGGTTTCGGTTCTAAAAATTCATTCGAAGTTCGGGTTTGGTCTGAAAAAAGCGCGTTCGGTAGGACACTAGAATTTTTGCGCAGACTTCGCTTTTTGGCAAAAACAATTGACCTACCCTAATGTATATTTTATTAAATGTTTTTTCCTTTAACTAAAACTATTATAAATTCTTATTCTTCATATCTATTTGGAACCCCTAGTGTACGAGCATGAGAAGAACTCATGAATCTTTGCCACACATCAATGGTTTACACATCATCTGTTTTTGTTTTCTCATCGTTTAATTTTGGCTGCCAGTTTTATTTGTTGATATTTTTTAAGTATTTTTCAGTATTGCTGCCGTGAAATTTGTTGGACAGACTGTTTATTAATCCGTGTATTATGCGCCATTGCTACTGTCACTCGAAGTGTAACATTTAATGCTGCTAATACGTCCTCCTGATATTCACTTTTATGTTTAATATTTTCTTTAATAGTCAGTGATTAATGACAACCTGCGAATATTTTTCTGTTTAAAGATGCATGTTTGCAATCAAGTGAGAGCAAAATCGCTAATTACTGCACATCATACTGTGATGTGTTTAATGTACTATTAATAATATTTCTGTAGTTGTCATTGTATTGGTTGTACTCTTGTTAATTTTTTGTCATTGGCTTTTATACAAGAGATTAATGATAAAGAAAAGTATTTAAATGTGATTTTTATGTACTTTATTTTCATACCAAAAAACAAGACAGTTTTAAGTACTTTATTTTTGCAAACAAATAATATAATTAACAAAAAAAATATGACTTACTTGCACCCACTAATAAATTAAAATAAGAAGAAAATAACAAATTCCTTGAACTTTCTCTAACCTTGCAATTTTCCATTTCAAATTGCATGTAAAAAATATGACTGTATACTTTCGTACACGTAAATAAAAAACATGGTTGAGGCAACTATAAGCTAAGAGCAAAATACAATGACTAAATTATATGGTAGTCAACTCACTATCAAATAAAGCAGTTCTAAATATTATTTTGTTGTATAATTTGACAATACAATTATGTCATATAACCATCGTATAGTTTAAAGTTATAACACCTTCGTTTTCTCTAATCATATTATAATAAAACATAAACATAATATTGTAATGCATTGTTTTGATTAAATATAAGCAAAACTTAGTTTGATGTAAATATTATACGATTCAAGCTCATCATATTATATTGCTCTAATATAACGATATGATTCTATGTGACCATATCAAAATATTTTCATTAAAAGAAATGAAATGGAAATACATATAGTTTGAACTAAAATAAAAAATACAATGAAGATTTTATTTTTTAACGGATTCGTTGTGCTTTGAATCTGAAATAGTAAAAGATGAAATTTTTTTCTATTTTACTTATTCACATGTTAAAAACATAATGATTAAAATGACGCGGTCTGTGCTAATATTTTATTGTTATAGATATATATAACATTACTGTTGCATAATAATAAAACCTTGGTTAATTTACATTGTCAAATGCAACCGTGTTGCAATTTTTATGACTAATAATAATGTAAAGAGCAAATGAAAATATTACTTTTTTTTATCATAACTTAAAACTTTAGTAGCTTACTTTCCACAACCATACATTATTGCAGTGAACATAATATTGTTGTCGCAACCATACCACAACCATACATTTTTCCAGTGAACACAATATTGTTGTCGCAATCATACTACAGCCATTTATTTTCTTAAATTTATACCTAGTATATTTTGTATATCTCTTATATAGTATGTTGGCCCTATTAGAGGTTACCAGATATCTAATCACAATGTTTCACCAAATTTCTTACAAACTTATTTTGTACAAAAAATTTGCTCTTGTAAAGCCTCTACCGTACATGAAAGTAAATTTTTTAAGGCTGGAGCACAATTTTTATAAAATAGTAGGTATATCGTAATTTTGTTTAGCTCCTGTTCTTCTTCTATTTTCTTACGTCGCTCTTTACTTTAATTAACCGTTTCGGCAAATTAAACTTAAAAATATTTTAAATGCCATTTCATTTAATGCCACACAACAACGAATACTAGTTAGTCTATACCACTAATAATATAGTTAATTCGTTTTTCATTGTTGGCTTAAGTTATAAAACAAAGTCAAGTAGATGAATGCAAAAACTTGAAGTCATTAAACTTAATTACTATACTCTTAGTATTTAAGATTAAAATTAATTTACTGGTTACATTGTAGACAAAATAGCCAGCAAACAGATAATGTTCTTGCCGTTCATCTGTTTAAAATTTCATTGATGCAATATGCTGGTTGGTAGCTTTTGCCTTTTTTCATTGCAAAAAAACTCAAGTTAATTTTGTTGGAATTTTTGTCAAAAGAAAATTCTTACGGATGGTTAAATTTCCATATTCATCCAGTTGAATTCAATTACACTTGTTATAAAAGAATGTTTGAGTAGTTGTACGTATACTATCGTTAAAAAGGTGACACTTTATTAATCCTTGAGTTATTACCAAAAAGCCTTCTGTTTTTAAGAAAGAAAAAGTGATTAATTGCAAACAGTATAAAAAAGTTGAGGATTTTATATACATATTAAGTTGCTCACAAAAAAACTAAGTTTAAACCACCAATAAACTCAAAAATAAATGATTGATAGAGTTTCACATCAATTGGATAATATTAACACGCGACGTCCCGAATTGAGATTAAATTTTAGGATAATATTGGCTGCAAAGCAAACTACGACTGTGATCGTGTGTTCGATCCCTGCTCAGGGCAGTCATCAATATGCTGAGATTTCTAATGTATATTGGTGTGATATTGCGTTAGTTGTTGTTGGGAAAAAAAATTTTTTTTTTTGAGTTAGTGATGCAAAGCTAATCCTCATGTCGTCCTCTTGTAAATTGAAAACTTTAAAGTCATTTTCTGCAAAACTAGTTTTTTGAGTTATGTCGTTATGTGAGTAAATGACCAATAGTATAATATATAACAATTGTTTAGTTTAATTCCCTATAGAAGTGTCTATATCCAGAAAATCATTTTAAAACACATACCTACAAAAAGTTTGAAAGATCGAGACAACACGGCAAAATAATCAGATGTGCCTTTACAGGACCTTCTGAATGAAGCTTGGTACTAAACATTGATCTAATGCTCTGTTTGCAGCAAATTGAAATGAAAACAGAACTGTATGTAATATTTATCTAAAAAGCACAACAAGTAGCACAAATTACTTAAAAACGGTGCAAAAGGGATCATAAAACGTGACAAGGGCTTTAAGGGGTCAAATTTTCACTTTAGTATCACAACGGTAACTCTTATCGTATAAAGAATATTTGAATATTTAGGTATGAATTAATGTTAGAACAGATAAAGCATATAACGAACCACTTACCATTTTCTTTTTTATTTTCATGGTTAGAAAAAAAATACATAAATTGCTATTATAAAATAATGTACAACATATTCTAGGTTTTAGCGAAACACTGTTAATAGTGACGAAGTGTATTACATTCAACCGTTTTTCAAACATTTAACTTTGTGTTTGTTGGGTATAAAATTCAAATGAAAAATATATAAAAATAGTAAATATGTACATATTTTTATGTGCACTGAACCTAAAATTCAAGAAAAATGTTAATTGGTTCAACGAATTGTTCATTAATTTTGACCTAATTTATTAGTAAGTCAAATCAATGAACTGTTAAGGAATAACAACAACGGATGCTGAAAATGAACCGTTCTATATTGAACATCAATGAATATTTTCATATTTTTGCAAAATATTAATGAATCTAGATCAATGAATGCCATTCATTGAAATTATGTAAAATAATTTTTTCAGTGTAGCTAAATTAAGATTGAGTTTAGAACTTAAAAATATAATTTGCAACTATTTTAATTTAGCAGTGACTAAATATAAGAGTCCGACCGAATATTCGGTTTTGGTTTCAGATTAGGCCAAAATTCGGCTAATATTCGGCTTAGGTCAAACTTTGGCCGAATACCGAAACCGAAAATTTTTGTTCTATATAAATAAAATAGCTAACCGAAACATTATTTTCCGAATTTAAAATATGTCACCAGCATGAATCTATTTTTTGATGACAATTTTACTTAGTTGTATTAAACGCAACCAAAAGATACATACAGTACCAGACATTATTCAGCTGTTGGTTGCGAAAATAAATAGCATAAACCGATTTCGACTCCAATCACAAATCGGTTTTATATTATAAGAAATTGATTTTTCGCAATCAAATTTACGGCTGCGATTTTGTACTGAAGTTGGTCTTTTAAAATAGATCTTTTTTAAATAATAACAAAATTTGAAGAAAGCCCATTTTCAATCTTGACGATAAGTTCAATACTGTCGAGAAAAAAATCGGTATTGTTAAAAAAAAACTTAACTTTAATAGCGATAACGTCCTATAAACATAGTATCAAGTATAGGTAAATATTTCAATTTCTTAAATCTTTTTATTTATTTCGACTCAACTATTTGATAGGTGTTTTTGTTTAGCAGAGTGATAAAACACTCCCAAATGTATTAATACCAAACTCAACATTCCAGTTCAGCTCATCATTTACGCTAACTTCATGCCAAGTTTTTCTTAGTCACACGCTCGTAAATGTTTAAATTTGATTTTTGTCCGATGGAATATTATATGTACATGCAATTTGTGCTATTATTTTAACTGACACTGTATGTATGTAAAAATTCTCTTAACAAAATATATGAGGTTTTAATTATTATAATCTTTTAAAAATGTCAATATTAGTTAATGCTAAAACTGTTTCGGTAAGTTTCGGATTAGGCCGAATATTCGGCATTTCAGCCGAATATTAGGTTCGGTTCGGGTTCAGTCTTAAAAATCTAGTTACGTTTGAACTCTAATAATTATGCCAAACAAAGAAAACATACATAAGTGTATTAGGGGGTCCCTATCAAAAACGTTTACATATTCTTGGTCTAGTCTTGGAATGGTCTAAACAAATTATAAAATTTCTAATGTAACATGCATGGTCAAAATGTACAGTTCATTACTTACTTTTTGGTAATTGGTAATTTTCACATGTGTCTGGGGGATGAGAGCAAGATTTTCAATGCCTTAATTTGTCTTCATACAAAGGAGGGCCCCTCTAATGTTCATAGTATATAATTATATATGTATGTATTCCTATATAGTTGTTTGAGAATTGCTGCTTGTGTTTATATTGTTTGTTTTAATAAATAATACGTTTTTTTTTCTAAATATTTTACAAAATTTGCAATTAATTAAAACCATATGATTTCATTAAAAAATAAGAGAATAAATTACACGCTTTTTCGCTTAATAAATACCAATGAAAAAGTAACTTAAATTCAAATGATTTAAATTTTATATTAAGTACTGGCCAGACAAGAAAGTAATTAATTAATTTTTTTCCACAATAAAATTAAAGAATAAAAAACCACTACATTATTTTGCTACGCCACAGTTAGTCCATTCATTTCGAAAAGGGCTTTAGTCACATTTTTGTTAAATTTAACTTTTTGCGAAAAGGGCACATTTTGAAGTACGAAAAATCAACTTTTAAAGCTATCGAAAATCCAGGAATGTAGGAAATTGTAACGAATCCTATACTAACGTTATTCCATTAATAAGTTTAACATATTTTAGTGCGATAAATAATGTTGTTTTCTGGTGCCAATTAAAAATTTTGAAAAATAAATTCCAATTCGAACTCCATTTTTTTTAAAAGATTTGTATTAGGTCAACAGCTTCAGCTATAAATGAATACCAAGCAAATAAATATGCTTACCTCTCATATTTTCTAAAAATTTGTCGATTTCCTTATAGTAATTTCGAAAAGGGCATTAGTCCAAAAGCTGTAGTTAAAATTAAGTGTTTTTTATTGCAGCATCTCAAAGCCATGATCGATTTGATTCAAACATTGCTATCAGAATACTGTCAATCGAGTCACCTTTCAAACAAGAAAAAAAAAACTAAATCAAAACTGATCCAATCGTTTGGCTATAAGATCGCGCAGACGGACACACAGATACACACTTCAAAGTTATAAAATTTTAAATTGAAGACATTGAGCTATTTTTTAAATGACAACAATTAAGTTTTATTCTTTTTTTTGCATTTCAAACACAATTATTTTAATCATCAACAAATTCACTCTCCAAATCGTTTTAAATAAATTTTTTTAATTGAAAGCCTGAAAACGGTCGCAAAAATAGTGATATATTTTTCTTAAACAATAAAGGCAAAATAGTAAAAGTTTTATTTAAATTTTCTTATTTATAAAACAAAATTATTTCCTTTTCGGATCTTCTCCAAAGCTCTTTTAATAAACATCGAGAGAAGAAAATGTTACTTGAACAAATTAAATTTGTATTATGGAATTTAATTTAAATATTATTTATTTGCAAATGCCTAAATTTAAATACAAATATAAGAGCTAAAGAGAGAGGTGTGAAGTTTTATTATGTTTAAGAAGAAAAAAAAAATCAGAGATGAAAAGAAAACATAAATAAATGAAAGAATAAAACTTTTGCACCTGGCATCAGAAGCTGTACTACTTCCGTTTTTCATACGATTGTGTAAAAATTCAAACAATAACAATGATATGAATATCTTTTGTCACTTTTTTACTTTTATTCACAGAAATTGTAAAATAAAATATCATCCATCTTCAAAAGGATGTGTTGGCAAGTGAATGTAAATAAGTACACCCAGCAAAAATTTTACTTAATGGTAGGCAAAAAAGTATATGAAGATTTAAGTCATAACTACTTACAAATTTGACTCGATAACTATTTATTCTGGATTGAGAAGTTAAAAATAGAAAATATATTGAGGTGATTCTCATTCTAATCGTACACATTGTGTTTTTTTTACCATTGTAACTAATTATTAGAAGGTAGGATTCATATTTTAGTTTTCGTCTCATTCAATGGATCCTGAAATAAAATTATATTTTTCGATTTTCAACCTTTTTTTGTTCTGCGAATGATTTTTGCGAAAAAAATACACTGCCAAAAATTAGCATAGGGTTTGAAAGCTAGAAACAAAAAATTATAATAATCACAGGACGAAATTAACAGTTATGACCACTTTTTCAATTTTAACTTAGGTTCACATGAAAAAATCCAAAATAGTATCTTTTAAAATAGTTCTTTACAAACATGAGCAAAAAGGAGGCTAACTCTTACTTCAACTATGACTAATTTTAATAAAATCGACCAACAATGTTAAAAGTTATGTCAATTTCAAATAGTTATTCGTAGCAAAATACGACCAGCCGAAAAGAAACATTTTTTTCATAGAAAATCAAAAATTTGTAAACAAATAATGTTCTTTATATCGCGTCTAGCCTTCAGCTGCTGTTATCTTTTTTTAACGTCCTAAAATTTATAGATCAATTATATTTCAAAAAAAATTTGCGTAACGCTCAATACATTTTTATACCAATACAAAATTTTTTTTAGAACACACACTATATTTTAAGTTTAAAACAATTCAGATGAATAATCTTCGGCGTATTTTAACATAAACTTCTTAGTTTTCACTAAAAAAATTTTAAATGGATAACACTCAATACATTTTTGTGAATTTTGTGAAACGTTTTGCAATATAATACTACTTAACAAAGTTCACAAAACTTTTAAATATTTAGAAGTTAATGTAATTTTAAAAACTAAACTGAGTAATGAGTACTAAAAAAGCGTAACGTTCAATACACAAGACAGCGGAAACAACAATTTATACTTTCTAATATTTTTCGAAAATTTTATGTGTGAAATAAGAAAAGAAAATATTGATATATAAGAAATGTAAATATTTTCGCGAAAATTCAAAAAGTTTCTTAATGTGGAAAATTAGCAGCGTGCATTATGTACAACCATTTTGTATGAAGAGAGCTTAAAGAGTATTTTCGTTATTCGTAATCGACAGTCTTACAAAAAAAAAACTTATGCACATTTATTTATAATCTATTAAATCATCCGTAAGCAGTTTTAATTTTTAAATTTACGCGTTTATTTTATGAAACATTTGACTAAACTTTCAACTTACACGAAAAAAGCATTTGAAATGAGAATCAACAATTTATATTGTACAACTTCCATTTTCACCAATCATACATAGCACAAGTATGTTAAAACCAATTGGTACAAAATTTCCCACACGGATATAACAATAATTGTGATTTATGTTTCAAAATAGGACTTCTTTTTATATTTCCATTAATTAAAAGATCTACTTCGAAAAAGATGCAGAGGTGATTTTATTTAACATTAAAGAAATAAAAAGGTTTACCAAGAATTATGTAACAACCTTGACACAGCAATGTGTATACTCACACATAATCGTATGCAACTGTATCGCTAGAGTAGAATATATTTGTATTAATGCAACGATTAATCGAAAGATTAATAATAATCGATTAATTACATTGATTACTCTCTTTCAAATAATGTACCATTAATCGATTATTTGCAAAACGTCAAAGACGCCAAATGAGTATTTCGGAAGCAAGTCCAAGAATCGGTTAAGTATTCAAAAATAATATAAATTTTTTGTGGGCGCGGTAAAGCCGACTTTTCAAAAATATGCTTGGCAACGACATATGTAGTTCATGCTTGTTTTTAAGTTTTTCTAATGTCAAAGTATCATATGAATGAATTAAGTAGATGTATTTAAGCAAATTTATGTATTTGTTGAATTTAAAAATGCAAAAAATCAAGAACGTGCTAAACCAAACTAGCACAGCTTTGTTTTGAAGGCGCCGATATCACACTTATATGAGTAAATTGAGCTTTTAAAATATTTCATTTTGTTTACAAATCAAAATAAAACTCTAATTTAAATTACAAAAATATCTGAATAAACTAGTAAATATCGACACCTCTAAGATAAACTAAATCGAGTTAGCATGCTAGAGGTATACACAGATACATATTGAAACTTATTGTGTACGAATTAAACTAAATACTTCGATCACAAAACTTACATGTGTAACAAAAAGATTTCATTAGCTTGTCATAGGTGATGAAATTAAAGTGAGTCTTACCGAATAATTTTACTTTAAAAATTGCGGTAAAGTGTAGTAAATTGTAAGGAAAATTTTGTTGAGACTCACATCAATTTCATCACCTGTGCTAATTGCATGCACATTTTTTTATTAAATGTACATAAGACTGTAAATTTAAAGTTTGGACATTTATTAAAAAAATATATATATAACAACTACCGTTTTAATATTATCCTACGCACCATCATTTACTAAAAATGTCTGTCTATATGAGAAGTTAGTACATACGCTTGAAACTATAACCTAATGACGAAAGTACACAGAAAAAACTATAATTCGTATTCTATTACTAAATTCATAAATTCAAATATTTATTTTACGGAAATGGGACGTATCACAAAATTCGTAAAATTAAACACGATAATTCGTAAATATTTAATAAGAAAAAAATCGCATTTTTTTCTATAAAAATTTTGTATTGGAATATTTGAAAACCAAAGAAAAAAATAATAAAATTTAAAAACGAATTCAAACACATGTGTGTTAAAATAAAAACCTATGATAGTTTTTTCTGTGTACTTTCTTCCAAATTATTTTTCCAAATAAAAATATTTATTTGTTGAATTTTTAATTATTTTAGTTTCAGTGTAGCACACTTTTGTTTGTGAAAGGTTGTGAACGCGAAAATTCTTGCCGTTTTCATTGATATTGTTGTTTTTGTTGTGATCAATTACCCACGAAAAGGTTAAATTACCCAAATCAAACAAAATAATTTCAAATATTTTTGTGATAAGTGTGTCATATTTCCAAGTAACTCGTATGTACGTGAAAAGTGAGTGCGTCATAGAACGTGTGGCGTTTATCTAACAAACCGTTGTTTAGAAATATAAATAGGCATACGAGAGCATATCAAAAATGACCTTAATTAATAATTTTATAAACTTCTATTTGTAATGAAACGTATCCAAACGTCACTCTTTTCGCTGTATACAAATAGGCATGTCAAGGAAATTCTGTTAAATATGTTAAAGGAAATTTAATAGCCTGCATTAGGGCGGAGTAAAAATGGAAAAAATAATTTGCGTATTTTTGTCTGAAAAATTTTTATAACGATGACCATTTTTAACCGACTTCAAAAAAGAAGGAGGTTATCAATTCGTGTGTTATGTTCTTTTTTTACTTTTTTATGTTTGTACACGCATAACTCTGTCATTTTTGAACCGATTTTTTAAATTCTTTTTTTCTTTGAAAGGGTTTGACAAAAATTGGTCCCAAAATTTTTCTGTCGAAAACCGGAGGGGGAAATTTGCTCCCCACCATCCATAGCTCTGTAATTTGTGAACAGATTTTCAAGCCCCCCTTGCAGGTTGGTACCATAATTTTTCTCCCTTCCCCCGAAATATTGACTATCGCATAGCTCCTTCATTTATGGGCCGACTTCCAAAATTCTTTTTTTGTTTGGAATTGTTTGCTAGAGTTTGGTGGCATAATTTTTCTACGAAAATCGGTGGGGCTAGTCTTCCACGCCTCCACCCAAAACATTTATCAAAGCACAATTCCTCCATTTGCATACCGAGTTTCAAAATTGTTTATATGAAAGGCCATCAGGTATATTGCTCTTTGTACTGAAGTTGGTTTTTTTGTCAGAATCTCCCAAGAAAATAAATAAAAACCGGTACAAGGCTTCTCGTATGTAATTATCACCAAAAATTTGTATAAAAATTGCAATCGTATTCAACAGAGCCAACTAGCACGTTATGAGCCTTGATGATGGAATAATTAGTTTTTCTGTAATAGTTCCGAGAGAGATTGGCTTATAATTTTATTTTTAGAACAAAACATTTTCCACATCTTTCTACTACTTCAAAATAAGGTACTTTGAGTTCAACAGGTATTTGTTTCATTAATTTTGGCTATTTATTTAACTTATATTGTTTTTTTCTCTATTGTTACAGATTTAGGTTATTCCTGCGGATAGGGGATGCGGAGTGCCCCATGACTTGATTTCCCCCTCCCCAAAATTATTAAAAAAGTTTAATTATTGAGTTATGAATTTTTGGTAAGACCGAAATGGAAAAAACTTAAAATAGTTGAACATGCTAAGAAAAAAAAACAGTTAGTGAAGTTTCGAACATTAAGACAAAGTTGAATAAGGTGCGACTCGCCACAAGATGGCGGCAGTGTTTTAATTGAGCTTATTAATTTAGTAGGATTTTCGCTACAGTGTTGTTGCCACTGTCAGTGGAAGTGTGGGTAAAGAACTCTGATGAGTAAACTTGGTGGTCACGAAACAGCTGCCAGTTCAACCTTCCGTACAGCCCAATTTTCCTTTGAATGTTCAATATTTACATGCTTTAGAATTTCTTTCTTAAATAAAAAAAATAAATAATTTGATCGAAAAATTAAATTTTAAATGAACTTAAGTCAAACTAATTTAATAACTTTGGATAAATTTTAATTATTTAAAACTTGTTTGTGTAAATATATATTATTATTATCTAAATCCATTAATACTACATTCACACCAGAGCGAAATCTGGTAGATTTCAATTGAAATCTATGTGGAAATCTATAGCGTTTACACAAGGTTTTTTTTGACATTTATCACAAATCGTTACAATACCAGAGATAGTTGCTTGACCTTTTTTATTTTGAAATGTCAAACTGCATAGAAAAAAAGATCCGTCAAATGCAAAACAACTTCTGCTCACACCTCATAAATTATATATTCTGAAACAGCGTAGTATTTTTTAGTACCACGGTTGTATAACTAATTACTACTACATTTTTGTAGATTTTGTCAAAATCTAGTGGCGAAGTAGATTTCGTTTTGTATGGAAAATCTAGTAAAAAAACTAGATTTAGCTCCAAATCTCGTAAGTAGTAGATTTCGCTCTGATGTAAATGCACTATAAATAACATAAACGTGTCTCATTTACTTATAGAAATGATTAGAAATTTTTCTAAAAATTTTGTTTCTAGTAATCGCAAATATATTTTCTGCTTAAAAAGACCTAAATAGAATTGGGTGTGTTTTTTAGTTCTATATATACACTCTAAAACATTACTTCAAATTTACGATCATATATTGTCTAAATTTGTGTTGAAAATTTCTCCTTGTCTAAAATTACATCGATTTTAAAGAAAAATCCTTTAAAATTAAACATATTTAGTGCAAGTGGAAAAAATGTAACATAAAGTGTAATACGGCTGTGGCTGAATGGTAGATACGTCAGACTGTCAGTCAAGAGGTCGCGGTTCAAACCTGCACGCAGCCAATCGCTTTTTTAGTAAAAACATTTTGTTGAAAAATAATGCGTGTGTAATTTTAGGTCGATAATAATCTGCAAAGTGTTGCCGACTATTATCGACCTAATTTTCAACAAAAGTGTTTTAGAGTGTAGGTGCATTTTCTATTGCAACAAAATATAAAAAATGTTACATTAATGGCCATTATTACAACTTGGCGTTAGTTAAAGGTAGGATTTTGTCGGACGGACTAACAGTTTTTATCATTATTACAACTTTACTTTAACCTAATAGGTTGGATGAAGTTTCTTTAACTTATCGCTCACTTTAGGTTAGACTAAAATTTTAATGACGATAAACTGTGTATCCGTCCGACAAAATCCTAAAATCCTACCTTTAACTAACGCCAAGTTGTAATAATGACCCTAAGTAGGTTTTGCGTTTTAGAACAAAGTTTTAATGCAATTAGTGGGCGCATTTGAAAGCACCCAATCTCTTAAAAATTGTTAGAATCTCCTCCTTTTACTAATGTTTTCTGTGGAACATTTTAAAAATATCTTCGTTCTTCCCTTGTGCCGTCTATTTGAAAGTGCTGATTTTATCTACAAATTATACCAGATTTTAAGATATATCCAAACAATGCCACGTAAGTAAGATTAAAAACTCTAATCGAATTAAAATAAAAGAAATGTATTTGCCCCACAGAAAACGATTTATAACGATTTATAACTTTTTCCAAAATTGGACTAATTGAAAACAGACTAGGCGCAAATGTGGATTATAAGAAGACGAACCAGAATAGGACCTATCTCGATTTTGCCTTAACCCGACTTAAGATGTTATGAAAAAACGACACAGATATGTAAACTGTATTCACGCATGCATTTTTATTATTTGCCAATAAAAAAATTGGCTAAAATAATTTTTTCCGGTTTCTGCGACAAAATGCTCGTTAGTGCTGTTGACCGATTTGCACAAATCGTAACTCAAATGAAGTTTGCATAAATTTGCTCAAGTCTAAAACAAGCATGCTTAAAAATGCTCATATCTAAAAATAGTGAATCCGTATAGGAAATTTTGTGCTCCTTATGCTTAAGGTATAAGATGTGCTTAGTTTGCACTATTATGTAAAATACCACGAGGAACATTTTAATCCTCCAACTCCTCACTTTATGGGTCTTTTTGTCTTTTTCTGAATTTGAATAATTTACATAATATGAAATTAGAAATTAAATTTCCTTTTCTCAAAGTGTATTTAAAAGAATACGCCTTGGCATTGAAAAAAAACTGAAACACGTGCAATAAACATTACCAAAAGTGAGAGTTTAAAAAAAGCGCCAGACTTGTGCAAAATACTCAACATGTAGTCTCCATTTTTGTCTATAATTATAATCATACAACTGTTTAATAGTACATGTTAAATGCCCACGATGTTTTTATGAATGAAAAGCTTTTTAAACAATTTTCGAATGGTAAATAATAACTAGTTAGTCTCTTTTTAAGTGAGTTCAAGTCGTGCAGAGTGTATTTATTCATAATAGATAAAGGCAAGAGCGAATTCGCCCTGAAATATACCACATATTTTCATCTTCTATATAGAATACTACACTCTAAAACACTTTTGTTGAATATTAGGTCGATACTTTACTGATTGTTATCGACCTAAAATTAGACAAGCATTTTCTTTGTTGATTTTTGAACAAAATATGTTTAATACAAAAAAAAAATAAAAATAAAAACGCTTGCGAAGCTTTGAATCGTGACTAGGGATGCAAACGATACATCGATGTTTAGAAAACATCGATGTGTCGTTCATAAACATCGATGTTACCATCGATGTTTTTGTGGACGATACATCGACACTACATCGCTGTCAAAACTAAAAAAAATCCGACATCGTTCATTTAATCTGTTCGCGCTTGTTTCGCTCATATAATTTTTTTTTACAAACATTTTTTTCCCCATATAAATTTCTTTTTAATTAAAAATATAAAAAAAGTTGATTTATATAAAAAATAAAAAAGTTCATTCTTGATGTTCGTACTAGGTGGAATTCGTGTTTTAACATGCTACAACGCACAGTGGCTCCAATTGAAAAAAAGGTAATAAATCTGTACCTTTGAAATCTGCGATCCGATTACAAAATGATGTATGTAAAAATCTTAGAGGAGGACCTATGCACGATGAAACTGAGACCACCCTGTTGAAACACACGGTGAGCTATAGGGTGTCAAAATTGACTATATTGGGTAGATATGGGCAAATATATCGATATATCGATATTTTCTGAAAAATATATCGATATATATCGTCGATATTTTTAGTTTCGATATATCGATATTTTTTTCCAAAAATATCGACAGTATCAAATTCGATATTTTTTAGCTTTGATTTTGTTTTTCGTGCAGTTTTTAAAACAAAATTCGGCACAGTCTTCATCAAATAGAATATTACTAACAAAATCTTTGTTTTATTTATAGTATTTTGTCTATTCGAAAAATTATCAGTCTTTGAGTGTAATTTTGTTAATGTATGTTAAATGAAATATTTGTGGAACAGTAAGAATCTTGGAAATTTCCAGCTTAATTATTTATAAGAAAGGTACTTTTTTGTTTTATTTAAAAAAAAATTGGGGATACATCGATATTTTTTATTCGATATATATGGATGCCGATCGATATATAAAAATATATCGATATCGATACATATATCGATATATTTTATTCACTTGCGTATCCCTAATATCGGGTATGATAAATTTTGTTGGCCTCACAACTTTTACAAATTTTATCCAATTTCAATGAAATTGGACATGTTGTAAAGCTTATTAAGAGACAAAGAATAAACAGTTTATTTTATTAATATCCCTTATATTTTCAGAATTCTATACTATTTATTAAAACATATGGCAATACTCTTATATATAAAAAATTTTAACGAAATTAAATGGGTTTTTTTTACGAATTTTTAATTCCGATAAACAAAACGTGAAGAAAGGAAGCTTTAGACGACGTATGAGTAATATGATAGCACATATCATCATATTACTCATATGTATCATGCGTCGGCCAAAAAATTGACAATTCCCATTTTCTTCGTAAAAAATGCCTGTTCAATATATAGTTGAAAATTTTTAAATATAAGAATATTAATATGTTTTTAGCCCCGACCCAAAAACAGGGGTATTATAAGTTTGTAGTGAGTGTCTGTGTATCTGTACACATCATCGTACAGCCCAAATGGCTGGACCAGTTTTGATTTAGTTTTCTCTGCTTAAAAGGTGACTTGATCGAGAGTGTTCTTAGCTATGTTTAACGAAACTGCTACTTCGATTAATTTAGATTAATTTAGTAAACTGTATGGAAGGTGACTTGATTCAAAATCTTTTAACTTAGGTTTGGAGAAAATTGGTGCAGCCGTTTTTTAGTTATCATCGATTTTCTTCGAGGGTATTTAACATGTTTAATTTAATGTTATTAATAAATAGTAAAGAAATAGAAATTAAAAAATTAAATTTGGTACTATTTTCATGCATGTAAAAAATGCTTCTAAAAATTTGACTAATTTTAGAAAATCTGCTCTCATGGCCAAATTTTGAACGAGCGGGTAAAAATTAAAAGCCAGATAAAATATATGAAATGAATCTAATAAAATTTGTAGAGAAATTTCAAAAACTCGATGGGTGTTTTTTTTCTTAAGCTCTACATAGTGCATGCCTTAATTGATTTAAAATTTCAACTGCAGTAATTTATTGATGTTTTGTCAAACATGTGAAAATTTTCTTTAGAATATCACCAGGAAAATTTTCAGAGCTAATACTAAATTCTCCTAGACATTTCGACAAAGATTTCAGAAATTCTTAAGGCAAGGTGCGCTAGTTTGTCAACTACTTCGGCACATTTTCTGACCGACCCCCGGATTCGCAAGAAATGTTTTCTGGGTACATGCATATGTATTAAATTATTTAATGATGAGTAAATAAAAACATCGATGTATCGTGTTTATTATCGATGTTTTTTAACATCGATGTTTATCTTGGAAACATCGATGATTTTAAACATCGATGTTTTTAAGAACGATGTTGCATCCCGAACCGTGACGTCTTGGTTGATATTATATCGTAGCTAACATTCAGCCATAGGCGTATTATACTTTCGGCCATATCACAGAGTTCAATTCCGTTCGGGAACGGAATTCAGCCTACCCCATTTTTGTAGCAGCTGATGTCTAAAAAAGAAAACTAAAATACGCAAATTTGTCAGGTGTGTCCAGACTGTTGGCGGCGCTACTATGCTGCGGTATGTTGCAGCTAGGACTTGACATATTAGGGTGGATTGATTTCCGTTTCCGAACGGAATTGAACTCTGTGACATGGCCGTTTATGTTAAATTTTTTTCACTTTTTCAAAATAGGTTTAATTTGAAAAGTTTTTTCTTTAATGAAAATGTATGAGGTACATATTCTTAGTTCAATATATTTATTAAAACAAGAAAAATCCTTAGAATTTTATTTATAAGTTAACAATATTTACTTACCAATACTTACAAAATTTATATTTAAAAACTTTAAATACCAGAAATTAAACCTTAATATGGTGTGCTCCTATTGTTTAAACAATTTTCTGCTGTTTTTAAACAGCAAAAAATAAATACTTTTAACAGCAGATTTGTACTTTTGTGAAAAATTAGACAAATTATGTTTTTTTGTAAGAAATAACTACAAACTCGATGCAAAATTATACAACCACAATTTTTCAACACAAATTTAAATTTCAAGTAATGTTTTAGAGTGTATACAATTAATTTATTTTGTGAACACTGGCCTTTTGATGTCTGCATGTGTTCGTGTGTGGCTTCCTGTTTTGCCTACAGAAAACAGCTGCATGCAGCAACATGTCATGGCAAAAGCATAAACATTGTTGTTTGTTTACATGCTCTCTCTCGTTAACACTCGTTTTTGTATCGCATTTGTTTTGAAATCGATTGTTTTGATATAAACCGGTAGTTATTATTATTGCGGCTTCACAACTTTGAACTTTTTTTGGGTTGTTGTTTTTTGTGTTAAGTGTGCGGCGAATTCAAAGTTTTCTTTCGGATTGACTTCATAAGACAATGAACGAATGGTTGGTTGGTGTTAGTTAAATGTTGCTTCTTGTTTGCTTGGTCGACTTGTTGTCGATTGTTCGCTTTTGAATAAAAAACTCTGCTTTTTAATTTCATTTCGTCAGTCTAGGAATGAAACACACAATTTTCGTTTAGGATGCGCAGCAATATTTTCGAATTTGTAAAATAATATTTATTGTGTCCATGCCATTAGCAGCCACATTGTGTGTTAAAATGAAAGTTTTACTGTTCGGGTTCTAGCTCTTGTTTAAATGTTTGTTTCTTAAATTTTGATATTCAAACATCGACTTTAATTCGTGGCGGTGCGATAAACAATTTTGCCGTTTTAATATATTGGGAAAACACCAGCGAAACGAAAAAGTATTCAGTGAAGGCTATTACAGTTTTAGTCGTTGCTTGAAGCCGGTCTGAAACACACATAAAAATCGAACAAAAATTGTGCTTACAAAAAAACGAGTGTTTAATCAGAATAAAACAAGGAAAAAAAATAAAAAATAAAAGAATTCAAAAAAGTTTGAAGGAAATGAAAAATTTTTGCCATTAATTTTAAGTAAAAATTTTAATAGTGTGAAAAAAGTAAATAAACATGTGCATTATTTATGTTTATTATAAGTAAAAGGTAATAAGTTTAAATAAAATATTATAATCGTATTAAACAGTTCGAAAGTAACCAATATTATTTTTAGTCTGTGATTTAAATATAAATAAAAAAATTCAATTAATAAAAGCTATAATTTGTAAAAAAAATCCTGCAGCGGTGACAGTTTCTTAAATAAAATTTTTAAAGAAAATTTAACTCGAACCAATTAAGAAGAAGCTGTTTAAAATAAAACTAACAATAATTTATGTCCTAATAATTCAAAATACAAATAATAATTTGCATTTAAAATGGCAATGTACGATTTTGGAATATAATTAAAATATTTTTGGTAAAATGAGACCAGACCCAGTGCCATTTAACATAATTTTTTCACTTTTTTTATTTTGATTAAAAAAAACATAAATACAAATAGATGTGAAAAGTTGTTTTATACAACTCTAAACAACCAAATCCAATAAAAATGGCCTAAAAAACTCGCAATAAAATTTTAAATTCAACGTAAATTTATAAAACAAACTTTTAGTTGAATTTTTAAATTTGTCAATGTATCTGCTCCCAAAAATCAAGTGACAAAAATATTTGGCAGCCAAAAAATATATTAATTTCAATGCAAACAACAATTTAAATATTTCTATTAAATTACACATGTTTACAGTACATTGCGTTCCGTTACCGACTTCATATGTTATGCAGATTTTAAATATATAATTAGAATTTTTCATCAGTTCTACTTTTGGAGATATAACTATATGTCAAAAATGAAGGCATTTGCAGGACATATATGAGCATAACTTTAGAAGGCCATTCGACAACAAAATAATCTTTATGCCGTACAAACATTATTTCTAAATCTGCATAGTAGTTTTAGCGATATCGCAAACGTTTGAGCAAAAAAAAATAATTTTTTATAAAATTGTTTTAACATTTTTGAAACTTTATAACAAAAAAACGATACAACAACGGGCAAGTTTTTTGTCCAGTAGCATGTAGCTAAATACATTCCAAAATAAGTGAGCCCTCTTTCACTGAAATTGGTGTATAAGATTTGATTTTATTTACAATTTAGTGAAAGAACTGAATTGATCAAATTTTAATTTGCATACAGCAAGAGCAAACGCAAAGTCAGAAATTGCTGTTGTATGAAAATTTATTTTTTATCAATTCATTTCTCTCACTGAATTATAATTAATATCAAACCTTGTGCACCAATATCAATAAAAAATTTCTCAATTCTTTTGGAATAGATTTAGCTACAAGCTACTAAATCAAAAATAAGCTCATTGTCGTATTTTTATTTTTTATACATTCTTAAAAACAAAAACCTCAAATTTTTTGATAAAAATTTATTTTTGGGTTAAACTTTTGTAATATCTCTGGAAGTACTGAGCAAATTTAGAAACAATTTTTGCACGGGCTCAACATTATTTTGTGTTCGAATTTCGGGTTTTGTGTTTTACTGGATAGAAAACCCGCTTCTCAAGTTAGGCTCTATATGTGGTGAAAGTGCCTTTATTTTTTACATAAAATTGGAGTTCAGATACGCGTTCTGCGTTTCATATAACTAAAGAAATAACTTTGATTTCTAGCGAACGAAAAAAGTTTTTCGAAATTTGTAAGCATGTGTTTTAATATCCATTTAGCATATCCACGGCTTATATTCAAAAGCCTCTATAATAAAAATCACAACTTTTCAGGAGAGCATAAAAAGTATTTAAGAGTTATCCACATATTACGTAACGCTATTTTCGGGGTTTTTACACACCCCCTCCCCTTTCGTAACGCTTTTTACAAAATTTTCAGTATACATTATTTAATCCGTAACAAATCTTTGTTACTTTTAAATTTATACCATAAATGCGGCTTATTTTACGCACAGAAAAAATAAGATATAATTTTCTGTAAAGGAATTCAATGAAATAGTATATATTTTGTCTAGGAACAGACCTACAAGGAACTTTTTAAATATAGACAAAAATATCTCAACAATTTCATTGAAAAAAACGTGTTTTTTCAGTGAAAAAATTTTTTAAATCTATAAAACAATTTGTCTAAAAATATATACAAATTGTAAACAAAAAAATTTACTAAATCAAACAAAATGATTTACTGGATTTTTTTAAAAATATCAAACAATTGCTTTATTCACAACAATTTGTATCGCCGTTCTTGTATCAAATACACTTTTTTTTATTTGTTTATGAACACCTAGTGCAATTTGTATCGGCTTGTAATATTGTATTGATGGACAAAGGAAGAACAAGATACACACAAATACTCTCAGATAGTACATGCAAATGCTCTCTGAGTATCGTAATAAATACGACTTTTTCAAAACATATGAAATAAAAGTGTATTATTGACTACACTAATTTTTATATGAAAATTATCAACAACAAGCTTACAATATTGTATTCAATAAAATATTACACTCGATACAAAGATACAAGAGGCTTTGTGAATTAAGCAAATATTTTTGTCCCAATTTATAAATCAATTAGTCTAAAAATACTAACAAATATTTAAAAAAATAGTTTACTTAATCAAACAAAATTTTTGTCTGGGTCTTCAGCATCATCATCCATTGAGCATTTATGAAATTTCATTTTGTTAAATGCGTTCAAGTGTGAATGTTTATCTAAGGACTCCTAAAAAATTAATGAAAATTAAGGCAACGACATTAACTAATTGATTCACTCAAAAATCACTTGGTACAATCGTGGTCCTTTTGCTGTCATTGTTTTGTTGCTGTTGTTTGTGTGTATGTCGTCATCGGGGTTGTTTTTTACGACACAATTTTTCTTTTGTTTTTGGTGTCTGCATTCCAAATAAGAGTCAATCAAACAATTCATTGATTATGTAAGGAACATTTACTCAAAATGAAATTTATTATTAGACAAACTTTTGTTTGAAAATTTTTTGGTGATAGTTTTATCTGTGTATAGAACCTTTTGAATATAAGCCGTTGATATATTAACTCAAAGTTGAAAATTATTTATTTAATGTATTTCAATATAATTTTTCTATAAAATTTAATATTATTGAATTAATATGGCGCGTTTTTATTTTTAAATTACAGCTTTTCCTTAAGTGTACATAAGATTGAAATATATTAGCTTTGAGAAAGTTTCTAAAATCTCCCAATTATGTCACATTGTTTTTTTGTGCTATTTTGTACACTTGTTCACAATATTTTGTTCATGGGGATAAAATATTCGTTTTCTATTAGCGATAAGGGTGATTGTGTTATATCCCTTCCGGAAATTTTGTATGAATTATTTCAACATAGTTGCCTTATGACTGTTGAAAATGAAGTGGTACAATATGTTCCCGAGTCGTTAGCGGCGGTAAGAGAACACATCACTTAACGAGAAAAAAATTTTAACAAACTAACTTTACCTAACTTTACATATAAAGGACAGTAACAAGTACGTTAAGTTTGGATCTAGAACCTATCACTAAGTATCTTAACTATATGTTAGTTGACCCCCTCCAGTAACAATGACATGTAAAAGTGGCATATACTTTTCATAGAAATTTTAAAAACTCGAACAGTTTGCAATAGATTGGAAGCCAGTGACGTTGCTGGTCTTTTGACAGGTTCTCTTCCTCTAGGTTAATGATTCATCGTAATCAGGAGATAAAAATAAATAAAGATAAGCTATATTTATTTTAGAAAATTTTTTAAATTTCTGCTCAAAGAATTTGGATATTACTAGAGGAAGAACAGTTTTCTTTCATAACTTTATTTTGCTTTAACGCATATTTCAAATAAGTTAAAGGCTTTAAAATTATATTCCGAAAAAATTTCTGTTAAATTTTGGCAAAAGCAATAAGACAATTTACATATAAATTTTTATGCGCGTGTTTTTGGTGTAATTAGCAAATTTGCACGATGTATAGCCACAAATATATTAGTATTTTCAAAATCTTACTTATCTTTAAATGAAATGTATTTGCTGGTGTTTAAGCATTGTCTATATGCATTTCATTGGTATTTTCCCAAATCGTCAGTAGACTTCAAACACAATTTTGAGCAATTACGAACCCTTTATTATTTGCTGAGTTTTGTATAATTTGCAAACCCTACTATGCTTATTTTTGAAAATCATTTACATATCTATTTGTAAATTCTCAAATGGTTTTTGAATGTCTGTACATAAGATAAAGGGTTTGTTAATGTTCAAAATTGTGTTTGAAGTCTACTGGCGATTTGGTAAAACACCAATTGAATGCATATAGCAATGCTTAAACACCAGCAAATAAATTTCATTTAAAAATAAAATATGATAATATGTCAAATAATAAATTTCTTAAGAATTTTACTTATCTTCATATATTTTATTTTGCAACTGATCAACACCCCATTTCGAATGTGTAAAAAAACTGTTAAACAAAATTCTAATCGAGATTGGTTAGTTATTTCTAATTTCCATTTTTCCTTAAACGCATAAAGAAAAAGTTTCAGTGTGCTCTTTAACCCTCTGTGACTGACGTGACTTCATTATCACAATTCCACTGACGTGGTAGTACACTAAACACCAGAGTGTGCAAACAAACAAAACTTTTTGCAAACGTTTCATGCGAAGTCACAAACTTTTAAAATATTTTTAATGGTTTTGTACATTAGCAAAACCAAAAGCAATACTTTTGCAATGCCAAATTTTCAAAACAAAACAATTGGCTTTTCACTCGTCTGATTGCTTTAATATCGCATTTCAATAGTGTGATTGCAAACAAAACAAAAGCAGAAATGTATTTTGTTGAGTTGTTCATTGTATTCAGCATAAATACACTAACACATTCTCTACTATGATGAGCAAATCAATCCGGAAACTTTTGGAAATGTATTTTCTTAAAACAATACAAATGGGACTATCATTCTAGTTGTTTCTGTTTTATTTTAAACATTGAAAAATACAAAACAAAAAAAAGCAAACGTTTCGTTTAAGTTTATTTTCCTACTCTGCTAGACACTATTTTGACTGCTTATATTTTCCAAGTTCCGTTTGAAAGCTCACTGAAAATATTTTTGATTTTAGTTTAATGTAGTAGTTTGTTATTTATTGTAATTTTTTATTGAAAACAAAACGACAAATCGTATTAAAAACAAAATTATTGGCATGTCATAAATTATACTTAAGCTAATCAATATAGAAAAAAAGAGATAATATCAGTGGTTTAATAAAAAGTTATAACGTATTTTGCCATGTCTACCTCAATACTGAAGTGGTAGACTTGTATGCTCACATTTCTTCGCACTAATGTACACATGAGTACGTAATAAGAAGGTACTAAAAACACCAGAATCTATATTTGTATAATTATGGGGTAAAACAATATTTTCTATTTACTGGCGTCTGCTAGACTACCACGTCAGTCTCCTGAAAATTTTTTAAACTATACTTTTGTTGTTTTGTCATAAGTCTACAGATGTAATTTTATAGTTTTTAATAGCTAATATTACTTTCAAGATCAATATTTATACGAAACATGTTTCAAAATGCGCTAAATCTTCTTTTATTGCTTTCATAAAAATTTTATTTCTTCAAGTTTTTATATTTATTTCCTAAAGATTAATATTATTATTTCAAATAAAAAAATATTTATTTATTTACTAAATATTAGAAGGACATTACAGATTGTATTAGAATTTAGTTTTAATTTACAACGTATTTTTACTCTTAATCTTGTTACAAGTGGCATATCTCCAAATTGTAGTTGTAGAAATTAAAGTTAAATAAATGTGAAAGCAGCAACAACTCTCTACTTTATTGCTTCTTTTTTCCAATAGCTTAAATGAAACTCTTGTGAAAAGAAATTTATGGAAATTAGACGAAAAAGGTTGAGTGTTTTTATAAGAAAATAATGATAAAAAGTAAAAATATTTCCAGAAAAAAAATTCTTAAATATTGTTTAATTTTTAAAACCTGCCATTACAGCGGCATATACAAAGAATGTGGCAAAAATCACACAAATTTACAGTATATGGCCGATAGCAACGACCAAAGGCTTAAAATACTTTTAAAGTCTCGGGATAAATGGAAGGTATGAAGTAAATAGAAAAAATACAAACATTTTGAATGAAATTTCTTTTACGACTTTACGAATACCAGCATATTTAACGCACTGCCGTAATGAATATTCGAATTTATGTAAAACGCTTTTATTAACTCTTCAATGAGTACTTCCATGGAAGAACTTTCAGTAATCAATTAACTCAATAAGATACTTCTTACAAAAAAAGACTCATTAAAATTTTATGAAAAATTTCGTTCAAATTGCCGATTGAAAGTAGAGATAAAACCCTGATGAAGTGATGAAATAAAAAGTGAAATTTGGTTCGTAAGCGTTTTACGTATTCTTTTTATCACTCGCAAACACATTTAATATTTATTATCGATTTTAATTTAAAAAGGAAATAATCTTTAAAATAAATGTGTGTATATAAAAATTTATGCGCTTTCAAACATTTAGGGTTGGTTCAGTTGAATGTACATCCACATCTTCATGTGCGAATCTAAAACTTGACATTCTTGAGGGGTATTTGTGTCATTTACCGTGTTCGTACTCGTGCCATAGCTGCTAAAAATAGGTGTTGTACAGTAAATTTTTGGCTAAACTTGGTTGCTTTTAGTCAGAAGGAATAGGAGATGACACAAAGTTTCAAGTATCAAGAGAAAAATTAACGTTAATTAGTTCCACACTAACATGCACGGCAGAACATAACAACGTCGTTTTCGGAAAATGTTTTAATGTTGGTGCCATGCAATAACGTCCAAGGAAATCAGGTCATGAATGTGAGTGAGCTTTCTCAAACTTTAATTGACTGCAAGCAGGTTTTCTTAAGCTCAATCCAGTTTTTTGCAACTTCTTCCAAACGCCAGATAGCAACTTGCGGCATTCGGTATCGATTGAAATATTAGTAAAAATGAATTGATAATTTTATGCCAATATGTAATGCTTTATTCATTTAACCATTGTCAAGGCTTAACAAAAATGTTTTTGTTTAACTTTAATCAAAAACAAAAGTTTAGTTGTTAATATTCTTCTTTGTACCATTTTAAATTCCAATATTAATATTAGACAAAAAGTGTTATCTGTGGCCAACGAACCGAACAAACCAACTGGCATGCCTCATTATAATTTTAAATAAGTATTTATGAAGATGTTTTTCTTCCCGTTCTTTTTCATATGCGTATTGAATTAAGACTATTATTAAAAACGACTAAACGACAGACGAAATATTTGATATGTCAACATTGTTTATTTTATAACCATATTCTCATTTTTACAAGACTTTTATGTCAGCATTAACAGATGGGTCTAAATAATTAAACAGGCACTTTTGCTTTAGGTTTAAGGAAGATTTTTATTATAAGCTTTATTACCTATAAGTCTTTAAAATTTGGATTTACTTCGATTATATTCTAATATTTTAGAAACTTTATTCACATTTAGGTATTCAGCGAGTACACACAGAACAATTTCAATGTAAAATCATTAAAACTTCATGTTAATTCAACATGATTTACAATAATCTTGAAGGAATATTTATCCTTTTGAATTAACTATATTTCCTGTTGATGACAGTTAAATCAAAATGAAGTTGGTACTGAAATAATATGAAAAATCATATTGAATCAAAGTTATTTCAAGTTGAAACAACGTGAATTTGATATTGAAACAATACTAAGAATCATATTGAATTATGTATGTATATATCAAGCTGAAACAACATGACTTTAATTTAGCTATTTTATTAATTATTTTACTTACGTGATGGTTATTAGCATCGATATCAGAACGCTTTGTGTTGTAGTTGGCTGCTCCAGCCAAGATTTGAACACGTGACACTTGCATGGTGGTCCACGCGCTAACCACTGCAGCCACAACAGCTACAATCTTTACTTTATGCACTAAATAAATACCCATCGTATGTAAAACGAATTTCATTTTAATTCAACATGATTTAAATGATTATTAAACACAAAACTTATTTGAAATTAAAGTTATAGTCATGTTGATTTAAAATGAAATATAACCTTTATAGCAAAGTTGTTTTTACAGTAAATAATTTTGAATCAAAGAGATTTAAGATTAGATTAATAATTTTTCATTTAAAATTAATATTAAACAATGGTAATTTTAAACCAGCAGCAGTAAATTTTCGATGGTAATTCATTTTTTGTCCCAAAATGTACGGGTATATTTACATGATTACTGTAGTGCAGACAACAATCATGTTGAAGGTATATTTTTACTTCTTCATGAGAAATTTAAAATAGCTAATTTTAGCAGCATAAAATGTAATATAAAGTAGAAGTAATATAGTGTAATAAACATAGAATTACACTGTGCGGAAAAACATAAAAATTCAGCGTGTGTCGATTCATTATAAAATGGCAGACCCAATTAAGCACAAAGCAACTGTCAGCTGTCAAATGTGTTGCTATGTATTACTAAAAATATACCCTTACAGTAGAGGTCTGCACAAGTATATTCGTATACATGAAGTACACACGAAGTGGCAATGCATCAACACTATAGTGGTTGTAAACAATTAAAATTTGGATTTATTCAAGTCTCATACCCCAAATCTTAAATCCAAAGCCTAAAAATTAAAAATTTCATTAAACATTTTAAAAAGTTCACTTACTATATTATGAACAAAGTTGAAACATGTGCACCAACTTCAACAAGAAAGGCCTTATTTCATTTGGAGTATATTAATCTACTTCATTTGGAGTATATTAATCTACATTTGTTAGTTTTATTTTTTTTATGAATTTTTATATATAAAAATTTTTAAATTTTTTATGAGTTTTTTAATTTTTAGCTTTGAACTTTTTTTTTTGATATCTCTGAAACTAATGAGCAAATTTAGAAACAATGTTTGCCGGCTGAAAGATAATTTATTTGTCGAATTTGGTTTTCCTTTTTACGGAATACGCCAAACTTTTTTAGGGTAGTTTTTTACAAGTACCAATCGATTTGGGTTATGAGACTCTAATGTACATACATGAATATTTTAATGTGTTCACATATCTGTTCGTTCATTTCTTACGAACACATTTTGCTGCGGCTTCGTACTTACAGGCATTTGACAAATAGTTATCCAATTCTCTTCACTTCTTTGGTTTTTGGGAGAAAACAATTATGTACTGCATTCGAAGGAAAAAATCTTATTCGATGCACACCTCTACTTTACATGCAAAGCATTCCCTCTGCATGTGGGTCTGCATACAATTTAAATGTTATTAAAAGCATAACTTCAAAACTACTGCTCTGGGGTTAAACGATTAACAGTTACAATGCTTTGATCCCTTTGTATTACCATAAAAGAGAAGGGAAAAGGAACGAGAGTAGGAATGTTACAGCAGTACTCTTCCGGAGAGCTTTGCAGACTGGCTAAACTATTCAAGAACTACAAGTAAGTTTCGGTTCTAAAACTATAAGTTTTTGTGCAATTACGTTCTAAGTTTTCAATTATATTCTGAAAAGATTAAGTTCTCAAAATTTGATTACTAATAATAAATTAATAAATGGGGAACTTAATCAGCTGCTACAATTAAAAAAGTTCTTTGAGGCCGCATTCGCAATAAAATTTTTAAACTGTAAACAGTTTACAAAATAACAATAAAAATTATGTAAAACTAATTTTGTATAACTCGATCATGAAGCATATCATTAATATTTTATTTAATAATTCATTAAACCTGTTGTTATTTAAATATTTTTTTAAAATTCTTAACAATTTATTCGGTGGCATTTAGTTTTTGTTATTTAATATGGCTGATATTATATTTATGATTTATATTGTTTTAATTAGATAATTTTGTAAAACTTTGTTGTAACATCAAATTCAAAATCGAAATCAAAAATATATCAGTAAACACTAAAGATAAGATCAAATTAGCATAATTAATATATTTTATTAATTATATTTTTTATGGCATATTTAAATTTGTTACAACTTATTGCTACTGATATTCACTCCAAGTATGGCAATCTTATTTGTAGACGTTGCCATAAAGCCAGAAAAGGTCCTATCGTCCTATCGTAAAAAAAAATTCCGAAAATTACATATTAGAATTTTTTATTTACAAAACAATTGAACAAGAAATCTATTCACGCTCATCTTTATGTATTAAAAAATTTCACCTTCAAAATTTGCCGCAACTCTACGCGAATACCCTGGAATTTAGCTACGGACCCCCATTAGAAATTCACCCACAATCTGTTCTTTCCGTTAGAAAGTCGACAGCTTGCTGCTAGACAATTCTGAAACATATCAGCGCTATTTTACATGCTCGGCAGCAAAATTCCATTTTTAGTTTTCAGAAAATCCCAAAATTTAAAAATAAATTTCACAAACATATTATATAAGTTAACCTTTATAAACACTTTTTAGCTCAATTTATTATTGAAGTAAGAAATCTAATATAAAAAGGAAGTGCACAGATTGCAAACATTTTATTCTTGTTGTTTTAAATGCCAACAACAGTGTCAAAATGGAAATTTGTTTTGCACCAAAATATGTCAATTGAAAATATTCCAAAGAACTTTTTTGTCTCGAAATCAAATGGAAAATTGCAATGAATTTCTCTGTAAAACAAATAGCTTGTAAATGAAAGTTACTTCTTGATTTAACTATTCGTGCAATCAATGTTTTTGCCATTCAACAATTTGATTGTTATTAAATTAAGCTTAAATAACCAGAGAACAATGAATAAGAAAAACTGGACAATTGTGGCTTATTTAATTTTTAATCTTTATTACTTTGAAATTTGTTCGAAATTGCTTTATTTATTTATTGAAATTTATATTTAAAACATTAATTTTTATTTTAATTACATTTCAACACTCATTATTTTATTTGCAGTAAATTGTTTTTAATAAAATTTAAAGTTCTTTTAATTATATTAAATACAAATTTACTCTTTACATGTGTGTAGATTAAATTGCATTGAACGTAATCAAATTTAATGGGTTAAAATTTTGTTTCATCTTTTTTTTTATGAGAAAGTGAGTGAGTGATACCAATAAATAAAACACATTTTTTTCTTTTTTGTACGTGTGTGGGTTTGATTTTTATGAAAAAAGTAAAATAAATATTGGCATTTTATAAAAACAATAAAATAAATTATCAAACTGACTTTTAAGTCGATTGAATGCGGAACAAAACTTGTAAATCTTCTTATATCTGTGCATCTACATTAATGCCAGGTTCAAGCAGATGAAGACTCTTCAAGTCTGCAGCTAATATGTTTGCTTTCTTTTGCTTAGGATCTCAGATCTGCTTATTAAAAAAAATCCAGTATGTGTAATTGTTTTCAACATTATAACACTTTGCGGCATAAGCATTAGCACATGCAATGCTTATGCCGCAAATTAATTATGGTCTTGCGGTTACATCTGGTACTGTTGGTTTCCTCCTTACCAGATTAAAGCGCTTGATAAATGCTATTACCAGATTTGTCTACAGGGTCCGACGAAGGGACCATATCTCTAGTTTCGTAAAGGACTTCCTGGGTTGTGGTTTTGATGATTATGTGCGACTCCGTACTTTGTATACATTCCATAGGGTAATAAAAAGTTGGAAGCCTATTGTTCTATGCAACTTCTTCCTATTCTGACCCAGAAATAGAAATCCTCATGTCAATTTGCCAAGAATCTCTAGGTCTGATTTTCAAGATCTTTTCTCGTTAGGGCCACTAGTTCTTGGAATGGCCTGCCATTAGAGCTGCGTATTTTACGCACTCTAATAATGTCTTTAAGCGTAAGCTTATTAAACATTTCTCTTCCTAAATAGTCTTACCTCATTACATGTATGGTAGTATTAGTTATGGCTATGCACTTTACCTGACTGGACCGTATATATGTATATATATAGATATAAAATTTACTATTTCCATATTATTATAAAAATATAATGCAAATTAGTAGTGTCCGGCCGATTAATCGGGTTCGTCTTCAGTATCGGTCAAAAGTTCTCAATCGGTTAATAATTCGGCATTAATTTTGCCGAAAACCCAACTTTTTTAAGACAATTATTTGCAAGTGCTACAAAAATCTGCAGGGCGACAAAGTTTAAAATAAATTTTTAACATATAATTTTATTAACATTAATTATACATTTGTCACCCCTAGGATTAAAGATAAGTTGAAAACAATGACAAAAATATTTTTTTGTCACGCCCCTGGATACCGCCTTTTTAATGTTTTGTACGCTGCGTCGCCATTTGTTGTCCGATCATAACTTTATGTATATAATTTTTCATGGCTTGACTATAGCTACATACATTTTTGCTTTGGTAAATTTTTAATCCGACATCAAGTTCAGGGCGCCACCTATAACATCTCGAGTCCTTCCCCCGAAATGTAAAATTTTTTGCACGTAGCAAGAAAGCTCTCCTGGAACTTAGTATGCCTATGTTTTAATATTCTCACTTCCATGCCACGCCCCAAAGGTAAGCCCCTTTTTCTTTTTCAAATACATACTGCATCAAACCAGGTCAAATAAAATAAAATAAAAAAAAACATCGTAGAATGAAAGGTATATCAATGACGTTTCTAAGACTGTAAAAAATATATATTTTTCCCACGCCCCAAAATATAGCACTTTTTGTATTTGACATATAGCGCCGCCATTTAAAATCCGACCTTATCATGTCTCATATCGTTGTTTATAGCTTGACTGTCACTTAATTTTTGACTCTGGTGATTTTTTAATCAGACATCGAATTCCGGTCACCACTTATGACACCTCGGATCCTTCCCTTCTTATGCCCAATTTTTTTCTCGCGGCAAGAAAGCTCTTCTAAAACTTTGTATGTCTACATTTTAACATACTCACTTTAATGCCACGCCCCAAAAATAAGTTAATGTTACCTTTACTCATACATATTACTTCGCAAGCCGTATATTAAAAATCAGCATAGTGCTGTATTTTGGAGCGTGGCAAAAAAAATGTTTACAGTTCTAGAATCGTTTACTTCTGATGGGTGACTGGTGGAATTTTTGTTTGTTTTATATATTGATTGACCTGGGTTAAATGCAATATATATTTGAAAATAAAAAAGGGGTATATTAAAAACTATATATACTAACTTTTAGAAGGGCTTTCTTACCACAAGCAAAAAAGTGGACATAAGAGCAGAAGGATCTCAGATAGCACAAGTGGCGCCAAGAATATGATGTAGGATTAAAAAATCACCACAGGGAGAAATGAAGACATGCTCAAGCCATTAACAAATATTGTGTAAAAGAAATATTTGTAGATGATGGAAAGGGTGAATGCGAATTTTGTGGAAATGTTGGCTTTGCGAAGTAAATTGACAAAAGCACAGACTACAAGCAATATAAAGCAGCAAGAGATTAATTCTGCAGAATATATAAAATATAGTAATAAATACTGCAGAAAGAAAAAATTGTTGCCGCAAGAAAGTCTCAATAAAAACTTTTCTATAAATGCTTAATAATTAAAAAGTAATTAATTTCTTTTGTTATTACAACTAAAGATATTTATAAATGAATTATTTGTTTAGTTTAATAAACTAATTGATCTTAAAAATATTAAAATTGCTCTTTGTTATGAGTTTAATAAGTAAAGTTCGGCTACGTTTTGGTTGAATTTTGTAAAATTGTCCGAACATCGGCCTAAGCAATTGGCTTCTGTCGGACACTACAAATTAATAATGTTGAATAATTTATACATAACGTCAACGTAAACCTGATGCTTTTAATTTCACCCTTTTGGCCAATAAATGTAATTGAAAAACACTTTACCAACATTTAACATTTTTCATACATTAACGAACATACATACACTCACTCATACATATCTTTGTTTATTACCAAAAGAATAAACATCGACATTTAACCGCTTCAAAAAGGAATTGACGTTATACTAGCCAATTTATATTTAGTACATACATGTTTTTAAAACAAACCCCATGCTGTTTGTTAATGTTGCCATAATTTTGACAAAACTAATTTGTTGGCTAATTAAGAAAATAAACTACAATTAAATAAATATCTATATAAAGTGACATTTATAAAGAAAATTTTGCATTTATAATATAATTTTTGATTTTATCATAAATATGCGGTTTGAATTTCATCATAAATAAGGGGATTTTTATATAAATATGTATAATTTTTATATACATAAAATGCTATATGAACAATATTTCGCCCCATTTAAGGAATATTCAATGATTTTTAATTTTGCGAAATACTGCCGGGTATCATAATTTCTATTAAATTATTGCTTGGCATCTTGTTTTCTTCGCTATTATGAGCATCATAATATGTATTTTGTTTATACTTCAGCTAAATCTTCTTTAAATTTAAATTTATAGAAAATATGTACGTTTATTATTTTTTTATTCAAATATTTCTTTTTTTTTTGCGGAATATATGTAAATTGTTTGAACACGATTTCTATTGTTGCAGACTGTCAATTATACGGAGTATTATTTAATTTATGGTTATTTCTACAATAATTTGCAAATACGAGTAAATGAATTGGCATTTCATTCAACTATTAAGTTTTTAAAGAGAAGGAATGCTAAAGAAACTAAGTGCTGAACACAATTTAAGAAAAACATCTAAGTGTTTTTAGTAAATGGCTTTAGAGATAAATTAGTTAAGGTTTAACGACAGCCAGTGAAAATGTGAAATGTTTTCACATAATATGTACGATATGTTTCCTTTGTGTTACTTGTGGAATAATAGTACAAAATTGTTAGTAAGAAGATGTTAGAAAAATTCCATGAGGGAGATCCATCCGATTTGAGCAAATATTTTGTGCTTCACCAGCGAACCGAGGAGTTTCTTGTATTGAAGTGCAATGTTTTTCAAAATAAATGTGGTGCCAGAAATTTAAACGAATTATATGATACGGTATCACAAATTATTTTAAAACTATTTTATTTGGTATCGAATGTTGCAACAACCTTTTTTGCCACTTCTACTTATTAGTTTCTTATGATATTCACCCTTATCATGAATAAAATTTCACATGAAAATTTCCGAACATGTGAACAGTCCGTATCACGAATAATATGTGTTGTGAAATTTTCCGAATGTTTACATTTTTAAACTCGGAAAAATTTTGTTTTTGAATTTGTTTGCTTTCCAAAAACTTCACACAGATGTTTTTAAAACCAGGTATATTATTTTATTCACATGGAATTCATGATACGAAATTAAAATCCATGTGAAGAAAAAATATTATTCGGAAATTTTCACATGTGAAATTCATGATAAGGCTGATTTTGTTCCCATGACGATACAAAATTATTACGTATTAGAAATGTAGGCACTATCATATGCCCCTTAAAAATAAATATTATTTTTCAACTTCTTTTACGGGTGCTGTTGGCTGAGTAGTTATCACATTTGACTACAAACCCTGAAGTCTTGAGTTCAAGACTATTTTCAGGCAAGCCAACAACATCATGCATTTTTCTCATGTGCATTGGTGTGTTATTGTGTTGGTTGTTGTTGGACTGTTGGCAGTAACGGCAACGGCTAACACTAACATATCCTAATGCACTGCACAGCACCATCCTTCGTCGGTATTGTAGCAGAACCGTCGGCAAAGTAAAAAAACTTAAACAACTCAATGCCTCTACATCACACCAGAGGGGCTTGCAACACTGCTCTACCAAAATGTGCAATAGCAGAGCTGTAAATGAATTAAGCTTTCTATCTCTCTCCCACTTCACCACCTGTTCTCTCTGCACTAGCCATTTTCCAAAGAAGGTAACACATTAATTAATTAAGTGGTAGGCATTAATTGCCTGATTGAGTTACTTTGCTTAAAAAAAAATTTGCCAATCCCTATACAACTTTGGCCCTACGCTACTTGCAGGAGTAAAAGGAGCAAATATACATGAACTTAACACCATTATATTCTCACTCACAATCAGTCTTCATCTTATACTCTAGGCCACAACGGTCTGCAAAGTCAAGCAGAAAAATATTCAACTTGAAACCAATTTCTTTTAAGATCTTTCTTTACTTGAGTTTTTTTTTTTTGGTAGTTTTAGAAATTTTCAACATTATTTGGTTATTGTCTTAGACAACCACTACTTACGCTTTTTCCTTTTCTCATCCTAGTTGAAAACCTTTAGCTATCGAAGTCAAGGATTGACATGTGCTTGTGTTTTCCTGCAAACATGATTGGCAGACAAAAATTCATAATTTTTGAAGAATACTTTTGACTGACCAGAATATCGATCAAGTGTTAAAATTTTTCTAAATTTACTTTAGCTCTTTTGGGAGTTTAGAAATGTTTCAACATTTGGTTGTTATCATAGACAATCACTACTTGTGCTCTTTTCTTTTATCTAACCTAGTTGGAAACGCTTGTCTTTCGAAGTCCGGGTGTCACATTTATTTGTTTTTCATTTTATTATTTGGAAACAATCAGACATATTTAATGCTACGTGCCTTTAGTATTAACAATTGAAATTATATATTAGTCGAACATGCGGCGTCACCTAGACTTCGATTCAAACACTTCTTCTTGGCATACTTTATGATTTTAAGCGTCAGTATTTTTTTCAACTTTGCTTTTGCTGTTTTTTGGTGCAGCATCGGTTCTTCAAACAATTTGATTATACTAAACTTGCTTAAAACTATTGCATAGCAAAGCTTAAGCAAATACCCAGCAAAAACGTTTGCTTGCTGGGATATAAAAAAGTATATGAGAATTTAAGCCGTAAGTACTTACAATTTGACTCAATAGCTATTTATTTTTGTTTGAGAATACCAAAAAATAAGAAGTACGCCTTACAGATATATGTATATACATTGTCGCAGCAACTGACTAGTTATTATTTGACTTACTTGAAGCTAAAAAATTGGTAGTGAAATAATATCATATTCTATTTATATTTTTTAAACTTTTATTTTATTTTTTATTTTTAACTAGCTGGGATACGAACCTGCGCTAGTTCAGAATTGAAGACAAGTACTTTACCCACTCAGCTATTGTTGACTTATAAGTTTAAGCGACAAAAATTAGTTTTCATATACAAACACATGTGGTGGGCTACTTATTTTAAAAACTAAAGGTATTTTCTTTTTTTACATAAAAAATATCACCTTGTAGTATAAAATGTCTTACCAAGCCTGCAATAATGCTATTTGTTTTTTGACGACAACAAAACAAAAGTTATGAAAAAGTGGATTGCTCCGTTTTTAACAGCAGCCAGATAAGTTTGTTATTCAGACATATAAGTTTAACATTTCTTCCTCATCAGATGGCGAGGATGAACATAATAATTATTTTATTGTAATTTCTGCACATGTAATGCATTATCAATACTTTTAACTTTTTTCCTTTAAAAAAGTTTAAAAGCCGATTTATCGACCCGAATCTTTAACGGGGTTTTTTTTATTTTTTTTATTTTATATTCAGTAAGATTTTATATGACTGCCAATCTAGAATTAACAATATAATGCTTTCTCATAACAGAAAAAAGCTTATTTTTAAAAACTTATTTCTTTACTTTCTAATTCGAGGCGATTTTTCCCAACTTCGTCTGGCACCATTTTACAGGGCACTAACAGCACTGTAGATTTATACGGGGCATAAAGTGCAATGCCTTCCATCATTAGTGAGGGTGATTTTTTTAAGAATAATACATGCCACCCTTTTAGAGAGCAAAACATTTTTAAGAAACGAACATCAAGTTGCAGTTTTTACATGGAAATATAGCATTTTGTGTAGAAAAGAAAACAACAATAGTATTAGTTCTAGTTTGAAGCATAGTAATAAGATAAATAAGTACCACTCATTACTTTTTAATTCATTAATACAGTACTAGCGATTAAAAAATGACAAAAGTTTTTACTGGGTAGTTTCACATTAGGATGTATGCTTATGCTGCTTACTCATTTGTTTCAGTTTTGATTCAGCAAGAACAAATTGCTTGAAAGTAGTTAAGCAAATTTAAACCTTGAGCTTATCCCAAACCGCCAGCCCGCTCAATTTAGGAACATAGCTTCATTATTGTTCTATTAACAAATACATATGTTAGTAAAGGCGTTTCAAACAAAACAAGGGTATTTCATTATCGAAGTCGACAACTTTTGATCTTTTTAACAATTAAGTAAGTGAACTCATAAACTGAAGTGAACAGTCATAAACTGTGAAAACGAAGGAAGCATTAAAATAAACAACTGAAGTTTGTAAATTTTATATTTATTCTGTTAATTATTAGATCTAGAATTAGATACTGAACAACATTTTGTTTAGTTTACATATATATTAACATGGAAAGGTATGAGAGGTGGTAAATTTGAACGTTGCGAAAGCGTAACGTATGCCCTTAATGAGGTAAATTTCAAAAAAATGAACTGCTATTTGCAGAATTGAAAGTTTGTTTTTGCCACGACTATGAATAATTTCCAAACAATTTACTTATTTAATTTGGCAACTCTTAAATAATCTGCCTGTTCCTACAAACGCCAAAGAAATTTTCTTTCCAATATTTATATTGAAAATAATAACAAAAAACTAATATTTGTTTCTGTTTTCTATTTAAAAGTTTGAAAATAACTTATTTCGCATTTAGATGAACTGGTAAAATAAATATGTATTAATTTGTTTTGTTCAATTTAAATTTCAAATGTTTTAGTATAGATAAGTCTGCTAATTGAACTATTAATTAAATTTCGATTACTTGCCGCGCAAATATTTATTCATTTATTCCCAGACAATTTGCTTGAAAATAAGTCTTTATATAAAATTTTTGGAAACGTATTAAAATAAAAATTTATTCAAATATATTGTCAAATAAATAATGAAGATGTCATCGACTTTTTAGTATGTGAGTGTCAGTGTACTTGTAAATAAAAACAATTTTAGGTTTTTGTTTCAACTTTAATTAAATATATTCGTATTAAGCAACGTTTTATCCCAAAATCTTAATATATATTTTTATTTCTGGGCTTAAACCAGTTAACCAGTTATTTTAGAACATTTTGCTAAAATAAAATGTTAAATTCACATCTAGATGATTTCATTTAATTAAATTTTTTGAACATTACAAAGGAATGACCAATAATTTAAGACACACATGAGTATAATTCTAATTGTTGATGATGCTGTGCTGCATTTAGTATTAATTAATACTTGAGTATGAAACAAGGGATCTAAATAAACAAAAGCCTTTAACCTTTAAGATAAATAATTATTATATATTAATTAAATATTTTCAAAAATATCACACGGGAAAAATACAAGGACACTGGCACATCTTTAAGTGAGTCAGTAAAATTGAAGCGAAATTACTGTTTTTTTTAGCAAATATAAAGAATTATAAGATTTTAACGAAATTTAATTAAAGCTGTTTTTAAATTTAAAGCTTAAATATATTTTTATGATGACACAAATAATACTGAATTATTAAATAAAAAAAAACACTTTAAAAAAATTTGAGAATAACGTGTTCAAAAGTTTCTTAAAATACTTTCTTGCCTGTAATTTTAAAACGGGTTTCTGATTTACTTAGACAGTTTAAAAACCCAATCCGGCTAAATCAGGAACCTATTATTACTATAACCCAGTGTGATTTTTACACAGCATAGAATGCCAGCGTAACAGAAAAAATAACCAAAGTGTTTTTTAAAAATAAAAAAGTTTTTAATACATCTTTTAAGTATAATAAAAATATGTACGTGGAAACTTTCATAATTTCTCACACTTTGTTTCATCTGTTGCTTTAGGTGGATAAAAAAAAAGAATAAAAATATAACATTCATTAAGCGGATTATTCCAAGGAAAACAAGTTTAATAGATTGTTAACATTTGTGCGCTTCTGAATTAAATAATTTAATTATATAATAAAAAATTCCACAAAACAACAACTAGAGGTTTATAATTCCACTTTCTCTTTTTTGTCACCAATTGGAATTACCGAACTGAATTTTTTGTTCTTGAAATGGAAACAAAAGCTTCCAAATATATTTTTGTCGTTTTATCATAACATCTTAAGTCGAGTTAAGTCAAAATCGAGTTGAGGTCATATTCTGGTTCATCTTCTTACAATCCATATTTGAATTTAATCCGTTTTCAAATACTCCAATTTTCGAAAAATTTATCACAGTTTATTTTTTAATATTCCAGAATACCAACACAACAGATTTTACATTAAATCGTTAATATCTCCAAACACGATTTTTAGACTTAAAATGTTTTAATAAAACAAAACAGATATAGATAACACATTTATGGTTGCAGTGCTTCCAAGTGGAAGCTCTTCCTGTAAGAGTTATGGTCATTGCAAATCTGCTTCCATATAAGCTAAATTGTTTTACTGGCCATATAATAACATATGGATGAATTCTCTTGGATATACTCTGCTTAGTTTTATGCAAATATAGTTTAAGTTGAAGAATTTATTTTATTTCTATTTGAACATAAAAGCATGAAATGAAACCATACATTTCTGTACATAAAACGGAAATTAAATTTTATTTAAAACTTTTACAACTTTTACCACAAACGGCTTTGGTCTCATTAGAGTTTCTCTAACTCTTGGGAGTGCAACTAGATAAGTATCTAACAAAATGCATGTTGCTTTCAAATGCTAAAATAACAAGTAAAAGTTGCAATCATTTACATCCGAGTAAATATTTTTGTTAAACTTTTATATATTCCTTTACTTTAATATCCTGCAAATGAGAAATGAAATCCAAATTAGATTTTCATTAATATTTCAATTGACCTTTGATAAAAACAAGCAAACTTATTTAAATAAATGTTCTTTTTCAAAAGTATACTTTAAAATGTTTGTTATTAAAGTGCATGTTAAACCACTTACCATAGTAATGCTTGCTGCAAACAAATTGTTATAGTATACAATTCAATTGTTTTTTATATGCTCATCGTGGTAATAAATTTTCGTTTATTTTACAATATACATTTTTTATTGCTCGTTTAAGTTGTGCATGTTTTTATTTGCCTTTTTTAGCTATTTCGCTATTTTCATCTTTTGTTAAGTTAACTCTACTGCCGGATGCTACACTATTGCAAATAAATTTTTTAATGCACAAGTAGTTACTAGTATTGGAAAACTATTTTTATTAATTTGTTTTATTTTATTGGATAAAGTAATAAATTTGTTGTTGTTTCATGGCTGAGCAATTCAAGTAAAAATTCGAAAATTTAACCCACACGGTAAATCTAGTGATTTCGAAAAATGCAAAATAATGAAATAAGTGTTCATTATTTTCAAACAATAGGGAAAGTTTTAAAGCCAAAAGCAAAAAATATGATAGCTGAATTTGTTAAACTTAATTGTTTGTGATGATCCTGAAGAAAAGAGACCTTAACTTACCAACAAGAATTTTCAGTAGAGCCAAAACAAGATGTTGGCTCTACTGCATCTGAATTTTTTTATTTTTCTGGACTATTTCATTTATTCTTGTTTTATTCTGCTTGCAATAAAATGTCAAGAATCGCAAATAGATTAAAATACAAAAAAATTTAGGGCATTGAGATAAATAAATGAATAAACAAATACTTCTGGCCTAAAAATTATAAATGGCGCTAACGAAGTAGTGAGTCAACTGCTACCCAGCAAAAATTTTTATGGCAAAGCAATGCGTTAAAATGCTAATAAATGTACCTCTCCTACTTTCTCTTTGGAATTTTATAAAATTTCTTTAACATGGCGATGTTGTTCTAACAACCTTGGCTTACAAATAACTTTAAGTTTTCAATATGTATTTAAAAGTCATTTTATAAATAAAACATAATGAAACTTTAATGTCTCTGCTGAGTATTGAACTCGTGCCATTTTAAGTTATTCTTGTGTTTTATGTCAAGTGATTTACTTACTGGTCTACTGCACAACTATTTTGTTACGAGCTTTAAACTTGTTTTTACGAACATGCAGACAATAAAATAAAGTTAGTAAAAAAAATTTTTAAGTTAAATGGTTTTATTGCAATGAAACATAATAATTATGAAAACAATGCACTAAAAGCTAAAAAGTAATTTCTTAGTACCAGGTACCAACTACCACACCACTCTCCTCACCAAAATAGGGCATTGATCAGACTAAAGTAAAATCGTGGAGCGTTGTTGACTTTAGATAACGGAAATTAGACGCGCCCACGGTTTTATTTTAGTCTGATCAGTGCCCTATTTTGGTGAGGAGAGTGGTGTTGTAACTGGTACCTGGTACTAAGTAATTATTTCTTAGCTTTTAGTGCGTTATCTTCACCATTATTATGATTAATTGCAATAAACCCATTTAACTTAATTTTTTTTACTTATTATATGTTTACATTTTTTACTTTATGCCCTATCTAAACTCTTATGATCTGGCATTTCGTTTCAGACTGTGCCTTGATTATACTTTTTTTCGTAGTGTACTGCATTCTAGTAGCCAAGCGATTTCATTTAATATCCATATTGAGGGGCTGACAATATATATGCATGAATATAGTCCCCCATTTTGTACTGGCCGCCATTTTCGGATTTGAAGTTTTTCATTGCGTACTGTATTCTACTAGTCAAACCCTTTCAATTGATATCCATATAGAGGTGTTTGAAAAAAAATTACTAAATCTCCATCTGTGATTTACAATAATGCTGAATATGTGTATCGTAACGTAATCAGATCAATCAGCCATAAAAATTAAATGTGCTAACCAAATTTTAGATCAATCGGTCAAGAGAAAGGGGGCAAAAGTCAATATTAAGTTTTAAGGGCGTGACAAAGCCCACTTTTTTAATTACAAAATTGTATAGTGATTGTAAGTAAAGATGTCAACTATATCTCAGATAATTCCGTTAACAGAAAGGGGCTAAAGCTAAATATTATTTTTTACGGGCCTGGCTCCGCCCATTTCTTTAATCACCAAATTGTATAGTCATCGTAAGTAAAGGTGTCCACCAAATCTCAGATCAATAGCATAACAGAAAGGGGCTAAAACTAAGTATTACTTTTTATGGGCGTGGCGCATCCTACTTTTCTAAACACAATATTAAACTGTCATCAAAAGTAAAGACGCTTATCAAATTTTCAATTAATTAGTAGATTTGACCCGACGACACAAACTCCACAACTCCACAAAATAAAACCATATAAAAATCAACTTTACTTACCAGCGGTTAGACTGCTGATCATCAGTATGATAAGCACATACAGTACTGCCGTGCCAATAAGAGAATAAATTGCTTGTTTATTTACTAGTAAGTAATTGATTTAACTACTGTGAAGTAATGCAGACGGCATGTAGTTTGTATTGAAAAGTATATAATTTGGTAATTGCAACACATTATCAAGTGTTTGCTTATTTCTAGCATTACAGACTTTTAGACGATTATTACAAAGAACTTTCCTCTTGGAATAAAATTTTGGCAACTTTTCTGTCCTAAAGCTAGAGCAACAAAGTAAATATATATCATGCAGATTAAAGGATTCTTGTCCTTATTTTCTTGTTGTTTATCATTAAATTTTCTTTCTTAATATTGATTTAATTGTCTTATTATTATGTATTAGAGCTCTGCTATTGTTGTTACAAAAAATTTGAATGGATGAATAAATTTAACAAGTCAAGTGGCCAATCTGCCACTGCAGATGGCCTGTTGCTCATAAGTGTTTCTTTCAACAGATTGTAACAATAGGAAAAATATATATAAAATTTAACAAATCTTACACAGAGAATAAATATCAAACTTAGAAATGCAATAAATACATGCTTCAAAAGTTAATAACAAGTAAGTTTTTTCTACATAAATATGAATGTTTTGTTTTTTTGTTAAGAAATGTTAATCAAATGTTAATAAATAAAATACTATGCACAATTAAAAGTTATAAACTGCCATCTTAAATGTGAGACAAACCAAATTAAGGGAAACCAGTTTTATTTAATTTATAACAATGATTTTTTTCAACATTTGTTTGTTGAAAAATACGGTTGTATGAATTTGTGTCTATTTGATTTGTATATTTTATTTTGTACATATTTGTTCAAACATTTAGCATAAATTATAAAATCAATATCTGATTATTTATGCTGGTTTTAAACAAATAAAAAGAAGTAAAACTGTAAAAATTAAAGTGCAAAGTTTTTATTTGGTGGTATAAAAATTACTTTTATGTACTTAAAAAAAAGTAAAATAAAGGGTTCTCATTCACATGTGCCGAATCTTACATCAAAATATGAGTTATGAATTGAGCAGTGATGCCAACTTTTGGGACCCAAAACGCACAAAAGAGCTAAATTGAAAAAAGTTATGTATAAAGCAATATCCAGTCAAAATTTTTCGAAAAAGCGTAAAAAGTGTTTCTCTAGAAAATCAGAACAAGTTTAAATTTTGCGGACAACTTAAAACCACAACTAATTTTTAAAGAAATATAAGATTATTCTAGACTACTGTTTTTTTTATTAGTGGTAAAGCAAACTAAAAAAAGAAAATGAGTAAATACGATATTGACTCGTCAGTTCATAAATCACTTTTGCTAGAATAGAGGAAGAAATGGTTCGAAGAAATAAACAATGTACCCATATAGATCAAAAGTTTATAAAGGGGCTAAAAGATAATCCAAAAAAGTGCTAGACTTACGCGTTGTTTTGTGTGGGGCTAACAATTTTTTATTACGTTTTGGGTAACTTAAAACGGTCTAAATCTAGCCCGAAAATTACTAAGTTGAAATTCCTGGAATTGAGAAATATGGAGAAATATATACTGAAAATGATTTCTTTAAATTATGGTTGGTTGGCTGGTTGGTTTACGTGTAGAATTTTTGTGCGCCAAAATCAGTACTTGTCTATGATGTATAGGAATAGATTTTTAATCCCCGGAATTCTCGGATAAATTTCCAGGGAAAGCGGGAAACGAAAATAAGCTCCCGTCCCGGGAATTTCCGAGAAAAAACCCTAGGCCGTATCCATATTTTGGATACGGTAGTAGTACTAGATCCAACCCGTCGCATTGAGACCTGATCAGGTCACCTAAACCAATCTCTAATAGCTCTGATAGGTCGCCTAGTAAGTTGTTGCCCAATAATGTTTGTCGCACGAGGTGCAAGGCCGGGCACTCGTAAAGAAAGTGGAAGAGTGTTTCTTCTTTACTTTGTGGAAAGGGCCTATCCTGCTAGCATGTATGCCGATCGCCCAGTGCCACATCACTACTCGGACGAGCCTCGAAATTTCCCTACTGTTTTTGTTCATTATTTGTGCTGTGCGCTTATCGTTGTAATACGGCCACACCTTCCCAGCTACCTTACACGTACTCAACTTGCGCCACCTATCTTCAATTTCCTGCCGATAATAATTGAAAATATAGTTTCTAATAGAGCCAAACAGAACGGCTACTGATTCAGCAGTGGATGCGTCTATAGCTATGTTCCGGAACTCAGATGAGGATAACGTTTGGATAGCACATTCTTACACTGGATAACTAAAGTAGACAAATTAGTATGTGACCTAGCCCTGCCAGAAATGTTGTACCAATTGTCTTGAACGTACTTATCCTATGACTGGTGAAAATGGGAATGTCACGAAATGTTCCCGAGTTGTGACTGGTGAAAAGAATTATATCACAACATATCAGAAAACTAGAGCAAAAATTTTAGGAAAATAAATTCATCACACGACAAGGAGCTTAAGTTTGGGTCTAGAACCTATCACTGAGTATTTTAACTATGTCAATTGATCCCCTCCAATGACAACGCCATGTAAACGTTATCGGTCCCTTTCATATAAAGTTCCGGAACTCGAACCGGTTGCTAGTACTTGGGAACCAGTCAAGTGACCTGTCTTGTGACGGGTTCTTTTCCCTTTAGGGAATTGACAAAAGTGCTGCCAGGTTGTCGACAAGATGCAGATTCTTCATTGTACACTACTGTCAATGAACATCTTTATATTATACACTTAAATTGTTTTGTTTCATAAAACCAATGAAATAATTTCATTAGCATTTTTTTATTAATCCAATGCCAATTTCACAAATCCGATGAAAATTTCATTAATATTGTGAGAGAATTTCATTGCTTTAAAGAATTTTATTAGATTTTTTCATTAATCCAATGACAATTTCACAAATCCAATGAAAATATGATTTACATTGAGAAAGAATTTTGTTGGTTGAATTTGTATGAAAAGTTTCATTGAAATTCAACCAATGAAACTCTTTCACAATATTAATGAAATTTTCAATGGATTTGTGAAATTGTCATTGGATTAACGAAAAAATGTTAATGAAATTGTTTCATTGGTTTTATGACGCAAAATTCTTTTAGTGTACTAATAATAGTTTTTTGCCATTTTCAAAGTTTTTATTAAATCAAATTTGCGTCGAAATTTAAATTTGAGTTGAAATTCTAGTTTTCCATCTGCTTTTAGTCTTTCGGTGAAGCCTAAATTATGTGATGAAAAATCATTTTAGCGATTTTTCGTCAAATTTTCAATATTTTTTGAAAATTTCCTTGATTTTTTTATTATTATTATTTCAAAGTCATGACTAAAATTTTCCCTCTTGGCATGAGAGTACGAAGAAGGAGATTGCGGCAAGAGGCGCTCCGCAGGGTGGCGTTCTGTCACTATTTTTATGAAATATTGTCTTCAAACTGAATAGAAGTAGTACAAAAGTAGTTGCCTATGCAGATGTCGTAATGGTCCTTATCAGAGGCAAATATTTGCCAATGAATAGTGGTGAGCTCCTGGAATCGGCACACTACTTGATTGGGACGGGGCAAACGGTCTGGGAAAAAATCCTACAAATACCGAAATGGTACAGTCTAGAAAAAATGCTTCACTTAACTCCTCTTGATATCGATATCAAACGCATACGTATTTGCCAGGTTTATCCTTACACTCGTAGAGTTAGGCGACTTAAGGTGACGTCGTGTTTGAGATGACATCATTCAACTAAATTTAGAAGGGCATGTCCTTGTGAGACAAACAAACTACACGACGCCTGTCATGAACTTATCCCAGATCCCAGATAGGGATGACTGGAATGGAAATTACGTAACTAAAAAAAATGTAGTTTCGCTCTCTACAGACGGGTCTAAAATGGACACTGGTACTGTATCCCTCTGGCTGGTTCACAGAGGCTGGAATACCTAACCTTCGTAGGAATGTATAGGGTGTAGATGGTCCATTGGGCATCACAATGGCCCTAATGGCCTCCGAGTGCTCGCAGCCCATCTAACCTAACTTATTGTTTATTTTTGTGACTAGAAAAACGGATTAATTTACATCTCAATAGACATATTTGATTAGTCGATTTGCTTTTAATAAATCTGTAGGTGGAAGGTAAACTTCACCAAGTCACATTTTGAAAATTTCACAGGAGACTGAAAAATATATTGACACAAATTATTCTATTTCTATAGTATTAACCATTTGACTTACCCCGAATATTTAATATAATTTAATATTATTTGTTCATATCAAAGATACCCTTAACAAAATTACGTCCTTTGGTGTCCTTTACTACGTCCATTAAAACATACTGTATTTCACCCATCGCTAGAGGAAAAAATGCTGATTCTAACAGTATAAAAAACGTATTACGAAAAAATGTGACTTGGTGTAGTATACCTCCCACCCACAGCAATATAATTTGGAACATTGTATGTCAAATCAATTCCTCAATATGAAAAAGAAACAAGAAGAAAAATATGTTAATAAAAACAACAAGTAGATAAAAAATCAACAAAACAAAAATTTTTTTCTTGGCTTAAAATTTTTTTTTGAAATATTTTAGTTTATTTTTTATATAACACATACATACATATTATGGACATATGTACTCATACATACATACTAGTGATGTTTCGAATGTTCGTATTCGAATCGCCGAATATTCGTCTCTTTCATGACATCCGTATACGTATTCGTATTCCCCCAAATTCAAGCGAATATTTTACGAATATTTTGCGCATGCGTTCCAAAAAATAATACATAAAAATATACAGAAAATTAAACAAAAGATGTTATTTTTTGATAACACAGCGGTACAGACTTTTTGGTGCCGAAATTTGACCACAGTTTTGTACGTGTTGATGATCCCTCAATACTGTGTTATACTAGTCTTTTTTCAGTCAGTTCGCGTTTTCGAAATATCGCGGATTTCTCATTCACGTGATATACCCTATTTTTTGGAGTTTTTCATCTAAATTTTGAGTGCTACTCCTTAAGCTTACAATTTTTTTGGCAACAAACTAGTCCACGCAAACATATGTTTCTTTTGAGTACAATAATTCCAGTGGTTGTTTCGGGATATCTGTCTGTTATTTCAAAGATGTTGAAATTTAATTATTTTAGTAGTAACCTCAATAAAAGCTTTTATCTCCAAAATTTCTACAAAGAAATTACACAGCATACACGAGGCGATACAGCAAACAAAGTTTTTAATTAAACTAACAAACTAGTTCGAAATACAATGATTTATTGAAAGATTAGCTCGAAATTTTAACTTACTTTCCACATCCTAAAGACACAAATGGGTTAATATCATTTTCTGCAGTTATAATATTATTATTCCTATTTTTTTAATAAACGTTATTATTCTGAGTCCAAGTACAGCAAAATATAATTTCCCTCATTTGCACTTTTTCAAAGATCGCGAATTTTATATTTACGTGATATACCCCATTTTTGCAGTAAATATCTTTCTTTCGGATGTATTTAAAAAAATTACTAATCTACACAAAAATATCTTTCATTTGAGTATAATAATGCAGGTGCTTTTGGCATTAGACTTTGGTGTTATTTTGAGGATATTTTGTGCTTAATTTTGTCCTGTTTTACGCTTATTTCTGGACATTTCAAATATATTCCAAATTTTTTCATAAAAATGTGTTTATTGTAGTATGTGCTTAACAAAAGCATGGGCTTGATAAAAATATTTTAAAATTTTAATCAAATGTAAGGTTTATAAGGATAAAACAAAAAATAGTTAACTTTCAATATCCTTGCGGTTTCACCAAAATATCCTGGAACGTACATCAATAAAATTATATTTAAAATAAAGATAACTTTGTGTAGATTAATAATCTAAGAAGTCTTGTTTAGTTTTAAAGTCAAATTTGGAAACATTAAGGGAAGAAGCATAAAAGAGAGTGAATGACTAAAAAAATAAAAACTGCGATTTTTTAAAAAATAGAGCTGACCAAAAAAAATTAAAGTTAGTTTTGAAAATAGCACGCCCCATATATGTTTTATCAATTATAGTTTTCGCTGCACCAAACCAAAATGTCCATTTTGTTCCCCTGTATAATTTTTTCTTAAAAAAGCCTTTGTCTCTAATGCAAAATAATAATCTTCTTTTAGTAAAGAAATAAACAAACAAAATATATTTCACAACGTCATAGTATTTAACAAGACATAAATTTTAAAAAATCAAAAAAACCCGACTGCGTAAAAAATAAAAGAAAACAACTTTAAACCGTCACAGATCTTAAATGGTCATTCGAAACTAAAAATCATAAGAGAAACCTAAAGATGATTTTAAAATACCTGTCGAATGATACCCATTTTGATATTGTTCGGTGACTTTTAATTTTTTTCGTATTCACAAAATGGCGTCTGCTGGCCGCCATATTGAATTTTGACTACTGTGATATCCCGGGACTAAGACAAATCGATTGACATAAGAATCATCAAAATCGGCCTATGCGTTCGGTTTATATAGTGCCGCAAAGGAACACAGATACATACATACATACATAATAGACTGATAAACAAAATACCCTTCTTTGCGTCGCGCATTCGGGTAAAAAGTAAAGTCATGTTTGTACATTTTATGTTAAATTAATAATCAAAGCTCAGAAGAGGAATGTTGAACTTCAAAAATAAAAGTTTTGAAGCCTTTCTTCTTTAATCCTATTGCGATTCGGTGTGTAAATAAGCCCCGCACCACTAAACATTTGCTCGCTCGGAACACTCGGTGGTGGTGTCACTAATTATTGCCTATAGGCAATAAGCACGCGCGGGATTGATTGAAGTACGCAGCTTAGGATTGATTCAAGTACGCGGCGGATTGATTCAAGTATACAGCGGACTTGAATCTACATGCAAGACGACGTGTATCAGCTACTTGTCGGCTATGCCCGAGTAATGAAAATAAACAACAACAAGAGCAGAACAGTGATTTGTGGCTATCATCAAGCAAACAAACATCAACACAGTACGAGTACGAATGTGTATAAAGTTTATAAACATACTCGTACTTAAAATTATACTTTTTTAACTTGAATAAAGGCTAAAATTAAGCATTTTGTACTTGAATATTCTGACTTGAATCAATCTTTCTGTACTTGATTTTAGAAAAACCGGAATTACCGTACTTTTGACACCGCTTGGGATTAATGTAAGTACGGATGGACTGATTTTTCTTTTCTGTGTAGCTATAGGTAAAAGAAGCTCGTATTTTTCCTTATTTAATTTATACCATGTCAGTGGGTCGACGTCATTTGCCACCTGCTTTTCCACTAATTTTTCTCATCGGAATCACAGTCTAACCAGACGCGACACGAGCCAGAAGATACTGCCGTCTCAGCCGAAGTGGCCGGCATCACAAAAGAGAAATAAGAAAGTATTCGTGTTTCGTTTTGTTTTGTTTTACGCACACATTTGCAAAATGTGCAACACTTTTAATTGGATAAAATGAAACACCAACACGTAATTGTTGTCTCTTTCTCAACTAGCCGGCATAAAAACCTGATGTGGGCAATTTTCAACTGTCAAAGTTGACGTGTCTGGTTAGACTGTGTCAGAATGTCATAATAATGTTACATACCTAGAGTATTGTGACAGTTTTTCTCAATTTATTTTTATTGACGCAAAGGGTAATTTTTTTTCAATTAAATTTTAAATATCAAGTGACACTTAATTCTTAGATTGTGTATTCGTATTCGAAGTCGGCGAATATTAGCTCAAATATTCGTATTCACGAATATTAAAAATCGATATTTGGAACATCACTAATACATACATACATACATATATGTGTCATGTAGACAAAAATAAAGCAATTCTTAGAAAAGGAAGTGAAACGTGAGATGAATTTTAAGATTAATTTAATATTTATAGGAAAAAAACAAGTTTTTTAAGATGAAAACCGAGCCATTAACATACAAAATACAACATGTTGTCAAAAATTATATAATTCTAAAATGTAATATTTATCTATGAATATATATTAGACCGACTCACCGAAAAAATAAACATTTATTTGTTATGTCCTCAACTCATATGTATATCGGTTTGTTTTTTGAAGATTTGCAAAATATGTCGGGTTTTAACGAAGACCTTACTTAGCTGGTCCGTGCCTAAAATGTATATTTTTTAATAAGTTTCCACATCTTCTCCAGACATAATACATCTCTTGAAACGGCTGCTTAAAGATTGTCCAACCATGCCATCACTATTGTGGTATTCCATAAAAAGTATATATATGGGACGTATTTCCATGAATTTTATGGAACACCACATTGCTTATGGCAGGGTTGGATATGTTTTACGCACCATTATATGGATATTCTTCCAAAGAGCTTCCCAATGATGTCATATATGTATGTACATATATACTATATTATATTTCATCTGAATACAATGTTAGTTGGACTAATGTATTTATAGGAATGAACTACATTTGTATGTGCTTCGCTTCACTTGGCGTAAGAAAAACAAGTAGAAAGCTATAAAAACAAAATATTTGCAAATAAAAAATATTTATGAATTAAATTTTCTAATGGTTTAGAGAGTGTAGTGTGTCAGGAAACACAAATATCAGACAGACATTAAATTTGGTTACTATAGATACTAAATTGCATACATAAAAGTTTTAAAGATGTTATACAGCAAAAAAAATATTATACTGTTTAATACTATTTTTAAATTACTTTTTTTTGTATTGAAAACTTTAGCACTGTGATTTATAACCACTGTTGGACATAGGAATATTTTGCCAATCTAGCCGGACATTAGGCCAAAAATTAAATTTAAGAAATGTAAAAATGACAGACAACAAAATTCTGCATCGTATAGTAAATTTTGAAAGCTTTTGCTTGAGATTTGACGTTTTGGGACACTGTTAAAATAAGGAAAGTTGAGTAAATTGCATACGTTGTTGTTGACTTTTTACGGCTTTGAGATGCTTACAATATATTTTTTTGTGGCTAAACGAATAAAGATTTTACGTTGGCTTTTTTTTGTGAAAGGCTATATTAAAAGCTGCTTATATTGTTTTTTACAAAAATTTTATTTAAATTTTTATGATAGAAAAATTTGTATGAAATTAAAATTTACTGCCTGTTCGCCGATGTCGAAGGAGTTCTTTCTTTCGCACAATTACATTTAAAACAATAACAAAATTTTTGAATTTGTTTTTGCTTTAAGTGTAATTTGTGCGAAAGAAAGAACTCCTTTGACATCGCCGAACAGGCAGTAAATTAAGTAAAGTCCGACTTTAGCTCGCACACAAAGGGTTCCGTACGAATACCCATATATCCCTTTTCGTTTTTGCCCTTATTTCATTTTGGCAATTTTTTCATTTTGCTTTTCAGCTTAATTTTAATTTTTTTTTCTTAAGTTTTTTATGTTGATTTATTTTTTGTTTTTTGTTTTGACGCTTTTTTTATTTTGGTGTTTTTACCTTTTTTGCGATATTTTGTTTTTTAATTTTTTTTGTTTTTTTTTTTGTTGTTTTGACGCTTTTTTCAATTTGTTGTTTTTTTTTTTCTTTTTTTACAATTTTTTGTTTTTTAAATTTTTTTTTGTTTTTCGACTTTTTTGGCTTTGGTGATTTTTTTTTTACGTTTTTTTTTCGTTTTTTGGCGATATATTTAGTTATAGCGATTTATTTTAGCTTTGGCGCTTTTGTCAGTTTTGGCACTTTTTTCGGTTTGTGGTGATTTTTTATTTCTATCGATTTTTTTTCGTTTTGACACTTTTTTCGTTTTGACGATTTTTCGGTCTTAGGCGTTTTTTTAGTTTTGACGTTTTTTTTGTTTTGGCGTAATTTTTTTGTTAATTTTTTTTCATATTTGGTAATTTTTTTCGCTTTTTGACGATATGTTTAGTTTTTTTTAGATTTCTTTAGGTTTTAGTGCATTTTTTAGTTTTGAAGATTTTTTGCTTTTTTTTTTGCTTTTTTTTTTAGTTTTTTTGTGATCTTTTTAGCTTTGGTGATCTTTTGAGTTTTAACGATTTTTTTTAATTTTGGTGCTTTTTTAAGCGCTTTTTTCATTTTCGTGATTTTTTGTTTTGACATTTTTTTAATTTTGGAAGTTCTTAGTTTTAGCGATTTTTAAAATTTGAAGAGTTTGCCTCTTGCGTTTTCCAAGATACAGCGAGTTGTCTAAATTGCATAGTCAGAATTGCATTAACTGATAGAATACCCTTTAATTTTTATTGTTTTAAATATCGGTGTTAATTGCTGTAGTCTATTCTACACACTACACCAATTAACACTAACTTTGAAAATTTAAGTGTCCATATATAAGTATCTGTAGATTTCATTAGTATTTCAACATTTTTCGTTGCTCGCTTTAGAACAATCTTTAATTTTTGACTTTCATATATTTGTTGTTGCAGCGGCCAAAGTTTTACATGTTCTGTGAAAATCTCAGGTGCGTAGCTCTTATGTTTCTCGAGAAAACAGCCTGTGACAGACAGACAGACAGACGGACAGACGGACAGCGTAGCGAAAAAAATAGGAACCCTAAAAAACGTTTGTATTTACAAAATCTGCCCCTAAATTGTATTTTGCCGTATACTTAGTACTCAACGTGACAATAAATTACTATTTCGGGAATATTATATAAAAAATAGATTTAATAGCACCATTCAAACATATTAATGTATTCTCCGCTCAGACTTAAATTTATTGTCGCTATGTTTGTTGTTTGTTTGTCATGGCAGACACTATTAAAAAAATAATAAAATAACAATAACGAAAATAAAATAAACACAAGTAAAATAATAAAATTTTCACAGATGATTGAAGCATTTTCTTTATGTTCTTAACATTAAAAATGAAACAAAAAATCAGTTTAATAGTGATGCTTTTCACTAAAATGAAATGTAAAGCCATAACCCATATACTCACTCTCCCATTCAGTCAATCATTCATTTAGTATCAGTCATTCTATTGTAATGTGATAACCCTTAAAGAATAAATTTTTAAGAAAATCTACCGCCAGATCCACAAATGCGAACATAAACTTCTTTATGAAAGTTTGTAAGGAAAACATTAATGTGTTGTTTCCACAATGCAAACAAACACTGCTTGTCTAAAATTTATATGAAAAGCACTCAGTCTTTTTTACCGTTTTCCATAAAAATTTTTCACTCAAGTCGGTTGTTTGAATTGTGAAAACAGCACATAAGTTTTTTAAGTAGTTTTCATAAAAAATTTAGTGGAAAAAGTTTTACTTCGTCTTTATGAGTCAGGCCCTTAATTTTTTCGATAACAGGAGCTGAACTTAGCAAATTCTGTTTTCAGAGATCGCCACACCCAGAGAAAAAATCAATAAAAACCATATTGATTCAATAAGAAACATTAACGAAAGTCTATTCATGTTGAAAATTTTAATTTTTTATTTCAATATCGAACCATATTTATTCAAAGTTGAAAATTATTGATTTATGTGCTGTATTATAAAACCCAAACAATCGAATAGAGTGAAAAATTTTTATGAAAAGCACTCCATACAAATCTTTTGCAAGGTCACATAAGAATTTTGTTTTAGGGGGGTTAAAATAATGAAATATTTCATTAGTTTAGCAAAATTGTTGTAATGGATCAATTAAATTATTTCATGTATTTTGTGAAATTTTGATTAAACTAATTTTAATGATACTTATATCATTAATCCAATGAAGCGTGACGTTCGTTGCTTTTAATAAAGTTTTTTTATTGGACTAACATCAAAATTCACAGTATTTATGAAAAAAAGTTCAGTTACAGATTGCCTTGAAATGAGATGGTATTGTACCCATCAGGAAATTAGTTGTTATTTTAATTTCAGTACTTTTTACGGCCGAAATTTTCGGATAGGAACTTGGCCTTATTTTCACATTTATGTTTTTTTTGCGGATAAAACTTACCAGACAGAACTGAGAAATGCAATCTTTTATATGAAATAAAATAATGTCCATCTTTGTTTATGAGGGTAACATGGGACCTAGTTAGAAAAGTATATCGTTGGTCACAAGTAGAAAAGCCCTAACTCAAATAATTGTAACTTTACAGGAGATGGTAAAAACATAAGATAAACTGTAATTTTCAAAGTGTTACTATTTTTAAATGACTGTTTTAATGAAAATCAAACACAGATTTTACGTTCTGATAATTTTTTCAATTTTTATATACACTCGAAAACACTTTTGTTGAAAATTAGGTCGATAATAGTCGGACTATTTTTGAACAGAATGTTTTTAATAAAAAAAGCGATAGACTGCGTGCATGTTTGAACCGCGACCTCCTGACTGATAGTCTGACGTATCTACCACTCAGCCATAGCCGTGTTAAACTTTATGTTAAATTTTTTCCACTTGGACTAAATATGTTGAATTTGAAAGGTTTTTCTTTAATAAAATAACTACAAAATCGATGTAATTTTATACAAGAAGAAATTTTCAACACTAATTTAGACAACATATGAACCTAAATTTGAAGTAATGTTTTAGAGTGTAGGTTTATGTGTGTGAAATATATTGTAATCTCTGAAAAATTCAATTTCGTAAAGAATACGAGTTAGGGCCTTTCTACTTGAGGCAATCGATGTGCTTCTTATTCACGCTCAAGAATTTATTTTAATGAAGAAGGCAAAAATATAAAAACATAAAATATATGCAAAATTTTTATGAGCAAAAAAAACTCCATTAATGCAGCTATTGTCCTATTTTCTTTTCTTTATACGTTGGAAATTTGTTTGTCTTCCACAAAAAAGAGAATTTACATAACTTGTTATTTGTAACTAATTTTTATCTCATTTTTTAGTTGCATTATCATAAAATCATGAGAATAGAACTTAATTCAACATAAATATAACTTGATTTTTTTATTCGCATGATTGTGCCCCCATGAACTCCATAGAAATATTAGTCAAATTTAAGTCCATTCCCTGTGTATTCTTATAGTGGATCGCCAAAAATTATATTTAGAAGAAGAATAAAAGAGTGCTTCAAACAACTCCTCTTTATAATAAAGTACTTTTGAACAATTGTATATAAAACTGCGTTTACAGCTTTCCATTTGGAAAGCTTACAGCTGCTGAGATAGAAGAGGAGAATCTCTTCAACAGTCGAATATTTAGTTTCGCTTTGTCTAGAAAAATGAATGTCAAAAATGCCGCTTCGCGTCTGCCTAAATTGTGCAACAAATTTTATACCCAGTCTCTTATTTCAAAAAAATTGTTACATGTTGTGCATTAGGACAGTCATCAATCATTAGTAGAATTTCTATACTTGAAAAGATTTCAATTTTGTATAATTATACATATAAGTAAAAACTCTCAAAGAAGAAATGAGAATTACAAAAATACAAACTATACAAACAACAGAAGAAATAACAGTTTTTCTTAAATTTAATTGGAAGCACCTGAATTTCAAATATTTGAAATATACAATTCCTTCGGCTCTTCTGAATGAAATTATTTTATAACATATGCGGTTGTTCATGAAAAGCAAAGAGTTTATCATGTGTTTTTTTGATATCTTTGTCTGTTGTCCACTTGTACATTCTAAATATTAATTGCTACGCCAGTTATTCTACCAATCATCAAGAAATTGCTTTAAATTCTGCTTGTGGTTATTGCGGCAAAGTTACACCCAGCAAACATTTTCACCAAGTTTCTATCAAATTATTATACAAAATTTTTCAATGCTGGTAAGCAATCCATATTACATTTAACTTAATTAACAGTCCTATTTCAACTAAATTTTGTTTTCTGGTATATCAAAGATTTCATTAAGAAAGTGCGTAAATAATCTTAATGATTGTGGTTACTTTTGCCAAGAGAACCATTTTGTCATATTGTGCTGACAAATATTTTCACTTAATTTTAAGTACAATTAAATTTCATAAAGTTTTCCAATTAAATATGCGAGTAAGCATGTTGTTTATTTAAATATTTAATTTGGTAAAACAGCAAACACCTTTCGATCTGTGGAAAATGGAACAAGCAGACATGAGCATAATTAATTTATTCAAATGTTAACAAAAGTTATTTTGCTTTTACTTTAAACTGATAAACGGATGTCGTATGAAATTTAAAAGCAGAATAATTAAAATTGCTTTGTGCGTCTCATATCATTTAAAGTATCATAACAATTAAAATTAATTATTATCAATTAAAACACAAATTATTTTTTAACCAAATATAATGGCTTTAATAAGCAAACTATAATATATTTTTCTAAAGTCGTTTCAGGTCTTAAACACAATGAGGCAAAAAGTGTTGATTAATATAGAAATTTTAATTCTCTCAGTAATTTCAAATGTAACAAATTGTTGTTTGTATCAAAACGTCTACAGTTTATTATTATTTTATTATTATATTATATGTAATTTCTAACAGAGATCTAAAAGAAACTTTATTTCTTTTTTGCAGATTTATGCAAATAGTGGCTTAGACAAAAATAAAATACTTAATCAAAATTATCCATAAAGGTAAGTGGTGAACTTTGCTACAATATCGATTTATCGCACATCCTTAATAACACACCGTTCAAAATAGCAATTTTTTTCTGGTGCTAAACGACTTAGTAATGCTTGTTGATCTAGTTAAGTAGATCATTTTGCCATTTTCGAAAATTTCAGTACACCTTCAAAATTGGACGTTATCGATCTAAAAAAACGATTTTCTGAGACTTCACGGGCAAAAAAAATTTCGCAATGTCATTAAATCAAACACTTTTAAGGTTTAGGCCGGATTAGCTTAAAAAATCTTTATACACTTTTAAGGTTAGATTACTAATTTTCCGCTTAAAATTAATATGAATCAATGTTAATTTTAAATCAGCAGCAGGATTTCGCTGGTAATGCAATGTTTGGCGGCTATTTGTCGGCTATATAAGAATAAACAACAAGAAACCAACAACAAGTCACATTACTGAGGACAACAGTGAATTGTAGCAATGAACAAAGAAAATAACCACCCACAGACTTCAACAACAAATTATTTCTCGTAAATTTAATATGATTTCCAATTAAAATTGCGACATGCAGATTTTATATTCCTTTCTTTTCTGTGTGTATTAATATTGCTAACTACAAGTAGCACTATCTTTTTTTTTATTTATGGACTTTTTGTTATCATTCGATAAAGTTGCAAATATGAGAACTTTCGTTTCTATGCAAATCATAGTTCCCGCGGTAACAAGGCACAGTGGCCCTATTCGTAAAATAAATTGTTGAACTTGCCTATAACATAAAATATCCATAAAGGAGGGAGACAGTCTCTTAAAACATTGTTGCAATTATTCATTTGGCTTTTCTCTAATTTACAAAAGCTACCAGGCTTGAAAAGTTGCTCACACCCCAAATTGCTAAGTTTGGTATATGTTCACGTTTGAATAATTGAGTTTTCCCATCCCTGCTTAATAAATTACTGTGATTTCATGGCTATTTGCGATGATGTGATGGCGCCAGGTGGCGCTGCATTAATTAGTTTCTTCTTTTGATTATCTTGTTGTACTATATGCTGTAAATTTTGTATTATTCTTTGTTGTATTGGATTTCAAAGGCGCCATATAGTTGGAGAATTAACTTTTAGCGGGCGAAAATCGATCGCCATCTATAAAATCGTGTATTTTTTAACATATTAGTGAAATAAAAATAAGGGAAGTAAATCGTACTTCTTTTGGATTTTAAAAACCCTTAAAATATTTGTGTTTTCTTTAAAGCTACTGGGGCTTTTACTTGCTGTTATTACTGGCTGAGAGCGCTATTTGAAAGCGATCCTCACATTTTTAGTACAGTCTTCTGCGCTTAAGCTGCTCATTTTCGTAAACGATATTTTAAAAGCGCAACTCCTCTTCCTTCTCACCACTGTGCAACCAACTGATATGTGTTTTTAATATTTATCAGTTTTATTCAACAAGTAATAAGAAGTGATTACGAAAAGTTTTTTCTTCTCATTTTCATAATTTATCGCCTTCACTAAATTAATATTTATTGTTAACAAATCATTAACTACGTTCATTGCATTTTTATATTCTTTTTATCGGAATAACGGCCCACCATTATGGCAGCCATTAGTTTTATTATTTGATTTTATTATTTTCACAAATTAGTTAAAATACTCAAATAAATATTTTGGTTAAAGTTACTAACTAATCGTAATGTAACAAATGACCCAAAGCCATAAATTAATAATTCTTGATTTTTATTACAATTTATCTAACAGTATGATCATAAATAATTTGTGCATTTGTAATTTGTATAATTTGTCTTGGAATAGTTGTTTGAAATAGAAGCACATCATCATCATCATTCAATTGTATAAATGGAATTCCATCTCTCAGGGCAGTATATAATCAATACAGTAATTTTAAGTAAATGTAAATTAATCTGCATAAGATTTGCAGCAATATTGTTCGTAATATTAGCAAATAGATTATACCTTTTTATTCATACGTACCTTAATAGAGAAACGCTCTAACTTATTATTTTTTACAATTCGAGTTTTTTGTGTATTTTGATAGATGAACGAACTCTACCTATCGAAATATTAAAAAAAATCGATTTGAGAAAAAAGAATGAGTTAGGGCATTTCTATATTAAGGCAACGATATATGCATACATACATTTTTATGAACATATGTTGTAAAAATATTTGGCAACTATAGCGCACAGATAAAGCTTGCAAAAAATGTTAATTTATTTCACAGCTGGAGATATTTATTTTGCATTTTTCTTCTTTACTCTTAAGCGTAGAAAGTTATCATGAGGAGGGTTTGCTACTCCCAGAAATTAAAAAAGTCCTACTGGTTATATCTTTGACCTAGAGTGGAAGCCTGCCACTTCCATATCGATTATATGTATATTCCAGCAAAAATAAATTTGATGCAAGTAAGATTAACTAGAAGGGCTTCGGAGATGCTCAAAAGCACAGAGTGCATCACTTCCATGCGCAGATCGTGGGATCGATTCCTGATCCAATATGCGAATAAAAAGTATTTAGTAAAAGTAAATTTTAGTGTATTATAGGGTGCGTTCGTAAATTCAGTAATTGTGCAGTAATCAAAGTTCTGCGCTCGATAACAAAAACTTCGGAATACTTTTTTCGTCAAAAACTTTCTTTATACAAACACTTGACAGTGCTGCCGCTGATTGCGCAACAATGGCAGCATTTTTATTGCTGTTGCAATAGTTTGCATACCGGTTGCACACATTTACTGCATTTACGAATTCATCCATAGTTTCCAATTGTATTTGTACCATTTAATATATAAATACAGGGTGGCGCAGAATGAGCTATATGGTTTAAATGGTTTATAACTCTTTTTTATTTATACGATTATTATAATTTTTTTTTTAATTCAGTGAATTTTTTGCAATTAGCTTTGAAAAATGATATCCTGTAAGTGATGTCCATTTTCTGCTTCGCAAATACGTGCTCTTTTCAGCATATTTTCCATAACTTTTCCCAAAATTTCGGGTGTAATGGCCATGATTTAATTTCGAATGTTGGTTTTTAGTTGGAGTATGGTTCTTGGTTTGTTAACGAACACTCTTTTTTTTCAAATATCCCCAAAGAAATTTGTCAGGAGTTGTTAAATCTGGTGAACGTGGATGCCAGTTAAAATCGCTTGTGCGCGAAATAATGCGTTCGCTGAATATGTTCCGTAACAAAGCCATTGAGGCACCTGCAGTATGTGCTGTTGTTCGATCGTGTAATGATTCATAATTAATTCCCCAAGTCTTCTTCAGAAAATGCTAAAAAAAACAAAAAAAAAAAATAATAATTAAAATTCTCGTATTCAATTTTCACGAAAAAGTTGAATATATAAGAATTAAAATCACATTCAACAGAGCCACCTGACAAGTGGTGATAAGCAAATACACGTGAGCACTGACGATGGAAGTGTAGCGGCTTCCGAAAGTGGCTACTATTATGTAACAAAAGTAGCGCTGACAAACCTGCTGATATCGCTGCTGATTTTTATATGGCGAGTTCCCGGATAGGAGTACTACATTTTTGCTTGCTTATAAACCTGTTTTGGATCAGCACTATAAAATAAGCTTTATTGTATAGCTTGTTACGAAGCTTTTGTATAAGTAAAAAGCAAATACTTTTCTCGCCTCAAAACTTGCATTGTTGAGGCGCTATGAAATCATCTTCTGCACAAGCTCATATTTTAAAGCGAATTAAGCGCTTTATTTCTTTAGTGCTACAAAAAACATGAACATGTTTTACTGGGTAGCTATAAAAACGACTTGAAGTTAAGGTAATCGAGGATGCGCAGAAACAAGCTCATAACTCGAGACTTACCAAGTGGAACATTCTATTCAAAAATCACGTAATCCCGAAGCAGGTTGATAAGGGAGATTACCGATCTCTCTCCCTTACAACCCTGCTTGCATTGTAAAATATTTTTGAACAGCTGCACCCTTTAAAAAAATCCATAGCTACGACAATGGCACAGATATAACACTAATCAACAGCAAAAATAAAAAAATAAAAAATACGGTCTGTAATAAAAATTTTCTATGTCCTTTTTGGAACTTTTCACTTAATTTTGAGGAAAATCATTAAATAATTGAAGAAGTTACGAGCTCTAACCTCTCGCGGTAACATTTCATTCTAAGCTGATAGCAATGTTGCAACGAAATTAACGTTAACGGAGAATCAACATAAAACATATCCAAAACTTGCGTAAGATTATTTGTACACAGAAATAATTCTTTTTCTAATCATTATATTGTATTTCCCCTGAAACTTAATGTGTGTGGAAAGTTTCATAAGAATCAGTTAAATAGAAGTATTTGAAAAAAGTGGGTGTGTCGCTGCCCACTTTTCTAATCATAATGTAGTATTGTAGCGATGACTAAATGTTTGTTTAAAGTTTCTTAAGAACCGGTTACGTATAAGTACTTGAAAAATAATATGTATTTTCCTTGTATGGGCGTGACACAGGAGCGAACTGGAAGTTCATAATTTCAAATTAAGAGAAAAAAAAATCAGAAATCGGTTCAGTAATGGCGAAACTCTGAGGGAACATACATGAAAAAATACAAACAACTTGATAACTTTATCCTTTTTTTGAAGTCGGCTAAAAAATTAAACTTTATAGTGATCATTAGGGAAGGACCAACTAAAAAATTTTTGGAAATTTGGAGATAAATAAAAATAAACGTTTCTTCCTTCTAATAGTTTTTTTTGTCCGTACGTTGTTTTCGTGGTTATTGTTCGATATCTTGAAAGAAAATTATGACGTAATTGAAACTTTTAATGCAAAAATCACGTAAGCCACACAATTTTTCAACTTGATTTTGTGATTTCAATACATTGCTAGATACACCACCATGCTCTTTTTGTTATAGAGATTTTTGATAAATTTCTGGTTTTTTTTAATGCCTGGCCAGCGTATATAAAGTATAAAGTTCCAAAAACCTTAAATTTTTTTTCAACCTTGGATATCAAATGGTCACCTCTCTAAGCTGTTCAACTCTCGTACTTTCCCGGTATTTTTTTTTATATTTTTAAAAGCAGGTAACGAACAGAAGCCCTTTATGGAAACTATTTCACGAATTTTGTTCCTACACCTCTCACTTACGGGTAATGAATTTGTATTGCAAACATTTTCCCACATGAAAATATTAGCTTTTCAAAAAGACTTGTAAGCGACAATATTGCTCATCTTTCGTACAAAGATACTGGTATGTAAACTACATTTATTTACGAATCGATATAATAAAACCGTATACGGTCACTCTTTGCAAATATTTGACGAAAAAACGTAACCAGCCTTCAGAATAAAATTTTATCTCCTTTTAAATATGGGTTCGCATTTAATGAAAATTATATAAAAATATCTTTTTGCAGCATAACTAATTTTATTTTTATTTTGTTATATAAGAACCAAATTAAATTACACTAACTTTGAGCAAAAGTAATGTTTACGCTTATTTGGGCAAATATTTGCCAAGTGTGACCGTAGCTTAACCCTTATGTGCGCACCTAGGTACCCGGGTACCTTTGGTGTGTTCAACCAAAATTTTTTAATTGAAATTAATGATCTGCATATCTGAAACTTTTTGAGAACTTCTAACTTTCAAAAAAGTTTGTATTTTTGCAGCCGTATAGTTAAAAAAAATTGTAATTTACGTTATAGACCAATTTACTCTTAACACCCTTAAATACGCACCAAGGTACCCGGGCACCTGTACGTGTTTTATATGGGAATGAGGCCATTGTAAGTACTTATATTTGTTGTTAGTTATTAGTAGCTCTGCATAAATAAATAAAAGTCTATATAAACGTGGTAGACGTAGAAATTTCTAATCAAATTAAGCATCATTTATGTGCACGATAAAAAACACCTTCTATTGCGCCGCAAGGTACCCGGGTACCTATATAAAAGTTACGTTGAAAAGAAGTACTTTCGCACTAAATATCAAGTTGAAACCTAGTAAAATATATATGAGATTGGCTACAGATATATATTGTCAATCCCATATTTATTTTATAAGTACATATTTAGTGCGAAAATATTTGTTTTCTACGTAACTTTTATATAGGTACCCGGGTACCTTGCAGCGCATTATAAGGTGTTTTTTTTTGCCGCGCACATAAGGGTTAAGAAAGATTTAAAAAAATCTAATATGTCGCTTAGTGTAACACTTGGCATGAACTTCATGAAAGCAATTATTGTAGCTCTGTAAACACTTGAACATTTGAACTATTTTTTTTCTTAATTGTATTCATGTGCTTTATTGTTGTGTTGTTGGCTATTCTTGCAGTAAATCAATATTCCCAATGTGATGCGAATAATTAACTTTTGTTTTGTCAATGATTAAATTGCGAGAGATTAAAAAAGAAATACGTTTTGTAGCCATTTCATTGTACATTCAGTTAGCTACAATTGCCCTATTCTATACAAACACAATACATACATACAAGCTGTATTGGCCGAAAGAGGTGAAGTATATATATGCAGCAGTGTAAAACTAAAGTTATTCACATGGGAAAATCTCAAAATGAACCGATATCTCGAAAACGCTGCTTAAGAAAAACAAATGAGATTTATATATGTATTCAGCAACACTAAATTAACTTGAAGCACGTCTGTTTCTTCAGGTTAATTTAACAGATAAATTAATCACTGTTACTTGAAGGGTTTTTTACTGCTTCCAAAAATTAACTTTCCCTGCTAAAAACGTTTTTGCTTTGTTAATATAATTTGTAATATGGTTTTATGAAAATGAAAAAAACTTAGTGACATTAAATAGTTATTTAAGCGAAGTTAATACGGAGGAAACTTAATTGGATCTTTTATTATAGCCAATGTAGGAACTTTTTTTCCCAAAGATTTAATACGAGTAATTTGTATTAGTGTAATATTTCTAATTTGGAAGTTCGAGGGAATTACAAAGTTTTTCTTCTTAGTTTTTATACTGTGTAGCATAATAGTTGTTATTTATGTCAGTTGCGTGACCAAAATTTTGGATTTTATCTTTGCTGTGCTTGTGGGGAGAAGAATAAATATGAAATAAATTAGTAAATCATATTATACTTTTGTATATGGAAAGTTTGTCCCTTGCAATATGGTTACATGATGTAATCTATAGATTTTTTGCTGGGCGACTAAAGAACATTTTCATGTATTTAGTGTGTTAATTAACAACTTAATTACTTTCTGTGCCTCCTAGTGATCTATAAATTTCTTTTAGCTTAGCACTTGGTTTTTATGTGGTCAAACGAATTGTTATACTTTTACTTCCGTAATTAAACTTCTAAACTTTTGCTAGCCACTGGCTTATTTTCTTTTCTTCTATATTTCTTAGCTCTGCAAAAGGAAATAAGTTCAGTAGCATAATAATAATGGATGAAATACCATAATGAATTTCGTAAATGTTTTTTTTATAATAAATTGGAAATTAATAATCAAAATTTATGATGAAACGTTAGAAAGAAAAATTTTACGTATTTTGCAATAAATTACCAAAGTTTTCCATTACGTATCTATTTGTAAATTATATTTGAAGTGCACTAATATGTTTTATTAATGTATAATTAATAATAGCACAAGCTAAAAAAAAAGAAAAGAATGTAAAAACAAGGCAATCAGTAATCACAATGGAAAGAAAAGTACAGTGTCTGATAATACAATTAACATGGCTTTCGTTCGACTGGCGCTACTGAACACTTTTCATATGTATTTTGCAGCGCTGCACACTGTGACTTTTTGTACTTTTAGCTGGCCAAAAGTTGAAGAAAAAAAATCGGCGATCTTGTTGATTTTTAACTGACTTCAAAAAAAGGAGAAAGGTTATCAATTCGTTGTTTATTTATTTTTTATGTATATTTCCTCAAAAATCCGCCATTTATGAGCCGCTTTCGGATTGTTTTCTCTATTCCATGTACTTCCAGATTGGTTCCGTTAAAAAGTTGGCGGGGTTACGCCCATACAAAGTAAATACACATTCGTTTTCAACTACTTCTACTCAACCGATTCTTATGGAACCTTACACACACATTAAGCTTCTCTTTAAATCAGGGACCGTAACGATTATGAGTAACATCATAAAATTTCATATAAAGCATCATATTTTCGCAGCTTCAGTGTTGCCATTG